>OZ025242.1:52979781-53044781 GCA_964019155.1 Osedax fenrisi
CGGTTACAATAGTGATCAGTGGCTAACCAGGTTCCATAGATCCGGTACACGCGACCCAGCCCATAGCGGGAGGAATAGCCCCCACTATACCCCCCACCCAGGTGTTAGATATGGAGATGCGCTTCATGGGGGTGTAGGCGCATGTGTACAACAGTAGGTTAAGCGCCCCGAGCCCCGCTGCTAAACCGTTAACCCCGCAGGCTAGTAGTATAACCCCGCCCACTCCTGTCACTCCAGCAAACACTGAAGCGTGTAGAGGTCTGTGTACGGGGGGAGTGTGTAGTGTTAGTAATGTAGTACTGGTGTTTGTAGATTTCAATAATCGTGTATATTTCATTCAAAACATTTTATAAACTTTCAATGATTTACAATTAAAATATAGGAAAATTTGCTATGTTTTTGGTAAAAAATTGATCAATATTTTAATATATATATATATATTATGCTAATATATGTGAAAATATTAGAATAATATTAAAAATTAGTAAATTAATAAAATTATGTATTAAGAATTAAAATTAACATTACAAAATTCTATTTTTATTGGATATATTAGTTATAATCGAAAAAAAAATGTAATATGTATTTTATAGAACGCCATTATAAAATAAATTATTTATTTTAAAATCTACATTCTTAACTAATAAATCGTTATTTAATATTTTATATATAATATATAACTATTATAAACATAACATTTAAATATAGATAAGAAAACATACAAATATTACTTTATAATTTATTTATTGACTTTTAAAATTAGTTTACTCATAATAATTTGGTTTGCTGTGTGTTTTGCGTATAGAAATTTATGTGTAGATAAACTAGAAGTCTTTCTTATGCTATAAATAGCATATATATCCACAATAGTAGAGAACCAATATTCACAAATATAATTATTATGTATTGGATTTTATGAAATTGGTAAAAAAAAAAATGATGTCTATGTTATACATTTATTATTATTGTTATACAGTTAATTAGTAAGATATGAATGTCCTTTTTATATAACAAAAAAACATTTTATAATTCAATAAATATATATTTTTAGAACCATTCAATATATGGAGGCAATTCGTTCCATATCCGTATACATGTAAATTAAACAAAATAGCCATCCCATAAGGATATCCATTTAATAATACATATGTTAATGGTATTATACTGAAAATTTGGAGTACAAATATTCATAATAACTATGTTTTTATTATTTATGTGACCGAAATTGGATACAATTATTTTGAATAAATCAAGTTTAAAATGTATATAATGTTTTATAAAAGTATTAAATTTGTTATATTTCATATAGAAACATAATATATACATTTTGAAGAAAATATTTTTTTTCTTAAAAATTCTGACCTGTGTACTCTTAATAATTGTATATTTCAGTGATATTGTATATTTCAGTGAATATAGAAGTGTTATAATTATGCTAAATTAATCAACAGTATAAGTGATATTTACACTATCTTTACACAAGCTCCATATCTCACGATACATATCGAAACCAGTGTTGCTATTGGTGTTTCTTCAGAAAATGTATATAATAGCTATACATGATTGTTATGATAAGTGATCTTAGCATTCGTTAGGTCATAACATTAATCAAGTGAATATTTCAATATCGTATATTTTAATTGATAGATTAATATTTTATTATAAAATACTATAGCATATTGAAAACATTTATTTTAATAAAATAAATGATAAATTTTATTAAATAAAATATAAATTATCATTCATTAATTCAAAAATCACACTAGTTGTGGATGTTGGATATCAATGGGTGATATAAGTAACTAAATATAAGATTTAACTATTAACAGCAAAACTATTAAATGATAATACAGAATTTTATAATATATAAAAATCTAATTGATTATTTCGAAAATCAAATATTTAATTAAATAATTGATTATAAAATGAATTATTAATTATTTATATATAGTAAATAATTATTTTTAGTATTTTGAGATTAAAGTTTTCTAAATAATATATTTTGACATATATTTCCCTTGAATATTTATAATAATTGTTTGGAATTACTAGTTCAATTTTTCATTTTCATGTTAGAAAAATATATACTTCAATTAGAAAATAAGGTTTACATCATTTTAAAATAATATTCAAATTAAAAATTAAATTTATAAATTTTATAATAAATATATTAATAACTAATTAGTGAAGTGACAGATGCTATGATACAATATAGAATGATTGCTAGATTTTGGAGTAAGCAGGCTCCTACTTTTAGAATTCAAAAGCCCTGGAAGATTATTAAGGGTATACACTTGACCAACTTGAGAACTCAATGTAAAAAGTTAGGGTTTTTTTGTTTTTTTAAAAAGTCTATTAGTCTAAAAATAATTAAGTTATTTTAATTCTTCAAACGGCATATTGTAGTGTGGAGTATTATTTATGAGAAATGATATTGTTCATAATATATAATTATTTATTTTCGGAAATACAAGACATCTAGTAATAGTGAAAAAAATATTTTTATTTATTTTTATTTGAAACTATTTTTATATATGATATAATGAAAATAATAGAATAAGCCTTTATTTTTATAATAGACATATAAAGTGATATATACTGAAATATACTTCATCAATTTATGAGCATTATTTTTTAGAGAAATAGACTTTTTAAGATTTAAAATTAGGCTAAAATAATTATTCTTAGATAATCAGGTTTGAAAAAATGACATCTAAAATATTTATATACAAAAAAGGTGATGTTTAAATTTAAAAGATTGATTTGTATGCTTTATTGATCGCTGTTTTATGATGTAATATTTGGATATGTTATAGATAAATATATAATTTATTATATTTATCAATAACAAATTATTTTTTATTTTGACTGATTTTTTCAGGTCAAGTGTATCCCCTAAAGGAAATTGCACGTGTATTAAGATGGCATTAATAAAAATGAACATAATTTAGTAGTTTAAAAGCGTTATGTGATTTAAAAAATACATGTAATATTATATGTAATATCTTCGGAATTTAACAACAACAAATGTGGCCATTGAAAAATACAAAAAAAAAATGTTATTATAAATTGTGAATTATCATTTTTTTTTAATTATTAAATTAATAAATAATTAAAATAAGGTAATATATATTTATTATTATATATAACATATTATTATTACTTATTTTAGAATTTTTCTATATAAAAAAAACAAAATAAATCATTTTTTTTCAAATATTTCTAGGAATTATAAGACAATGTATAAGACAATGTGTTTTTATTAAAATATGGTGTAACAAACTGATTAATACACAATTTAAATGATTAATGATAACAATATTATAATATTATAATAATAATTTAAATGATACAATAAACATTTGTATATATCCCATGCTAATTTTCTAGGAAAAAATGCATGGATCTAATTTTGTTGTTGGATAATGTTTTCTATAGGTACTATATTAATGTATGTACACAGGCATTATCTATTATATAACAAAACATGCCCTATTATCAGGTTTAGTGTTGGCCAATAATAACGTTAAATATCCTCTTACGATTGGTCGATTCTTTGTTCGGTTCATTTGAGAATCGAAAGGCACTTCAAAGATCTGTAGAGTGTAAAGTTAAGAATTAGGGGTAGAGTAGGGCTGATGGGGTTCTAATATTAGACTAAAGAGGGGCGAGGGACAGAAAACTCTAGGTCTACCTATATAAACTGTAACTCATTGATATCATAGAAACAGTGTAAACCAAATAGATGGTTGAAACATGATAACGACATACATCAAATACAGGAGTATGGTCAGTATAGGTTGGGCGTGTGTCTAAATTTTAATGATTGATGATGATAGACTGATTGCTATTGTCAGTAACTAACGGTAATCAATTAGAACTTTAAACTGATTATTTATTCATAAAATACAATAGAGTTTGTTATATTGTTTGGTTCAATGAAACATTGAAACACCACATTCAGCGCCCATGTATAAAAGGTTGTGGCGCAAAGGCATCCGTGTGTTCTATATACTTAAGCTTTGACATGTTTATTTCTCATAACTTTATAACAGAGTTGTTAAAATAAACATTGTTTAATAAACAATAAAATAAATATATATATGTAAATGTATAAATTACACTGCAGTATATTATAGTGAACTAATAAAATGACATATCAGCAACATTATTAATAGAACATAAACATAAACCTAGATACAAGGTGGATATGTTATGTGATATGCCTATGTAATAGGCCTCAACATGATTTGTTCTTATTAATGGACACTAACACTAATGCACTGGTAATGCACTGTTTATTAGTTATGTGAATTGAAGATCTACAATGTTGTAGGTTTTTTAGAACATAGACATTTATAGAAAATATTAAATAGATATAAATATTAAATAGAGATAATAATGAATAATTTATTCATAATACAGTGCATATATCAGTAGTCTTTTATTGAGGGCGATATTGCACTAAGATGTTAATTATTCAAATTATATAATTTGATTGTACAAGTGCCAACAATTTTAATTATATATTATAGGGTTAGGATATCTATAAAGATCTAAGTGTCATTGGGGGCTAATCATTAGTATCTTTGGGGGATTGTATCAATCAAGTCATTGCAATCATTAATGTCTTTGGGATCCACTAATTTCAATATTTATTCAAACTGAACTGCTATATAGATGTCAGGACACGATACACATCAGGGTTGGTTATTACTCATACTGATATAGATCAACACAGTAAGGATAGGAGTCATAAGGTCACGTTGCTTCATCATAAACTGAATACATACTTATGTATATGATAGATATGCTATACACACACACACACACACACACACTCTATTGTAGTCTGGTAATAACATTAACTTAGTAATATACAAACAGTATATAATACATAGGTATCGTATTAACTGCTGTAGCTACACTATACACCCCACTGACTCGATGATGGCATTAGCTACATCCCCCTTACACCCCATACACCCCCTAACCTGATTGACAGCATTAGCGGATGCACAGGTCAAAGTAGTACCCACGGACACCAACAGAAACGTAACGGGGTCGAAGGCAGCGGGTGCCATAGCGTACCCCGCCATCGAGGTGAGTACAATGAACGAGGTGAGCTTGCTCTTCGCGAGCTTGGCGTAAAGACCCGGAAGTTCGCCCACGGAAGCGGGTCTTAGCCTCTTCCACACCAATTCGTCTATAGAGTGCACCTTAGCATCTGGGTCCGTGGAGGAATGTCTGACGGTGTCGTCTGCGCATCTCTCTGTGGGGTCAGGTGAGGTCAGTGTTAGCCCAACACTGGGGGGGGGTCAGGTGAGGTCAGTGTTAGCCCAACACTGTCGGTGGTCAGGTGAGGTCAGTGTTAGCCCAACACTGGCGGGGTCAAGTGAGGTCATTGTTAGCCCAACACTGGCGGGGGTCAGGTGAGGTCAGTGTTAGCCCAACACTGTCAGGGGTAAGGTGAGGTCAGTGTTAGCCCAACACTGGCGGGGGAGAAGTGAGGTCAGTGTTAGCCCAACACTGTCGGGGGTCAGGTGAGGTCAGTGTTAGCCCAACACTAGCGGGGTCAGGTGAGGTCAGTGTTAGCCCAACACTGTCGGGGGTCAGGTGAGGTCAGTGTTAGCCCAACACTGGCGGGGGTCAGGTGAGGTCAGTGTTAGCCCAACACTGGCGGGGCATACTAAGTTATGCCCACTTCAGATCACTTTGCAGTCTTTATTATGGCTTATAGATGTAGTTGTTAAAATATACATTATAATAATTTAAATCTTTTTTGTTTCGATATTTAGATTTTCTTTTAATAAGGGCATATTTAATACGCACATACATATGAAGGACATTAATAAACTTAAAAACTAATTAAACCTTGTATTTATATTAATATTTTAAAAAGTTTAGTTAAAATATTATTTTTATAAAAGTAACCTAAATATTTATAAAGATTATAATGCTATTAAATATGTTAGGTCGAGCAATATATTTAAGAATTAAGTATGTACTATAGGTGACGATGTAATGATACGACATTCACTGATAGTAACCGATAGCCTTGTTATTCGGTTCACCTCTGTACTGAGGTTTCAAGGTCAAATCGATGATGTGCTCGCGTTCCTTGAGGAACACCGACGCCCCTTCCTCCGTCATCTTTACTGGGATACATTTATGTGACGGCTGATGGAACAATGAGTACTGCTCATCCAGTGGCTTACCCCCTATTGTAATGGTGGTGGTGGTGATGATAGGAAACAAGGCGTCAGTGATTATTAGTTTAAATGTGTTGTTAATATAATGTTGTATCAAACTGTACAATTTTAAAATGTAAAAATGGGTATTAAATTATTATTGATATGATGAAAACTAAGTGTTCATTACTAATATATAACAAAGCAATAGGATAGTTTGGTTTTAGAAGCTATACATATCTATGAGGTGATTAAAAGCTAACTTATATTGCATGTAATTGAATAGATCATTAAACACATTATTGTATAGAAAGCACATCAAACCTACATCTATTTCAGTGATGATACTACTGCCATCAGAGGCAAGGCTTCGCTATTACTTACATGGGGAGTATAGGCAGTGTTATGTATCTTTGCTAGTGCAATGAATTAGTGTAAACATGAATCTATTCAACTATATCATAAAATATAGTTAATTTGTTAAAATAAAACTTAATAATAAAGAATAATAATAAAAAACAATGTTTACATAATAATATCAATAGATTAATAGCTAATAGGGTTACTACTAAATTGTATAGTATATTAGGTATAATAAAGAATTTATTTTATATTATTTGAATATATTTTTTATCAATTTCATAAATAAAATTGTATTATTTAATCATAGATACATGAAAACACTTACTCAAAATAATATATCATGAGAATAATAATATATTAATATTAATTAAGATTAAGATTAATAACGGCTATTATATGTTAACAAACCAGATGATATTGTTTTATTATTCTTGTGGTCTCCATTAGCAAAGGCGTCATCTTTAAGTTTTACTCCCGGTTTTGTAGATAGCTGTTTATATCAAATTTGACATTAATTTTATTACTATAAATATAATCAGTGAAGGGAGACAGGTGTGTGTACTTTGAATGAATTAAGAGAGATGTGAGCTTCTTCAGATAGATGTACTTATTGAAGTAAAATTAATAAAGTTATATTTAGAATGTAGGTCATGTGACTATCTAGTCATAAATCAGTATGTTGTGCATCGAGCTGTATTCATTAATAATCTATGATAATACAAGGTATGTAATATAAATTATACAATGCTAACTTTTTATATAGATTTATTTGTCTAACTACCTTATGTAAATCTAATATATATGGGTATTATATATATTTATATATATACAATTCAATGAGCACCATATAAAATTAAATATATATGAATATTAAATGATGTATATAAAATGACTCACTCGCAAAAAAAATTATTTTGAATATGGGTTTCTACTATATGTAATATAATATATGAAATAAATTATATAATCTAATTAAATTAAAATAAAGTTAACCAAAGTATAAAGAAAGACAATGAATACAATTATTATTATATTTAAATTAATAAATGTATAAGCAATGACAGGAAGTCTGCTAAGGCATGAAATAGTCTGTTCATATTTAATACAATATAACAAATGTTGATTAGTTTACAGGTAATATCATTATTGTACATGTATTATTATACCTATCATTTTTTACTACATGTAGAATAATGATATTACCTGTAAACTAATCAAAATGTTTTACAGTGTATTAAATATTAATGTAATATTTCTAGTAGAAACTTTCTACTATGTAGAATATCATTTTGTTATAATATAGACTTATACCGGTTATTTCTACTTATCTGATTATAAATACTATATATATATATATATATTATACGGTATACCAGTGATCTCGTGTATAGTGTGATAATACATATTAATGTAAATAATTATTTATAAATAGTAGAATCTACACACGAACTCACCAAACCGAAATCACTTCGCATGAGATCACTGGTTACCTATTATATGCAAACATTTCTTATTTGTGGAAAGATCTCATCATATTAAAAATCAATGAAGCGATATCATTAGACGAATAATATTTTTAATAAATTATATATTCATTATATCATATAATTTATATGCAACATATATTGGAGTTTTTCTGGTAATTTATGAAATAGAATATTATTTATTTATGTTTCAACTAATAATTAATACTATCTACGTATATTGTACAACTTGATACTTTTATATGTGAAATATAAACTACATATTCTTTATATTATTTGTCACTTTGAATATAAGGTATATAAATACAAGCATTTTAGCCATTTATGATCATTATTCCTATATATATATATATATATATATATATATATATATATATATATATATATATATATATATATATATATATATATATATATGGAATTAACATAGGTGTAAATAAAAATAAGTAAATCCTTATAAAATATAGGCAGGTAATACCTGCCTGAGGTATAACTATTAGTAAAACTAAATCAACCATTTATGGATGGTGGACACTTATAAGAATATTTTAACATACGAATCACTATTCCATATATATATATATATTAATGTATAGGTGTGATATTGAGTTATAGTTTCCGTATCGCCATCTATCGTATATATAAAAACAAAGAATAATTGTAATATACGATCCTTCATGATATAAATAGCCATATAATATATGAGGAACACGATCAAAACCGGCGCCAAAAATCTATGACTAATAGTTTATTCAATATCAAAGCTCGCGCTTTCGTAGTTGAGACGCCCGCCTCTAGATATAGGCGTGTCATATTAGATAAACTCCGCCTATAGATATAACACGGACATGTATGTCCTTAGTATATACTACGTGACATGTAATATACATTGCAGTGTACACGTAATATATATCTATATATATATATATATATATATATATATATATATATATATATATTATATAATAGATACTTTATAACAAAATACACACACACATATATATATAGAGAGAGAGAGATATACTGTATAACAAAATACACACATACACACACACACATCTATATTCATGTTTTTTTTTAACAAAGGAAGTATGACTATAGTCATATATATATATATATATATATAGACTATATATATATATGTGTGTGTGTGTGCGTGTGTGTGTGTATATGTGTGTGTGTATTAGGGATGTAAACGGGTACCCGAAAACCCGGGTATTAGTATACCCGTAAATTCACGGGTTTTTATAAAGACAAAAATGTTTCAGTTCAAATTTCCCGGGTATTAGATAAATTAAACCGGGAATTCATTATTGAAACCGGGTATGTATTTTGTATTCTTATATTAAATTATTCTGAATATTTTGTCTTTTGTATTCACTATATTCACGATCTTTGTTAATGTTTACTTCCATAGACATAGCATTTATTCTAATTCTACTTGTAAATATTTTATATTTCCAAAATATCTGTAATTTTCAAACTCATGTAAAATAGTAATTAATAAATATTTTTAAACCAATTAAAATGATTTATAATCAGTGCAACATCCTCTACGAATAGTATAAAAGTAAATCCAAAATTCAAGGGGTTTCCATTTCAATTTAAGGATTCGCGGTAAGAACATGTGCTTTTTTTTAGTAAATTATTTATTTTAAAAATAAATATATATTTATTATTATTATTTATATATTTATATAGATTATTAAATTAGATGTCCTATGGTATATAATATATACACTAATGTTTAATATCGAGTGTTTAATCGAATTTTCAAAATCGTTAAAATCGTTAAAAAAATATCAATCATTTTAAATATATTTTTTAAATAATTGTGATTTATTAAATCGATTTAACAAGTTTTAATAATTATTTGTTTAAATATTTAATATAATATGTATAAGTATTATATTAATTTATTTTATAGATTATTTAATTATAAAATTAATAATTTATATAAGCATTACAAAATAATGTGTAAATAAATGTTGATTTAGTATACATTTACAACAAATATCATTTAAAAATGTAAAATAGATATTCATTTATGATTTATAAAATTAATTGTTAACGTAAATTAATTTAGATTAATATTATTCTATGTTACATAGACTCTATGTATCAAACATTTCGATAAGTAATACAAATAATGACGATTAAACTCGGAATGTCTCATATTTTTTAATAAATTTAAATTATCAAAAATACTGAATTAATCTAACTCGATTTAACAAATTTTAATAATTATTTCTATAAATATTCAATATATAATATATTAAATAATTATTAGAAAATTATATTTATAAATAATATAGATAGTTGGTAATAAATAAAAAAATATCATTTAAAAATGTAAAATAGACTTATTAATTTATGATTTATCAAATTAATTGTGGAAACAAATCGTAATTAATTTAGATTAATATTAGTCTATGTATCAAACATTTAGATATTTAATATATTTAGTAATAAAAATAATGACGATTAAACTCGGAATGTCTCATATTTTGTAATACATTTGAATTATCAAATATACTAAATTAATTTTACTATAATATAGGTATAGCAATGAGATTTTTTATTTTGTAGCTAGAATAAAATTATTAATACCATTGGAAAGAGGATGAAAAAGTAATATAAGTTTCATATTTTACTTTTTTGATATAATTAATAATAATAAAGTTATGGTCAAAAGAATGGCCAGATTTGAGGGTATTAATTCAGACAGCTATTACATGTAAAAGATACAAATATGTTGGTAATTCAATTTTGACCAACTAATATTCAATATTTTTATATTTTTTTTTTCACACATTATTTTAAATAAGATTTTACATTATATAAAATAAAAAAAAAACTATTTTTTTTTTCAACATATTTTTTCAACTTTTTATATTAATTTTTTTTAATTTTTAATTTTTTTTTTTAAATCTTTTTTTATTTAAATAATTAAATAAATTAATTTACTATAAAAATAAGAACAATTTTAACTTCACAATTAATTTATATTAATATTTATTATTACAGATTACAAAGCCAAGAAGAATCAATTTATGTTAAGCTGCTAAAGATTTTCAAAATATTTCACTGCTGTGTATATTTATCAAACTATATCATATTTATTTTTTACAATATCTGTATATTTACATATAGTATGTTATACATTATTTATTTCAAAGGTGCATGTTATAGTTTATTAAATATACTTTACATTATTTACTTTATTCAATTATATCTTTTCTTAAATCAATAAAAATCAATAAAAAATATATATGATTACTAAAGGTGTGTTTCAATATTTATTTTGGTGTATTCATAAATAGATAAGTTTAGCTATGACATGTGAACACAACAGCATAATGATATAACGACATTACATAGATTTGTACATAGCATTACTAGCTATACACCAAATTTCCACGATTTCTTTCGAATTTGAAATATATCTTGAACATCTGTATTCAGAACCAACTCCAATAAGCAAGTATATAATCCCTATATAATATTAACATATTAATATGAGTAGATATAAAATTTTAAATAATATAATAATAATTACCATATAAAAAAGTACTCCGGGTTAAAACAGTTATCTTTTCATGCCCATTCTCCAATAGCAGCAGAGGTTATATCGATATCCTCTTTAGTCTCGAATGGAATGCATCTACTATCTGTAATGAATATAATTGAAGTTAAAGGTAAAGGCATTTTATTAGTATGATAATTCACTATGTAAATAGATAATAGACAATTATATATACAACATTATTATATTATTGATGGATCGATAATTTACAAAATTAAAAATTTGCTTAATTTTTCAAGTTATTTTCGAATTACAACATACATTAGAAACATGAGATATTGGAATTTTATTTATCCATTAGCGTTATTTTTTCTTGTTCATGAACTGTATTATTTAATTTTTCAAATAAATTCAAATTATCACTTTCAGATTGTTAAATTTTAGTATTCAATAATTGTAATGCCTTCTGTAAATTTGTAACACGATTTGAAATGAACTGTTCATTATACCGTAGAGGTATTTTAGTGACTCTTTCTGTCACTCTTACAGAATTATTAATTAATTCTTCACACTATTAGAAAAATATAACTCCTACATTATTCTGGTGCATGTTATATGTCCTGCATAGTCTACGTGATAATCATATTACAGTTACTCAGAAACTAGGATTTAATGTTAGTTTTTGTAAACAGTCAGCAACACACATACCATTCTTAATAAGATATAAAACATCACCAACTTTAATGTTTGCGAGATCAGGGCAGCGGTACTTTTCTAGAAACCTCGTTGCCATTTTAAGGATACTGTAAGGAATTTAAACAGTAATATTATATTAAATATAAACATAGATATCATATAAAATATTAAGATAATAAAATAAATAATATCAATATTAAGTCAATATTATATAAATATATATGTATATAAAATTAATTAGTATATAAAATATCTTTATACCATAGCTATATTAGGTAATAATATATATTTAGTATATTTTATATTGAATATATATAGAAATAATTATTAAAATATGTTAAATAAGTAAAATTAATTTAGTATATTTGATAATTTAAATTTATTAAAAAATATGAGACATTTCGAGTTTAATCGTCATTATTTTTAATACTTATCTAAATGTTTGATACATAGACTAATATTAATCTAAATTAATTGTAATTTGTGTACTAGGACTATTAGTTTTTTAAATCATAAATCAATATGTTTATTTTACATTTTTAAATGATATTTTTTGTAATTTATTACCAAATATCTATATTATTTTAAATATATTTTCTAATAATTATTTAAATGTATATATTTATATTTAATTAGTGTATGATATAAATTAATACAATAGCTATATTATGTATTGATATATATTTAATATATTTTATATTGAATATTTATAGAAATAATGATTAACATTTGTTAAATCGAGTTAGATAAGTAAAATTAATCAGTATTTTTGATAATTTAAATTTATTAAAAAATATGGGACATTCCTTGTTCAAGAGTCATTGTTTTTATTACTTATCTAAATGTTTGATACATAGACTAATATTAATCTAAATTAATTGTAATTTGTGTACTAGGACTATTAGTTTTTTAAATCATAAATCAATAAGTTTATTTTACATTTTTAAATGATATTTTTTGTAATTTATTACCAAATATCTATATTATTTATAAATATAATTTTCTAATAATTATTTAAATGTATATATTTATATTTAATTAGTGTATGATATAAATTAATACAATAGCTATATTATGTATTGATATATATTTAATATATTTTATATTGAATATTTATAGAAATATTTATTAAAATTTGTTAAATCGATTAGATAAGTAAAATTAATCAGTATTTTTGATAATTTAAATTTATTAAAAAATATGGGACATTCCGAGTTCAAGAGTCATTGTTTTTATTACTTATCTAAATGTTTGATACATAGATTAATATTAATCTAAATTAAGTGTAATTTGTGTACTAGGACTATTAGTTTTTTAAATCATAAATCAATAAGTTTATTTTACATTTTTAAATGATATTTGTTTTAAATTTTACTAAAAAATCATTTATTTACACAGATTATTTTGTAATGCTTATATAAATTATTAATTTTATAATTAAATAGCGTATAAAATAAATTAATATAATACCTATATTTTTTAATAATATTTAATTAGTACATATTATATTAAATATTTAAAAAATAATTAGTAAAACTTGTTAAATCGATTTAATAAATTAAAATTATTTTAAAAATATATTAAAAATTATTGATATTTTTTAACGATTTTGAAACGTCGATTAAACACTCAATATTAAATATTAGTTTATATTTTATATACCATATGTCATATAATTTAATAATCTATATAGATATATAATAATAATAATAAATATATATTTATTTTAAAAATAAATAATTTACTAAAAAAAAGCACATGTACTAACGGCGAATTCTGAAATTGAAATGGAAACCCTTCGCATTTTGGATCTACTTTTATACTATTCGTAGAGGATATTGCACTGATCATAAATCATTTTAATTGGATTAAAAATATTTATTAATTACTATTTTACATGCGATTGAAAATGACAGATATTTTGGATAGTTTGAAAATATCATATATTCACAAGTAGATTTCAAATTCTGACATTTTAAAAATGTCATTGCTATACCTATATAATATAAAATATACTAAATATATATCATTACCTAATATAGCTATGGTATAAAGATTTTGTATATACTAATACATATAAATATATATATATTTATATAATAATGATCTTATTTATTTTATATTTAATATAATATTACTGTTTAAATTCCTTACAGTATATTTAAAATGACAACGAAGTTTCTAGAAAAGTACCGCTGCCCTCTCGCAAACATCAAAGTTGGTAATATTTTATACCTTATTAAGAATGGTATGTGTGTTGCTGACTGTTTACAAAAACTAACATTAAATCGTAGTTTCCGTGTAACTGAAATAGGATTATCACGTAGACTATGCAGGACATATAACATGCACAGGAATAATGTTGGATTAATATTTTTCGATTAGTGTGAATAATTAATTCTGTAATAATGACAGAAAGATTCACTAAAATACCTCTACGGTATAATGAACAGTTAATTTCATTTCGAGTTACAAATTTACAGAAGGCATTAACATTTTTGAATACTAAAATAAACAATTGGAAAGTGATAATTTAAATTTAGTTGAAAAATTAAATAATATAGTTCATGAAAAAATCACTCTACTGGATAAATAAAATTCTAATATCTCATATTACTAATGTATGTTGTAATTCGAAAAGAACTATTGAAAAATAAAGCAAATTTTAAATTTTGTAAATTATCGATCCATCAATAATCTAATAATGTTGTATATATAATTGTCTATTATCTGTCTACATAGTGAATTATCATACTAATAATTATCTATGATTTACCTTTAACTTCAATTTTATTCATTACAGATAGTAGATGTATTCCATTTGAGACTAAAGAGGATATCGATATAACGGAACACGTTCATAACCGGCGCCAAAAATCTATGATTAATTAATACTTTATTCAATATCGGAGCGCGCGCTTTCGCAATTGAGACTCCCGCCTCTAGATATAGACGTGTCATAATATATAGATAGTATTTGACCTAGATCGTTATTGCTATATCTAGCCTAAGGTAAACTATAAACCTATGATTCCATATATAACTATAGTCATAATTCCTTTGTTAAAAAACTCGTGAATAAATGTGTGTGTGTGTGTGTATGTGTGTGTGTATATATATAAAGTACGTATCTCTCTCAATATATATACGTTTCAACTCCGAAAGCGTGAGCTGCGATATCGAATAAACTATTAGTCGTATATTTTTGGCGCCGGTTATGAACCACAACCGATATAACTACTGCTGCTATTGGAGACTTGGTATGAAAAGATAACAGTTTTAAATTCAACTCGGAGTACTTCTTCATATGGTAATTATTATTATATTATTTAAAATTTTATATTTACCCATATTAATTTATTAATATTATATAGAGATGATATACTTGCTTATTGGAGTTGGTTCTGAATACTGATGTTCAAGATATATTTCAAATTCGTAGGAAATCGTGGAAATTTGGTATTTAGCTATGAATTCTATGTACAAATCTATGTAATGTCGTTATATCATTATGTTGTTGTATTCACATATTATAACTAAACGTATCTATTTATAAACCAAAATAAATATTGAAACACACCTTTAGTAATCATATATCTTATTTATTTATTTTTATTTAAGAAAAAAATATAATTGAATAAAGTAAATAATGTAAAGTATATTTGCTAAACTATAACATGCACCTTTGACATACATAATGTATCAATAATAAACATACTCTATGTAAATATACAGATAAAATGTAAAAAGATGTAAAAAATAAATATGATATAGACGGTAATTAAATATACACAGCAGTGAAATATTTTGAAAATCTTTAGCAGCTTAACATAAATTGATTCTTCTTGGCTCTGTAATCTGTAATAATAAATATATTATAATAGAATTAATTTTTGAAGTTAAAAATATTGAATATTAGTTGATCAAAATATTTGTAACTTTTACTTTTATGTAATAGCTGTCTTAATTATTACCCTCACATCTGACCATTCTTAACCATAACTTTTTTATTATTAATTATCAAAAAAGTAAAATATGAAACTTATATTACTTTTTCATCCTCTTTCCAATGGTATGAATAATTTTATTCTAGCTACAAAATAAAAATATCATTGCTATACCTATATAATTAAATTTAATTAGTTTTTTTCACTAATAATTAATGTTTAAATTTAACGTCTAATGTTTAAATATACTCTTTATAATAATATACCCCGATTGTATAATTATTATATAATATCTATACAACCATAGATTTAGAGTACCAAGTGATACTCCCGATTATATAATTATTAATATAATACCCTCACACATGGGTTATCAATATATGTAGTTATAACAAAGATTTTGCGAAGATATAACACTCCCTATGCATGCAACGTAATTTAGTAATATCCCCAGCCGCTGCTAGCAGCAGTATCGAAATCACTGAAATAGATTTAGGTTCGGCTCTGTTTGCATACAACAATGTTTTCATTGCTCTATTAAATTACAAGCAATATAAATTAACTTTTACTTACTAAATATATACTTATAGCATTTAAAACATAAATATCATATTCGTTTGTTATATATTAGTAATGAACACTTAGTTTTCATCATATAAATATTAATTTAAAGCATATTATTTAACATTTTAAAAGTGTATAGTTAAATACGAATTTACATTATAAACAACGCATAGTTCCTCATTTCCCGCTATAGGTGGCACCAGGGTATTTTGTATACAAATTCGAATTACACGATTTCGCGTAAGTGTTATATCTTTCCTTCGGAAAATCTTTTAATGTTATTAAATTTGTTATTAAATAGTTTAAATATTTCTATTTATATATAATATATGTTATCGGCTTTATTTATCTGAATGTATTCAATTTTTTTAAATTTATATATTTCTATAACTTAAATTCTATATATTTCTATACTATATCTATATCAAATTTCCTATAATTTTTTATACTTGTTATATAAATGACACCTTACATTAGTGTTTGAAATGAACCCAACTACTGGTGCTTCGAAGCTTCACTTAAAAAAAATGTATAGTTCAAAGTTCATGCAAAGTTCATTTGTAAAATAATGCTAAAGTTTGAACCAGCTTCATAAATAAGGGGAATAGTTTTAACTTGCTTCAAAATTCTAAAAATAATAGTAAAGCTTCGAAGCCATATTAATAATATTGTTATTCTATTTAGTGGAGTCCTTCCATTTCATCCAGAAACTTATATAACGTTTTCACTTATAACCATATAGCTCTATAGATACATTATAATGTCCCTTCGAAGCCGTTCCCATGTTAAGACATCCATAATGTTAATGAGAGCTGGTCATTTATTTATACAAAATTATATAAGATCACTTCTAAATATTATTCTAATACCTATATTAATATCACGACGGTATCTACACCCACAAACTAATACCTGTTTATTTGTTTTAGTCAATTTACCGTGTGATACTGGCTTCTAATACTATAATACATATTTGTTTTGATAAATAAAGGTAAGATGCATATATATATTTGATCTGTAAATGTTTCGAAGCATGCTAAAAATTGTTTCAAATGTTTCGAAACAACTATATTGGAAAAAATGTTTCGTTTCATATGTTTCGAAACATGAGAAGTTGATGTTTCAAATGTTTCGAAACATCAAAAAGTGTACCCGTTTACATCCCTAGTGTGTATACATATATGTCCTATACACGACACCGGCTTAAGCATATTATGGGCCCCGGGCAAAAAAAACGTATGGGCCCCATAAGAATTTCATAACATATTAAATGGGCCATTTTAGAAATAACTAATATCCATAACTCTTTCATGTATTTATATATTATATATATATATATATATATATATAAAAATGATGTATTATTATTCCATTATGCGTGATCAAATGATGTAAAAATATTTATAATCTTTAAAAAAAAATCATATATATTTACATGTATCGTGTGAAGGAGACCCACTTTAATGGGTCTACTATATAGGGGGGTATCCTTCATGCTATGGATGTAAATAGATATTACGATACCCACTTAAAATCATTGCCATGTAATATTTTATAATTTACAACTTAATTAATACAAATGATATACTTATAGGTTAAATGATATAATTAGTTAAAATTATATTATTACATATTTATTTTACTCGATTTCCTCTTCTAAATCAATATTATTTATTCATTATCAATTTAATTAATTAACTTTGATTCTAAATATAATATTACAGATTTGAAAGTATTTATTGTGTCAGATAATGTAATAGAAAAGTATTTATAAGTTTAAGTTTACTGAAGCTTCTCTCTCAAGTGTAATTATTTACCATTAAATATATTAGGATGAAAATGTCTACAATTGGATATATCTATCCCATCATATATATATATATATATATATATATATATATATATATATATATATGTGTATATTCCATTCCTTTGAGGTGTATATCAATATGGTATACTATATGTTTAATACTGTATTATCTTATATACTAATCATCTTAATTGCTGATTTCAGATGATATATAGGTATATACAATATATATATACAATATGTATAATACATATTATTTATATAATTAGTAATAACTAAATGATTATCTTTTTTAGTATTTCCTATATATTTATAAGTATATATCAATTAAATTATCAAATATTATTAGAAAATAGTCATTTTTAACTTATCATATGATGTAAATTCATTAATTTTATCATATGTTATCATTATACTAATTATTTTGTAATTTGTTTTTATATTCTAATCAACTCATCATAATCACTTATTTTATCGCCTATATATTTAGAAAGTGCATCAATATTTTTTATTACCACTTTCATCTCAATTTAACCTAATTGCAATACTTTTCTGATCGACTTTAGTTTACAAAGTAATTAGCTCCACGGTTTTCATAATATTGAAGTCACAAATTCTTGCATTTTATTGAATAAATACATTGACTCTAGTAATGTAATTTACGTAATATTTTAACATATATAATATCAGATATATCTTATGTAATTTACGTAATATTTTAACATATATAATATCAGATATATCTTATGTAATTTTGGGAAATCCATAAGATACTGCTCTAATAAAATCTGCTTGTGATGACCATATTATATTCGATAATGCTTTTAATAGAATTGCATTAATTTATGTTAATATATTATATTCTTCTTTGATATATATGTTAATATATTCTTTATTTAGTTTGGCTAAATAAATTATATATATTTGGGATGAAAGCAAATAATATTGCTACAATTATCGAATATTCAACGGCATTTTGCCCAACCAGATTTAAGGAATTAACAGCGCAGATATTGAGGGATCCATATTGACAATGGACCAGAGTTGGAAAAAATCATGATTTTTTTAAAAAAATCAAAAAAATCAAAATCACATTGATTTTTTTGATTTTTTTGATTTTTTTGATAGAATAAATAAATAAATTTATCAATACAAATTTTATATTATTTAATCAGTTTTATTTATTAGATTTATTAATAATAGTAATCCAAACTATTAATTACATTTTATCAAATTATAAAAAAGTTGATTTATAATCAAAAAAATCAAAAAAATCATGATTTTTTTGATAGAATAAATAAATAAATTTATCAATACAAATTTTATATTATTTAATCAGTTTTATTTATTAGATTTGTTAATAATAGTAATCCAAACTATTAATTACATTTTATCAAATTATAAAAAAGTTGATTTATAATCAAAAAAATCAAAAAAATCAAAAAAATCAAAAAAATCATGATTTTTGCCTTCAAAAAAATCAAAAAAATCATTGATTTAATCAAATGATTTAAATCAAACAACTGCAATGGACTATGGTATATTATGATATATTTTATTTTATTGAATCTTCCAGACATATTGCTGGATTTTTCATAACTTTGAGCTCTATAATCTATTATAATTATATTATTATTTGAAAAAATTCTAATAAATCGTAAGCTAAGTATTGTACAACGTGATAATGAATCTTAACGTACATCAATAAATACCTATATAATAATATCTAACTTGGTATATATGACGATAACTATTAACGTAACTACATGTGATATATCTGGAATTGAGTACACTGATATAATATAATAGTTTGAATTTTATATTTCTTCAATTATTAAGTTATCAGTTATAACTTATCACCTGTTCTCCAATAAGAATATCGCCATTGTGTGTATTTGTATATAAATATAGATGAGGTTGATGTAAATCTAAACATTCAGTTGTTAGTAGTCTACTAGTTGGATAATTGCAAAAATGCCTTTAGTATCATATTTAGATTATATATATATATATTTATAAATAATATCTTTTTCAATAAGTATAAATATAATTTCTTTCTCTAATAATAGGTAGTCTGTTACAAATATTATAAACAGAATTCCATTTCATCAATAATAATTATTAAAAATATTATAAATCATAATATTCCTTAATTCCATTAATTCTTTTGAGAACAAATATTTTGAAAATATCTAATTAGTTATAATTACTATAAAAATTATAAATCTATATAGAATATCATTTTTTTCGTAATTTATAATCAATATAATCCTTTACAAATATCAGAAATAATAGTTAAAATATATCTTAATTTATATCTCATATTTAATTTTAATATAAAGAAGTATACTTTTTTTTCGTAAACTAATTTTAGAATTATAAATTGTTAATATTCAACTATGGTAAATATCCCATTAATACGTTTATCATTTATAATTTTCTACTTTAACAAACAATTATTTATCAATCCGTTTCATACTATATTATCTGACAAGCATAGATGTATGAGATGATCTATGGTTATCACTATTAGAATGTGCTCCAATATGTTCATATATCTGTTTTCACAATATATCTTCGTGTAAATTTAGAAATTTTTGAAAAATTCACTTTTCAAATCGGCCTAAATGACTCATATTTAATTAATTTATTATATTATTTTTATTTATTTAATTAGAATTAATAATATATAAGAAAAATACAATTAAGAATATTTTTTTATATAAATAGTAAACTAAATGTTTCTCAAATAATTCATGGGCCCCCCAAAATGTGGGGCCCCGGGCAATTGCCCGGTTTGCCCCCCCCTTAAGCCGGCCCTGCCTATACATGAGATATATGTATATATAAATTAATTATCAGTTTTGAAAGAATATAAAAGATAAATATATTATATAATGTTATCCTGACTAATTAATAAATACATATAACAATAAAAGTAAATTATTGAAATATATTAATTCTATATATTATTATATAATAAAAAAAATATTTATAAATAAGTTTATAAATGTGAAATGAGCACTTTTTTATTGAAATTTATAATAATATATATTGTATTACTTCTCATATTTTATTAAATCAATTATAATTCAGTATACTGGAGTTATAAACAGTTCAAACAATATAAATAGCTTTATTATTATATATATATATATATATAATATAAAAGTACTAAATAAAATGTGTGTATGTATAAAGCGTGAACATCGAAGTAGGCCATCGTTTGTTATGATATGAATTTTAGAGTTCGATATGGGCGGTGCTTATATATGTCACTCAATTACATATGTTACGCACCGCTGCACAATTTAAAATAATCTGAACGAGTAACATCTATATATACAGTGTATATCATATACTATATGTGGGTGCTATACACATACATATAAAGATACACGAATACACATACACGCATATACACATATACACATACACGCATATATACATACACAGTGTGTATTACACACATACATGTATGTATATTCAATATAATATTGTGTGTGTGTATGTGTGTGTGTGTGTGTGTGTGTGTGTGTGTGTGTGTGTATATGTATGTATGTATGTATTTATTATTATCTTAGTATTCCACCTGTATTTTCGGTTTAATAGTAGGAGATGTAATATGTAAATGCATGTTAATTATATAATTAATTTTACTATATGAATTATATAATCTATCTTAGATAGATAGATAGATATATACACATACACACACACACACACACATAATGTATATAATGTATACATTCGCTATTTTCTATCTATATGTGATATATATTGTTAGATCCACATAATAGAATTATAATTATTAATAATGTGCTTAAAATAAATACTTAAACAATAACACACACACACACACACACACACACACACACAAACACACACACACACACACACACACACACACACACACACACACACACACACACACACACACACACAAAATTAAAAATTAACACCATTTGTAATAGACTCTCTTGTACATTTGACCCTCTTTATAATGCACCCCAAATATTACCATGCACTTCGACACTAACACATTTTACTGTACCTACTAATACTGCAATCTACAATTATATTGTCACTGCTAGATGCTCTTCACCACACGACCCAATTCATCTATACTTAATAAAAAAACTAGCATCAACTCTGACTTTGACTTACAAAAATATAATTGATGACTCACTTCTAACAGGAACTATTCCAAATTTACTAAAAAACGCAATAATTACGCCAATAATAAAAAAAACTAATCTTGACTCTTCTGAATTCTCAAATTACAGACCTATATCTCAACTACCTCTACTAACTAAAATTCTTGAAAAAACTGTTTATACTCAACTTTCACACTACTTAACTGAAAATATGTTGCTGGACATATGACAAAATGCATTCCGTAAACTACATAGTACTGAAACTACCGTACTCTCTCTTTTTGACGACTTATATAACTCACTAGACACTGGACAACCAATACAGCTAATACTACTTGACTTATCCTCTGCATTCGACACCCTTAGACATGACATACTGCTAGAAAGACTTAGAAACATAGGAATTCAAGATGTAACTATGGAATGGTTTTCTAATTTTATTAAAGATAGAAATTATTCCATTAAAATAAGAAATAATTACTCTAAATCATATACCATCGATCACGGTGTTCCTCAAGGTTCAATACTTTCCCCAATTCTCTTCTCTATATATCTTATTCCATTACAAACAATTATGAAACGTTATCCATCTATTACTTACAACTTATACGCAGACGACATAGAACTACACGCAACGATAACAAACTCTACCCAACTACAAGACTGTTTAAATGAACTACAAAACTGGCTAACAAATAATAACCTACTACTAAACCACAATAAAACTGAACTATTAAATATAACTAATGACCCAAATACTTACTTCCCTGACATTATTATTAATCAACACAAAATCATTCCCACCAATTCTGTTAAATACTTAGGCGTCAACTTCAATAATAAACTTAATCTAGATAAACATTACAGCTTACTTACTCAATCTACGACTGCACAGCTATTCAATATTAAAAAAATACGACCATACTTAAATAGAAATACTACAAAACTACTGACTCAGACTCTCATACTTTCAAGACTACAATACTGCAACTCACTATTCACAGGAACTGAAAAACTGAAAATAGACAAACTAGACAAAATAATTAACCGCTCAATTAGAAATATATACCGACTACAGAAGACTGACTATACAACTAGCATTACTGACTTACGTAAACAACTTAACTGGCTAAACACTGAAGACTCTATCAACTACAAAATACTTACAATACTTAAAAAGACTATTACTTATAACTTACCCTATAATTTACGAAACAAAATAAAACATAAACCAAACACTAGACTTTTACGTAATAACAATTCCACTATACTACACCAACCTATTACCCATTGCATCAAATACGAAAGAAGAAAATTCAGCTCTTCATCAACAATTAGATGGAATAAACTACCCCCGCAACTTAGAAATCAAAATATATCAATTAATATCTTTAAAAAGAAATTAAAAAAATTTCTTATCGACAAACATTGATATTCGTTTATTCATAATATTATCGTGCGAATTATATATATATATATAATATTATATATATATAATGTATACATTCGCTATTTTTATCTATATGTGATATATATTGTTAGATACACATTATAGAATTATAATTATTAATGATGTGCTTATAATAAATACTTAAACAACAACAACAACAACACACACACACACACACACACACACACACACACACACACACACACACACAATATAATCAAAGGCTTTGCTATAATGCATGTTATAACCTACATTTACTATATTAATTGAACTAATATAATCTACAATATATATATATTATAGATACACACACATACATACATATAAACATACTTACACATATACACATGCATACACACAACCACACACACACTATATTAATTGAACTAATATAATCTACAATATATATATATTATAGATACACACACATACACACATATGCATATAAACACATATACACATATATATATATATATATATATACATATATATATATACATATAATGCATGTTATATACTAAATGTACTATATTAATTGAACTAATATAATCTATAATATATATAATGATATATATATATATATATATATATATAATGATATATACATATACACATATACACATATATATACACATACATACACATATACACATACCCACATAAATGCATATGCACATATACATATAAAGTTTATATTTATATTATAAACACATATCCGTATAATGCATGTTATATCCTAAATTTACTATATTAAATAGTACTATAATAGTACTAGTAATTGAACTAATATAAATATAATCTATATATAGTATATATATATATATATATATATATACTAAATTATTACTTTCTTTTGTTATTTAATATTTTTTAATAATTGAATAACAAATTTGTTATTTAATATTCTATAGTCTATTTATGATTTAAAATTAAATTAAAATATTGAATTTGATTCTATTATATTTATTTATTTATCATATCAGTTATCATGATCAAAGTGATATAATTATATTATTTAATTTGTATCATATTATTACTTTATTTTATCATTTAACATTATTTTACAAAATGTAATAACAAATTTGTTATTTAATATTATATATATATATAAAATAGGCTAAATCCATGTATATTATAGTATTACTTATTATTATATTTTTTAGTATATATTATTATATTTTATATAATATTTATATAGTGAAAGTTGCTTTTATTATCTAAGTTTAAACTGTTTTATTATTTAATACTTATTAATAATTAATTATTTAATTATTATTAATTATTATTAATTATTAATAATTTTTATTATTATTATTATAATATTTATTAATTATTTATAATTAATTAATAATTAAATAATTATTAATTAATAATTAGTTAATGCTATTAATTATTTATTAATTATTTATAATTAATTAAAAACTAATAATTAACCTTATTAATTATTTCTTATTATTAATTAATTTTAATAATTATTAATAGGTATTGAATAAATAATAATTATTAAAATTAAATTATTATTAATTATTAATAATTATTAAATAATTAATAATTATTTTACATTTTTTTTATAATTATTATTATAATATTTATTAATAATAATTATTTATAATAAATTATAATTAATAATTAAATAATTATTAATTATTATACATTTTTATATTATTATTATTATTATAATATTTATTAATAATAATTATTAATTAATAATTGTTATTAATTATTTAATTTTAATAATTATTAATAAATAATTAATAACAATAATTATTAATTATTTATTAATTATCAATTATCAATTATAATAAATCATTATTTATTATTTATTAATTTTATAATATTTTAAATTATTTATTATTTAATAATTATATAAATATTTTGAAAAAAATTAACTGAAAAAAATGACAGTCAAATATTATAGATATATAGATTTTATTGATTTTATAAATTGTATTTTGATATATATACCGTAAATTCCCACTAACTCAGACTTGAAGAACAAATGTATCTGATATATCAACTTTCTGAGATATCGAATTGTGCTTATATATTTATGTGGATACAAAAATTTTAATTATCAGGGTTTCTGAGTTAGCGTTTGACTCTATATATATATATATATATATATACAGTCAAAGCTCGATAACTCAACATTGACGGGACGGAGTTTTCATGTTGAGTTAGCGAGTATGTTGAGTTATCGGATGTATAAATTAATGACTTAATTATGTTTTGTTCACATAAATGCATTCAAAATAGTACTCGTATGATAATATAATAATTGTAATTGTATTTTTACGTTTATATATTTATACCCATATATTATTCAATAAAACCATGTTGAATAATGTATGTTGAATTATATTTGTTGAGTAATGTAGTTTTATTACATGTACAAGATACGAATACAACAACATATGTTTGTGATATTTTGATTTTTCATAAATGTTGAGTTATCGGATGTATTTACATATAATGTATAGGCTAGGATTATAAAAACGATGTTGAGTTATATGTATGTTGAGTTATATTTGTTGAGTAATAGGGTTTTTGTTAACATGTCAAAGATACGAATCCAACCAAATATTTTTTGGATGTTGAGTTATCGGCATGTTGAGTTACCGAGCTTCTACTGTATATATATTTATATATAAAGTTAATTCTAGATTTCAACCCATATCAAAAATCTTGGTGTTATATTTGACAATACTTTTAGTTTTTTATAGACAACTGTCACACATAACAAAGCTACTAAACTATCAACTACGTTCACTATTCTTTATTCGTCATTCAATATCAATATCCACAACTACTATTATAGATTCTGCCTACATCCTACCTCTATTCGAGTACCAAAATGTCATCCTTTATAATATCCCCTTATCATATATTATTAAACTTCAAATTCTCCAAAATTATTTAGCTAGGTGCATATTCAAAATACCAAAATAATGGCTACCTGTATGTCATAGAATCCTCTAGAAAACCATACTACTGGCACATAAAGCAATCCATCATAACTATTATGACTACCTAGCAGCCTTACTCAAACTTAAATTAATAACTAGTAACACTACACACGCTCCACCAATAAGTTTCTATTTCAATTACCTCCTGAACATAACTTACATTCAACTAACACTCACGCCTGGGAAATATCCCATACTCCTGGAATATTATCCTTACATCCATTCATAATACATCATAATCTTTAATCTTCAAGAAACTACTGAAAACACATTTATTCAATCTCAAAATTAATTTCACCCATATATGGACGGCCGATTGCTTTATAAGCACAGTTTGCATTCAGAAAACCGAAACATGTAATGTAATGTAGATATCTAACAATTCAAGGAACCGAAGAATTTTTCTGAGATATATAATACTTGCATGAGGTTACATAGGTACAAAACCAAACTAATATTTGTAAAGTCTGAGTTAGCGTGGTTCTGAAATATATAGAGTTGATTGTATATGTAATAATATTTTTAATACATATCACTATATACATTTTTTCTGTTATTTTTTTTCTTTATATTTTTACCTGGTCTCTTTTTTCCGGATCACCATGATAATAAGTTATAACCAATTACACAGTCAGCAATATAGGCTAATAATATCATATTAATAATATACAGTAATAGGCAAAAACCTAATTGTACTAATGGTAATAGGTCACCAACTTATAAATTACTTTATTCTAAAGACATATTATATTTAAAAAAATTATATTATTTAATTTTATAATATTATAATATTAAAATTATATTGTGTATGGGATTATAGCATATATATTGAGTTGGAACTTCACTCTAATATCTATGGACTATAGCCATGTCTGCAGTAAATACTCTTACCATAATAGGTAAATAATTTATTATTTGAATAAATAAAGAAATATAAAATTAAAGTAATATATTGTTAATAAATTGTATTATATAGAATAAATATAAAAATAATATTAATCATAATAGTATAAATACAAATAAATATTATATAATTGTTATTTATTTAATATATACATCTATTTACTATAGTAATTTAATTATTTATTATAATAAATCATTATCTATATCTTGTAATATATATTGATTAGTTAGATAAGTGTGTGCTCCTAGAAACGGATATGGGATTGGGTCATAAGTGTTATTACATTCATAACATTTACATATATGTTTTCATTATACTTTTCTTCTAATCTATATGCATATTTATTTATGGGTAGTGTATTTAATGCTTGTTTACCAATGGTTGTTCTTCAATATATATATATATGCCATACTCAAAATAATTCGAATTGGTATATTGATCCTAGTATTTAGAAATGTTCTTGCTAGACTCATGAGATAACCAATATATTATTTTGAAAATATTGACTTTTATAATCCATCAATTGAAGTATGTGTAATAAGATATTTTAAAGACGATTGTTTAATATTTGTATTATAGATATAAAGTGTAATGTTGTAAAATAAAAACAAAATAACACGGAAAAAAAAATATTTAAATAAAATAATAATAAATAAATAATTGATATATATGGGCTAATCAAAATAAATCCTACTAGGCTAGTACTAGCATATAATAAAAGAATGAGAGGAGCATTTGAAAGTGATGATTGTATGTTATGTATTACTAGAGTAATACATAACATTTCGAATATAATGACTCAATACACATATTCGTTCAATTAGATCCCACAAAAAATTTATAAATCTTACTTCTTCTTTTCTCTCTACCCATAATCATTAAATCATCCAACTTATTATTTGTGTCTGTGTTATATTAAATGTATATCATTATTAAACTGTTATTGTATAATTATTATCTTATTATTATATAACACTACTATATCAATGCAGTCTGTAGTATATAACACTACACCATATCAATGCAGACTGTAGTATATAATAGTCCTTTATATTATTTAGTATTGTTGTCCATGGTATATTGAATGTATATTATTATTAAATTATTATCATATTACTATTATTTTATTATTATTTTCTTCTCGCACGAGAGAAGGGGTCTACATGACCCTATTTTAGTGTTAATAAACTTAATATCATCATCATATAAATATATGTAGTAGGCAAATTTAAAGCAAATAACTACAATTAAATAAAATTAAATGAGATTATTATATATATGGAATTCTGTATAATGTAATATAGATGAATTAATATCATTTAGAAAATGACTAAGGTTGATTTAGCTTTTACTAAGACGTCACTAAATTAGTTCAGGTGGATGATCCACCGTGGATCTGCACTTGGAAATCAACTTTGATCCAAGGACCTCTTTAGTTATTCCTTTATATCGCAAATATCTATGACACTTCAATATTCATGAGTTCATGTAATAGCTTGTATGTGAGAAACATGTAATTTATGAAATAAACCATTTTTATTTTGAAATTCATCATATATTTGAAAATATTTAATTTTAATTATATTTATGTTATTATATAACGATTATTTATACTATTATTACTCTATAGATTAATATGTATTACTTTAAATATCAAATATATTTATATAAATTGTTCAAAATTATATAATATATTTATATTTAATACATAATGTTATGATTAATTATAGTATTTATTTATTATAGTATATATATATAAATATAATATTGCTAATAATATAATATATAATATATATAATAATATATATTAATAAATTTATTATTAAATTTTTGTATAATAATGTTAAATAATAAAATTAAACCGCATTAAAAACAAATTAAACTCAGAAAACCTGATAATTAAAATTATTATTAATAAATATTATAATAATAATAATACAAATTTATAATAATTAATAATTATTTAATTTTATTAATTATTATTTATTTAATTTTAATAATTATTAATGTTTTAATAATTATTAATAATTAATAATTATTAATAATTAATAATTATTAATAATTAATAATAATCAATAATTATTAATTATTTAATAATTATTAATAATTTAATAATTATTAATAATTTATAATAATTTAATTTTAATAATTATTAATTATCCAATAATTATTAAGATTAAATAATTAATTAATAAATATTATAATAATAATTACTAAATTAATTTATAATTACTAATAATTAAATAATTATTTATTAATAAGTATTAAATAATAAAACAGCTTGAATAAACTTAAATAATAAAAGCAATTTTCACTATATATATATATATTATATAAAATATATAACTTATAAGTAATACCAAAGCCCTTTGGTAATACTATAATATATAAGGACTTTAACCTATATATATATATATAATATATATTATATATTATATATATATATAATATTGAATAACAAATTTGTTATTAGATTTTTTACAAAACAATGTTAAATAATAAAATTTAGTAATAATATCAAAGCCCTGAGGGGCTTTGATAATATGATATAAACAATATAATTATATCATTTTGATCCAGATGACTAATATGAAATAACAAAAGAAAGTAATTATTCAAAATAAGTAAGAATTACTCTATAGAGAAGTATACCTATTTGCATAAGCTCACACAAAACACATACACACAACAATGTATAATATATATAGATTATCTAAGATAGATTATATTTGTTCATATAGTAAAATAAATGTAGGCTATAACCTCCCTGCTATAACATTAATTTACATATACATATTACATATACATATACATATACATATTGTATATATATATATATATATATATATAAGATAGATTTGATTTATTATAACCTTATTATAACCTATCTATAACCTCCCTGCTATAACATGAATTTACATATATATATATATATATATATATATATATATATATATATATGTAAATTCATGTTATAGCAGGGAGGTATATATATATAAGATAGATTTGATTTATTCATATAATATTAATAAATATATAATTATAATATATATATATATATATATATATATATTAGTTCATATAGTAAAATAAATGTAGGATATAATATGCATTTACATATTACATCTCCTTACTTAAATTAAGAAAAACATGTGAAAATACTAAAATAATACAAATACATATATATATACCTACACACAATATACATACATGTATGTGAATATATATGCATGAAGGTATGTGTATGTGTGTATATATGTGTTTGTGTATATATGTGTATGTGTATGTGTATATATGTGTATGTGTGAATTTGTATATGTAAGTATATCATATATATATGTATATATATATATATCAGGGTTGATGGTTTTTTCGGTTTTTACGTAAAAACCAAAAAACCCGGTTTTTATCGGGTTTTAACGGGTTTTATCGGTTTTTATGGTTTTTACGGTTTTTACAATACAAACAAGTACAAATTATAATTTTTTCATAACAAAAAATTAACTAAATTGTATTATTTTCATTATAATTTTAAATATATAGACATCACATAATGGAAGAGTTGGAATCGTAGAATATATTATGTTTGATTGTTACGAGTATATTATATATATTAAAAAAAAATATTAAAAATTATCAAGCCTATCAAATATTATTTAATACTATTATATTATTGTTATCATAAAATAGATTATTAGCTATATGTAATTAAAATGGTCTTGAATCAATAACAGGGTTGATGGTTTTTTCGGTTTTTACTTAAAAACCAAAAAACCTGGTTTTTAACGGTTTTTTCAAAATAAACAAGTACAAATTATAATTTGTTCATAACAAAAAATTAACTAAATTGTATTATTTTCATTATAATTTTAAATATATAGACATCACATAATGGAACATAATTATTATTCAACATTATAATAAATTTAATAAGTTCCTAAGTTAAAAAACATTATTGTTAAATAATTATAAATGAATAGATATCATTTTTATAGCTATTTAAATAAAAATATAATATCAAATGTAATTATATAATATGATTACATTTGATATTATATTTTTGATTCATATTTATAACATTTAATTTGATAATATAATAGTTAAAAATATTATAGTTATTTTATTTGCGTTTAGAGTATTTCGGCTATAGCCACACCCATAGTCCCACCCATTTTGAAATCGCCGGATACAGTGTCTGGTAACCGTTACAATATACTAAAAATTGTAGTCTAAAATAGTACTTTACTTAAGTTTGGTAATATTTGGCTATTACATATAAATAACTATTATTAATAATAATGTATTATCATAAAAACTATAATTTAAAAGTTAAATTAATTTGTTAAAAACCGTAAAAACCGACGAAAAAACCAATTTGAAAAAACCAATTTTAAAAACCGAATCAACCCTGATTTTAAAGCAGTGCTTTACTTCATATTATTTAGTAAAATGATTAAGTTTGGTAATATTTGGCTATTACATATAAATAACTATAATTAATAATAATGTATTATCATAAAAACGATATATTTTTACATTTCAATATATAAATAATTCATAATTAGAATATTCTGCCTAATGGTGGCGTAATTAAATTTGTTATCACATAATCATTGTATCGTAGGCATGTAAGTGTAATTAGATGAGAGTTCTACCCACTCACTGATATAAAATATAATGTAGGCAATTATAACTTATAATTTAAAAGTTAAATTAATTTGTTAAAAACCGTAAAAACCATAAAAACCATGGTTTTTACAACTTGAAAAAACCGTAAAAACCGACGTAAAAACCCATTTGAAAAAACCAATTTTAAAAACCGAATCAACCCTGATATATATATATATATATATATATATATATATATATATATATATATATATATATTAGTTCATATAGTAAAATAAATTTAGGATATAATATGCATTTACATATTACATCTCCTTACTTAAATTAAGAAAAACATGTGAAAATACTAAAATAATAAAAATACATATATACCTACACACAATATACATACATGTATGTGAATATGTATGCATGAAGGTATGTGTATGTGTGTATATATGTGTTTGTGTATATATGTGTATGTGTGTATTTGTATATGCAAGTATATCATATATATATATATATATTAGTTCATATAGTAAAATTAATTTAGGATATAATATGCATTTACATATTACATCTCCTTACTTAAATTAATAAAAACATGTGAAAATACTAAAATAATACAAATACATATATACCTACACACAATATACATACATGTATGTGAATATGTATGCATGAAGGTATGTGTATGTGTGTATATATGTGATTGTGCATATATGTGTATGTGTATATGTATATATGTGTGTGTATGTGTATATGTGTGTATTTGTATATGTAAGTATATCATATATCATATATATATATGGTGTCAGGACATTACGCGGTATTAGATTACGCGGTATACCAATGCGCGGTATTAAAAATACGTTTCTTAATTACGCGGTATACACATCCGCGGTATTATAAATGCATTTTACCAATTCGCGGTATTTTAATAATATAAAATATGTGTATAATCTTAGATTATATTTATGCAAATTTATACAATATAATAATGTATATAATATATTTTAATTATTTAAATATAATACTATTACCAAACATATATAAATGCGTACTTATATATCAATGATAATGTAAATAAACAGTAAAAGTTGTACTGAGTAAAACGTATGAAAACGTTTTAAAATTTGCATTATTTGTATCTATATATTTAGATAATACATGTATTACATGATGTAACATTGATATGATGATTGTAGCATTATTAAAGTATTGTAATACTATATTATATCATACAGATTCGTAGCCTACTTATATATTAAGATTATCATTGTTAATGTAAATAAATACGTTTTTAAATTAAAATTTTCATTATTTATATTAAATATATAAAAAATAATTATAGCAATTTTTATTTTGTAGTTAGAATAAAATTATTAATACCATTAGAAAGAGGATGAAAAAGTAATATAAGGTTCATATTTTACTTTTTTGATATAATTAATAATACAAAAGTTATGGTCAAAAGAATGGCCAGATTTGAGGGTATTAATTCAGACAGCTATTACATTTAAATATACAGATATTTTGGTAATTTAATTCTGTTCAACTAATATTCAATGTTTTTATATTTTTTTTCACATATTATTTTAAATATGATATTATATTTGATATTTTTGATTATATATGATATTATGACATTATATGAAATAAAAAAACTATTTTTTTCAACTTTTTATATGAATTTTTTTTAATTTTTAAATTAATTTTTTTTAAATAATATTGAATAAATAAATAAATTTACTATACAAATAATAACAACATTTCAATTTTAACTTCACAATTAATTTACAATATATTTATTATTACAGATTACAAAGCTAAGAAGTATCAATTTATGTTAAGCTGCTAAAGATTTCCAAAATATTTCACTGCTGTATATATTTATCAAACTATATTTCATATTTATTTTATTATTTTGTACAATATCTGTATATTTACATATAGTATGTTATACATTATAATGTAATAAATAATGATTTATTCAAATGGGCATGTTATAGTTTGGCAAATATACTTTACATTATTTACTTTATTCAATTACATATTTTCTTAAATAAATAAGATATATATATCATCTAAATAATCATATGATTACTAATGGTGTGTTTCAATATTTATTTTGGTGTATAAACAGATGCGTTTAGTTATAAGTTAAACTTATAACATCTAAACACAACAATATAATGATATAACGAAATTACATGGCTTTGTAATATATATTCACCAAATTTCCACGATTTCTTACGAATTTTAAATATAAAGGTAATTTGAACATCAGTATTCAGAACCAAGTCCAATTAGGTAATTATTAGGTAAGTATATCATTTTATGTTATCAAAATATATAATGTTAACAAATTAATATGGGTAAATATACAATTTTAGATAATATAATAATAATGACGATATGAAAAAGTACCAGCGTTGAATTTAAAACAGTTAACTTTTTATGCCCAATCTCCAATAGCAGCATATATGTATATCTATAGATATATCCATGGATCTCTATAGCCTAAAATGGAATATATCTACTATATTTAGTGAATATAATTTAAACGTAAATCATAGGCATTTATTAGTATTATAATTCACTATGTAGACAGTTAATAAACAATTATATATACAACATTATTAGATTATTGATGGATTATCGGTGATAATTTTAAAAATTAAAAATTTGTTTCTTTAATTTGTCCATAGTTCTTTTCGAATTATAACATTATCGGTGATAATTTAAAAAATTAAAAATTTGTTTCTTTAATTTTTCCATAGTTCTTTTCGAATTATAACATACATTAGAAACTCTACTTCTACCCCTACATAATTATAACCTTCTACCTCTACATAATTCTCTACTTCTACATATACATCATTATCACCATCAACCTCTATATCATTCTCACCTTTTACCTCTACATCATTATCTACTTCTACCTCTACATAATTATCACCTTCTACATCTACATTATTCTCTACTTCTACCTCATAACAATTTATACATCTCCAATCTATTTCTTCCCTCTTACATACAGCCTCTATAAATAACTCTACTAACCCCTGTATTACATTTGCTATGCTGCAATCTATTACAAACATCATAACTGTGTGCTTCTTAACTTAATTTCACGTACAACTTACAATGTATACAAGTTTAGAAAAAAGTATTATATACACTATCCCACTGTTGTAGAATGGCAAATATAACAATAAGAATAAAGCATTTATACACCTACCAATGACAGAAATGCATTTATTATCTTTTTCATTTATTATTCAAGTTAAGCTAATTGCAATCAATAATAGGTCTATGTTTTATCAAGTATTTTATAATAGACTAGTTTAGTTTGTAAGTATGTAATGTATTTATTATATATATATATATATATATATATATATATATATATATATATATATATATATATATATTTATTTATTTATTTATTTAAATCAGACATGAAATACAGAGGTTCATAGAATATAAACGAAAATTAAAAAGAATAAACTAAAAAATATATATAAAATATATATATAATTATCAAATAACTACAGTGAACATTCATATACAGTTTTAAACTGTACACAATAAGTACTATAGTACAGTATACTGTATAAACTGAGTTTGTAAATGAATATTAATTAGAAAATTATCATACTAATTTAGTGTAAATTGGATTATTTCAGTAATTATTAGTAAATACAAAATATTATTATATTATATTATTATTTAAAATTAAAATTATTATTATAGAATAATAATTATAATTTTAAATTAAATTTAAACTAAATATTTTTTTTATAATATAATAGATTTTTTTTATTTCATATAATGTAATATCATATTTAAAATAATATGTGAAAAAAATTATAAAAACAGTGAATATTAGTTGAACAGAATTAAATTACCAAAATATCTGTATATTTAAATGTAATAGCTGTTTGAATGAATACCCTCAAATCTGGCCATTCTTTTGACCATAACTTTTGTATTATTAATTATATCAAAAAAGTAAAATATGAACCTTATATTACTTTTTCATCCTCTTTCTAATGGTATTAATAATTTTATTCTAACTACAAAATAAAAATTGCTATAATTATTTTTTATATATTTAATATAAATAATGAAAATTTTAATTTAAAAACGTATTTATTTACATTAACAATGATAATCTTAATATATAAGTAGGCTACGAATCTGTATGATATAATATAGTATTACAATACTTTAATAATGCTACAATCATTATATCAATGTTACATTTATTATCTAAATATATAGATACAAATATTATTTGTCAAATAATGCAAATTTTAAAACGTTTTCATACGTTTTACTCAGTACAACTTTTACTGTTTATTTACGTTATAATTGATATATAAGTACGCATTTATATATGTTTGGTAATAGTATTATATTTAAATAATTAAAATATATTATATACATTATTATATTGTATAAATTTGCATAAATATAATCTAAGATTATACACATATTTTATATTATTAAAATACCGCGAATTGGTAAAATGCATTTATAATACCGCGGATGTGTATACCGCGTATTAAGAAACGTATTTTTAATACCGCGCATTGGTATACCGCGTAATCTAATACCGCGTAATGTCCATAAACCATATATATATATATATATATATATATATATATATATATATATATATGTGTGTGTATGTGTGTATGTGTATATATGTGTTTATGTATATATGTGTATGTGTATATGTATATATGTGTGTATATGTATATGTGTGTATTTGTATATATATAAGTATATCATATATATATGTATATTAGTAGATAGATTATATTAGTTCATATAGTAAAATAAATAAAGGATATAACATGCATTTACAAATTACATCTCCTTACTTAATAACATACAGGTGGAAATACTAATATAATAAAAGATACATACACACACAATATACATACATGTAATACATGATGATCATGTATGTATGTATGTATACATGCATGTGTGTATATGTGTATGCGTGTATGAGTATATGCGTGTATATGTATGTATGTATGTGTATAGCATACACATATACACTGTATATATGTATTTGTATGTATAGATGTTACTCTGTCAGATTATTTTAAATTGTGCAGTGGTGCGTAACATATGTACTTGAGTGACAGATATAAGTACCGCCCACCTCGAACTCTAAAATTCATATCATAACAAACGGCGGCCTGCTTCGATGTAATTCTGTATAAAGTATGTCTATGTAGAATAATATAACCAGGGAGATATATACCTCCCTGATATAACTATATATATATATATAATTGCTGAGTATTCCTGCAGTTTCCATAGTCCTTTGTTCAAAAACATGTGTGTGTGTATATATATGTATATATATATATATGTGTGTGTATATATGTGTGTGAATGTGTGTGTGTGTGTGTAACGTATGTATATATATATATATATATATATATATATATATATATAGATATATAGTATGTGTACTAGTACTGTACACTGCAATGTATAGTACATGTACACGTAGTATATACTAAGGACATACATGTCCGTAGTATATCTAGAGGCGGAGTTTATCTAGTATGACACGCCTATATCTAGAGGCGGGCGTCTCAACTACGAAAGCGCGAGCTTCGATATTGAATAAACTATTAGTCATATATTTTTGGCGCCGGTTTTGATCGACAACCATATATGATATATATTTATATTAATTTAGTAACTACAAATCTATTTAGAATAAAGGATACATTTATTATATCATATAATTTATATGTATATAATATATAAAATACTAGATATATGACTCATATTATGAATGGGTTATTGAGAATAACTTAATTTAACATCTAAAATACGATTATTTTTATTTAATTTAGATATCAAATTCAAATTGATATCCAAATTAAAGATTTAGACTGACATCGGCTCCCAATATGTCACGTGACTAACCGAGAGTTAAAGTAAACAATGCGTATAGGGCTTATATAATATCATATTAATATATAAACATACGGTATTATGATATGTATGTATATATAAAACAGGAATTCACTACTCGGTGAATACTTTACTAAGAAATATAACGCCAGCCGCGAAATGTTTATTTTAACTTTTGTTTGACACGTGACTTATTGGGGGCCGATGTCAGTATTCAGCAAATTAAATGAGATATTTGAACTTGATAATCAAGAAATAAAATATCCAAATATAAATCCTTTATTAAATGTATTAATTAAATTGGCTTATAGATATAAGTATACACTAGCTATCGATATAACTATATATAAACCTCTCGTTGATTATGGAATGATGTTACAATAAATGATGTATTTTTCTGTTTGAATATTAAATTTGAAATCTTGAAATCAGATGCTTTTATAATTGTTCTATATGAAGTATAACATCGTAATGCCATAATTTCTAAACTAAAATACAATAATATTGACAAAATATATATATTATTATTTGTATAGATAACAAATAATACACTAATCTGATCTAATATACATCAAATTCTTAAAAACATGAAAGTTATTCAATAATTTTTGAAAAATGAACGATAATAGATTAGAAAATATGAGAGGTCAAAACTAAATAATACGTTATAAAATCATAGTTTATACATAATGAATTATAATAGAGTAATATAAATTATAGTTATTAATCCAATTGTATGTGTGATTCTTTATGTAATAATATATATCATTAGTTCTTAGTTTTGTAATTTAAAAATAAAATATAAATATTTTTAATTAATGATAGCAACAAAAATATAGGACATAACAGAATTTGTTATAAGATTTTAAAATTATAACGATTATCTGATTATATAACTAATATGTACCTATACATTATTATTAATAAATTATGAGTATTCGTTAATATTGCGTCACAGTTTATGTTTTAAGTTACATAAAGATGCACCTGTTATTATTGATAATATTCTAGCCATGTGATTAAATACATATATGTATACATGTATATACACACCCATATATATATATATACACGGATATATATATATATATATATATATATATATATATATATATATATTATATATAACTTTAGGCTTTATAGGATTGTAGCCTACAATTTGTAGGCTATATAATCTGGCTGACATGGATTTATAAAAATAGTTCAATGAAGTAGAACCAGTAAAATCATATTATTACAATGCTTACCAGTTTATAATTCCAATGTATACATCTATAGATCTATAGATATCTATAGATATATATATATATATTTATATATATACCAAAGATTTTGCGAAGCATCCTTCGGAAAATCTTTGTATATACTATAGAAATATTATATATTTATTTATATAATGATATCAATTAATATCTTAAGATATACTTATTTACTATTGCACTATATATAATTTTTTAATATCTGTAATGAAATATTATTATTATAATTAATATTACTAGTTAGTAGGTATTTCTATATCTTTACTCTAATAAATAAAAACTTCTATGTACAACTTATATATATGTTGTAGGTTGTATATATATATATATATATATATATATATATATATATATATATATATATATATATATATATATAGATAGATAGATAAACAGTTTATTGAATTACTGGTTATATAAAAAAAGAAAAAATAACATATAATTATATAACATATATAAATGTGATAAAAGTAAGAAAAAACGACACGATACAAAAAACAAGAAATAAACGGAGAAGTAAAATAAAAATAAAACATTGGATTATACGAGCCGTTGAAGCAATATATAGTATCCGATAGTGCAAGTTGTCAAACAGGAGAGGTAACAAAACGGAAGGTCATTGGTTGGGAAGGCCCATATGGGATGGATCAATTCCCAAGGGTGGATGAGTCCCTAGAATGTAAATTGGTTGACGTCTCCTGGCGTTAAGCTACCGTAAACTGATGACAGCAAGCATAATATCAAATACTATAGATTGGTACAATTAATACGGAATAACAATAACATGATTGATACATTCTGTGTGAATTAATTTGTCATGGAAAAGTGTTACAGTTTTTTCAAGATGTAATTGTAAAAGGTAACGAGTTCCAGGAAAAGCAAACTCTATTTCCAAAATAATTCAAATGGGCGTTTGTTCTACACTTTTTCGTATCTTCACTTTAGGCCCTCCGCAATTGTTGCTATATAGATCAAAGATATCAGTTTCATCCACATCGACAAGTCCTTTCAATATTTTATAAGTTAGTGTAAGATCAGGTAATAACCTATTATGAAACCTGCGATGAAATAAAGTTTTAATATTGAGAAAATTTACTTGACCATTTAGTAAGGTCACATCTATAAAAAAGTATTTTAGTGAAATAGATTTGAATATTTTCCATATTGTTAGAATTGCATATGAAATTGTTTGGATTCAAACAGATGAATCCGATTCCACAATAGGGCGAACATATGATAAATAGACTTTAAGCAAGTATATATAATCATTGGTGATAAAACATCTAAATAATCTATTAATAATTAAGTGCGCTTTAAGTGTACATATAGTGTTAATATGAGTATTAAAACTAATATCATTAAATGTTATGCCTAAATCCTTGAATGAGGTGTGTATAGGCAGTTCAAAATCATTAATGAAATATGAATGAACAGGGTTTTTTTTAACCAATTCGTATGACAACACATGTGTGACAACTAAATGCATTTAGTAGGAGCAAGTTCTAGTTCCCATCTCTTCATCCAATCACTAAGTTCATCAAGAGCACATTCTAAAGGTAAAGAACTTTCTGTGGGCTTAAAAGAATATAAAAGTTTTGCATCATCTCAAAGATACTACGATCTTTGATCATCTGCAAAGATAGAAGCATATATGGGTGGTTTAATAATATTACGTAAATCATTAATATAAATTAAGAATAACAACGGACCAATAATGGACCCTTGAGGAACACCAGATATAACTGGCGAGAACTTAGAGAAACTAGCATTAATTTTAACATGTTGTTTTCTATCGAGTAAATAAGATTTTAATCATTTATAAAGGTTACCACTAACGCCATAATAAGATAATTTATGCAAAAGTTTAGAGTGTGATACTTTGTCAAAAGCCTTAGCTAAATCAATATATCCGATATTAGGAATGCATCTCTAGCTTCATAATTTTTTTTATAAAAATATATTAGTTGCAATTCGGTTGACTTTCCAGCTAACAATCTGTATTGAAATTTAATAATATAATTATTTGAACGTAAATAGAAAGTTAAATTATTAGAAAGATGAATAATGAGTGCTAGGTAGAATGCTAATGGGCCGATAATTTGCTGGTTTAGTAGCGTAACCTTTTTTGAATATGTGATATTTTCACAATATCCGGACAAATCTCTGAATCTAGAATATTTGTAAAAATTATGATAATGATTAACATAATTCAAACGATAATTTCTTTAATAATCCTTTCGGTATACCATCTGGTGAATTATTGAATTTACTAGGTAATAACCATAGAAATGTACGTAATACCTCAGGAGTAGTAGGATAAGAGGAGAGTGATGATGATATGTGAGATGATATGGATAATATAGGTATATTAATATTAGAACTTTTATTAAATACAGAACTATATTGATGCGATAAACAAGACGCCTTGTCAAAATCAGATGATGATATTGAATTGTCAATTTCATTATAAAGATGTGATATAAAATTAGATGAATGTAATTTCTTATTAATATTTTATTCATTTATAAAAAAAATAAAATTAAAAAAAAATGTTTAAGAATTGCCTGAGACTATAGGAAAAAAAAGAAAAGTAAAAAAAATAATTGGAATAAAATATCAGTAACAAAATAACAAGATAAAATATAATGCAAATAAAATAACTGGTAATATTTATAATTATTATTCTATATAATAATAATATTATTCAATATTTACAATAATACAATATATTACTTGATTATTTCATTGAGATATTTAATTCATCCTTGGAATAATTTGGATCAAAAATATGAATGGCAGAAATTAATTAATTATTCAATATGAAGAAATCATCATAATCATAATCATCATCATCATCATCACTATATGTAACCTTTAGATGAACACAGAAATAATTACCTGAAATATTCTGTATATTATTTGCTCGATTAATACCAAAATTAGATCATTACTTTTATTACTCTAATATTCTCATTCCCAACATATCTTTATTTAAAACTATATTAGGATATTATTTTTCGAATGTACATGTAAACAGATACGAATCCAAAAATAGATTTTAGTTCACATACCCGTCGCATTTGAGATAGTGTCATTTTTATTTCAATAAATCGGTCGAGTGAACCATCTTTCCTTCGAAAAATATTTGATATCAACCATTATTTTTCATTGAATAACCATTAAAATGTATATCAATATATATAAATAAAAATCAATTTTAAGTTAGAAACATTTTATATTTTTTATATTTGTTTTGTATTTATTTATATTTATTTTTCATAAATAAATAATAGAAAGAAACTTTTAAAAAAATGTAAACATTTATCTACAATAAAATTTATATTTAAAAATTAATTAAATCTATTAATAATCTTAATATATTAATTAATAATCTTAATATATTAATTAATTTATATTAATATAGGATTTGCAAAATTTGTGTTTTATTTTCAAACAAAATTACAAACTGCGTTTTATTTGCAAATAATTTTATGATGTGACCCCCTGTATGTATCTATCCTATAGATACATGTACTGCAATACATCTGCTCTCCTACAATTATAACTTTCTGTACCCCAACCACGTATATGTCAGTTGTGTTAACTATATTTCAATGATACCAGATATTAATTATTTGTAAAGTACATTACTTTTTTAGATTTTAATCTATTATATAAAAGAAAGTCTATTTAATTATATATATATATGTGTGTGTGTGTGTGTGTATCTGGTGAGGTAACTCGAGAACCGGGGTACGTCGCGAAAATATGTTATACCCGATCTTAATAAATTTGCAACAGTATGGTCTTGGTCCGGAAAATTTTTTGAATTTTATACCGCGTACCCCAGAAAAACCTGAAAAATTGACTTTTTGCCATTAAAATGATTTTTTGTCGTCCAAAATCTTCGGCGTCGCATTTTTGAAATATTTTTTTTACATTTTTTCGAACTATTTTTTTGAATTTTTTTTGATTTTTTTTTGAAATTTTTGGAAATTTTGGAAATTTTTTGAAATATTTTTGAAATATTTTTGACATTTTTTGAAATATTTTTGAAGTTTTTTTTAAATATTTTTAAAATTTTTTTGAAATATTTGTAAACATTTTTTGAAATTTAAAAAAAATTTATTTTGTAATATTATTTATATTATTTGTATTTTTAAAAAATATTATTTGAAATATTTTTTTACATTTTTCAACTATAACTATTATTTTAGATTATAATCGTTGAAATATTATTATTTTAAGATAATAATTAAAATATTATAATTATTTAATAATATATAAATATTATACTTTTTAAAATATTTTTAGAACATTTATAAAAAATATATTTTGTAATATTTGGAAATATTTGTTGTATAGGAATACAGAATCAGGAATAGCTATAATTAATAAATAATATATAGGAAACAATCAAAAATCGATCAACGCAGGGTGCGGTTTGGGTTTTCGACATTTATTAAGTAATATTTTGTAATATTGGAAATATGTGTTGTATTTTTTTAAATATTTTTGAAATATATTTCCACTAATTTTTGAGATATTAAAAATGAATATTTGTCTAAATTTGTTTGAATTTTTACAAAAATGTATGTTATTATATATGAAAGGTAGAATCATGAATAGCCATAATTAATAAATAATAAATAGGCAATCAATCAAAAACCGACAAATGTCGGTATGGTTTGGGTTTGGGTTTAGGTTTGAGTTTTCGACAATTTTTTAAAACATATTTTGTAATATTTGAAATATTTATTGTTTTTATTATTTTATATTTTTCCACTAATTTCTTAAATATTTAAATTGTCTACATTTGTTTGTATAACAGCTAAATTTATTTTATTGTATATATAGCAATGCAGAATTAGGATTAGCTATAATTAATAAATAATAGATATACAAACAATCAAAAACATAGCAACGTCGGGTCGGGTGCGGTTTGGATTTTCGACATTTTTTTTAAAACATATTTTGTAATATTTGAAATATTTGGTGATTTTTTAATATATTTTTTGAAATATTTTTCTACTAATTTTTTAAATATTAAAATATTTTCCTACATTTGTTCAGCTAACATTTATATTATTCTATATATAGCAATGGAGTATCAGGAATAGCTATAAGTAATAAATAATATATAGGAAAATAATAGAAAACCTAGAAACGTGATCGGGTATGGTTTTGGTTTGGTTTTCGGCATCATTTTAAGTCATATTTTATAATATTGGAAATATTTGTTGTATTTTTTAAAATATTTTTTGAAATATTAAAGTCCATCATTTTTGAAGTATTTTAAACAAATATTTGTCTAAAATTGTTTGTATTTTATTATATTTAGCATAAATGTATGTTATTGTATAGAATTGTAGAATCAGGAATAGATCTAATTAATAAATAATAAATAGTCAAACAATCAAAAACCGATAAATGTCGGGTCGGGCACTGTTTGGGTTTGGGTTTATATTTGAGTTTTCGACATTTTTTTTAATATTTTAAATATGTGTTGTATTTTTCAGCAATTAAATATTTTAGCATAATCACGAATAGCTATAAATTATAGCCTATAAATGATAAAAATAAATAGGCAAATAATCAAAAACTTAGCAACGCCGGGTCGGGTATGGATACTAATATGTTGAAATATTTGTTATATTTAAAAAAATATTTGTAGACACTTTTTAAAATATATTTGATAATATTTTAAATTATTTTTTGTATTTTTACAAAATATTTTACGAATAAATCTTAAAAACGAACAACGCTAGATCTACATCATATACAGTTAGAATTATTAAATATTAGTTAGAAACAAAATTAAATATTAGCTATACATAATTAGGAATAGCTATAATTAATAATTGATAGGAAAATAATCAAAAACCGAGCAACGTCGGGTTGAGTACGGCAAGCAATTCCAAATCAGGAATAGTTATAATTATTAAATGATAGATAGGAAAATAATAAAAAACCGATCAACGTCGGTTTGGGACGGTTTGGGTTTAGGTTTTCAACATATTTTGTAATATTTGAAATATTTTTTGTATTTTTTAATATATTGTTTAAAATATTTGTTCGAGTGATCACAAGTTTTTTAAATATTAAAACAAATATTACATTCGTTTGTATTTTAGATAAACTTTATTTATATAATTAATATACAATATTAATTGTATATACAATTTTTACAATTTTTATATTTTTACATTTTTAAAATTGTATATACTATAAATTTAGAATCAGGAATAGCCTAATTAATAAATAATAAACAGGCAAACGATCAAAAACCGATAAATGTCGGTATGGTTTGGGTTTGGGTTTAGGTTTGAGTTTTCGACAATTTTTTAAAACATATTTTGTAATATTTGAAATATCCACTAATTTCTTAAATATTAAAATTTTCTACATTTGTTTGTATATCAGCTAACATTTATTTTATTGTATATATAGCAATGCAGAATTAAGATTAGCTATAATTAATAAATAATAGATATACAAACAATCAAAAACATAGCAACGCCGTGTCGGGTGCGGTTTGGGTTTAGGTTTTCGAAAATTTTTTAAAACATATTTTGTAATATTTGAAATATTTGGTGTATTTTTTAATATATTTTTCTACTAATTTTTCTACTAATTTTTTAAATATTAAAATATTTTCCTACATTTGTTTGTATGTCAGCTAACATTTATTTTATTTTATATATAGCAATGAAGTATCAGGAATAGCTATAAGTAATAAATAATAGATAGGAAAATAATCAAAACCTAGAAACGTGTACTGGTATGGTTTTGAATTATTTTTTGTATTTTTACCAAATATTTTAGGAATAAATCTTAAAAACTAACAAAGCACATCGGATATAGTAAGAATTATTAAATATTATTTAGAAATAAAATTTAAGATTAGCTATGCATAATTAGGAATAACTATAATTAATAATAAATATACAAATAATCAAAAACCGAGCAACGCCGGGTCGGGTACGGCTAGTTTCTTTATAAAAATATGAAATTATTTATAAATTTAGTTTGAATTGAAAGATGTTTTTATAATACATCAATAATGTTAACATTATAAATAATACAAGTGTATTGAATTATATTACAATTTAGATCATATTGAAATCATCAAGTTTAAATCATTCGTTGGCATTGATCTTAATATTTAATTCAAATATGTAATTATGGACCATAATGTAATATGCTTAAATCACACAATGATAACATAAGGGTTACCAATATCCAATATAAGATGTATATAAGATCATATTTGCTTTTATATACTAGATAATTATTTCAAAAAATTCATGTATTTTATATAATTGTTCTATTACTAAATTATGTTTAGCTTCAATGAATATCTAATAACCTATGAGACTTTATATCACTTTGTGCGTCTTTTAATAACTTAGTTAACTAATAATTATTAGTATTCTTTTTGTTAGTCTGTTTATATCATATTTGTAAAATAGAATTATAAACATGTGTGAATATGTAATTAGAAGTCTCTGGAATATTACTAGATAACCATAGTTTACACTAGTGATGTAAATGATGCTAAAATCCATGATGCAGTCTCAGTCTCAGTTACCTAAAGTCTCAACTCAGTTCGTTTTGTTAGAGTCTCGGCTCGGGCTCGTTTGGCTAGAGTCTCGGCTCGTCCTGGGCTCGTTTTTTTTCCGAAAATGAAAGTCTCTGCTCGGCATCAAAAACCAATAGTCTCGGCTCGGCATCATTTACATCCATAGTTTACACTAGGGTTTACACTGACATAGTACTGAATGTTGTTTATGATTATTATATAATTATATTATTATATTAATAAATTAATAAATTAAATACTTCATCATAAATTTAACTAAATACATATAATTCATATACTCTATATATGTATATTGTTATTATTATTTGGTGGAGTCCTTTCATCCCATCCAGGAACTTAGATGAAGTTTTCACTTATATGGCTCTAATGTCCCTTTGAAGCCGCTCTAATGTTAAGGCATCCATGGTTTTAAAGAGAGCCGATAATTTATTTATGCATATATATATATATATATACATATATATACATGTATATAGATTTATATATTAGTAAATTATTTTCCAAATGAAAATTCCTAGATTAAATATGAAATGATACATTAGTTGTATAAGAAATGTAAGTATAACACAAAGTTGAGGTAATATGATAACTACACTGAATAATGTTACACTGAGGGTTAGCTAATGATATCATCACAAACCTTCACGTAGTCAATCATAACCACTCAAGTATTGCGTAATAAAGAAAATCACGTGTATTATGTAATAATTTATTACATTAAAGATTGGATATTTACAATTGAAAAAGTCTGGTGGGTATTTGGTGAAACTTTTGATCTCCGATGATTAGGGAGAGGTAAGTAATACTAGATTGTCGAAAGCTAAACTTATATCTGTACGTGGTGGTGGTGGGGGCTAGGGCGGGGCGGGGCTGAATACAGTTACTGTTACTACATAGCCATCATGCTATGTGGGGGGGATTTTACGCCGCAGTTATACAATATAATATTTTGATTATGAAATACTTGATGGATGGATGGGGAGAGAGGGGGTGTGCTTGGTTAATTTTCCTATACTTGATTCTGATTGGTTGGGCGGCTGCTTATTTGAGTGCTTCGCTAATCTTCTTAACCAGAGATTTCTTTTGATTCTTTAGTATCGAAGGTTTCGCGATCTTACGCTGATAGTTAAGAGCCTGGGGAGAGTGGGGTATAGGTTAATACAAGAGGTCACAAAGATAGTAGAAGTAACGAGTAACGAATGTGTCAACATAACAACCATTACCTAGATCAGAATGATATTTACTGTAATGTGGTGGTGTGTGGTAAATTTTAGTATGTTAGTGAATAGGAAGTTATTGCGGTGATGCATTCTGGATGTGTGCCAAAGTGCACTAACCTTCGGAGGTAGTTTGTTGATCTCATTGTTCTTGAGGGTTTCACTGTTGACGGTGATCTTTTGAGAAGCTAGGAGTGGGGTGGTGGCAGGGGGTTAAGCAAGTTCTATTAGGGGGGGGGCTAGAGGGAGCTAACCGTCATTAAAAGGGTACTGTAAGAGATATGGGGCGCTCTCCATAGCCCTGGCTACAATGTTGTCTATGTAGCTGTCAAGGTGATCTATAGTCTTGTCCTTGTGTTTCAGTGCTACGGCTTGTCTACGTGTTAGCTGCTCTAATTGCTGTAGGGGGTGAGGGGTGTCAATATGGTGTTGTATTATACATGCATTGTGCTAATGCTAATGCTAATGCATTAATCATTAATCGCATATATACACATGTAATGTTTTATTGACTAATACACACAAAACTAGATTAATTTTTAATATTATTATTAATATAATTATTTGTAATAATGTTTGCATGATATGAACTAATGAAATCACCTAAAAGGAACTGCTAACTATAACATATTTAGTTAGCTGTCACTTTGTTAGTATTCAAACATAAATAGTTTTTAATTCTATATTTAATTTACCATTAATAGTTATTTATAATTATTAGAAATGAGTAAACGTTTTTATATAATATGAAATTTAGTATTTATAAAAGATAATTTATTAATATACAACACACATTATAAGAGTCACATAGTTCATTATAGTATATATTAGTATATAATATGAGTATTATGTAACAATGATGTAATAAACAGAATGACATTATATCTTTATGTTGATGTAATCTATATGACTATTCCTAGCAAAACTTTAGATGCATTTTACTCAGAATAATAAAATCAAGTAATCTAGTTTCTCTATTTATAGATAATATATTGATTTATATTGCTATTTATAGAAAATACATATATATATATATATATATATATATATATATATATATATAGTTCATTCTGTGTATTTCAATTAATTCCATGGTTGTCTATTTTATAAAAGTAATTACTCTGTGGAATTTCATAACAAAATAATTGAAAATGAAATAATAAAATGATATTTTGTGGCTATACATACATATATATATATATATATATATAAGATAAGATAAGATAGATATATATATAATTAGATTATAAAAATAATAAATAGTAAAACAAAATAGTCAGATCATTTTGGTAAAGGTATTCAATCATATATAAATCACTAATATAAATATAGATATTGTATAGTGTATAACATAATAAGTATTGCCAAGGTCGCATATAAACCTGACGGCTAAGTTTGCTGTAGTCTTCGCTGTAAAGGTCATGACTGCTGTAGATAAGGTCACGGTCCGCTGGTGGGTCGATGGTGTCAATGTCGTCGTGTCTGTACAGGTCACTGTCAGCCCAAGAGTCTATCTGGGAACCACCGTACAGTGAAGATCTCTTGTCTAATGGGGTGGGGGTGGGGCGTGTAGTGGGGTGGGGCAGTAGTCAGTACTGGTGCGTAGGTAAGGCATTGTAGTGATTGAGGGAATGTATCACATATGTCACCAAGCAAAGATACATAACTCCCTATCCACTAAGCGTAATTAGGAGTGTCCTATTTCGTAGGTGGCTGTAGTATGAATCATTGAAATGAATATAGTAATCCTCTAGTAATCATCACTGAGTTATAATTAAAAATGTAAACAATTCAATTCATTTTTTAAAATTCCAATCTAAATAAATGTTTTATATACGTATTTTATTTATTTCATAAGTTAAATGAAACTTTACAAATATTGTATGAACAGTGTTCTGAACACCTGATGAAATGTACAATAGAATTTACATCAATAATTTACATTTTAAATTTATAGTGAGATGTAAAATCTAATGTATTTTGTAGTTCCGATAACAAACATCTACTAATATAGGAATTATATCATATTGAATCACAAGTTTTCATCTAAGTGATATATATTTCATTTGTAAAATGTTCGACCGCCTTTATTTAACAAAATTAAAAGGTGACATTTAGTTTATTTCAGATAATAAATAAGGTATATCATATACAACATGTATACACAAACTCTTCATTCATTCGCCATGTATACATAATATTTGTATAAAGCATGTAGAGAAACGATTAATTATGAATTAATTATATTATTAAATATGTTACTATATCAACTATATATTATTACTAATTATATAGTTTTAATAATTATATAGTAAACAACTATATAACAATATTAACTATATACTATAATATATCAATTATCACTATCAATATTTTTAAAAATAAAAAACTAAAATGTGATTTTCTATGTATAAATACATAGAAAATACATAGAAATACATAGAAATACATCTGACTATATATATATATACATTAAAATATGAACTTCTATTAAAGATATAGTGTTCAAACTTTCATCATACATAGTTGATGACTATATGAAATTATTGATTGATATTACATGACAATACATTATTTAATAAAACATGTATAAGTAATAATATAAATAAATTAATATAATTTCATATTTCTAATGACTGAATAAGTGAAATATAAAAAAAATCTTATAAATAACAGAAACGAATACATTAAATAGCATGTGATTATCTATATTTAAGTATTATGTTAATTATAGCAGGGTATGCTAATACCTGTGATCTATTAGAATTGCCTGGGTGTATATTCACATAACTAATTCCCCCAGTAATGTGTGTGTGTGAGTGTGTGTGTGTGAGTGTGGGCGTGTGTGAGTGTGTGTGTGTGTGAGTGTGTGTGAAACGTGAGTGTGAGTGCGTTAGTGTATGTGTGTAAACATGATGATGACAAATAGAGATATAAGTACACTGAAACACAACTGCTTGATAACAAACTAAATCAGATAGGCAACATTAGATAGGCATAATCAATAATGCATGTTATTAATTTATGTATATTGATATTAATACCATTATTTTAGTACTTTTTATAGAAAAGGTCTATCTATAATTGAAATCAGTAAAGTTGAATTATAGATCATTCGTACCCCATTGCAATACTGTATATTATACACAGTGTATAATATACATCATCAAATATCACAATACAACTTATTTTCAAATTTTGTTTATTGAAAATATTTTAAATATTATTTTAAAATTATGCATTTATGTGGAAAATAATTCACAAAAGAAGAACTTTAAATTCCACTAAAACTATATGTGTCATAAATATTGTAATAAAATAAAATAAAATTTGTAATATATATATATATATATTTTATATTATTTTGTATAAATTTTGTATTATTATTAATACTCATGATATATTTTAGTTTCTATAAATATAATGATGAATATTTTACATATTTTTATTTAAACATTTTTAAGCATGATATATATATACATATATTTCAGGAAATTATTTATTTTTTCCAATTCACTTCAATAAATATATAAATTGTATAGTAATAATGATTCATTTTAATAATTTTTGTTAGCATATCATCATATATATGTATCATTATTATTAAAATAATATATATATTATTATTTCCTAAATTTTTGTATATTAAATTATAATTATTTTGAAAATAATTTGTTTAGATTTTTCCGTATTTCTATCTAAATATATGTGCATAACTTTTAGAAAAATCTATAAAATAAAAAAAATGTACATTTTATTATTATACATATATAATATATCATTTATAAAAAAATATAAAAAAAGTGTATGACATATATGATAGGTTGATAGGTGATGCGAAAACTAGCCCTAATTAAGATGTCTACTCGAATAGCGATAGCTTTGAGATTGTGTAAACAATAATGTGTGTGTTCTATTACATAGATAACATTAATATCTATTACTATGTGGACCTCCTTATAATGAGGCTCTTATATCAAGTATAAGTAAATATAAAGTCGATCTAGTAAATTTGTACTGAAAAAATAATAAAACATATAATTGTTTGCCTTTTTTGAAACATAATTGTTCCATACAGAATATACAATTGAATTTTAAACATTATCATTTAATCTAACATTATATTATATATAAATATTGGTATATACTCTACATTTTTTTATAAAGATTCATCAAAGGGAAAACATTTAATGGGTTTTAGATATAGCATAAGTATGGAAAGCAAAATTATAAGAAATAAGCTTCAAAAATATTCTGTGTTTTATTTTGTGTGTACTACATTATAAAGTGGATAATATTTAACATTATGTATGAAATAACAACACTTGTGTTACTATGTACTATGATGTATAGCTATTACTAACACTCTAAGCTCAAAGCTCTAATAGTAACAATAAGGTGATATAACATTTATTTTGTACATATTTACTGACAAATTAATAAAGTATATATTTTATGGTGTTTTATAAAACATATTTGAGTTTATAGTTACTTTTAAATGATATATTAATAATATAATATTATACATCATTTTAAAGGTAAATATAATTTAGCATATTTTAATAAAATAGTCTCATTGATAACAAATAAAAACAAGCGTAACGCCGAGTGAGAAAGTGAGAAAGGGTTGAAAGAGGTGTTGTTCTTGGCTAACCCCTTTCGCTATGGAGACTGGATGACCTATCGACCGGTTGAAGATTTCTATGATCGTTGTCGGATAACCCCGTCAGGTGGGGGCTGGATTCGTTGATGATAGTGGAGTTAGGTCGTGACCTAGTGCCTCGCGATGATGCTGAACTATCCAATGAGAGGTTAGATGCCACCAGACGATTTGAACCAATCGAAGGGGACGGAGCTGTGATTGACAGGTGACCGCATTGTTATGTAATGAGGATAGAAGGTAAACAATAATATATGATATTAAACAACAAATGTGCTATATATACTTTGCATATATCATAGAATATTGTATATTGGGTATGGAATGTGTATTAGATGTACAGATGGTCATACCCTAATAAGGGGTACTAATGGGGTTAAAGCTAATTCAATAGATTTGGTATATAACCAACCACTGATGGGGGTGATGAACAAAGTGTAGGGACAAAACTAATGGGGGTGGATCTATCTAAATAGGGGTGTGGCTAACTATATATAGGTGTGGCTAACTATATAGAGGTGTGGCTAACTAAATAGGGGTGCGGCTAACTATATAGGGGTGTGGCTAACTATATAGAGGTGCGGCTAACTATATAGAGGTGTGGCTAACTATATAGAGGAGTGGCTAACTATATAGGGGTGTGGCCAACTATCTAGGGATGCGGCTAACTATATAGAGGTGTGGCTAACTATATAGAGGTGTGGCTAATTATATAGAGGTGTGGCTAACTATTGATATTTAGGTTTCGATGCTGCTCAATATCACTTGAGAAGTATTCTTTATTATCGTCCTCTTCATTCAATGAATTTAGTGTGTTTGGTGAATCTGAACCAGCTAGTAAAGATAGGGTGTAATCATAGATATAGATATTGGTAGTAGTAGTAGTAGTAGTAGTAGTAGTAGTAGTAGTAGTAGTAGTAGTAGTAGTAGTAGTAGTAGTAGTAGTAGTAGTAGTAGTAGTAGTAGTAGTAGTAGTAGTAGTAGTAGTAGTAGTAGTAGTCAGGTGGTAGTAGTAGTAGTAGTAGTAGTAGTAGTAGTAGTAGTAGTAACCAGGTGGTAGTAGTAGTCAGGTGGTAGTAGTAGTAGTAGTAGTAGTAGTAGTAGTAGTAGTAGTAGTAGTAGTAGTAGTAGTAGTAGTAGTAGTAGTAGTAGTAGTAGTAGTAGTAGTAGTAGTAGTAGTAGTAGTAGTAGTAGTAGTAGTAGTAGTAGTAGTAGTAGTAGTAGTAGTAGTAGTAGTAGTAGTAGTAGTAGTAGTAGTAGTAGTAGTAGTAGTAGTAGTAGTAGTAGTAGTAGTAGTAGTAGTAGTAGTAGTAGTAGTAGTAGTAGTAGTAGTAGTAGTAGTAGTAGTAGTAGTAGTAGTATTAGTAGTAGTAGTAGTAGTAGTGGTATTACTAATAATAGAAAATATAAGTTAATTTCTTATAATATGTAAAAGTTATGTTCAGACAATTCAATAATTAAACATATATATATAAGTTGATAATAAATATATAAAATTATAAATTAATTTAAAAGTAACATAAATACAATATTATGAATATATATTAGCATTGGTATTAATATAATATAAGTGACAGTATAAATGTATGTATTTAGAAGTAATCATTTATATATATAACTTATCTATATTTACGACTGACACATTAATGCACAGATTGTCATAACCAGCCAGGGAATTTCTTAACTATTTTCATATACACATTCCAGTGATGACAAATCATGTGTTTGTTTACTATAGGCTAGTTTCAGCATCACATGATCAGTATGTAGCACTAGTACACACACACACAATACTTAGTACATTAGTTACAATACATTACTACATAAAGGGTTACTTTAGGGACTTTAGAGAGTTCACATGTAAAACATAGGGGGGAAAATGGCCGTTTTATATTAGGCTATACACTTTTATATTTATGATAATTTTGTTATAATTTTGTTTATATCAATAAAACTTAGTTATGTTATGTTAATATTACGATTATTTTGTAAAGTATATATTTGTATACAAATTTCCTATACAGTCAACACTCGATAAGTCAGATTTCTCGATAAGTCAGACAGATTTAGTTGGTTTAATTCGTATCTGGTTCCATGTTAAATAAATCAGATTGGAAAGTCGGAATTTTCTATAAGTCAGACATATATTATTGTCAATATTATGATTTGTATACTGGATAAATCGGACTTTTTATAAATTCTCAGAAATGTTGACTTTGAATAACGTATGTTATAGTTATGAACAACATGTTAATAAAAGTATACTTTATATCGATGGTTAATATGTATTAACACATATAGTAGTAAAGTTAAATACTTCTAATTGGTATATGCAAATACTGAATATACTGACTATTATATCTATTAAGGGATGTACGCATCGCTAGCAACAAGCATGGTGACATGTTGCTAGGTAAACATTACATATGTGTTCAGATAGCTAGCACCTACAGGGTAGCTGTCATGTGATTAATGAAGTGTTAACATTTCAGCTATAGAATTATTTACAATTATTTGAATTTATATTTTCTCTTTATTTAAACATGGATAATAATGCTATATAGACTCTAATTAAATAAGAATTGCTATAATTGCTCTAATTACTTTAATAAGTACTTAAGCTTTACTTTCATAAAATTGTCTTTAAAATAATTATATATTCGTTATTAAACTTAAAGTGAACCGTTTAATAGTGTTTACGTTTCTAAACATCCTATTGGTTGACAATAATTATCATAATGCAATGCGTTGTTTACATTTGCGGTAACAAGTACTGCAAAATTGTTGAATCTGGTGGCAACCGGTTGCCAGTGCTCTGTGACTTGTTGCCAGTGCTGTTGCCCTCTTATTACGTGTTCAGATAGCTAGCAACAGTACAGGCACCCAGATGTACTCTCACATATAGCACTTGTCAACCTAGATAACGTGTGCATCGCTTGTTGCCCGCGGTGTGTGCATCGGTTGTTGCCCGCGGTGTGTACACCCCTTTAGACTATACAGTGTTCTGAAATATGCCTCATTAGTATATGTATGGAGTAAATGGAGTGAATCACTAAGCAATATGGCTCTTTATTTGAGCCATTCATTGAAAATTAATTAATGCAATTAGGTTTCAAATGAAATTTTAAACCAATGAAATACGAGATATTTTTTTTACACTCGAATGTCCGACTTTTATACATTTTTTTAAATGTTTTTTTTAAAATTGTATATATATGAAAATTATATATAAATATATAAACTACAAAATAATCAATAGTAAATATAATGCAACGAAGTATTATTTATATATACAAAAAAATGTATAAAAAATAATAATAACTAAAAAAGTGTATTCTTTAAAAATAGCCATTTTTCCTATATTTTACATGTGGCAAGCATCTTTTAATACACAATGTGTGTACATTGTACGCTTTTCTTAGTTGATTATGATAATCTAAAGTTAATGAAGTATAAATGAATGAATGCATGAATGTAATAATGAATCAACACTCTATTGGACCAATAGTATTGGTGCCACTAATGAATGCAACATAACAACTAACCAATAGAATTTGGACGTTTCGTGAATCTATTCTTGCCGAATATTGATTTCTAGAAATGGGGGCGAATAGATAAGATAATAGCGCAGAGATAAGATAAGATAGTAGATAACAAGCAATAGTAGATAATTGTAGTAAGGACAGTGCAAGCACATGAAAAGTTACCTTAATACCGTGCTGCAGTGATCAAACATTGAATACTACAACCACCACCACCAAGTGTGTGTGTGTGTGTAGATGTGTGTGTGATAGTACGATAGTGCAAACAGAAACAACTAGTGCAATAGAATTCACACCATTAATGCTGTATGTGTGTGCACAGGTATGTATACAGGTGTATGCAGGTGTATGTGTGTGTGTATGTTTGAGTGTGTGTGAGTGTGTGTGAGTGAGTGTGCGTTACCAAACCAATCTAATTACCTCACAGTCGATATCATTGGGAGGGGGGAAATCATCTAGGATGCTGTCATCAAAGTCGCCGCCCACTTCAATCACCTGACATAGGGAAATGTACGAGATAGACACATGTACTTATTATCGAGGTCATCGTCAAGGTCATCATCGATGTCATCACGTCGACGTGCAAACGGATGCATGGATGTCAGAGCGGGGCGAGTAAATTTAGAGGTAGGTTGCCGCTCTACTCAAATTTACCGCAAGCCAATGTTACACAGATACACTATACTCATACCTTGGAATCTCGGCGTTTGGACGGGTGTAGCTTGGCAAAGTCTGGAATCTTTGCATCGCGTAGGTCTAACATAGACTGTGTAGGTGTACGACTTATTGTTATAGAGAGAGAGAGAGAGAGAGAGAGAAAGAGAGAGAGAGAGAGAGAGAGAGAGAGAGAGAGAGAGAGAGAGAGAGAGGGAGGGAGGGAGGGAGGGAGGGAGGGAGGGAGGGAGGGAGGGAGGGAGGGAGAGAGAGAGAGGGAGAGAGAGAGAGAGAGAGAGAGAGAGAGAGAGAGAGAGAGAGAGAGAGAGAGAGAGAGAGAGAGAGAGAGAGAGAGAGAGTGATACTATACAGTATGATTAACAGTGTCTTAACATAAACCTCAGTGGTAATCACCTATTAAAGCACTATTATTAAGTGTGCAGATAGCTAAAAAGAACACACATATACATTGTATAATGATACGATCCGATAAGTTTTAATATTTTATACGATCTGAGACCCTTTTATTCATAACTACCCAACCCAGTTCTGATGCTGCTACTTTTTGAATATATAGTGAGACTTTATGATTATGTTCATACCTATATATCGCAAGTTTTACAATCTGTATGTGCGTCTATCAGATAATACTTGGTACTAGTAGGCACTAGTATGAATGGACAGTATATTGTATTATTAGTTAATTACTATGTAGGTGTTGTGTTCCTTAGCCTTTTGCTGACAGATAGGTACATCTCGATACATTCATAACAACTTCTATCTGCATTCACTGTGGCTTATTACTATTATAGCATGTGTCCACTGCGATGGGGGGGGGGCGTGGCCTAAACTACTGGCTTACCTGAGCTACTGGCTTGTTCTTGTTGTTGCTGGAGACACTCTGACAGGAACGTCCGCGTAGATTAACTCCGCCTCCACTAGTGTGTACGGTACTCGAGTCACTCTCGTAGACTGGGGTGTCAATCAAAGAGCTCTTCCTCTACAGGTGTGTGTGTGTGTGCGTGTGTGTGTGTGTGCGTGTGTGTGACTCAATGATAACAAGATGAACAGGGGAGAGTAGTCTACTTAATTAACTATAGGGATTCATTGGGGAGAGCGGATCTGTTAAACAACGATATTAGAAGTAGTTAGTATAAAGATATTAGAAGTGAACAGCACTAGATCAGTACATTAATGGTGGTTAGTGATGGTGAAAACATTCAATGTTAACGTATATATAGGTGAAAACAAACACTGTAGGAATTTGTGGAATTCGACCTCTGCAGAACGCGAAGACCTGCCCTACGAAGGTCGCGGGTAGGTCGTACAACCGCCGCAGACATTGTCCGTCTGGCAGCCTTACCGAGACGTTTCCTATGCGACTTCACCGATTCATTCTGGCGGTAGTACAGGAGGATGTAAACAATCATCGGTCCCGCCACCCCCCCTACCAGAGTCTGGTCGCGACATTCCCATGCAATACGACGTGACATATTGCAACGTGGAAACTTTCTACACGTCGCAATATGTAAGCGGATTTAAAGGTGTTTATTGTGGGGCTGAAGTGATGCTTATAGTCGTTGTAATGAACTATAGTCGTTGTAATGAACTTGAAATATTCAACGGAGGATTGATTTTAAATATACGAAATCATTCGAAATACAAAAATATGAAATATAGCATTCAGAAAAAAAAACATATAAAATAATGACCATAATAGGGAACAATATAAACATCATAGATAACGGGTGAACGATAACAAATATGGAAAGTTCCGGAACAAACGCACACTAACTGTGACTTGAACACTGCTCGCGGATGTGTGGACCATAGGTGAAAGCAGGGGCTGCGGGGGGGGGGGGGGGGGGGGGGTCAAAGGTTAACTCCAATAGTCAACAGACAGTGGCAACGAGAAACTCGCAACTAAAACCAAGCAAACAAGAGTGCGTGTGTATGATGAGCTGTGGGCGACACATCATAACAACACGATTAGACCACAAACGATGATGTAACAATGCCGCTGCTGTGAATGATGTAACGAAGCTGCTGCTACCCACGTTATACGCTTTAAACTCCTTCGGTTTATCGATGCAAACGAAATCCGGTCTGAAAGTGCGCTCGATCGAAAAATTGGGCTCAGTCGGAAAAGGGGGCGGTACATACTTCTTAGATTTGCCGCTAAACTGAAGCAAGGATGTGTGTGTGCACGTTGTGTGTGTTAGTTTACAGGCACAACATATAGAGAGTGAGAGTGAGAGAGAAAGAGTGAGAGAGAAAGAGAGAGAGAAAGAGAGAGAGTGCGAGAGAGAGAGAGAGAGAGAGAGAGAGAGAGAGAGAGAGAGAGAGAGAGAGAGAGAGAGAGAGAGAGAGAGAGAGAAAGAGAGAGAGAAAGAGAGAGAACATTGTACACAATATAGACGATAACGAATAAAGCAATCCGAATAGTGGGGAGGGGTGGAGGGGTTATAAAGAAAATGGGTGGAGGTGGATGTAGAGGTTGATGTAACTAACCAGACCAAACAGGGGACTCTTTTTAGCACTATTTACACTCTCTAAGCTACCAGATATGTCGTGCTTGCTGCCTCCAAACTTGGATTTCAAGTTTAATTTTCCACCTAGTTTGATCGATGAAATAATGGAGGTTAGCAATGGTGTGAGATATTCTGTGTATGTAGAATGTAGTGAAGTGAATCATTGTACTAATAGGGCCATGCCAGTGTGACACGCTGCATTTATAACACTAATTAAACATGTGAAGTTATGCGATAATGAATAAGAGATTTAGCTGAGCCACAAGCGTGAATGAGAATACCGATGTGTTCAAATATGCAATATTAAAATAATTATTGAAAAATGTATTCGATATTTCTAATTTATAATATGTTATTTAGTATCTGTCATCAAATCATCAATGATATTGTTCTAGAAATACCATAAAAGTACTTTTTATGACATACCATACTACAATTAATCATTTATTTTTACATTGCGTTTGTATTCTAAATAAATTTCTCAACTTATAGGCCTATTTATAACCTATCTATTATAACTTATATCATATATATTTTGATTGTTAATTATATTGTGATATTAATTTATTATTAATAAAACTTTAGAGGAATTAAAAAGTATAATTATGTTGTGATACCTACATGAATATCTATATATATAAACTAATATATTTATAGATCAAGTAATTTGTGTTGCTATATATAGAGAACATATGATTACATAATAATATTGTTTTATATTTTTATAAATAAAATTAGAAATATTTGCTAAAAGAAAATTCCTGTAGAAATATCATAAACAATAATGGTCATTATTATGTCTATATTTATACATAAAATAAACTATATATTATAAATATCTTTCTATAACTTTTGTAGCAGTAAAAATATGTATATAGTAAACAATAATGGATGTTATTATGGGCAATGCCTACTAGTGTATCACACACTGATGATATTGTTGTTGTTGTTGTTGTTGTTGTTTGTTTACATTAGTGCGGAGTACAAATGGAAACCCGATAAGTGATATAAAATGAGGGTAAGGGTGAGCGATATCTATGGGGCAAAGATAACTAGGGCAAGTGTAAATTAAGTAGATACTAAAGTTAGCAATCTGAGAAAAAAGCATTGAATTAATGTAGGAAATGTGCTGTTATTCCTGGATTGCGGCTTGTTATTTCACTGTAAATCAGCGAGACTAGAGATATGTTTAGCTGCGGCGTGTCAATGGTAAAGAGACTCGTAAATAGGCTCATAAATAGCTTCACTAAAAAACATCACTACCACCACCGTTGCGGCATTCTATAAATAGCGCGCATCTCTTCACTAGTACACGGCGCTGAGTTCTACACCGAGGGCAGGGGTCAGCAGGGGGCGTGTATAACCCACGCTAGAGGCTAGACTCTTGATTGACATGCGACGCTTGCTAGGACCTAGACTCATAGAACTTCCGGATAATACTGTTGAAGAGGCTGACAGGTTGTTGGTATTCGTCTATAAAGGGGGGGGGGGTAATGTGAGTGTTATGAAGGGTATATGTGTATAGAGTGTATAGGGTATATACGATCGAGGGTGATTAGATACAATAGTATAATTAGAGTATACACAGAATAGTATACAGAATTGTAGAATGGGTGTAAAATTAAACAGTACCATATGTTTACAAGGTCATACGAACTAATGAATTCTTGTCATTGGTCGGTGTAGAATTATTGTGAACTGTGAACTCTATCTTGACCTCTAGGAAACCTCTTTCTTTAGCGGGTTTCTTGGAATCGGATTTACCACGTAAAGGATAGCTCCTATAATATTAGTAGTAGTAGTAATAGTAATAGTGGTAGTGGTAGTTGTAGTGGTAGTGGTAGTAATATTGGTAGTAGTAGTAATAGTAGTACAAACTTGTTCTTGCTTCTATCGTAAACGGGAAGTTCATCTAGAGGCAGGATAAGTTGACCTATGAACTTGTCCATACCGATGAGGTTACGATGGAAGATGGTGAGCTTTAGTTCAGATGCTGGAGAGGTGGGTGTCTTCTTCTTAGGGATAACTCTGTGTGATGAGGTAGAGGAGATGATGAAGATGATGAGTAATAGTGGTGGTGGTGGTCTATGACTCATGTAAAGTATGTACCTGCAAGTGTATTAACAAAGCATGCTTCACTTTATTTATAACTTTATTGCATATCATATCATGTTATTATTTATAACATAGTATCTATAACAGAATTAGACTTTTATTATATTCGTTAATATAGTTTGCATTCACAAATTGTAATCTATTTATAATAAAATATAATTGAAAGTAGTTTTTCTGTTAATCTTATATATTATGCTCTATATAATCCCGAGATATTTATACAATATTGGCTTCATGATATATTTGCTAACTAATGGTATATTGTATATAATAATAACAGTATAATAATATTATAATCATTAGTTATTCATCAAGTACTATTACGATATTAGCATAATTCTAGAATATGCAATTACTGTAACAAATAATGTTAAGTCACCTATATAATCACTAGCAATGAGTCATGCTGGTGAGGCATACTGGTGAGTCACGATTAGTCATCACTGGTGGATTAGTGATATCAATATTAGGTACTAGACTACTAATATGTATTGATTTATAGAGTGAACAGAAATGTGTACACACTAATTTATATATAGGTAAATATGAACAGTATAATAGTATCAATAATAGTAGTAGTAGTAGTAGTAGTAGTAGTAGTGTCAAATAATGAGGTAATATGTAAATGTTATGTAATCACTGATTCATTATTGAATGGTTGTTACTATCAGTGATGATCACACAAATAGATGAAAAGCTATGGCTATTGTTACATGAATATTATTAATTGATCCGGTATTGCTTATATACATTGAAGCATGTATTATATAATAGTAGTATATATCGGTAGATCCGAGCTTATATTACGTAATACAAGTGATTGACAGCTCTCTCTCTCTCTCTCCCTCTATCTATCGTTCTCTCTCCCTATCGATGAGATTCGTAGATGAAAGTGATTTATGATATTGTAATAACGATAAACGTATGTGTGTATGTGTGTTTATGGGCGTGTCTTTGAGTGTACTGAATCAGTAGAACTCAAGTAGACTTATTAATATATTCATCTACAACTATATAAAGATAATAAACATTATAAAAATTAATTTATTATTCATAGAAATATATATAAATATATATATATATATATATATATATATGAATATATATGTGTGTGTGAGTGTGTGTATGTATATATATATGTGTGTGTGTGCGTGTGTGTGTGTGTGTGTGTGTGTGTGTGTGTGTGTGTGTGTGTGAGACACACTTATGTGGATATTCACACTGTGGATATATATATATATATATATATACACATTATTAGATAATAAAACAATAATAAATTATGTAGATTTGCATGCTTTATTTATGAACTATATATAGTATACAGTATACTATACTACTACACGTAATATATAGTAGTGTCATTGTCTACGGCTATCATAACAATACAATAATCATAAAGCGAAACACGACCTAGTTAATATATATATATGCATAACAAAAGAGTTCACTAAATAAAGTATACAAAGTTATAAAAAGGTAGTAGTATGTATGGTAGTTGACACTAGTATAGTATGATTTATACGTACTAGCTGACTTGCCTACGACGTAGGCCTTACGTCATAGTTAACTGTATGATAGAGCTGAGGAGATAGCTAGTGCTGCTGTTGCTGTGGTCACTGTGTTAGTAGTAGCTTACTTCAATAATAACAGAGGACATGTATGTTCTCTTCATCACACACACACACAGACCCGTTACTGGTGGTACCACAGAGTGACATAACATTACGTAATGCATAGTCACGTGTGATGAGGGGGCGTGATGCCGACGTGATGTCATCAGTTATGTCAATATTGTATTACATTATACAGTAGTGTATGTCTTACAAACGCCCTTAACTTGAAAAATGTTTACTTGGTAAATATATATTTTTTACATAATATATATATAATGTATATATATATAATGTAAATATATATATATATATATATAACTGTGGTATACGAATGTGTATTGCATTAACATACTTGTCTATTAATAATTATAATCACTATAAAGGCTGCAATGTATACCGTGCTTCAGCAATACCTCAGCATCGTGCTATATCATCTTATATCTTCGAGTACTTCATTGTTATCGGGGGGGGGGGGGGGAGGGGGTAGTACATATATGTGAGGGAACATCAATAGAGGGTAGAGACTAGCACCCGGTGGGGGGGTGGGGTGAATACACGGGGTACACTCATGACTACGTGCCTTGTTACATAGGGCACCTTATATTACGTGAAACTTGGCATTCCTTAATGATGGATATGCATTAGAGTGCGCTGATTGGCGTGTACTCTATTTATGTATATGGTTCCCATTTGCATGTATGTGTGTGGGGGGGTAGAGAGATACGGAGAGATACACGTATACATGTAGACGCTTATTACAGTATAGTGTATAGAGACTATAATGTTGACTGTGTTTGCAGGCGATTACAGGCCCGTATTAGTGATGTTTAGATGACTGTGGTAGATATAACAATACCTATGTAGCGACGTATTGATTATACAGGTGAGTGTGTGTGTGCGCGTGTGTAGATACGCTGAAGCATACGTGTGCTGTACACTAGAGATGGCTGAATGAATAGCACTACTTAATATACGAATTGGAGCCTTTTCAATTTGTACCCGAATTGAAGCTTTCCTAATTTAAAAAAAAACGAATACCAATTGAATATTTTGTAGAACGAATACGAATAATTTATAATTATTGTTATCTGATGTAAATACATTAATATTTTAACTTACAATAAATGTATTTCTTATTAATAATGCTTCTTAATAATTATTTTAATAATAATAACAATTGTT
>OZ025242.1:53049781-53214781 GCA_964019155.1 Osedax fenrisi
TTGAGAGGGATGAGAGATATAATCAATGTTTAAATAAACTAGTACTAGTACTATTACTATTACATACAAACACACTCACATACTCACACACTTATTCACAATTACTCAGTATCATTATCCCACACACAAGTATATTTATTTTATATCAACATTTGATATACAAATTTGAGAATAACACATATTATCATCATCATCATAATCACCATCATCATCAGCATCAATATCATCATCATTAGCATCATCATCATTAATATAACAATATATAACACTCACACAATAAGTTCATAGTAAATACTTGCAAATGCTATAACAACACATTCCATTAAACATTATTGCAGTTTTCCCCTACATCACTAGTATCATTATGTGTATCATATTATGTGTATCATTGTATTATGTGCACCCTCAATTATTTACCCTAATTCATTTGAAACTCAGCCTGATACACAGGTGATACATACAATACACTACAACACACTACAATACACTACAATACACAACTAACAAATCACACTCCTCTTCCCATTGTGGTATTGTACATTTCTCCAGTGTGGAGGTGTGATACTTCTCTTTTCCCAGTTGTATTGTGACATATGCATCATTTGTACCTGTAGTAGTAGTCAGGGTAGTGATGGTAGTAGTAGTAGTAGTAGTAGTAAGTAGTAGTAGTAGTAGTAGTAGTAGTAGTAGTAGTAGTAGTAGTAGTAGTAGTAGTAGTAGTAGTAGTAGTAGTAGTAGTAGTAGTAGTAGTAGTAGTAGTAGTAGTAGTAGTAGTAGTAGTAGTAGTAGTAGTAGTAGTAGTAGTAGTAGTAGTAGTAGTAGTAGTAGTAGTAGTAGTAGTGGTAGTGGTAGTGGTAGTGGTAGTGGTAGTGGTAGTGGTAGTGGTAGTGGTAGTGGTAGTGGTAGTGGTAGTGGTAGTGGTAGTGGTAGTGGTAGTGGTAGTGGTAGTGGTAGTAGTAGTAGTAGTAGTAGTAGTAGTAGTAGTAGTAGTAATAGTAGTAGTAGTAGTAGTAGTAGTAGTAGTAGTAGTAGTAGTAGTAGTAGTAGTAGTAGTAGTAGTAGTAGTAGTAGTAGTAGTAGTAGTAGTAGTAGTAGTAGTAGTAGTAGTAGTAGTAGTAGTAGTAGTAGTAGTAGTAGTAGTAGTAGTAGTAGTAGTAGTAGTAGTAGTAGTAGTAGTAGTAGTAGTAGTAGTAGTAGTAGTAGTAGTAGTAGTAGTAGTAGTAGTAGTAGTAGTAGTAGTAGTAGTAGTAGTAGTAGTAGTAGTAGTAGTAGTAGTAGTAGTAGTAGTAGTAGTAGTAGTAGTAGTAGTAGTAGTAGTAGTAGTAGTAGTAGTAGTAGTAGTAGTAGTAGTAGTATACTCTACAAATATATTGGTGTTTATAGCCTAAGTAATACAATAAATAGCAATCAATCAAGCTATGCTTATATACCTATAGGTATATAGATATAAATACATTATGGTGAAACAGTAGTCAGAAATAGAGTTAGGAAGGTAGCACATTTTATGACATGCAAACATACACTATATAAAAAAACAGAATCACTTTATCACATGTAACTACTACACTGCTACACTAATATTACTAATATGTACTGAATGAGATAGTAGTAACTCTAGAACATTCTAGAACAGTGTTATTGTAGCATAGGCATCCGTTAACATGATACCAAGGCTATACGCCACGGTAATGATTATGATTCACCGGTAAAGCGATGAGTCACTACAGGTTAGTCACCGATAGCCAGGGGCCACGCCCAGTTACGCCCACTTTTGACCCGCAACGTATAAGATTACGTAATGATGTTGTTTACAGTGTGTGATACGGCCTATAGTAACATAACGTAGAATGGATCGGTTTACATAGTAACAAGTGTAGTAGTAGTAGTAGTAGTAGTAGTAGTAGTAGTAGTAGTAGTAGTAGTAGTAGTAGTAGTAGTAGTAGTAGTAGTAGTAGTAGTAGTAGTAGTAGTAGTAGTAGTAGTAGTAGTAGTAGTAGTAGTAGTAGTAGTAGTAGTAGTAGTAGTAGTAGTAGTAGTAGTAGTAGTAGTAGTAGTAGTAGTAGTAGTAGTAGTAGTAGTAGTAGTAGTAGTAGTAGTAGTAGTAGTAGTAGTAGTAGTAGTAGTAGTAGTAGTAGTAGTAGTAGTAGTAGTAGTAGTAGTAGTAGTAGTAGTAGTAGTAGTAGTAGTAGTAGTAGTAGTAGTAGTAGTAGTAGTAGTAGTAGTAGTAGTAGTAGTAGTAGTAGTAGTAGTAGTAGTAGTAGTAGTAGTAGTAGTAGTAGTAGTAGTAGTAGTAGTAGTAGTAGTAGTAGTAGTAGTAGTAGTAGTAGTAGTAGTAGTAGTAGTAGTAGTAGTAGTAGTAGTAGTAGTAGTAGTAGTAGTAGTAGTAGTAGTAGTAGTAGTAGTAGTAGTAGTAGTATTTACAGTATAGCATTCCACTAGATTACGTAGTATACACATTGCTATACTTGTGTGTGTGTGTGTGTGTGTGTGTGTGTGTGTGTGTGTGTGTGTGTGTGTGTGTGTGTGTGTGTGTGTGTGTGTGTGTGTGTGTGTGCGCGCGCGCACAATACATATGTAGTAATCATTTGAACTTATCCCTCACTAATTACTACTGTATGTATCAGGTGTACCAGCGCAGTATTAAATAACAGAAAGTCATCATCATCATCAACGGGGGAGGGACATCGTACCGCCGTACACATGTTATGTGTGTAGTATGTAATTACCTGCATTAATGTGCATGTCATGTGTGTATATCGTGAATACTATATGTGTTGTCATGGATACTATACGTGTTGTCACGGATACTATACGTGTTGTCATGGATACTATACGTGTTGTCACGGATACTATACGTGTTGTCATGGATACTATATGTGTTGTCATGGATACTATACGTGTTGTCACGGATACTATACGTGTTGTCATGGATACTATACGTGTTGTCACTGATACTATACGTGTTGTCACGGATACTATATGTGTTGTCACGGATACTATACGTGTTGTCACGGATACTATACGTGTTGTCACGGATACTATACGTGTTGTCATGGATACTATACGTGTTGTCATGGATACTATACGTGTTGTCATGGATACTATATGTGTTGTCATGGATACTATACGTGTTGTTGTGGATACTATACGTGTTGTCATGGATACTATATGTGTTGTCATGGATACTATACGTGTTGTCACGGATACTATATGTGTTGTCATGGATACTATACGTGTTGTTGTGGATACTAGAGCTGTATTCACGTGACATACATAGAGGATGACAGGTCAAGAACATATAATCTTAAGGACATATGTGCTCAAGGGTAAATTATTAAATAAATATGAAGTATCTAAATCAATGTGTTGTTATTAATAAGAAAGAGTGTATATATAGAGTGGTAATTCAGTGTCCTTATTTACTATGTTATAGATATTTCTAGCACACCTGTTATATTTAATATATTATGTGATGTGTTCTAGATACACACACTATTCACCACTGAATCTCTTTCTGATTAGGTTTACACAAACATATAAAACATATACAGTGATAACACAGTGCATGCAATATTATATAATATGGTATATATATATGTGTGTGTGTGTGTGTGTGTGTATGTTTGTGTGTGTCTATATTATAGATGTATGTGTGGGTGTATGCAATTGATGATATTATATAAATAATGGCATGGTAAGCTATGCTAAAAGAATTATAAATATATTTATGAATGTATATCACAAGTTTGTCATAATAAACATAAACATAAATGTAAAAATAACAATCTAAAAATAATATATTTGCCTATATATATATATATATTAATGATATTCATAGAATAAATAATTGCATTATTGAGTTGTCTATACTATAATTATAATATATTTGATTAAAATTGTGATAAACTACATATATGCTAACCATTTTTTCCTTTTGCTATGAGATTCTTTGCTCTAAGAACTAAAATAAAAATTGTAATTAATAATTAATAAACAAAATATATAATTCTCAGTTAAACTTGAGACAACAAATATTTATGTTGAATAAATTGAATTATATAAAATTTATATTATAAATATATTAATCAGATAATTTATTTATTATGATTACTATGATGAAGTATAATCATTATAAGTTATTACAATTTATTAATGTATATCGCTTTAAATGTTACTAGTTATGTATTTTATAAAATCTATAAGTTATAAATATAAGCACCATTTATATAAATAAATAAATAAATATATATATACTAATATTTCTTAGGTGTCACACTCATTTATGTGACAATGATATTATGAATAAAATTATTATTTTGTGATATACATTGAGTAATACGTTACAATTTAAACTGAATACATTTATTATTATCATTATTATATACTATAATTAAAATGTTTAGTTAGTAGATATTTATTTCAATTAAATAAATGAAACATTGGAATTATCTCAATTTAGTAACAAGTTTTATAAATTCGATGACATAAAAAGAGTTTATTATTAAGTAGACTTTCTTATAATAGTTTTTTTTTTTAAATAAAATTATCAAAATAATCAAAATGGCTTATGAAATATAATATAAAATAATAATTAAATAAGCGAAATTTAAGATTATTATAATTACATATTCACGTTCACTTCGTAGATAAGTAAACATTTTAATATATATATATATATTATATATTATATATATATAATATATATATATAATTATTAATAAATAATAGAAATAATAGTTAAACCTGTGACTTGTAAATGTGTTGGATTCCACATGATTATTGAATATTATTATTTGATTGTAGATATTTGTTTGTAATTTGAATAATTATAAATGCTTTTGTATCGAATGCATGTTTTAAATTTCTTTAGAAAATCTGTAAACCATAGTTTGTATTTAGTTCATGTTAATAAATAATATATGAATCATATAATTATTATAATAAATTATATTATTAATTTATTTAATAAATAATATATGATTATTATAACGATATGGTAAATTATATACTTTTATAATAATTATACTAGGTACATTTTATTTAAAATGTATTTAAATTACTATTTACTAAAGTCTATAGTATAAATAAGTATGATGGAAGTCATAATATTATATTATATTAAATATATCACTATAAATAATGTATTATATAATATATAGTGATTCGGCGGTATATATTTAATTCAATTACAATGAATAATTGTGCCAAATTTGTATTTAAAATGTGTCAAATTCCTCTTATAACCAAGAGTACACCTTAAATAATAAGTTATAACTATTATATTAACCTGGTTTATTAAGTAACAGAGTATAATTTGTATAATTTTCAAATCAATAGAATATTATATTGAATATGTTATTATAATGACAAATTAGAATACAATATTATTATAATAATCATGATTGTAATTATAATAATTGTAGTTATTATTATAATAAATATAATTTATAATACTTGTATTTCTTATATTCAATATAATATTGAATATTATAATTATGTTACAATTAATAAGTAGTACAAAATAAATATATATATTTTTAAAATATTTTGCATTGATATTTTAGGGTTAATTGGATTAGTTTTGTTCTGATTTGTTTTTTAGCTGCATTACATGATGTAATTTACATCACAAACTTTGTGATTCACAAAGTAAACCTATAAAAATAAATTCGTCCTTTTTCGCGCTTATTTATATTAGAAACCCGTCCGTTATTTCGTATCATACGACTCGTATACCATTTATTATTATAATAATATATAAAATAAATAAATGTATATATTTAATATAATTATTATAATATTATAATAATATTTAATATTATATTAGATATAACAATTATATTTAATTAGTTGGCATTTTTATAGTTTATTTTTTAATAACTTATTAAATAAGGAATTGCCCATCTGTCTAATCGAATTCTGTGATTATCTTAAATTAATTATTAATATTATACTAATAAAATTATAATCCAATAGGATATAATATTAATAATTAATAATAATTAAATTATTTATTAATTAATTATTACATAAATAACTAAATAAAATATACAATAATGTACATGAAAATATGTAATTAATATATATATATATTATATATATATATTGTTACCTTTTATATTTAATAGTGGCTATAAATAATTATTAAATTATTCAAAATTCATAAATGTAAACAATTTAAATAATGCTATAAAAATAAAGTTTTTAAGCTGTTTGTTATGACTCCAGAGTTCAATGGGAGGTTAATATAGTTCATTGTTTACATTACGTATCGCCACCTATATCAACAAATATAATACATAAATTATTGTTTATAATTTTTAAATAATTTTAAATAATGATTTTCAAATTAAATCGTTATTTTATAAGTAAATAACAATTTTGTATAGGATATTAATAATTTAAACACTTTCTATGTACATATCATATATATAATATACATTTTATTATTAATAATTTAGTAAATAATACCAAATCTTTGATAATACGTTATAATTAACTTTAAGTGAAACATTAATTTAATGATTAAATTTAGTAAAGTTACATAACTGTTATAATAACCCATATAATAAATCATTTATGAAATGTAATGTTTAACTTAAACATTTTGTAAGTCTTAAGTAAGTCTTAATTATTAAATATTATTAAATTATATATATTTAATAAATAATTTAACATGTCATGTTACATGATCATTAAATTAATGATTAATGTAATATAATAGTATTATCATTATGATATATAATATAGGTAATACCTATAATAATTATCATAATAATTATGTAATTATATATATAATAGATATGATTCCTGAATTACGTAATATGTCATAAATTATATATTTAAAAAAATTATAATTGTTTGTATGTTATAACATTAGATATTCACACAGTTACTCCTATGACACTGTCTATATATAATATAACATCACAATAAGTAAGTACATTATATATAGGAACTAGGGGCGTCATAAAGGGGGGTACATGACCCCCCCTTTTAAAAGTGATATAATATCTATTATCCCCCCCACTTTTAATATCTAAAAATTATGTTATTCTTTATGAATATTATATTTCTGCTATTAATAGTCTTTGTAGTATCAATATATCCAACATTGATTTGTATTGTGCAACCCAATCATAAATTTAGAGTACAATTTGGTACTCTAAATCTATGAACCCAATACAAGTCTACCATATACATATGCAAGATTCTGCGAAGCACCTTCGGAAAATCTTTGCAATATGTATATATATATAAATACAGAACATGTGGTATTATAGATTTATCTTCTTAGAAAAGTATATGGTAATAATTTATGAATGTGATATCCCCCCACCTTTTAATATATCCCCCCACCCTCCACCTTTTAATCACCCTGCGACACCCCTAATAGGAACATACAGTCAAAGATTTTTCTAAGGAAAGATATAACACTTACGCGAAATCGTGTAATTCGAATTTGTATATAAAATACCCCAGTGCCACCTATATCGGGTTACTTTTATGAAATATGTGTTGTTTATAATGTACATTTGTATCAAACTATACACTTTTAAAATGTTAAATAATATGCTTTAAATTAATATGTATATGATGAAAGCTAAGTGTTCATTACTAATATATAACAAACAAATATGATATGTATGTTTTAAATGCAATAAGTATATATTTAGTGAGTAAAAGCTAATTTATATTGCATGTAATTTGATAGAGCAATGAAAACATTGTTGTATGAAAACAGAGCCGAACCTAAATATATTTCAGTGATTTCGATACTACTGCTAGCAGCGGCATTGTGTATTATTAAATTACGTTGCATGCATGGAGAGTGTTATATATTTGCTTCGCAAAATCTTTGATACAGTGTTATATATAATGTAGTTTCCTTGTAGAAACCTTGACTCTGTAGTCAAAGCCGGCTTAAGTGATACTATGGGCCCCGAGCTACACAAATAAGTATAGGCCCCATAATAATTGTATAACATATTAATGTAAAACATTCTAGTAATAACTTACTTATCTATAACTATTCAATGTATATTATACATATTATACGTATATTTAAGGGACCTCCTTCAAGCGATGCATGTAAATAGATATGAAAAACCAACATTTTTTTAAATTCTCCAACTTTTTAAAAATTTAAATATTTTTTCACAGGTATAAATTATACCGTATAATAATACTGCACCATTCTATGGGACACCGTTTTTTAATTATAAAATATATTTCATTTTAAAAATAAAACTCATTTTAAAGTATACATTTTTTTAAATAAATGTTTGATGATAGAAATATGATATAATATTTTAATTATTAAACTGTATTCAATTTTTTAAAAAGTCTATGCATATGTGTGTCATCTAAATATACTGAAAATTTCAACAATTTATATTAAATAATAAAATAGTTCCGGATTTTTAATAGAGTAATATATTTAATATCGATTTAGACTGACTTCAGCCCCCAACATGTCACGTGATAACCGAGAGTTAAAGTAAACAATATATGTAGGGCTTATATAATATGATATTAATAATTGTGGAAATTTGTGGAGAGCTCAGTTTACATAGGATCCTCGGCCCACATTTCTTCATCTATATCAGTAATTGATATGATGATGTGGTGATGATAACTCCAATCCACCGGCTCCCCAGGTTGCGGATAGGGGAACGGCCATTAGATATAATGGTTAGCTGCGAATAATCAATTAGCAGTGCCGGACAAAATCCTGGTTGCCCTTTGGCAAGGCATAGTACCTGTTAGCCACCCACGCAGGGTTACGCAAATGTGTATGGAGTGGCGACCGCACATTTTATCTAGCCATCGAAAGCAAAATGACTACGACTTCCCAAATATCTTCATCCCGCATCGCTCGTCGCGCGGAACAAGGAGCGCGTCCTGCAATTCCCACTCAGGTTGCAGTCGATAAGTTAACTACTGAGTGTAAATGTAAATGTAAAAACCAAATCAAATCAATACCAAATATATCTCTAATGAAAGCAAGTAGAGTTCTCCGAGTTGCCACCTTCAATGTACGGACATTAAAAAATGAAAATAAAATTTCTGAAATAATTGCATCAGCAAATGCTACGCAACTCGAATTAATTTGTTTGCAAGAACATAGATTTATACACGAGGACGTCGATACAAAAGAATATTCTATTGGAGAATGGCATATGATAACAGGTTCAGCATGGAAAAACAGTGTAAACGCTGCTACAGGTGGAATCGGTATTCTAATTAACAAGACATCATTTAATTCTCTTGTAAACGTTACTTTAGTATCCAAAAGGATAATGATCGTCAATTTTAAAGGAAACCCACAAACATCTATCATAGTATGTTATAGCCCTACAAACGTATCGGATCCCATGGAAATAGAGAATTTCTATGATATTCTAAATTCTGCCACAAAACAAATTCCAAAACATAATGTGTTGATCATTTCTGGAGACTTTAATGCTCATCTTGGCATTCAAGATGGATTCATGTTCTCATTGCATGAAGTATCAAACAGAAATGGGATCTTTCTCAAAGATTACATTTTAGAAAATAATCTACTATGTCTTAACACTTATTATCAGAAAAGGAAAGGCCAGCTATGGACACATAAGTCACCAAATGGAAATAAAGTACAGCTTGACTATATAATGATTAATAGAAAATGGAAAAATAGCAGCAAAAACTGTAGAGCTTATGGATCTTTTGAAAGTATAGCATCAGACCATAGAATTGTATCTGCCCATCTTAAATTAAGTTTAAGATCAAACAAAAAGAATACTAACAAAACACCAATATATGATTGGACAATTCTAAAGAATCCTGATATTCAAAAAAAGTTTATTTGCGAAGTCTTAAAAAAGTTTGAAAACCTTAACGATGAAACATCCAACATATCAACAAATACTTTGTATGACCATTTTGAAACTTCTTGTAGAGAAACTGCAATTGATATCATCCCCTTCAAAGAAAAACTTAAAAAGAGATCTCCCTGGGAGAATCCCGATATATGTTTTAAAAGGGATATGCTAAAAACAGCAGCTCAATTAAAGAACTCTTGCCCAACTATAGAAAATATTAATTCCTATTATCTATCACAAAAAGCACTATATGATACATACGATACTCAGCAAGAAATCTACCTTCAGTCGAAAATAGATGAAATCAAAGCTGCAGTATCAAACCAAAAATCAGCATGTGCCTGGAAAGTAGTAAATGATATAACTGGCAGGAAAAAGAACAATAAAGCTAAGATAAAAGCAACAAGTGGTGAAGAAAGAATTAAGTTATGGCACAATCATTTCAAAGATCTTTTAGGAAAACCACCTGAATCAAAAACATCAACTATAACAAATATTTCAAATTTGTTGAATATAGAAACTGAAATTTTTACGAAATATGAACTAGAAAAGGCTATAAAAAGTATCAAAAATGGAAAAGCATGCGGGTTAGATGAAATCCCTGTGGAAATCTGGAAAATACCCAAATTTCAAGAAATCTTACTATTCTCCTGCAATGAAGTATACGAGCAAAACACTATCAGTATATGGAATAAAGGCTGTATAATACCGCTACCGAAGAAAGGAGATTTAACTTCTACAAACAACTATCGTTGTATCACTCTAACATGTATAGCTGCAAAGATATATAATCTAATGCTTTTAAATAGAATAAGACCTGAAGTAGATAAGATATTAAGAAAAAACCAAAATGGTTTTAGAACTAATAGATCTACTACTGGCCAAATACTCACGGTTAGAAGGATCAATGAAGGCGTAAACGAAAAGAATCTAACAGCTACACTCCTTTTTATTGATTTCTCCAAAGCTTTCGATTCCATACATCGAGGAAAGATGGCAGAGATTCTTAAAGCATATGGAATACCTGAAAAGATCATAAATGCAATTATGATAGCTTATAAAGATACTAAATCAATTGTGAGATCAGATGATGGCGATACGGAATTTATAAATATAACAGGAGGTGTGTTACAAGGTGATACACTAGCACCATTTATTTTTATAATATGTCTTGACTATGTCTTTAAAATGTTACTTGATCGAGATAATGTTCTTGGCTTTACCCTCTCTGAGAGAAAGAGCAGAAGACATCCAGCAATAAAAATAACAGATGTCGATTATGCAGATGATCTAGCTATAGTAACTGATAAAACGAGCGAAGCTACAATTCTTCTACATAAAATTGAAAATACGGCAAAAGAGATTGGTTTGAATATAAAAAAATGAGAGAAAATGAAAAAATAAAAAGCCTAAATGGCAAGGACATTAAAAAAGTATCCGATTTTAAGTATCTTGGAAGTTATATTCAATCAACAGAAAAGGATATGAATATAAGACTGGCTAAAAGCTGGGCAGCTTTAAATAAGATGAACGCTATTTGGAAATCTAGGTTACCGGATAGAATTAAAAGAAATTTCTTCAGAGCAACTGTTGAGTCGGTATTGGTATATGGATCTGTAAGTTGGACACTCACAAAAGCTCTGGAAAAAAGACTAAGTGGAAACTATACTCGCATGTTACGGGCAATACTAAACAGGTCTTGGAAGGACCATCCTTCCAATAAAGAAATATATGCAAATATACCGGATATATGCACGTCGATACGACAGCAAAGACTTCGATTTTCTGGTCACTGTTGGAGAAATAAGCGAGAAATGGCATCAGATACTATTCTATGGCAACCTACCCATGGTGAGAGAAAAATAGGACGGCCGCGAAAAACATACGTTGACCAACTCATGGAGGATACACTGTGTAACGTAAATGAATTGAAAACTGCGATGGACGATAAAGATGAATGGAAGAAGAGAGTCAAAAACTGCCGAGCAAGCTCGACCTGGTAAGGTAAGTAATATATAAACATACGGTATTATGATATGTATGTATATATAAAACACGAATTCACTACTCGGTGAATAATTTAATGAGAAATATAACGCCAACAGCGAAATGTATAATTGAATTCTCTGTTTGACACGTGACTTATTGGGGCCCGATATCAGTATTCAGCTTTAATATCAAGGGTTTTCCGAAGGAAAGATATGTCACTCTAATTAAATTAATGAAAAATTACGCCACCTGTATTTATAACTATTTATTTTAATTAAATTTTAGTTTATATTTGTTTACATATCAATTTGAAAAATATACTACTATTATAAATGAAAAGTTTTTATTTAATTTATAGTTAAGAATATAACATTATTTTATAATTAGAACCATTTTTCTTAAAATGTAATAGCCATATTCGATATATACATAATAACTCAATAAATCCAATTTAAATGTAAAATTATATTGAAATATTAAAAATTATAGTATTGCCACCTATATTTCAAACTAATCAGCATTACAATTTGTTTCACGTAAATAGATACAAGTGAAATATTTGTGCTTCGCAGAATCATTGTTTATACCATAAACTTTATAGTTTACAATACAAATCTATGATATTAGTATTGGATGCGGAGATATAAATACAATTTACCTAACTGCCTAGGGGTTTATGTGTGTTTATTCAGAGGATATCTGGTTGATGCGCTGAAGCTATAACTTAAGTCTATATACATTTATATAGAAAGTAAAGAGGATTTATTGTCTTATTGATAATTTTAATCATGCCTATAGGCTATAGGCTTATTTAATTATTGTAGGTCATTATGTAGATTTTTTATACTTTTAATCCCAATTCGTTAGGTCAATTATATTGTCCATAATATCATTTCAACTATAGTCATATAGCTAGAGAGTTTCTCTCTAGCTTTATGGCTATAGGTCTGAGATAAGGGTTCACCTATGACATTGGTGTTAGGATGTGATGAGGTTTGGGTTAATATGACTGTGGTGGTTATAGGAGAGGATTATTAATAGTAATACACGGTATTCAGGTATACAAGCACGAGCAGTGATGGGCACGATCACGAATTTTCACGATCGCCGATCGACGATCAATTTCGTCGATCGTTTTCTAACGATCGTCGATCGTCGATCTTTTTACTCGATCATTTTTTAACGATCGTCGATCGTCGATCGTAGATCGTGTAATTATTTTGATCGTCGATCGCGATCTCGATCATCGATCGCCGATCGTGGATCTCGATCGTATTATTAGGCTACATTACCTATATAAGCATATGAATTCCTGGCTGCTGCATGAACCACTAATGATCCTCGCAGTACTCGCGAGTACTCACCCATTCACGTCGTCATATCAATATATTTATATATATATATATACCAATGTATCTTTTTTACTAATGTTATCGTAATATTTTACCGCGCGAGACATGCAAGATCAAGCAATACGTTTAATTATCTACTCTATTATAGAGTTTCTACGCCAAAAATTAGTCAAACTGTCAATTTCCCTGTAGGCGTATTATATAGGTCTATAACTTTATTAATATTTTAGATCATTATAAGTTATAAGTTCTATGATATACAATGTATTGGATAAATTCGACCTTTATTAAATCAAATATTTATTTTAATGACTTAAAAATAATTAATAATAAAGTTGAAGCATCATGCAAGATTTGTAGAAAAAAAATAATAGCTGGGATTTCGTCATCATCAAATTTAAGACGTCATTACAAAACTGTAAATCATACTAAATTAGATGAATATGATAGAGTAAAATGTGAACACAATGATAATAGTAAAAAAGACAACTCCAAGAACCTTCAGAACTATCCTATACTAAAAATATTAAACAATCTTCATTGGTTCAATTATCAATCGAGCAATCTGACAAATTACTACTAAAATTTCTAATAAATACTATGACTCCAATTAGTATTATTAACAATAAAGATTTCAAAGAATATGTAAGGGGTAATTACCTTAACTTAAGTTATAAATTCATTCTATCTAATATGATATTATATATAAATATATCTCATTTTTTTCGAGATCAGTTGCTGACGATCTTCGATCATTTACCTCGCTTATTTTACTCGATCATTTTCAAACGATCGTCGATCGCGATCAAGATCACGATCGCGATCGGGATCGATGATCGACGATCGACGATCGTGATCGTGCCCATCACTGAGCACGAGGGAGAATGTATAAATGATATAGCATAGGTAGGGGGTTATTTCATTATTCCATTTAAATGGTAATGAATTGTTATAGTTATGGTATTGATAATATACTATATAGTGTACATGATAACATATAATAACATCTATATAGTATTCTTTAAACATTGATTACACTGTGTATTATGGTTGTCCATTATATAGTGCAGACAATATAATATTTTTATATCTATTGTAATGATTTCTGGGAATTAAAATTATATATAATTCAGTGAGTAATATTCTATTTCAGTTGATGTGTTCAATGAAAATGATATGACCATGATAGATGATATTAACAGAATGCTTGTAGATGAAAGTGACTTTATTTATTAGCTGTAATTTATATAGATACAACATGGAGTTGATTTAGATATTATTCTTTAATATTTCGATGTAAATGTTATTTATGTTAAATAAATAATATAATATAGTAACATATTTATCCCTATAATTAAAGTATTTTAATTATAGATATAAATAAATAAGCTTTTAATAGTTTTAATAGAACAAACGGATGTAGCCTATATACAAAGATTTTTCTAAGGATTGCTATTTCATTGGATTTGCTTCGCAAAATCTTTGCTATATATATGATTGTATTTATATAATCTTAGATAATGTATTCATGTATTTCAGGAATATATTCGGCATATAATCTCTCCGTTTAATCTAACAAATAATTACAGTTGTATATTAATATACAACAATTGTTATACCACATTATAGATACTTTATTAATAAATATTGTATTATTTAAAAGCCCTCACGATAACATATTACATAATAAACAAACATCAACATACAAAAATAATCGCTACATGCTTCATGTATTACGAGCCAGAATACAAATGTAAGCTAGTATCATAGCAGTAATACATTAGCCATTGTTACGTGTTCTTATAGCACAATTATGATTGGCTTAGGAGACTAGCAATCGGAGGCATCCGTATCATCGATATAAAGAAAGTATAGCGCCCGTAGCGTATAGTGCCATTCACTACATTCAATTGCTTATCCACTTTCTTTATATCGATGATCTGTATACGTGTCGTTATATAATTACAATATATATTAGTGAATACTTAGTACGGGATTCTGGGGTATAACTCTACGACAGTTGCGATAGATTAGTTACACCTTAACTGTTAATAACTAAGAGCTAACGCTAGGTTTGTGTATTCCATTCTCTGTGTCCGATAGAATAAGGCATACATTACATAGATGTATGCACGGCTGTTATTGTTACTAGAGAGAATCCAGTGGATACACTGCCGAACCTGCAGGCATATTTCCTATTATAATATACATAAGAAGTGGGTAAATGATAAGTAATCAAAGAAGATAGATCCCTAATTTATAGATAGAGTTAGTTGAGCTATAGGTCGTGCGAGGTTAAGGTGATAGCGCCTGAATGAATAAGTAAACGGGAGTATATATTAGCCGTCTGTATGAAATCTTGAATACATATTTAGAATAAGGATTGCATTACATAGCTAACTAAGTATTGAAACAATCACTATTTATGTATATATTTTAGTATATTTGAGTATGAAGGAATCTCATCGAAGTATGCATCCTTCGCTGAGTATTACTATATAATAATAATAATTTATTAGAAGAAAATTTGTACAATCGTACTGTTCAATTTAGTTAGCAGTGCTTACTAATAATAACTAAATTAAAATATCATGGAATTGTTATTATTAGCCAATCATAGTGTCTAATTCAATTGAATATGGAAGAATGTATATATAAATATAATAAATGGAATAATATAATAATAACTATAATATATATATATATATATATACAACAAGCTTAAATATAAATATATATATATATATATATATATATATGCAACAAGCTTAATATATATATATATATATATATATATATATATATATATATATATGCAACAAGCTTAATATATACAAATTTGTATAGTGAATCAGACTAATTAAGCATGTGTATTATAACATTTCAATTAATTACACAAGTAGACAACATGTATTTCTGTTAATTCTTATTCGTAAATTAGAAATGTTGTTATCCAGAATGATTAATCATTTAACTTAATAAGATATTCAATATTATTGTTATATAAGATATTCAATATTATTGGTATATAAGATATTCTAAATAAACTAAAGACACTATTCTCTATGATGGGAATAAAGAGTGATACTATGTATCAGGGTTGATGGTTTTTTCGGTTTTTACGTAAAAACCAAAAAACCCGGTTGGAATCGTAGAATATATTATTTTTGATTGTTACGAGTATATTATATATATTAAAAAAAAATATTAAATATTATCAAGCCTATCAAATATTATTTAATACTATTATATTATTGTTATCATAAAATAGATTATTAGCTATATGTAATTAAAGTGGTCTTGAATCAATAACAGGGTTGATGGTTTTTTCGGTTTTCACGTAAAAACCAAAAAACGTGGTTTTTATCGGTTTTTATGGTTTTTTCAAAATAAACAAGTACAAATTATAATTTTTTCATAACAAGAAATTAACTAAATTGTATTATTTTCATTATAATTTTAAATATATAGACATCACATAATTATTATTCAACATTATAATAAATTTAATAAGTTCCTCAGTTAAAAACCATTATTGTTAAATAATTATAAATGAATAGATATCATTTTTATAGCTATTTAAATAAAAATATAATATCAAATGTAATTATATAATATGATTACATTTGATATTATATTTTTGATTCATATTTATAACATTTAATTTGATAATATAATAGTTAAAAATATTATAGTTATTTTATTTGCGTTTAGAGTATTTCGGCTATAGCCACACCCATAGTCCCACCCCTTTTGAAATCGCCGGCTACAGTTTCTGGTAACCGTTACAATATACTAAAAATTGTAGTCTAAAATAGTACTTTACTTAAGTTTGGTAATATTTGGCTATTACATATAAATAACTATTATTAATAATAATGTATTATTATAAAAACTATAATTTAAAAGTTAAATTAATTTGTTAAAAACCGTAAAAACCGACGAAAAAACCAATTTTAAAAACCGAATCAACCCTGCTTTTAAAGCAGTGCTTTACTTCATATTATTTAGTAAAATGATTAAGTTTGGTAATATTTGGCTATTACATATAAATAACTATAATTAATAATAATGTATTATCATAAAAACGATATATTTTTACATTTCAATATATAAATAATTCATAATTAGAATATTCTGCCTAATGGTGGCGTAATTAAATTTGTTATCACATAATCATTGTATCGTAGGCATGTAAGTGTAATTAGATGAGAGTCCTACCCACTCACTGATATAACATATAATGTAGGCAATTATAACTTATAATTTAAAAGTTAAATTAATTTGTTAAAAACCGTAAAAACCATAAAAACCATGGTTTTTACAACTTGAAAAAGCCGTAAAATCCGACGTAAAAACCCATTTGAAAAAACCAATTTTAAAAACCGAATCAACCCTGCTATGTATTAACTATAGCTATATTAATATAAATGATATATTGTTATTTTTAAAAATTTGCCCCCACTATATTCTATTCTGATATCTAAAATACGACAAACTAATACAATTTATTAATTTTAATATTATTATTATAAATATATATTCTAATACTAATATATAATTCATAATAATTAATATGTACTAAATAAATGTATTATTTTTTTTAAATAAATATATATTAATATATATTTAATTAGAAACATATATATCAACTTTTTATACATTTATATGTAGACAAAGTTCATTAATTTTTTAATATAATTATTTAAAAGTAGTATATGTATATTTAGTAATAATAAAATATATTTATGATATAAGTATATAATAAACTAAACAAGTATTAATGTTGTACCTACTTTTTCCAATATAAAATATAGTATATGAAAAAGTTAAACTTCTATTCAAAAGCATAAGTAATATTGTATATATTATAAACTAAATTATGCTGTATATAGAATTATATATATATATATATAAATATATTATAAAGTTATTATATATTCTTACTTCATAAATAAAATAAATTTCATAAATATTTCATATGTTCACTTATTTTCTTGTAATATTTTATATTATATTATATAATTATTATATACATTCAACTCTCTGTAAGTCGGACACATTTAGTTGGTTTGGTTGGATTTGTATCTAGTTCCATGTTAAATTAATCGGATAAGTTGGATTGGATAAGTCAGAATTTTCTATAAGTCGGACACATATTATAGTCATTTTTATGATTTTTACAATGGATAAGTCAAACTTTTTATAAATTGTCAGAAATGTTTACTTTAAATAATGAATATTATAATTTTAGTAAGTAATATAATTGAATACAACATTTTATGTTGTTGATTGGTGCATAATTCCATATTTTGGTAACCATTTAAATCACGCTGCGCATTTCATGTCTTATTTGCATGATAATCTTAATCTCGGATAAGTCGGACATCTCGCTAAGTCGGACACTTTTCCCGGTCCCTTGCGAGTCCGACTTATTGGGAGTTGACTGTATATATATACATATTTATATTTTATCAACTTAATAATATACAGAAAACAAATCATAAAATTTCATAAATACTTTATTATAATGGGAGTAATAGAATAAATATCAAATATAGAGTTATACGAATATAAATATATTTGTGTATATCATTCGAATAATTGACATGTACAAAATTGGTATGGGTAGTAGTAGTAGTAGTAGTAGTAGTAGTGATATATACACGTTGGTACATGCATTGTTCGTACGTTGGTGGTATGCATAACAAATTAACACAGGCACGTAGACACATACACACACACGTACGTATGTGTGATGTATTCATCATTCCCTAATCACTGCGGTGGTGGAACAGGCTATGGAATCGGTGGACCGTGACACTAGTAACCGTGACAACCAACATCAAGGCGGGCGGGTGACTGCGAATTACTTTAAGTTTTGAACGGTGTTGGATAGCCTGTGTAGAGGAGGAACGGTATGGGTAAGACTTCTGGGTAAGAGATCACCACAGAGGCATCAAATATAGGCTTACTTTTACTTAACGTAGTAGAGTAGTTTTTGTATTCCACATGAACACTTTCATTAGAGAACAGAATTATATTATTATTATTACCAACAATCTGTTATTTAATAATGATTATGTTATCATACTATTATGATAATGAATACGAAATGAAGTTGACATCACATCAACAATAGTTATGTTAATAGATAATTATAGTACTACTTAGGTAATAGTGTTCTATCAATCCCTAGTCTGTGGTATTCTATGAGATTTAGTGTAATAATGCATGTTGTAGCCACTTGCAATGTAATAGATCTACCAATAATAAACTCAACCTACAGATACAACTAAAATGTTGTTTTCAAAAAATTATTCTTATATTTATATGTTGCTGGCAATTATGTTATCAACGATTTCGTAAGAAAAGTATTATATGTGTGCACTTCACTATAGGGATAACTAAATAACTACTACGATATTATTAATGGTATTATTTGAACCATATAAAACTAATTGTAATTAATATATATATATATATATATATATTAATCATCATCTGATGATATTGATATGAATTGTGTGAACATTTAAATTAAATTAATTTATGCATTATTTTCAAATATATACAGAAACAGTAGACAAATATCATATGTTAAAATATACATATTTTAAAGGATTTATATATTAATAATAATACTAAAATATTATTATAAATAATTTTGTTATTCATAAATTTACTATTCTATATAAATATTACCATAATACATAATATAATTAATGATTCTGTGTAATTTATTATTTAAATATTTGTACATTATAGAAAGTAAACATTTGAAATAATTATATGAATCATTATACTACTACTACTACTACTACTACTACTACTACTACTACTACTACTACTACTACTACTACTACTACTACTACTACTACTACTACTACTACTACTACTACTACTACTACTACTACTACTACTACTACTACTACTACTACTACTACTACTACTACTACTACTACTACTACTACTACTACTACTACTACTACTACTACTACTACTACTACTACTACTACTACTACTACTACTACTACTACTACTACTACTACTACTACTACTACTACTAACCAGTCCATAGCTTCATTAAGACCATCACCATTCAGGGCGGAAGTTTTGAATATCTGATATTGACGATTTCTTATAGATGAAAGACCTAGGGCATTGGCGACCTGGAGGTTGTGTGCTTAAGCTATAAACATAGACTTAAGTGGGTGGACATATCCTTCAGATTATTATCACTTTATAGTTAATTGTTACGTAACAGTATGTTTGTATTGCTAAACTAATGATTCATTAGTAATGAGTCATTAGTAATGAGTCATTAGTAATGAGTCATTAGTAATGATTCATTAGTAATGATTCATTAGTGATGATTCATTAGTAAGTATTCATGAATCTACCGACTGAATGAGTCGTGCATGAAACATATATGAGAATCTAGGAACAAAATCACTGGAAAAAAAATAACATGAACAAAATATGCGTAATGAATTTTATAGCATTTATTTGTTTGTAATATGAATTTATCCATGGATATTATTAAAGACTTTTTATACAATATATTATTTCCTTATGATAAATACCCGATTTTAAATGCTTATTTAGGGATGCAGGTAAAGAAGCCTAACAACAAAGTATCACAAACCAGTGAAACCTAAACTATCAATACTAAGTAATATATATCGCATAAGAACATCGTATATCGCAGACATTTATATTATACATTTTCAACATTTACATACAATGTGCAAAATTCGAATAAACAATTATTAGAATTAGTTATTTCAGAAAACCTAATAATTTTTTATTATCGATCAAATTATATTTTTTATTTTTACTGTTGATTTTTTAAGTTATTTTTTTTCTTGTTTTTTTTTCTGTTATATCAATTGACATACAAATATTCGCTTTTTTTAATCACTGCAAAATATATATATACTTGTATATTTTAGTTATAAACATAGATATAAATACACATATATAAATTATAATGGTTTTTATTTTTAATATTTACGTATTTTTACAGTTTTAAAATTTAAATATAAAATTTATACTATTGATAATCTCCATCTGACATATCTTTGAAAAATAATTCATGCATTTAACTATTTATTGATATAATTCATATTATTTAATTTTTAATTATTCAACCAATATTTGTATTATGGTGAAATATTCGATATGAAATTTTACAAATATTTACTATAATAACTAATTGTTAAAATTTATAAATAGTTATAAATAAAATGTATATTAATATGAATTAAGAATAGTTAATATTCAGAGGACATATGTATTATTATTATTAATATAAAATAAAGGTTATTTAAAAAGTGTCATAATTTCATCTACAATGTAAATTCTACATAACATTTATTTTTAACATTTTATTTTCTTATCATTTTTAAATAATAGATATGGTAGTTATATAAGTAATATTGTGTATATATTATATTTGTTATTATATTTTATGTTTTTTTCATACTACATACAAAGTTTCCCGAATGAAAGATATTGCACTTGAAGTTAATAAGATATTGTACTTTTAGTGTTAATATTTAGATAATAATAATTTTCTATATTTATTGTAATTTTGAACTGACAGTTATATCAATTGTCAATATTACAATAATATTGTTTGTAAAATACAAAAATTTGTATAGAAAACTATATCATTATATGTTAAAATATAAGTATTTATTTGTAATATACTTTAAGCACATTATATTCAAAGTTTTAAAGTAAAATATTAATTTAAAATGTTCTAAAACGAATCTTAACGAAGCTCCATTGTAGCAACGATATTTCCCTTTTGTAGTCAAATACGTCATATATTAATACCTATGACTTCGCCCCATAGAGCTATAGAATTAATATAAAGCCATAGGTATTAATATATAACGTATTGGGAACAAATGGTTGCTACATCTATGGAGCTTCGTTAAGATGCATGTGTTTATCTTATTTATATTATTTATATTATTTATCATAAAATATATCGATAATTTATGCCCTTTTTATATATGCCGTGTAAATACAAAAGTGTGTCCAAAAGTATGTTATTTTTTGGGCATATTTTTTTCATATATATATATATATATAACTATTATTTTTGATTACAGATTAAATATACATTAAACATGATCATAATTATCAATATAAATAAATAATAATAATTATAATTTAGTAGTAGTTCTAGACTGCGAGACCCTAACCGGTCTAATAGGGTGTTCACACGATGCGGGTTTTGCTTGTCGTACGAACAAATGCTTCAAAATCATAGATTCGGTCCAGCATTTACTCGTATTCCTATTATTCTCGTCGTACACCAAAAATGGAAAATATCCTAATTTTTGCTGGACCGAAATATCTTACTATCTTTGGTAATGTTTACAATATTTTATAAAAATATTATACTGAAATATTTTTATATAATTAATCGTATTACTACAATATAAAATACAATATAAACATGAATTATATAGAATATACAAAATTAAATAATTCAAGTAAAGATATAATAAAAAGTAGTTTAATTAAATGCTTTAAAGATCGAGAATCGTTTTAAATAATTATGCACCCGTATAGTTCTCATTCTACTATTTTCATACGAAATATCCAGTGCAATTTCGTCATTATTAAACATAATAAATTATTTAAATAAGTATCCAAATAAGTATCATAATTATAATAAATGTAATTATAGATAAATAGATAAATTAAAATATTATTCGAATTTGAAATTTTTGTTTATTTACTTTATTTTTTATTTCCGAAAAATTTCGGTCCAGCATTTTTTAGTACGACAAGCAAAACCCGCATCGTGTGAACACCCTATTATACACCAGTTGTTCACTACACCAGTTGCTCACTACAGCGATGCTCACTACACAAGTACTGGAGAAGTTTAACCTCTGTAACAGTCATGGCTCCCTGCATGTCTTGTTTATTAGCAAACACCAACAGGATAGACTTCTTTAGTTCATCCTCCTAGTAAAGGTGGTGGTAGTAGTGATGGTGGTGGTAGTGGTGGTGATGGTGGTGGTAGTGATTAGCATTTGTAGTCGTATAATCGTATAGTGAATTCACGAAGCGTAACTAGTAAAATTGTCTTTTTGAAATACAATTTACCATATATCAAATAGATTATAATATATGTATATATATGTGTGGGTTAGTCGTATTAGGAGAGCAGTTGTGGCCTAGTGAACAATATCTATGATGTTAATCAATACAGAACACCGTCTAAAGTGATAGCCTAATAGGTAATCAAACATGTCAAATGTAAATACAAATTATTGAAAAATACATTATTATTAATAATAATATTAGTAAATATAAATTTTATAGATTTTTTAAAGTTCATTATAGTAAATATATATATGGGTTATTATCTTATTAAGGGCTGGCAAAACATGCACAATAATTACATTGTGAACATAGAAAAGATTTTATTTTTATATAAAGTACAAAAACTTAAGAAATAAATTATATAATTGGATACTTTTTTTTTCATATTATTCAATTTATATAATCAACATAAATGCTATAACGGTGGTATTGATGCAATGCTAGTTTATAGTACTACTAATGTATTCCACGAATAACACACACATATAATCACAGTATTTCTATGCACTTATTACAAGATGCATAGTACATGATTTACCATGTACACATGTGCATACTATAATAGATTGCTATTTAATAATATGTATTCTATATGATGATCAATTTAAATAATTCATAATATTTGTCAGTGCAATACAAATTATTTTTTAAACATTTATGAAAAATAAAGAATAGATATTGTAAAATTAGGTTTGAATTATATAAGCAATATAATTTCATTTACAACAAATATAATATATTATACAAATATATGTATTATTTGTGTGGCTATGTATTATCTTATTTTTGTTTAAATAAGTAATTGAGATAAATGTATGATACACGGAAAAGCACAGTCTGCTATTATTGATGCCTATTAGTAATAGTGTAGTAATTAGTAGTGTTAACATTAATATTAATGCATTCTTATTATTTAGTATGAACAAATTACCTAAATGAAGAGGTACTATATATTTACTATAACATACTATAAAATAGTATAACATGGATGCTACAGCTATCTAATGGTGTTGCAATGATTACAAATAGATAGAGGTCACCACTAAAGGGCGATGATAACCTCTAGCATAGACACTAGTTCCTGTTTCGATATGCTGATTCGGTCTCTGTCCATACTGTCTACGACGTATATAATAGCATCAGTATTCGAGTAGTAACACCTCCAGTAGGGCCTACAATATAGAGCCCGGGGGTTACAAGGGTTAGGGGTTACAGGGGTTAAGGGCACATGTTGACCTCTAACCTTATACTCGTTTGACCACCGAGATCCCATACCTGGAACTTTAGGTTCTTGTACTGCACTGTTTCCACATTGAACCCGATGGCTAAAACATTACATTTGTAATATATAGATACCCAGTATGAAAGTATAACACACGTTGTAAGTTATGGTAGCGCACATTCAATAAAGATTAGTGGAGTTTATATAATTCAATCTGCATACAAGTGTGTAGAGGTGGTGCTAGATATAGTAGTGGGGGGTGCGGTACTAACTCAGTATGGTAGAGGTGGTGCTAGATATAGTAGTGGGGGGTGCGGTACTAACTTGGTATGGTGGTTGTGGTGCTAGATATAGTAGTGGGGGGTGCGGTACTAACTCGGTATGGTGGTTGTGATGCTAGATATAGTAGTGGGGGGTGTGGTACTAACTCGGTATGGTGGTTGTGGTGCTAGATATAGTAGTGGGGGGTGCGGTGCTAACTCGGTATGGTGGTTGTGATGCTAGATATAGTAGTGGGGGGTGCGGTACTAACTCGGTATGGTGGTGACTACTTCTCCGACCTGTAGCCTAAACAGAATAGTAGTCTTGCCAGCTCCGTCGAGACCTAGTATCAGTATTCTCCTCTCCTTCGTACCGAATAGACCAGAGAAGTAACTGATAAAGCCGCCTGTAGTAGTAGTGTGGGTATTAGTAGTAGTAGTATTAGTAGTAGTAGTAGTAACGGTAGTAGTAGCAGTAACAGTAGCAGTAGCAGTAGTAGTAGTCAATATACTGACTTTAATAAATATTGATAAATTGTAATTGTAATTAAAATAATAGTTTAAAATAACTATATTATAGTATACTTCTAAAATATGGGTTAGAGCATAAAAGTGGTCCGAGTTTACTTCAAAAGTGGTCCCAGTTAACCTGGTCCGAGTTTACCGGTACCCATATTTAAAGACCGTGAATACCCTTTATACGATAAATATTATTTCTCAAAAAATACAGATATATACCCTAAGAGTGATAATTCAGCAGAATATGGGTCCGTAAATGTTGGCTAACTCAGAACGACTACTATACAGTATAAAAAATAAGTTACAACAATTTATTAATGTGTGACCATCCTAGGAGGTGCAAAATTTCCTCTAAGTATTTAACATGGTGAATACGAAATTAAACATGGGAATTTTTAAAATTACTAATATTTTTTTTGTATTCTGAAATTTTATTAAGAATAAGTATAATAATTATGGAAAATAAAAAAAAGTAAATTGTTTAATTTTTTCCTATAAATGAAATGAAATTAACGAAATTTCTAGGATTTTTTTTTAAAACTCAAATATATGAAAGATATTTTTTTTTACAATTTATTTGTTAGTCTAAAGAATATAAAAGGTAATATTAAAAAAATATATATTTAATTTATAATAATCAAAATAATATGTATACCACTTTTACTATATTTTTTGAGAAAAACATAATATTTTTCATAAAGGTATTAAAAACAAATATTATGTTTCCACTTTTTATGATATTTTTTACAAAACAAATTATCTACTAAAACAAGAGGTAGGGATAAAATATATTAATGAATTAGTATTAGGAACTTTTTTCATATATTTTGTTATAAATTATTTTTCTATAATAATTTTCAATGTAATTTTTAACTAATTGTTAACAGTCTGTGGCATCATAAATATACCTAAAATCACTGGGCAAGAAAAATTGGTGTCAGATGATAACTCTTATTATGTATTAAATGTACAACCTCTTGTACATAATAACGAAAGGTGTGGTGCTAAATATATAGTTAAATATCACACACACACACACACACACACATGTTCATATATTCCTGTTTACATATGTATTCTAAAAATATTAAGAATATTCTAGGAATTTTATATTTTATCCGTTATACTTCAATAATATTTAGTAAATGTAAAACATAACTTAGTTGTGAGTCATAACTTATGATATAGCTATGTACATTATTATATATAAATATATATATATGTTTATATAGTCTAAGAATAATAATTATGAACATTTAAAATTTATAATAAATTTTCTGATTTTTTGATATAGCGTACACTAGACTGACACGATTCTATTTTGTAATATCTGTGGGACATGGACTGTGGCTATAACTATGATAACTCATATTTAATATAATATCTATTATACATTATCATAATTTACATATCATGACTAAAGGCAAACATGTGTATACGATATTGTATTGAATACTACACACGGTTCAACTACGGATGGTATTAATGATATAGAAATATATAAATATATAGTAAACTACTAAAAATATAATATAAAGTTTGAATATCAGCATATATATAGTGTATACAACTTACATGTTTATATTGTATAATTATTATAATGATTACATCGTAATAATCAGATTACAGTCATTATACTAGTGAATAAGTTTATAGTAATAATATAAACTTTATACATAAAGCATAATTAAGTAAAGATTAAGCATTTAGTAATATGTTAATTATTATAATACAGTTGTATATAAATTATATAAAAATGAGATTTCTACTAGAATCACAAATAGTTAAATTATACAACTTGCATATTTATATTCAGTATATGTTATATTATTATAATTATAATAATAAAACATCATAATTTTAAATTATTTGTTGTATAATTAAATTATACAATGTATAAATGAGTTTATATGGATTATGGTCAAAAGCTCTGCGATTTGAACGCCCGTAAACTTGTTTATTCGAATTAGTGATTTTACAATAACTTATGATTGGCCATTATAATTAGCGTATGTCTATTTATAGATTATCATTAACATATATATATGAGTTTATAGGTTCACCTGGGATGTAATGCACCTAAAAAACTGGAAATATCAAAACCAGGGTAAATAAGTAAAACTTAAAATAGTAAGGTTTGTTTGGGTTTATTTTTGATATTTACAGTTTTTGTAGCTGCTTTACACCCCGATTGGGCCTATAAAAACATATATTATATATTATATATATATATATATATATATATATATATATATATAATGATAAGCCGTTGCATGTATGATAGTATATAAATATACATACTCTAATTATAATGGCCAATCATACGCAATTGTAAAATCACTAATTCGAATAATCAAATCGCGAAACTTTTGACCAGGTACGAATTTCTCGACTTTAGTTGGCTATAACCTAATATTATTAGTAATACTTATATTAACTTATAATATATATAAAAACGTATTTTAATTATTGCATATGATTATTATAATAATAACCTAATAAATTTTGAAAATAAAATGATTATAAATATTTGGCTATACATTATTGTTATTTGTTAAATACAAATCTGGTAATATTAATTTAATATTATATTAAAATAATATAATATTAAATATTATAATATAATATTCAATTAATATTAAATATTCAACCAGATTCGTATTTGTGTTATAAACAAATATTTATAATAATTTTGTTATCAAGATTTATTTTTAAGAAAAATTATTATAAATGATATATTTCATGATCTAAATGATGAAGTAAACCCAAATAAAACAAGGTATTTATATTTTAATATAGGATAATTATTAATCTATTTATAATATGTATATGATAAATAATAACCCATTTATTTAATTATAATATTTCATTCACCGGTTACAATATAAAAAGTAAATATTATATAAATTAATGTATAGATAAACTAATTGTTGTTGATAGGGTTGATAGTTCGGAGACGTGTAATCAAGGAGATGATGATATATATATTATTAAAAAATCAAATAAAATAATAATATATATCTATAGGTAACTATAAAATTATATGTATATATATAAATATCATTAGATAAAATTCATAGTATTACAAATATATAATATATATTAATAATATGTATTACCATGAACAATAATTTTAGGATAGTGCAATTAATTTCCATAAATATTTAATTTAACACAAAGATAATAAAAATATGTCAATTGTAATATCATAATAAAAGCTTGTTTATTTCAACTGTATCTTTCATCCGGGTCTTGTGTAAAGATGTCTCGTCGTGAAAGTGGTAAAGTATTTATTGGCCGATTAAGCCGAAATATTCGTCGCGAAGAGGTAGAAGATGCATTCGAAACATACGGTAGAATTATTCGATGCGATATAAAATCTGGTTTGTATTATATTTTTTAAATAATAGTTAAAAGTTAAAAAAAAACTTTCAACGCGTCATTACAAAATGGCGGAATCTAGCACCTGCTTATTTTAAAAAATTACTAATATTTCATTTATTATAATATAATATAATTTGATTATTATGAATATATTTGTACTTTAACATTTTTTATAAATTCTATTATTTAAAATTAATTTATATTATGCTGAATATAATATATTTGCATATTCAATTTATTATATTTTATATATTATATATATTATATACCTGAACGTGTTATTGTTAGATAATACATTCATTATTTATTACTTAATTAATTAATTACTTAATTACTGAGTAAGTGTTTAAGAGTAAGCACTGGAGTTCAAATGTGTTGATGTAAATAGATTTTTTAAATATTTTTGTATTACATATCAATATTAAGTATCTTATTTACCATGTGTTAATATATGAGTATCTTTAAATTTCTATAAGAGTATTTCTGAGTATTTCTATTCATGTAAAATATTTTAGAAGAACAATACAATTAGAAATATATGTTGTGTTTCTGTATATATTTATAACATCATGTTAAACATGTGTTATATATTACGCTTTATTATTTGTTAATATTGTTTGTATTTCTATCAATATAAAGTGTTTTACGATAGCAATCAAATTAGAAATGTTATGAAATTGACAAGAAATTTATAAATATATTTTGTATTTATGTAAATACTCATAAATATATTTTGTATTATGGTTCACATGAGCAATCTATTCAGCAAATTCGCAATTTTTAAGAATTCCAGTTTCAAAATCCCCTAGCGTTATTAATTTTAGGGTGTTCACGTGAGAAATCAATTTTTTCAGTAGAATACTTAAAAATAATACATATTATTAACTTATGTTCATTATATAATCATAAAATAGTAATATATACATATTCATAATTATATATTATAATTATTAATTAAACGATTACGTTACCTATTAAATAACATGATAGATTGAACTTTTGTTAGGTAAATACCTATGAATTAATAGTCGTCAGTATACTTGTATGTGCGTATTTACAAATTACATAAATTGTCACAAAATTTGGATTAGAACGTTTAGCAATAATCGCAGAAAAAAAACATACTTACATTTTGATCTCGATCACATGGATGTACAGATTATTCTGCTGGCGAATTTTAATTGTATATATTTATTACTAATTTTCATTATATTACATAATTTATGTATAAATATTTGTAATATGTACATAGTATATTTGTTTTTATATCACATGTATAATAATTTATTATTAATTAATTATTAAGTTATTATTAAATGTTATTATTAATAACGAATGTAATTTTCTCTTTTATCTATTTCACTTAATAACAACATGCTTACTACTTTTTTGATTATTATCTAAAAAAAATACATTATATGTATAACGTATATTACTATATGAATTTCTAATTGTGAATCATTATTCTTTATATTTACAAATAAATGGTGATAAACAACATATTTATAATAAAAAAAATGTTACTTAATTTTTCATACTTTAAATCTATGTGAATTAGAATAGTATATATTGCTACAACAAATTATTTATTATCAGTGTTTTATCCTTAGCGTTTTTGGTATCAGCTATAAATAGCATTGTGTACATTAACTTGCGCGCATACCCTTAAATAAACTCAAATAATTCAATTACTTGTTAATGATATAATACTAATTTTTTTAATATGTGTAATAATTCCTCTAATTTTTAACAATTAGATAGTTTTCGATTATAATGCATATGTGTAATAATACTGGAACACGTTCATAACCGGCGCCAAAAATCTATGATTAATACTTTATTCAATATCGGAGCGCGCGATTTCGCAATTGAGACTCCCGCCTCTAGATATAGACGTGTCATAATATATAGATAGTATTTGACCTAGATCGTTATTGCTATATCTAGCCTAAGGTAAACTATAAACCTATGATTCCATATATAACTATAGTCATAATTCCTTTGTTAAAAAACTTGTGAATAAATGTGTGTGTGTATATATAAAGTACGTATCTCTCTCAATATATATACGTTTCAACTCCGAAAGCGTGAGCTGCGATATCGAATAAACTATTAGTCATATATTTTTGGCGCCGGTTATGAACCACAACCATAATACTAATATATTTAATGTTATATATAATGTTAATTATATCATTATATATATATGTAATAACTAATTATGTAATTATAATTATGTTATAACTCCACAATTTGTATAAGTCATATTCTATTCAAATACTTAATTGGTATTTCATAATAAACACAATTGTTTATTTTAACATTCAGATATCAAACAATAATTACTAGATATATATTTTAAAAAAAATTATATATTAGGAAAATATTCTGTTATAATTACTTTGTTATGTTGTATGTTATAATTGTTATCTACTTAAATGTATCATTAACTGTATAAATTGGATGTCTAATAAATTCAAGTCTTTAATCAAATATAATCTAATAAACCTAATGTCTATTTGGGAAATCATTAAAACTCGTTCCTTTTAATCGTAATCCATCATCATAAGTCATATGTAAATCTTATACATACATACACATTACTGATAACTTGATTAAGTACCTACTTGTACGGTGGTTATTGAATAACAAATGTTAAATGTGCAGTATTTAATGCATAGCCGTCTAATTTACTAAATATTATCATATTTAAACATGATATTTGTGCTATAAATAAAATATAATATTGAAATTATTGATCATATGTGAAATATTGTAAAATAATATAATAAATAGTAGAATGACTGTTAAACATTAATTTAAGTTTGAATAGATATGGTTTAATAAATAGACTGCTTAATTTAATACGTTATGATTTGAATGCCTCAAACTTGTGTATTAGAATTTGTAATTTGATAATCGTGTTAATATAGATGACGTAACTACACATATATCTATAAATATCATAATAACAATAATTATCAATACATAACTTACTTTTATATAATTATGATGTATTTTTAATATTTGTATATGTTATATAACATATAATATATATTTTACAATTTATACACAATGTTGTGTATATCATTTTTTTTAAATAGTGAAAAAGTGATCATTCAATTATATTTTTTGAAAAAACTTTATACTAATTTTTTATAATCAATTTCAGTCAGCTTAAATCAACATATTGAGATAAATCAATAGATTATATATTTTGGAATATAAATTAATGATTTCATTCAAATAATTATTTTATTTACTATTATATTTTAATCTTATATTTATATTTATGTTAATAAATACTTTACTTTGCAGGTATTGATGGAGGTAAATGAGAACAATTCCTTAGTATATTATTTAATTTAAATAATTAATTTTTTAATTTAATTTAAATAATTAATTTTTTTAAATAATTGTATTTAATATTTTTATAATTTTTTTAAATAATTGTAAAAAATAAATTCATTACTAATATTATTTATAATTAAATAGCTTTTGCTTTCATTGATTATGAAGATCGGAGAGATGCTGAAGTTAGTTGAATTTATTTTATTATAAATTTATTAATTAGATTTAATTAACAATAATATAATGGATTATACATTATTACATTTGATTAAAGTTGTGAGATTAAATATTATTAAATTATAATTCATGACATTATAAATACCATCTAATGACATTTATAATTATTGTCTCAGAATTCCGTTCTTTGATCGATCGGTGATTGATATAATGTCTGTCGTGCGCGTAACTCTCATTGCCACTCCAATTTGTCATTGTTTACATACTATGCAACGGTTGTGTCAGGGCTAGCTAGGTCTAATCTCAATGTTCTGACTACCTTGTAGTGACACTCATGTTTCTGTTTCACCAGCAGTAACTATTTCCCCGTGAGTGTAGGTTAAACTTGTTGGTTTATATTAATTATAAATATAAATTATTAATTTATTAAAATAATATATTATAAATATTTTGCTTAAATGGTCTCATTAAAAACATTATCTGTTGGAACTTGCTGCTGGTTTCTGGTTTGAAGTATATGATGGTTCTTGTGTATATCTCATCCTACCTTTGAATAAACTGAGACCATTTTAGCGAAATTTAAGAGTAGATTATAATTAGATTTTGAAATTATGTATACTAAATTATATTAATATTTAATTGATTATTTATTAAAATATTGAAGTATTTATTAAAATATAGTTTTTATATAAATTATTTTGATATCGTATTAAAGTAAATAACTATTAATTAAATAATAGGATGCAATTAGGAATGAAAATGGTCGTGAATTAGGAGGTACTGTAATTATTGCTGAATGGGCAAAAGGTGAACGAGGTAGTCGAATGGATAGGCGTAGTCTAAGTGTTAGTATTAATTTCAATATATTGTAGTATATTAAATAATTATAAAATTGTAATATATGTATATATATATTATAGCAAATCCAGCGTAATGATGAATGTTTCCGTTGTCATCGTATTGGTCATTGGTCAAGAGAGTGTCCAATGATGAGAGGATATGGCGGTGGTGGTGGCGGCGGCGGAGGAGGAGGTGGTGGTGGCGGTCGATATAGTGAACGCTACGGAGGAGGAGGTGGTGGTGGTGGAGGCGGTGGCGGAAGCTATGGTGGAAGACGATCTCCTAATAGACGTTCTCCTTATAGATCAAGAAGGTTATATTAAGAATTATTCCTTTATTAGAATATTTGTTGATTATGTAATAAATTAGAAGTAGGTCCAGGAGTCCTTATAGGAGAAGACGATCAAGGAGTAGATCCAGGGACATTAGAAGAAGGTTTTTATATATTTAACATTATATAAAATGATATACTAAGATAAAGAAAATATTTAGCATTATAATAATAACAACATTCTATTGTTTATTTTAAATATAATGTACAAATTATTAAAACAAATAGTTCATAAAATAAAAAATCAACAATAAAATTATATTGTAATTTAATAACATTGTTTTATATTTTTTTCTGCAATATATGAATAAAAACCGTAGTTATTATTAAACAAACTATAGGTCACAATGTTATATTTTGAGAAAGTTTATAGCATTATTTTTTACTCACGAATAAATCTGATGAAGCTAGCGTATTATTATAGATTTTGATTACAGTCAGTTAATTTGTAACTAATATATATAATATATATATTATATATATATATATATATACACATTTTTTAGTTAAATTATAATTTTAAATATATTTATTATACATTAAATATAATATGATTAAATTTCATTTAATTCTTCAGATTAATGTATTATATACTAATCAAAATAAATATAACTTGTAATAGGCAATATACCAGTACACATTTTTTTTTAAATGTTTTTTAAAATCGTGAGTTTTAAATATACAATATCAGCATTTAGTGCAGTATTATTTAAAATTAACTTTATTATATGAGGACATATATCATACTAAAATTTAATAATATAGACAATTAAATAATATTTCTGTTGTATGAAATTTAAACAATAGTATCTCCTTTATTACAATAACATTTATCTTGCATTAAATTAGAAAATCTATTTTATTGTAAAATACAAATTATTCCTTATTACAACAATACAAATGTTCCATATCCGAACATATTTTATGGTATCAACGATAGTCAAATAGTATATTAATATATAGAAATAATAAGTTTATAATAATCAAGTTTGATCAACATTCAATAATTTTGCTCAATTATAAAATATAGTAATACCTTAATATATAATTTAATTATTTTTATAGCCGAAGCAGGTCCATGTCACGATCACCTACCCCACAAAGGAAAAGGAACGATAGTCGAGATTCAAGATCTAAATCTCCAAGGAGGGATTCAAAAAGTCCAAAAAATGGTAGATCAAGAACTCCACGTAAACATTCTCGATCAATGACACCTAAAGATAGTAGTCCTAAACATAAATCAAGATCAGCTTCAAAACAAAGAGGTGAGTCCAGAAGTCCTCGCAGAGATTCTCGTAGTCCCCGTAGAGATTCAAGAAGTCCGCGTAGACGTTCCAAGAGTCCTATGAGAGATTCAAGATCTAGATCAATTAGTCGTCATGGATCTATTTCCCCTCGTACAAATGGTAGAACTAGATCACCAGTTGTAAATGGAAGATCTAGATCTCAATCACCTCGAAGTGATTAACAAATATTTTTATAATTTTTTTATTAAGCATTTACTTTACAATGCTATGTTTAGTATACTATGTTATATATAATTATTAATTATATAAATAGGGTATACTATATTCAATAATATTTGTTATTTCTTTTGTATATATTATATCATTTTAATGTGAAGTAGAAATAAAATCAATGTTTTACAAATAATTTACATATATATATGTACATTTTACATACATAACTATATTAGTTAAAAATAGTATTATTTAGTTTATTTATTTATATTAAAAGTACAAAAAAATGATTTTGATTAATTCATTATTAGAATAAAAATATAACATGTTTTTGGTTATTTTATTTGTATTCTTTGTTGTATATTATTATTTTGTATTTGTAGAAATAGTTTATATGTATATAATAATAAAATGACAATTCATATTATTTTGTGCAATATATAGTTAGTTTGAATATATGCTTTATAACTAGTTTGAATGTATATGTATTTCATTTAGTGATTGAAGCTGTATATATAACCAAAAATTAGGTCAGATATCTGGGGTTAACATTTTTTATAACTCCAAATATGTGAAGCAGTCATAAAAATGGTTTCGATTTTATGATAAACGTTTAAATCTTATAAAATTTATCAATTTATGTAAATAATTGTTTTTTTTATACTTTATTTAAATTAGTTTAATATATATATTTCCTATACATAGACTATATGTTTTTGATAGTGCTATTACATAATAATATTCAAGCTATATATGTTCATAAATAAGGCTATTTTTTAAATTTTATTTGAATAACTTGGTATGGTACCCAATTTATTATTTTAGGTAATATTTTATATCCAAATAATTAAATCTTTATAATAAGAATATTTAAATACATTGTACTATTTAATGGTAAATACGGATTTATTCAATATGTTAAATTTAACTTAAGCTAATTAATTAATATAGATAAATGACATTTTATATGCAATGCAATTAAGAATAAGATTGATTACATTTGTTATACTAAATGTGATGAAATATATTATAAACCATTGACGTTATCCATTTAGAAGATTGATAAATTAACAAAATTACAGTAATTTATAATGGATTTTATTCATATTAACTATGATTTTCATAGAAATAAATAATGACATGGATTTAGATTATATGTAGAAAAATGGTGATATTTTCAATTTAAATACACTGATGATGAATAATCATATTTAAAATATATTAGGTTTCGACTAGGTCCCATCATCGATATAAAGAAAGTGGATAAGCAATTGACGCACGCAATGCATGTAAAAGATAGACACATGAAACAATAGACACTTTTATCGATAAATTAACAAAATCGTATTAGTGATTTTGATTGGATATTAGTCATTATATGTCGAATATTGAAACAGTAGGCTTTTCGTCGAAATAGAGTAAAGTGACTTCTATATATATAAATGGATTTAAATTATAAATATCAATAAAATAGTATTATAACTTCAATTTAAATACACAAAATTACGAGGAATGTTGATAGTGCTATAATTTTATTTTTAGTATAGATAGCAAAGATTTTCCGAAGGAAAGATATAACACTTACGCGAAATCGTGTAATTCGAATTTGTATACAAAATACCCTGGTGCCACCTATAGCGGTTTACTTTTAGGAACTATGCGTTGTTTATAATGTAAATTCGTATTCGTACACTTTTAAAATGTTAAATAATATGCTTTAAATTAATATTTATATGATGAAAACTAAGTGTTCATTACTAATATATAACAAACAAATATGATATGTATGTTTTAAATGCTATAAGTATATATTTAGTGAGTAAAAGCTAATTTATATTGCATGTAATTTAATATAGCAATGAAAACATTGTTGTATGCAAACAGAGCCGAACCTAAATCTATTTCAGTGATTTCGATACTACTGCTAGCAGCGGTTGGGGCTATTACTAAATTACGTTGCATGCATAGGGAGTGTTATATCTTTGCTTCGCAAAATCTTTGTAGATAGTACATTACAATTGGTAGTAATTATCAATATATATATGTATAAATAAATATTATTATAAATAAAAAGTAGTGGGCCAGATAGTGGGTTTCGACTGCAGCGCCCGTAGCGGATAGTGCCATACACTACATTCAATTGCTTATCCACTTTCTTTATATCGATGGGTCCCATACATTACATATTGGTTATCCACTTTCTCACCAATGAATAAACTATGTAACCTGAATTTTAGAAAAAAAATTATTTTCTCATTTATCAATATTAACTTTTCTATAAAATAAACAAAAAGTATATATCGTTTAAATAATTTAAAATAAATAAGCATACACTTAGTAGACCACTAATTTCCCTATATAAATACAGTAACATTTATTTCGCACCTATACTTAAGGGGGTGCTGTGTAGAAATCGATAAATTTTCATAAAACAAAAAAATATTCCATAAAACCACTCTAATGTGTAATCAAGTATATGTAAAAAAAAATGGTACCCAAAACAATGTATCACAGCATATGTAATAGCCTCAAATGTTTACATTGTTCTATTATGCTGCTATTAAATGTCTATTATGCTGTTATTTAAAGTCTATTATTCTAATAACAGCAGCATGATATACTTTTAAAATTAATATTACCATAATAGAAATTTAATAGCAGCATAATGTAAACATTTGAGGCTATTACATATGCTGTCATTACTGTAAAAAAATCACATAAAACATGTTTTTATCTATAATTATAATTATTAAACGTATTATATACTGGCATGAAACTTGAAACGCCAATTACTCAATGATCAATTATTATGCTAGGTATGTATGAATTAGAGTTGCTACAGAAAAAACTATTGTAGTTTTTTAATAATTGTTATAGAGAATATATTTATATGAATAATTGAAAAGAACAATTTTATTCAAAAATATTTCAAGTAATTCTAGATTCATTTAAAAAAAAAATATGTATTCAATATAGTATATATAGAAAATGTTATCATTGCAAAGATGCATTTATATAATATGAACATGATACAAAAAATTGGCTCTACAATGAATAGTTCTATTGTAAATGGTATTTGATGTAAAATAAATACAATGTCACTACACTATCTTAACAAATGAAATATATTGTTGTCCAGGTGGTGGGATTCTACATCTAGAATATAAATAATCTACAATCTTGGGAATATTACCAACGTATTAATGATATAAGAACAGGATGAATATGTAATTGTTGCAAAGTAACATGGATGTAAAAGATGATATCTTATTTGATTCGTCAGAAAGTACTAAGAATATAACTTGCTTACAAAAAAATTGAAATAAAATAATCTAAATACTATTTTAAATTAAAATATATATAATTTATTTTTCAGAATGTTAATTTTATTAAATGCATGGACCGACGAAAGATAATTTTTGAAATAAATATATATATTTATATTAAATTAATTTTAAATTTTCTAAAATGATGCATAATATTAAATATAAGTTTAGTAAATAAGAATTTATAAATACACCTTTATATATATTAAAATGACAGTAAAATATTTATAATTTTGTTTACATTAATATTACTGTTCTATTTTTAATCTAGCTCCATAAATTGTGATCTATTTGGTAAATTTATATGAAATTTTCAAAACTTACATTAAATATATCTTCATATATATCAAGTAATACCTAAAAGTAAAATATAGTTACAGTAATTATTGACATTTTTATTATATAAAATTAGTGATTTATAGGTTTCATTCGTCTTAATATAATATCATATACTTTATTATTTAATATAGATCTAAATGTATATAAGATGAGATATAAAAAATGTAGACATTCTCATTACTTTCAGAAGTTATCATAATTATAGTTAACAACAATTTCATATCTTCACCATGTAAATTTCATATGTTTCAGCAGCTGTTACACCACCTCCTGCTTATCAACTTGTATATAGATATATAGATTAATTAATACACATATTCTAATATCCTTTATTATTAATAATTATTTCTTCTTTTTTGATTTGTTTTTCTGTTAGAAATTATATAACGTTAATTTATGTTTGTTAACAATTATAATTAATTAATAACCTTATTAACTCGTTTTTTAAGAGCTTCAATATCGACAGGTTCATCTGAAATAATATCATTCAAATAAATATTTATTCATACTTAATTAGAATTTAACCTTTATTTATATTTAATTGTGATGATATTGGCTTTTCTTTGGGGGCAATGAAAGAACGTGATCTCTTATCCTTTTGTTTTTGTTCCGCTATAGTTTGTTTTTCCTAAAATGTTTAATACACATACAATTATACATTAATAACGTTGGAAGATTATTTGTATTACCAAATTGTCCAAACTAATTTGTATTACTTTGCAATTTTTGTATAATTTTAATAAAATGATATTTGATTAATTTTTCAAATATTTTTTATTAATACTAGAAATTATATATTTTTTTAAGAATATAAGTTGTGAATTTTAAGTTTTACACATTGTTCACATCTGTGACTGCGAATTTCATATTTCTATTTTAGTCTAAATTCATATATTTTTTTTTTTCATAATGTATAGTAGATGGGTTCGTACTTTTTTTTGTCATTTAGTTTTATAAACCTGTACATTTACAACAATTTTATATCAAAGTATATTATGCTTAATACGTGTTTAAAATTGTAGACATATATCTTAAATAGGTCACAAGACTTTTTTTATTTTAACATTGAATACATATAAAATTTAATATGGGAGAGATATAGAAATAAGTTTTATTCAATTTTAATGACATTTTTTAAACCCACTATGAATATATCCTAGAAACATATATTATAAGTAATATTAACAATAAGAAATATTTTTCAAAACAATCTAAATGATCACATTTAATAAAACAATTTTAGTAAAAAAGTTATTAAAAGTTAGTACTATTTAATTAAAAAAATTAAAATATATAATTTATAGATAATAATACAATTAAAATTAATTATTAAAAAATCAAAAATTATTAGAATTTATATTATTTGTATTCTTATTCATTAATATTTAACTAATTAAATTTAACATAAATTAATTAAAATAATTCCATAGGTATTTTTTTATATTGACATTGAAATTTATAATATTATATAATAATGGTTTAAGCGCAAAAGACGATTATTGACATGGTGAAGATAGGAAATCATGGGATACTAACAAATATTTATAATATTGTTTACATTGATATTACTGCTCTATTTTTAATCTGTCTCCATAAATCTATGTATACTTCAAAATATCAACTATTTTTTATATCCAATATTTATCTATGAATATAACTAGAGTATCATAATTAGATTATTAAAATTATACCAGAAATGGACTAACATACCTATTTCTAGAAACAAAATATGCAAGAAATTTCAATAAAATATTAAATATAATTGAATAATTTATTAGTTTTAAATAGTTATATCTAAGAAAAGTACCATATTAATATACTGTGAAAATGTTATGTCATTTGAATAAGTATTTCTATATTGTAAAGTTGTACAAACATCAATTTTTAATTTTGTAAACAGTTTTTTAATCCGAAATATTAAGTTTTTTAAAATTACTTTACTAAAAATATTATAATTTCATGGATATACCTAACTATATATAGTATTAACTAAATGTATAATGTATTCATTATTTATAGTTAGTATGTTAGATTATTTATATAATTTTTAATTGATTTATAAAGCATTATTTAAATTTTATAATAGATTTATTTATTATATATAAATAAAGTATTTATACATTATAACTATATTGTAATAACAACATTAGTTATATAATCTTATACATTATATATTTGAATATTAGTATAGTTATAACATTTTAATTAGTTATAAATTGAAGAAAATTATGATATTTTTTCTTTTTCAACGGCCAATGAAAATTTTAATATTTTATTCAAATTAAATTTGTTCTATCCTAGCAAATAATAATAATTTATGTTGTTTTTAATATTATATATATATATATAAATATATAAAACTGCTTTGTTATTTTCTTTAACCGTGCATTTCTAGAACGTTTAGAAATTTGAGGCATAATGAAAAATATAACTGGACTTGTCATAATGAAATCATCATAAATTTATAAATAATATTTATCAAGTTCATGATAAATATGTTCTAACAACCCATTAAATGTTTAACATGTAGCGAAATCTATACTTATTATTATAGTTTTTATATTTTCAAATTATTTGTTATTTTATAGAAATTATAACAAAAACATAAACTAATTATTTTAATTTTTTGTACATAGATTAGCAAAAATTATATGAACTATTTTACGAGCTCGTATTTATAAATGCTTATTTATGGAACTTTTATGCACTGTGCAATATACCACTTTAAATATGGGAATTAATAAAATTTTATGATTATTAGAAATAAATTATTTTAATAAATAATATTTTATTTTCCAAATCTATCTGCTCTTAAACAATATTATCATAATTAGCGATTTAATTAATATATAATAAATATAATAGTAATAAAATATTAAACTAATACATATATATATATATAGGTATACATAGATATATATGCAACCTATAGATATTATACTGGTCTCTATATTCATATTTCTATCACCCAACATATCAATGAAAAATGGTAATTTATAAAGGAGAATTTGTATATCTGAGACTTGCACTTGCATTTCATTGTTATATCACGAGAATCATTAAAATAAAAACAAGCTGATATATTTAAATATTAACTGTAATGATATCATTGATTATAATTATAATATCTACTGTTTTATAATAATCGTAAATATGTATGTTGATAATTTGATTTTATAAAAATGTTGATATAAATAGTTTATAAAATGTATGGTATATTTTCTATAGTTTTAGGAGCCATTATTATATATACTTGAAAAAATGTATAAATGAAATATAGATATTATATTAATATTATTAATATAATAATTAATGGTATAAATTGTATATTGTATAAATTGAATACAAATAAATAATTTTAAATATCTATTTAAATTTTATTATGAATGTAAAAATCAAAGAAAATAAGATTGTGTGCATGATTATTATAATACATATTGTAAATACAATTTTTAAATTTAAGTTTATAAAAATTGTTAATACATATAATAAAATATAGATATGTATTATATTATATATGCACACTTAATAATGATATCAATCGAACCAGTCTAATGTACAGTAACATTAGTTGCAGATTGTTATATTGTATGTTATTTTTAATAAATACTATAGATATATGATTATTATTAGATATTTTGTGTATATTATATTAAAAAGTATTATAGTATAATTTATACAAGGATTCAGTAAATTCTATCCAAATTATATTTTTCTTTCGGCCAGGCTTGTTTATTAAATGAATAAATTTATATAATACACATAACCTCTACAATTATTTATAATATTGATAGGGTTGTTTATTTTTGATATTTTTGTTTTAGTTTTTTTTAAAACGACAAAAACCAACAACACTGTCTTACAACAACACTGCCTTATATAATTTAAAATTATAAGGTATAATTTATATATTATACATAATATATACTATTATTATTAATACTAATTTTAAATGATATCATATTGAAATTAATACATTTATGAATAATTTTATATAGAATAATCAAAAAAACCAAATAAACCATGGTTGTTTTGATCAAAAAAACCGAACAACCCTGCTTGTCATAGATTTATAGTTTACCTAGATTGATAGTCGCTTGATTTTTCTTCAACATACATGGTTCCTCGATTTAGATAACTTAAGATGGCCGACCATCACTTATAAGGTTGTATTTAATCAAATTAAATATTGCAATTATATTGCAGTATAAAAATATAATATAAATATATATAAATGTTTATTTTGATGTAATTGAAACATTTTAAATAATTACCAATGTATGAATTTGACCAACATGGCCATCGAAAATATATTTTAAACGATATATATCATTACGTTGTATTGTTAACATATAGCTGTAGTTATCTTTGTAGGTTACGTGCGCTTATTTATGAAACTAAAAGCCGTCTGTTCATTGCAGATTATTAGCTTCGAATCTTAAGGGGAGGTACTTCAGAATTATTATTTTGGAAAAAAAAAAATTTTTAATTATGTAAGAAATAAAATAAAATATTTATCTATCATTTGAGCTATAAAGTATACTTCAAATCGTTATATAAGTACATAAAAATAGTACTTTATTGGAAGTACCTATTGAATATATAATTTAAATAATCAGTTAAATAAATGCTGTATTGTGATTTATTTATCAATCTTGAAAATTAAAATATATTTATAAACAACTAATAGTATGTATTTGTATACAATTTATTTCATACTATAGCGGTAACTATGATACGAGTATTGTCCAATAAAATATAAGCATTTTAGATCAAAATAAATTGAATATATAAAAATGTATTAGAATGTATTTACATATATAGTATTCATACATATAATCTTACTTTTTTATATCATATATTTTATGTATTCTATATTATACAAGTAAATATATGTATGTAATATCATTTTCTAAATGGTAATTCAAAATGTTATTGTAATCAACTTAAAATCAACTTAAATACCATTTACACAAAATAATGTTTTTCATGTATTACTCTCACTCAAAATTCAATATCTCATTGAATAATGAATTGAAACTTTCAATATAAGTAGACAATACTAGGCTGTAATGAAATACTTTTTGTTTGTTTATTAATGATAAATAAAATATATATTTATAAACATATATAATAAATATTTTAATGAATTAGGTTATGTTTTAAAAAAGTATTTCATAATAAAATGATATATTATTAAACTATAGAAACAAAATTATGTGATTACCTATAATAAATTTGTGTAATTGAATTTATTGTAAGGCATACATTCCTATATATTTACATTGCGCGCGCGAAGGACGTACCTCCCCTTAATGACAAATTAGTGTGTTAAAAATTAATATCAAAGAAAATGATGTATTCAATAGAATTTTTTTTAAGAAATTTGATTTTTAAATGTTCTTCATATTTATATTTAGATCTATTAATATGTCAAATATATGTAAAGATTTCAATTTTTTTTTATTAAAAGCATGTATATATACAATTAACATAGAAATATATATATATAGTATACTATATAATATTTAAATACAGAGGATGTTAAAAAATAAGTAACTAAATTATAATAACATTTATATATATATAGATATATAATATAAGTTAGCTTAACAAATATTATATATTTAAAAATTACAATTTTTGTAATAAACTATTTTTAACAAATTAACTATTAACCTGTACACTTAAATAAACACTACTATTTATAGATACATTTAGTTATATCGGTTAAAGTTCATATATAAAGTATATAATTACAATTTAGCTTTGATTACTAAATTTAATATTACAAATAATAGGCAAATAAATAGTTAACCTTTTTCTCCAAAATTTTCTTAGCCCTTTTTTGTTGATCTTTAAGGAAAAATTCTCCAGATGCAAGTTCTTTATCAATCTATGAATTATTATTTGTTATTTACACTCAATAATGTAGATAAGAATACCTTGCTTTCAGTTTGTGCAGGAGGGAATGGAGTATAAGTCTTTTTAGTTTTCTTATTTGCTGGTTGCTTACGCTTGGAGATATTTTTAGATTTAAATTTTGGTAAAAATCTTTCCCAGGATTCATTTCGTAATTCTGGATCTTTAGCCAATTCTCTTTTGATCATTAAAGTCTGATTAAAAGTTTCAATCACTGATTAAATACATAGTTACTTTAAATAGAATATCGTTAACAATCAACCTTTATATTATAAATTGGATGAACATTCTTCATCGTTTCAACAATAATTTGCCTCACCTATAAATATATTTTAAATTTTATTTATGAGCTATTAAGTTAAATAAATTAATTTAAATTCACACTAAATGTTTAGTTGAAATTTTACCCAAGAAGAAATATAGGTAGTAACAAATAAAGCACTTATAAAATATTGTAAACTTATTTAAAATACGAGATGATATTATTTAATATCTCGATAAGTAATGAAATATAATTTAAACTATATAAAATATATATTAAACATAACCTTCGCTTTAAACCTACGTATTGTAATAGTGATGTGTATAGCTGCTTCATAAACTAAAGTATAACTTATACAAATTGTTCACGCTACATAAAATCTATTTAGTATATCGCAAGTAGAACTGCTTGATATTAACCTCTTTCAAGCCAGCATGTGGACCAATAGCAGAGACCGTACTACCTTGTATGAATACGTAACAATTCGTCAACAGTTCTATTGCCTAGAATGAAAACAAGTGGTAAGTGGCTGCTGGTATGCTGCTGTAAGTGGTGGTGTTGCTGCTGTAATAACAACCTTTAACGTTGAACCATTAGGACCGATGAGCCGTTGCCTCCGTTTCACGAACCTACTGGTGTTCCTCACTAAGGTCGATACTTTGATGATGTCGCAGGAGATTTCGTCTTCCATTATCCGTGAGGCCTTCGTTGTAATCAAGTTATCGTTAAGTTTGATAAATATTCAGTATTAAAGTGGTTTTGATTAGAGTGAATTGTGTATACGCACCTGTTCGAATGGGACGCTTCTCGCCAACAGTCTAATCAAATCTCTGGCATTCAGTATAGAGAAGGGGTCAAAGGTTTTACGAGTTGTTACGACGGTCATGCTTCCTTCCACTACGTCCAACTCCGCAGTTATATTCTACAGTGAATTGATTATCGTAGATATATCAATATATGTGTAATTGCTATTACAAACTTGTTCGGATAAGAGGTTCTTAACCAAAGGCCAACACTCCCTTAAGTACTTCTCACGATATTTCGGAAATAGTGTTGCAAATGAACTCGCAGTTGATAATCCTATTTTTAATGATAATAATAGTTAATAATATTATTAACATATCATTACATTATTCATACCGTGTGGATTATCTTCTTTTGTAAATTTCGATTCCTTCCATCCTTCAGGAACTTCTAATAAATTCTCTTCGTCTGCATCTTTCCCTGCATTTTATAAATTACATTAAATTTACATTAATAGGTCAGGTTATTATATAATTATATATATATTATATAATTTTATAATTATAAATTATATAATGTAGATTTATTAAAAGATAATATCTCATTTTAAATCATTTAATATATATATATATATATTTATTGATATTCAGATATTAGCTATTTCGATGTTATCAACATTAAAACTAAATACTATATCACTCGATGAATCCTGGATAATTTGTTGAATTCACAGTTCACATTATGAACTCGAGGTTAAACTATCACTGATATCATTTCTAAATACAATATAAATACTTATGAAAATGAAAATATATAAAATCTAGGTTTCAATTATTGAATACATTGCAGTCTCAATTATTGGAAATAAACTAGAAAATGCAAATACATGCTAAAAAGATAAAATAATGGAAAATAACTCATAAAAATAACAAATGATTATATTTTAAAATGCTCAATAAATTCTTGCGTTTATAAAAAGATAATATATATATATAAATGATCAGCAATGTATGTGAAGTATACATTAAGTCACACCCACATTTCACTGAATATTAGTATACGCTATCATTATATAACATCTATATTCTACATGAAAGCTACCAAGGAAATAGTAATATTTCTATACAATACATAAATAAATTTATAATATTAAAATAAAAATACGCAGATATAATATTTGAATTCCTTACGTTCGTCTCTATAAATGGATATGAAATCAGTAAAATCAGTATTATAATATAAAATATAATGTAATATTATATATGTAATTATACACAGTAATATAATGTTATATAAATTATGATATCCCTGACATCAGAGAACATCGGGAATGAACAAATCCTATGAACTAATTTGAGTTTGTATATAATTTAAAGATACTTAGGGTGTGTTTTTGGTCAAACACAGGTGCAACTGGTTCAATCACTAATACAAGTATGTATGTATGGATATATGTTTATTTAAATAACATGTATTACATATATGTACAGTACATACATACTTGTACTAGTAAATTTAATTTAATACATACTTGTATATGTATATATAATATATATATATATATATATATACATATATGATATATACATACATACATACACGCTCGAGATACATAACTTCAATTTAATTGTTGATAAATAAATTCGCGCATACCTAAAAATAGTAATACGATTGTGACGTATTTTATGATTCATTTCATGGAGCTTTTTATGCGTGCGCTCAAAGCATAGAGCTAGAGAAAGTTCTCTCTAGATCTATGATTTAAAGCTATACACAGAGTGCGCGCAGTTGGCAAGTGCGGTGGTAAGAATAAATAGTACTACTGGTTGTGGGATCAGTGGTTGACCAAAAACACAGCCTTAGTTACAAAGTTATTATAATACAAATGTAGTATCATACTATCGTAGTAGAATAGTAACTGTGAATGATCAGCACCCATATCAATATTAGCTATTTAACTAGCCTAGTTATAATGTGGCGAGTGTTGCTTTTGTGAATAATACATTCATTGATAGGTATATGAGAGGAGTAGCGTAGTAATAAATAGGTTATATTATGATTATATAACACCCGTGCATTTTTTTTAGTATAACTACATTATTATAACATTTAATGTCATTGTTGTAATATATTCATACATTTAATTTTTTATTTTAAAACAATAGTTATAATTTAATATTTCAAATTGTAATTTTTTATTATGTTATAGAATTTTAAAATGAAAGGATAAGTACTACAATAGGTTTGTGCGCCCCAGAGGCAGCTACACAACCACGTACACAAGCAGCGTGCAAGCTCGCCTCATATATAGTCTACAATAATATACACACTGGCACAAAAGATGGAGAGATACAAGTTATCGAATAGTCACACAGTTTACATATGAATTTAGGATATTATTTATTCTAGCTTAGATAGAATATATATGATAAATGATTATGTAATGTAATGTATTAATCATTTACATACACATGAATATATACAGTTGAATATCAATCTGATTATGAAGATCACTGCAATACAGAAAATGCACAATAATAATCAACTGATATTTGAAATGAAACCTTTAATGGCAATATGCAACTAAATGCAATATGCCACATGAACAACTGAATTCAATATGCCACATGAAAAACTGAATTAAATATGCCACATGAACAACTGAATTCAATATGCCACATGAACAACTGAATGCAATATGCCACATGAACAACTGAATTCAATATGCCACATGAAAAACTGAATTAAATATGCCACATGAACAACTGAATTCAATATGCCACATGAACAACTGAATGCAATATGCCACATGAACAACTTCACCATAACACTTGTTGCAAATTTAAATTCTTAATTATGGTGCAAGGAAATAAAGAAAAATTCCTTATTAGGGATGTAATGCAGCTAAAAAAAACCTGGAAACATCAAACCAGTGTAACTAACTAACTCAAAATATTAATTACCACATATATATATATATATATATTAAATTCATAGTATACATATAAAATTCAATGTTAGATATGTATAGGTAATGTAGTCATAGAATACATGTATAAGCTGTATACGGTCTAACGGGAATTTATTTCAGAAAAAATATATTTTAATTCTGAAAATGTATCATATAGTTACTACTATGATAGTATAAGTTAACTTACATTATCAATAGTAGATTGTATTCTTGTATTTATTTATTAAAATATATATTTTAACACATATAATATGATATTAGTAACTTTTTAAATAAATATAACTACGGATAAATATTATTCATTGAATATATATCATATAAATTATGTGATTATTATAATAATATAATATCATATAAAATATGGTTAAGAATATAATAGTATAACATAATGGAATATATACATAATATATACGATCATCATTAGTTAATATCTAAATAATAGTTATTTAATACATGTTCAAATAAAATGGCCGTTAGTCAGTGGCATCTAGTGATGTAGTAAATGATGCCAGTCAAATCTAAAGCATGATGCAGTCTCAGTCTCAGTTACCTAAAGTCCCAACTCGGCTCGGGCTCGTTTGGCTAGAGTCTCGGCTAGGGTTCATTTTTTTCCGAAAATGAAAGTCTCTGCATCATTTACATCACTAGTGGCAACCATATTTACATCACTAGATATAGTTATGTAATCAATTAGTGATTCTACATTGATAATATTCAACTACGCGTCAATAATTATCTTTAAATATATAAAAACACCGGATTATAGTTAAAATCTTCGCGATTGATGCGTGATTTGAACGCCCACAAACTTGTTTATTCACATTAGTGGTTACTAACCGTGGCAGTATTATAATTTTAATAAGGTGAATTTACGTTGTCATTTATAAATGGGCATATGTATAGGCGTGGTGAATCACCATGGTTCGGGGGGTCAAATACACTTTATAAAATACAAATACAAATATTAACACATTAAATATTAAATCATATGATCATATTTTATATAACATAATAATCCTTATCCATATACCAGATTGCATGATAATTAATTGAAATCTATTTAAAATATATTTAATTCCTAAAGAAAATCAATATAATATATAAAAAAACAATAGACTGGTTGCTGGGATATTATAAGTTATAATTTATAACACCTATATATTTTCTATATAGAATATAAATTCATAAATTTATTTTTATAATATTCATAAAATTCTTTGAAAATTATTGTTAATATGCTATATTATGGAAATCGATATCCGTCGATCATTAACTTCACTTGATTGTATTGTATTATATGTATAGATGTCCGCCGATCGTAAAGTTAATCTTATATGCTAAACTACAATACAATCAAATTAACTTTACGATCGATGGACATCAATGTTCACCGAATTTGATCGTTGCTCGTAAAGTTCATTTGATCCTATATATATATGTGTGTGTATTTTATAGGCTCACTCGTAATGTAATGCAGCTAAACAAACCTATAAATATCAAAACTAAACCCAACCAAACCAAACAAGTGAAAATAACTAAAACTAAAAATGTTTGTACAACCAAATATTAGCTATTGTAAATTCACTAATTCGAATAAACAATTTTGCGAGCGTTCAAATCGCGCATCAATCGCGAAGCTTTTGACCAGGTACCAAAACACCTACTACAACGTGTACCGACATGATTTCCCCAATATTATTATAATATAAGGCCTATATAATATAATATAGGCTATATATGACATGTTTTTAAATAACTTATTTAAAATAAGTAACTTTCAAATTTAGTATACATACCTAATACATTAACTATAGCCTATTATGATTACCTATAGTTAATCATTAAGGGGATACCGAAGTTTGTAATTTTCGTTTTTTAATTTTTTTTGTAAAACATTATTTTGAGCTAATACTGATAAATAATATATTATTTATTTAAATATGAATTTTTATGGCTGAAAGATTCATATAAACATGTTAAAAGTTGTCTTTTATGAAGGTATGTATAAAATAAATATGTAAAATATTTAATTTATTTCGATTAATTATGATCAATTTGAAATACGTATCATATAATGAATGTTTTATCAATTTTCAAACTTGAAAAACTCATATTTGCTATAGATCTGTTATTGTATTATCTATAATTATTATCTTTGCATCACGTGAGTTCAAGCTCCAATCAAATCATTTGTATTCATATTAATATCAGATTAATATTTTCAGCAGTCTCTTTAATTCCGGTTTGACAAAAGTTTGTTTAATAAATTTGTTTACAATCTATTTCTTCAATTTCTTCTATTTCCACTAAGATTTTATATTTATAGTTCATTATAAATATATCATATATAATCAATATTACATATACTAGGTTTTGAGAATTTTCAGTATGGTTGGCTACTCAAAAAGGCGAAAGATGATCGAAAAATTACAAATCAACCACCAAAATAACACATGTTAGATATTAAATATATAATATTTATTATGTTATCAATTATATTATATTTATACTAATTTATCATAATGTAAGTGTATATTAAATGTGTATAATTTATTATAATGATTATAATCATCATATCGATTATAATTTTAAATTTATAAATATAAATATAAAATTATTTATTATTTATTGATTGTATCGAATTATTATTTACTAACTAGATTTCTACTAATTAATTACGTATTTTTATTAAAACTCCTAAACAATTATACTAAATAGATATCTTATAATAAATATAATACTTTTTTTATAATTATAAAATAGTATAATATAAAGTATTTGTAAATACTGTTTACCTATTATAATATTTATAAGTGATATAAATATTATGAAAATTATACCAATTCTATTGTATTTATACTAATTTATCATAATGTAAGTGTATATTAAATTTGTGATATAACTATTATGAAAATTATATCAATTATATTGTATTTATCATAATGTAAATGTATATTAAATTTGTATAGTTTATTATGATATAATTATCATTGATTATAATTTATAAATATAAAATTATTTATTATTTATTGAATTATTTACTAATTAGATTTCTACAAATTAATTGTGTATTTTTATTAAAATTCATAGACAATTATACTAAATAGATATCTTATAATAAATATAATACTTTTTTTATAATTATAAAATAGTATAATATAAAGTATTTAGTAATACTATTTACCTATTATGATATTTATAAGTGATATAAATATTATGAAAACTATAGCCACAGGTAGAAGTGTCATCTTCCACGTCTAAGAGAAGATAGAAGAATGTCCAGAAGTATCTGAAGCTCACAGCTGATACGTTGTTGTCAAGGTGTTTACTCGGGTTGACTCAGAACTGCAACGAGTCTTTACATGCTACTATATGGCACAGATGAAAAAAGGTATTTTCAATAAACATATTTACAAATTATTAATTTATATAACAAAATATCCTCCAGTCCTAATTCGACGGTCTCCACGTAGTCAAATATGCTATAAGTACAGCTGTAAACATCTACAACAACGGGGCTACAGTATCAACTCAGATGCTGTATTACCAACTAGAACTGGAGTTAGGAGATGTCCTACTTGATTACACGAAGCAGCAGGACATATTGCGGATCAAGAATGCAGAGAAAGACAAGACGGAATCAACAAAAGAAGCAAGACTCCGGCGATTACAGCTGGCCCAAGGGAGTGACTACAGTTCTGGTTCTGGTGGCTAGAAGATGTGCCTATTTTAGCCTACCATTTACAATTATTACATAAAATGTATAATTGTATTCTTTTTTCTTATTTCATTTCATAAATATCACAAATATTCATTTTATGTCAGAATAGCCTATACAATAAGTAAATTTATTTATCACACAATATTTGTTATATCAAAATAGTCAATACAATATATATTCATTTTATGTCAGAATAGCCTATACAATAAGTAAATTTATTTATCACACAATATTTGTTATATCAAAATAGTCAATACAATATATATTCATTTTATGTCAGAATAGCCTATACAATAAGTAAATTTATTTATCACATACAATATTTGTTATATCAAAATAGTCATACAATATATATTCATTTTATCTCAGAATAGCCTATACAATAAGTATAAAAATAACTATATATATGAATATATAAATATATATATGATGACTATATATTCATCTAAACTATCATATGTATGTATTATATATCCAATACAATAAATATAAATTTTCATACAAAATATTATTGGTAAACTTTGAATGCGTTTTTCTCAGTATATATACATTATATATGTATATACTATATATATATATATATGTATATACTATATATATATATATATATGCTGAATATATATATACATCTAATATATCATATGTATGTATTATACAAGTATATATCCAATACAATAAATATCTATTTTCATACAAAATTAAGAAATATTATTGGTAATCTTTGAATGTGTTTTTCTCAGTATAAATATTTTCGCCAATTACTGTTATAAACGTCAATGTTTAGAGATCGTTGTTTTAGCTACACTCATAATTTTTACTACATATTATAGATAATATATATATCTAACATGTGGTTAGAGACTTTTTTAAAATATTTATTATTACATTTTATATGGTACATTTTGTAACTTTTATACACTAAAATACCGGAAAAAATCGGTAATGAAGTTCAACCATGAATTACTCGACGAATATATATCATATTCAAAAGTTCTCACACAGAAACAGAGATATAATTCTAATTAATATAAATATATAAAAATTATTAAAATCGGTAATATATTCAATGAAGGCCGCTATTTTTAATATTAAAAAACATCCTATCTAATTGCATGTAAACGCCGAAATTGCGGGCGTTCTTCGGTATCCCCTTAACTTAAGGTATTGCACTATTTGGTTAATAGCGTATTTTATCTGGAATAAGTACATAAATAGATTCCAAAGGTAAACGGTGATTTACATAATAATGGTAAACTCAGTTTTAAACTGAAATAAATAAAACAAATGTTACCTAATAATTATGAGATCAGACTAATGGATAGTAGGGACGGTAGCCAAAAATTAAATAACTATAAATAACAAAGTTCAAGCGTTTCTCATAAGGCGTGCGACGCACGAAGACATTATTCGTAGTTACTAATTAGTTTGTATAGGCTCACTTCGGGATATAAGGCAGCTAAAAAAATGAAGAATAAAACTAAACCAAATAAATCAAACAACACACAAATATCAATCTGAAATATTAATTAATCAATTAAAACGAAGTGTATACGTATATTTTTATAAAGTCATTATTCCATATATCAGGGTTGGAAAGGCTTTAAAAAACCTAAATTAGGTTTTTAGGTTTTTTTAAAAAACCTAAAATGTGTTATTTAGGTTTTTAGGTTTTTTATTTTCTTATATTTTTAAAATTATAAATAAGATTTTTTTAATTATATATTTTACAATATTTATTTAAAATTATTTAAATATATTTAATTAAATATAGACTATACAATACTATATCATAACTATATGACTACTCTGCTATTCTGGTATTTAATTTAAGAAGGCTAAAAACTAGTATAAAACATACTGAAATCATAACAAATATTTATTCTGATATTGAAAATCGTGGTGTAATAATATAAATATATAACAATAATATAAGTCTAAATATAAGATTTTCGTATAAATTATCTATAATCAATTATTATTTTTAAATATATATAATTCTGATGTAATACTTATATAAATGTTTATAATTTTTAAATAATATATTTTGTATAACCTAATTTATAGCTATATGTATATAACTTATATATAATTTGTCTTATACATTATATATGTAATATAGATATATTTTAAAATATTTAGAGTTATGATAGAGTATTATGTAGTCTTTATTTAATTAAATATATTAGTTAAAACTATATATAATTATGAAAAAGATGTCCGGACGAAAAAGATTATTCAGATCGAAAATATTTTACGTATTTTTCATAAATAAACGATAACCTCCTAAAACAGGAATTCCACCAACCTATGAAGTCAGATATATTTTTTAATAAATACAGTTATGATAGAGTATTATATAGTATATATTTAATTAAATATATTAATTAAATCTGTATATAATTATGTAAAAATATGTCCGAACGAAACGATTATTCAGATCGAAAATATTTTACGTATTTTTCATAAATAAACGATACCCTCCTAAAACATAGGAATTCCACCAACCTATGAAGTCAGATATATTTGTTAATATATACAGTTATGATATAGTATTGTATAGTCTATATTTAATTAAATATATTAATTAAAACTGTATATAATTATGAAAAAATATGTCCGAACGAAACGATTATTTAGATCGAAAATATTTTACGTATTTTTCATAAATAAACGATACCCTCCTAAAACATAGGAATTCCACCAACCTATGAAGTCAGATATATTTTGTAATATATACAGTTATGATAGAGTATTATATAGTCTATATTTAATTAAATATGTTTATTAAAACTGTATATAATTATGTAAAAAATATAATTATGAAATAACTATATTTGAACGAAAAAAAACTATATTTTAGACGAAATAACTAAATTATGCGGAAGAATTGACGGACAAGATGAACCAACGGATGAAGAAACCTGTATTCTATTATTATAATCAATATTTTCAAAAAATAAATGGATTTTATCTATTAAAATGGTAAAAAACCTAAAAAAAATTCTAAAAAACCTAACTTTTTTCTAAAAAACCTAAAAAAACCTGTTTTTCTCTAAAAAAACCTATTAAAACCTAAAAACCTAAATTCACGTTTTAGAAAAAGTAGGTTTTTAACAACCCTGCCATATATACATGTTTTCATTTAGATTTTATTGTCGTGTGCACTAGACTCTAGTCTAGAACGTATAATACATTTGCGTATCGCACGCCTTGCGCGCCACGCGTGAACTTTGCTATTAATAGTTATTTAATTTTTGCCTACCGTCCGTATTCCCCAGACTAATCATTAGTTATTTTTTAAATATATACAATAATTGTAACAATGAAGTATAAATTATGGTTTATAAAAGTATAATTATATAAAATTGTGTACAATTATATTATTGATATTATTATAATTATAATATATTATATATTAATAATATAATTAAACTAAACTAAATTGAGTAATTTATTTAAAAGCGATAATATAGATAAATTGTATAATATATTTTTATATTTTAGTACAAATATGCATTAGTATTTAAACATTACATTTATACACTTATATATTTATAATATATCAAACAAACGTTTTTTTTTTAATTGTACATCATCCATTGTAATCATATAATTTATAATATTAGTAAAATATTTTAAATATTAATAAAATTAAAAACATGTACTTCCATAATGTATTTATAATCCATGTGATCAGTCATTTCATATTAATAAATGTTGGGTAAATTTAGTACATAGAGAATGAAGAATGGTCTTCGTTATCTATGATTTCATATATTATATCCTTATCATGTATCCTTATTAGTATCCCGTATTATATTATATTATATATTGTAAATTAATATATATTAAAATTATTACTAATGTATATCAATCATATATATATATATATATATATATATATAGAGCTGGGCACGATACTCAAAAAATGTATAATAGATACAATTACAATTACACACTTTTTTCTTATAATAGATACAAATACAATTACTTTAAAAAAAATAATAGTAGATACAATTACAAATACAGAATTTTCTTAGTAGATACATCTTAGTAGATACAATACATTATAATTATATAAAATATATATAAACATATAGATTTATAAATTATATAGATATATATTATATCATATAATATATATGTATATATATATATATATATATTCATCGATGTCGAATTTGATAGTAGTACCTACATATCAAGGTACATTACACGGAATAATATCCCGAAATGTTTTCTAGAAAGTGATTTTCTAGCAAGTTGTAGTGGGACCCCTTTAAGTTACTTTTAAGTTACTATATTTCCCGAAAATTGTCGGAAAGTAATGGGATAACTCACTACATTCTCCTTAATTTAATCAGTTTCCTTCTATACCCTTGACCATAATATCCTTATAAATGGACTATCCTCTATCGGAATATGTGGTACTTCACTCGATTGGTTCATCTCATATCTAACTGGTCATTTGTTTACCAAATTAGCATAAATTCACTAATTTATAAACCTCGTAAAGTTACTCATGGAGTACCTCAAGGTCTGTTCTTGTTCCACTCCTATTCAATATCAATCTACTTCCCTTATTTAAAATTATTGACAAATACCCCCACTATAGATCTATAGTCGACTATCACTCGTATACAGATGACATATTACACTGTAGATTGATAGACCCTAACAATGCAATACATTTACTTAACAACTGTATTACTGATATACATAACAGGCTCACCAACAACTCCTTATCATTGAACTGTCTTAAAACTGAATCATTGCATATTAAAACATCTACTACTATATTCCTTCCACCACAAATTACCATTAACAATTTAAGTATTTATTATGCTAACAAATTAAAAACTATTGGTATATTAATCGACCCAACACTATAATTTCACATTCAGAATAAATCACTTTCATAGTCAATTAACTACATACTACACAACTTACGAACAATAATACCCTTCATTAATTTTAATACTGCAATCTTCTCGATACATCCCTCATTCTACCCCACATTGATTACTATAATTCCTATCCCTATAGGGATATATATGCCTCCTCACAATCTAATAAATAAACGCCTACAAACACAGCTATCAGATTTATATATTTTTCAACATAGCTAAACATTCCAGACAACATATATCTCCTCTAAGAACCAACTTATATTGGCTGCCAATAAAATCCAGTATAATTTATAATATTTCACTCATCATACATTTATCTACTCACTATAACACACCAGACTATCTCGCCAACTTACTAACTTCCCAACATTACTATTTACAACAACACAAATAAACAAATTCAAATTAAAAACTCCAGTTCTATCATATTTAACATCTGCCCAACATAAATCTTTCTCCGTCCATGCTCCAAAAATCTATAATGATCTACTTCACAATATCCGGTCAATTAACTTAACTGTAATACTCAATTTAAATCTCAAAACATGCCGTTTTCTCAATAAATACATTAAAAAGCACGTCAGAAAACTTCCATAAAGTAGTTGGTGGAAGTGCTTAAACGAATTAGGTAACTGGTAACAAGTAACTAAAATTATAGTTAACTTGCTATAAATAACATTCTAGCAAACAATTCCGGACATTATTTCCGGAAAAACTGGTTGTGGATACCCCTTTTAAAAGGACATATTAAATACATACAACGTGTTACCTTATAACGTGTTCTTCAATAAATGATATAGAATACATTTGTTGACATTTAATGACATTTAATGATACCAACGATGAATCTTTTAGTGTATACATTGGTTGTACACACGCTGGTATACCAGCGTTTATTTCATTTGAAATTATACTATGAGCCATTACATACTATAGAGAAATATACATTATTACAATATACTATTTTTCAACTAAAAATAATCAGCGACCTTTACTTTCGAATGTTAAACATGAATATAGTAAATTATCAAATATACAAAAAATAAATTATTAATATATTATTAATTATTATTATTTAGAATTATCATATTTATTAAAATGATTTTATATTTCTATATAATATATAATTTTGAATTATAAATCAATTATTATATAAAATATATTATCAAAATAATGTCTTTGTTTTTAATAAATGTATATAATGGTTTTTGAGAATAAATCACTATAATTGATATATCATAATTGTTAACAATGAATTAATTTCAATATTAACAAAAGATATTTTATTAAAAAATATATAATTAAAATTAAGTTATAAAATGATATTATAAAATATTGATATAAAATAAATATAATAACCAAATGATATGATATAATAAAATGTATCTGTTTAAATAATTGTCTTAGTAGATACGTATCGTAGATACTATTTATGACTAATAGATACGATTACAAATACTTTTGTAATTTTTATAATAGATACAAATACAAATACAAATGTATCTACCGGGTATCTACGATACTGATTTTTTGCCTTAATAGATACTGTATCGGCGATACTGCCCAGCTCTGTATAATATATATATATATATATATATATATATATATATATATATACTAGGGTGGGTGGCCGGCGTTGCCCGTGAATGAGACTATTTTAGGTGTGGGTGTAATGGGTTAGTTGAGACTATTGGGTCTTTTTTAGATTTTTATATAATGTTTTCTAGCAGTCAGTGGGCCGTTATTTATCTTTTTTTTATTTTAATGAAAAAAAACAATGATAATTTCATAATGTATTTATTAAAACAAAACTTTAACTACTTTGGTCTACTATTACTAATGAGTAAAAGTATTTAACCCAACCTAATCACAACTGTGAAAATATACTTTTATAGGTTCACTCGGGAAGTAATGCAGCTAAAAAAAACCTACCAATATTTAAACTTAACTCAAACTAACCACAACTGTGAAAATAACAGGCTCACTCGGGAAGTAATGCAGCTAAAAAAAACCTACACAAATTAAAACTTAACCCAACCTATCCACAATTATGAAAATATCCTTGTATAGTCTCACTCGGGAAGTAATGCAGCTAAAAAAACCTACACAAATTATAACTCAACCCAACCTAACCACAACTGTGAAAATAACAATATAAATAAATATGCTTTTATAGGGCTCACTCTGGAAGTAATGCAGCTAAAAAAAACCTTCAACAATTAAAACTTAACCCAACATAACCACAACTGTTAAAATAACAATATATATAAATATGCTTTTATAGGCTCATTCGGGAAGTAGTGCAGTTAAAAAAAACCTACACAAATTAAAACTTAACCCAACCTAACCACAACAGTGAAATATACTTTTATATGCCTATCGGGAAGCAATGCATCTAAAAAAAACCTACACAAATTAAAACTTAACCCAACCTAACCACAACTGTGAAAATAACAATATAAATTAATATGCTTTTATAGGCTCACTCGGGAAGTAATGTAGCTAAAAAAACCTACACAAATTAAAACTTAACCCAACCTAACCACAACAGTGAAAATAACAATATAAATTAATATGCTTTTATAGGCTCACTCGGGAAGTAATGCAGCTAAAAAAACCTACACAAATTAAAACTTAACCCAACCTAACCACAACTGTGAAAATATCCTTGTATAGGCCTACACGGGAAGTAATGCAGCTAAAAAAAATCTACAAATATTAAAACTTAACCCAACCTAAACACAAAAGTGACAATAAATATAACTAAAAATATCAATATATATATATATATTTGTATAGACTCGCTCGGTATGTAATGCATATATAATTATAGAATAGATTTTAGAAAATATTTTTTATAAATCTATATAAGACCATATAAGACCATATATCATATATATATATTATATGATGAAATTTGGCGAAATATTAAAACAGAGATGGAAACCCTATTATTCATATTTTCATGATTTTTCTGATTTTATAACATGTATTTTCGTACTCCTAATCTGATGAATTCATAATTTATACGAAAAATTTACAGGAAGTCGATCAAATAGACTATTCTAAAATCATGTATTTTTCACTTTTTCGGACGTAGCTTGAAGAATATTAAACATAAGAAGTGGTGGATATTGAATCTGGCCGCCTAATAATTTTCATATTTTATGGGGCGTGTCTAACTTCTCAAAGATAATTAAATATTCAAATATAAATGACATTTCTGTAAATATTAAAATATTATAATATTAAAACATGTAAATAAATGTAACGAGTATTCAGATATATAGAATATATACAAGTATATACTAATATATTGTATATTGCACATTTAACATATAGCATATTGTGATACGTATAGATATTATTTAAAATGTCTAAATAATCACATTTAATAAAATAAATACGGAAATATCGTATAAGAATTATTCTTCGAATAAATAAACATCTATTCAATACGCATATACACTTGAATAATAAGTTTATGATAGTATATGTTATATATGATTCATTTAACTTATATTTTACGATGATGCGTATTGATATTATTTAAATGGCAAAATATTCACATTTAATCAATATAATTAAGTATATATCGTATAAGAATAAATAAACAACTATTCAATACGTATATAAACTTGAATATTCAATATATTACTATGAATTATATTTATGATACTTATATAGTAGATTATTTATTAAACTTGTCTGACAATTTATTCATTTAAATTTACTAAATATAAAGTTTACAATCATAATTACACATATGGAAATATTGTTGTGAATTAGAGGCGCCATATTTATATGACTAATTGTTTATTTATAGGTGATGATGCGCTATCATATTAGAATAAATAAATGTAATTCTATTAAATAAAATATAATTATATGTTTATATTTGTAATACATAACTAGGTATATAGAATGTGTATAGGCATATATAATAGTACATTAACATATTTATTTTAATAACTTACTACATTTATCTTTATTTATCACATATATATATAGTTTATATATACATTATATATAATTTACCTACGAATTTATTATAAATATACTAAAACAAACATAATGTATATGTTGTCAGCTTCATTATTCTGTACATTTTCTACAATGTATATATTAATAGAAATTTCTATAACTTAAATTCTATACTATATATATATAAAATTTCTATATTTGTTCTATCAATTATAATTTACATACAATTAATATATACATATGTAGATCTAATATAAGTTATTTGTTCTATAGATAGTTGTATTGATAATGTATATGTTGTTGTCTTTATTAATCTGAACTTATTAAATTATAACTTATATATATATATAAATGGTATACTATAATCAACGACGAACATTGTACGTACATTGTACGTGATAATAATATAATTATAAAATTAAATATTCACCTATTATATATGTAATATATTACTTTATTTAATTTAATATATATATATATATAAATATGTGTGTATTTAATATTTATTTGTTTTATATATATTCAACTTTATAATTAATAAACTTATTTTAATTAATGAATTTTAATTCTTCTTATAAATGCTTAGGTAGGTATGCTTACCTACATTATATAGTTATGAATAAATACATATTATTTATATGTGATAAATAAAGATAAATGTAGTAAGTTATTAAAATAAATATGTTAATGTAATATTATATATGCCTATACACATTCTATATACCTAGTTATGTATTACAAATATAAACATATAATTATATTTTATTTAATAGAATTACATTTATTTATTCTAATATGATAGCGCATCATCACCTATAAATAAACAATTAGTCATATAAATATGGCGCCTCTAATTCACAACAATATTTCCATATGTGTAATTATTATTGTAAACTTTATATTTAGTAAATTTAAATGAATACATTGTCAGGCAAGTTTAATAAATAATCTACTATATAAGTATCATAAATATAATTCATAGTAATATATTGAATATTCAAGTTTATATACGTATTGAATAGTTGTTTATTTATTCTTATACGATATATACTTAATTATATTGATTAAATGTGAATATTTTGCCATTTAAATAATATCAATACGCATCATCGTAAAATATAAGTTAAATGAATCATATATAATTATATATAACATATACTATCATAAACTTATTATTCAAGTGTATATGCGTATTGAATAGATGTTTATTTATTCGAAGAATAATTCTTATACGATATTTCCGTATTTATTTTATTAAATGTGATTATTTAGACATTTTAAATAATATCTATACGTATCACAATATGCTATGTGTTAAATGTGCAATATACAATATATTAGTATATACTTGTATATATTCTATATATCTGAATACTCATTACATTTATTTACATGTTTTAATATTATAATATTTGAATATTTACAGAAATGTCATTTATATTTAAATATTTGAATATTTAATTATCTTTGAGAAGTTAGACACGCCCCATAAAATATGAAAATTATTAGGCGGCCAGATTCAAGTGTTACCACAATTTATCAAAGTATATTCTATTTTAATTAACTATTTAATAAAGTTAAAATGATTGAAATCGAATAATTATTGTAGATTTTGATTTTTTACATCACCTATGTTTAATAATTTATGTTTACATGGCGTAGATAGGAAATAATTAATATAAACTCGTAACGTAAAAAATATTAACTCGATTTTACTCGTTCTTGAATTTCACCTCAATAATACGGGTAAATAAATTCCGATGCACTTGTTTTTATTTAGATATTCAAACCGGAAGTACCATTTCGTTAATATACGTAATGTATTCGAAATTAAAGAAACCTAATTTTACGAAATTATTTACGATAAAATTCTCCACGATAATGTTTGTTATTAAAAATTTGCTTCGAATTTAAATTTTTCGATTACGAAAATCGATCAAAAAATGACACTATTTAACGATTATTGGTATCACGTGAATACATATTCAAAAATGTAAATCATTCATGTTACCCCCGCTGCCCCACTTTATCTCCCGACGTTTTCCTTACGTTTTCCTTACGGCGAATTTTAATTATTTGAATTTATACAAAATATTAAATATTAAATTTTAACGATAAAAACCCAAAATACTACCTGAAATATTGCCCGTAGATGAAAATGAGTGTGCGCATACTATGTATTCCTAAATATATTTCGGGTAGCGAACCTTATATATATACATTGGCAAAAAAAAATTTCAAATCGAGCATTATTTGAATTTAAGTATACACTTTGTTGAGATTTTTGACGGAAAAAGACTTTTATGGAAAAGAGATTTTGAAAAATTTTGAAAAAAAATCACACCTCAATTTAAAAAAATTATTTTCCTATCCGTTAACGTCGAGGTGGGGACGGCTCGGCCTGCGGCCTCGGCGTACGAGCCCGCCGCGCACCACCTAATTAAAGTATGTTTAGACGAATATATATATATAGATATCTGTGTGTGTGTATACATGATAGTAATGTTATATCATTAGGTATATAATATTAAATAGTGTACAAAAAATGTTAAATAAATCTATGAAAACATATCTATGAAGAATCATAAATTCTTAAATTGTACCCATAAGTTAAATATATTATTTTATATTAGTTTCTAGCTATCTATTCTATATGTTAACATATATATATATATATATATATATATATTGTGTGTTTTGTGTGTTTATGTGCAATGAACATTGTGCATGTACATGTGTATGTATGGTGTGTTTATGTAATGTTAGGTATGGTTAGATATTTTATTTATAAACAAATATCACACCATTACACCATTACACAATTATTTATGTCAACATAATATTAATAACCCTATAAATAAAGGTTAATTAGGTATAATAACAATACAAATAAAACAAGTAGGTCTCGAAGAATATTTTTAAATTGAAAAAGAAAGTAAAAAGTGTATTTCGAAAATTAAAAACTAACTTACAAAAAGGTCATTATTTACATTATAAATATAATTGGGTACAAGTAGGGGTAGCAAGAACGATTTTTTGGTTGGGGGGGTAATTTTTTTAAAGAAAAAAAGGATTTATGTAATTGTTTATTGACTATTGAATTAGTATAATACATTGTCGTCAAGTAAAAAATGGAATAAATAAATTGAATAATGAATAAATAAATGTCAACAATGTGAAAAACGAAAACATTAAGATTAATCAGATAGTAGGTATAGCATATGTACATTTTTTGAATTTTGTCAAGCTATGACAGGATCTAATACGTAGATGCAGCTTGTTCCGGTGGCGAGGAGCAGATATAGAGAATGCCAAATGACCGATTGTTGACTGAGATGATGGGGAATAAATATTATAGCATTTAGCCGATCTCTGGATTCAAGTCGAAAACGGATGGACGAGATCAGCAAGATAACTAGGTTTCCCAGTATATAGAACTTTGTGGGTCAAGCAGAGTAGTTGGTATACAGCCAATTTAGTGGCAGGAAACCACCAAATTGGCAATATCTAATACGGCTAAATACTAGATAATTAATAAGGTTACGTGTAACTGAGAAAGTTAGTTTATTACGGACTTTGGAAATACAGTACTGTAGATGAAGTATTGGGCATTACGTATAATATTATAATATCTATAGATATTTGGGGTGGGAAATGGAGGTTGGAGGAGACCCAGCAAACAATTTATCGACGCTTTTGGACGCTTTTGAGAATTTATGGGCGCTTTTTTGACGCTTTTGGACGCTTTGATTCCGAATCGATATATTCGTCACTTTTTCGACACTTTTGGGCGCTTCAGTTCTCAATCATATTGAATTCGTCGCAAATTCGACGCTTTTGGGCGCTTCAGTTCCGAATCATATTGAATTCGTCACTTTTTCGTCGCTTTTGGACGCTTTGATTCCTAATCGATATATTCGTCGCTTTTTTGACGCTTTTGGGCGCTTCAGTTCTCAATCATATTGAATTCGTCGCTTTTTCGACGCTTTTGGGTGCTTCAGTTCCGAATCATATTGAATTCGTCACTTTTTCGTCGCTTTTGGACGCTTTGATTCCGAATCGATATATTCGTCGCTTTTTCGACGCTTTCGGGCGCTTCAGTTCTCAATCATATTGAATTCGGCGCTTTTTCGACGCTTATGGGCGCTTCAGTTCTGAATCATATAGATTCGTCGCTTTTTCGACGCTTTTGGGCGCTTTGGTTCCGAATTATATTTAGTAATATTTGGGAACTTATAGTTTTCATTATCACCAGAATGGTCTTTGGGCTGGCTAAATTTTCCAAAATACGTCGAAACATTTACTTTTTGTCATGTAAAATATTTCGCGACGCTTTTTTGAAATATTTTTTCGATATTTTTAATGACATTTTTGGATATTTTTTTGAAATATTTGTATATTTAAAAAAAAATATTTTTCGACATTTTAAAATTATTTTTCGACATATTTTTAAAATATATTTTTTAATATTTAAAAATATATTTTATAATATTTTAAAATATATTTTGTATTTTTTAAAATATTTTGTTATATTTTACAACTATTTTTGAAATATTAAAAAAAAACAATATTTTTTGAAATATTTTTATATTTAAAAAAAATATTTTTCACCATTTTTAAAAAATATTTTTCGACATATTTTTAAAATATATTTTTTTATTTTTTTAAATATTAAAAAAAAAACAATCCAGAATAAAGAATAACTATAATTAATAAATAATAGATAAACAATCAATCAAAAACCGAGCAAAGCCTGGTCGGGTACGGGCCGTACCGTACGGCTAGTATACATATATTTGTAAACTATAAACTATAAATCTATGGACATAGATAGAATAAGATGTGTTTCACTATGAAAAATGCAATGTTTACAATGTAAAATATATATCTACTATGCATTTTAATAATTCTGATTTATACTGTATTTTGTAATATGCACAGATTATCAACGATATAAACATATAATTTAAAATTTATTTGTAATATATAATGTTTTCTTATATCATTTAATTCAATTTCTAAGACAATAAAGTTCAACAAAATAGTAAGTAGACATAATATAATTTTAGGATCAACCGAACTATTGGTCCACCGGTCGAATCTACGGTCTTTTTCACGGTCATTAAATGACCGGTGGGGTCATATCTCCGGTCATATCTCCGGTCATTTATCCGGTCATAACTATTGGTCCACAGGGTCATTATTTTATAATATATAGTGAAATTATAAAAATAATGGTTTATTTATACTAGAATATACGTATTATATTTGGATTATTATTTAACTTGGATTATTATTATATTTATTAAATATAATTTAACTTATATTTACTGATAACATGTATATTACGGTCATTTCTCCGGTCATAACTATTGGTCCACCGGTCATTTCGATTTTTATAAAAATAATGATTTATTTATAGGTACTACTAGAATATACGTATTATATTTGAATAAAAACAATGATATTTAATAGTTAGAGTTTTATTAATTTAAAATATATAGTTGTACGTATAAGCAAAAATATAATGGAGTGGACCAATAGTTATGACCGGAGAAATGACCGTAATATACATGTTATCAGTAAATATAAGTTAAATATAATAATAATCCAAGTTAAATAATAATCCAAATATAATACGTATATTCTAGTATAAATAAACCATTATTTTTATAATTTAACTATATATTATAAAATAATGACCCTGTGGACCAATAGTTATGACCGGATAAATGACCGGAGATATGACCGGAGATATGACCCCACCGGTCATTTAATGACCGTGAAAAAGACCGTAGATTCGACCGGTGGACCAATAGTTCGGTTGATCCTGATTGGACCAAGCGAACTATTGGTCCACCTCTCAATTTAGCAGTCAATTTAACGGTCAATGTATGACCGAAAATGGTCATTTTTACGGTCATCAGTCACTCATAAATATTGTTCCAGCGGTCATCTAATTATATAATATATAATTAAATTATAAAAACAATGGTTTGATTAAACATGAATTTAAATATTATATTTGTTTATTTTATAACTTATATTAAATAAAAATTGAATTGACCGCTGGACCAATAGTTATGACAGTGGAAATGATGGTAGAATATATTTTTTCATTTAATATAAGTTATATAATAAACAAATATTGACTGTTAAACTTTAACACAGTCAGTGTTAAATTGATGAGACATCATACATTGATTATACTGTATAATTTATACATGTATAACTTGAACTTGAACTTGTTAAACAAGTTAAACTTGTGTTATCATAGTTGTAGACATAGATATTTAAAAATAGAAGCGCGTGAGAGCTTTAAATAACGAAAGAGACTGTTCTAAATAGATCACTAAATTACGTATATATTTTATATGTTCATAATTATTATTCCTTACATATAAATATTATAATAATATAATATATTTAATAGTAGAAATATATATTTTAGTAATTTTTTTATTATATTTTATTCATTATAATATACTTATGAATTAGTATAATGATTATACTATATTTATAAATATATATGTTTACACTATCAAAGTTACTTTGAAAGTATAATAATTATGAAAATATAAAATGTATACCAAATTTCGCAATCTATTTAAAACCGTAACTTTTGTTATTTAGAGCACTCACGCGATTCGATTTTTAATATTTATGACTATTACTAGGATACCATATATAATTGATTACTTTTTTAAAATATTAATATTAAGTAACCTATATTATATACTATATAATATGCAAGGTAACCAGTGATCTCGTTTCGAGTATTTTGGTTTGATGATATTGTGTTCAATATCTATTCTACTATCTATAAATAATTATTTAAATTAAAATTGCGCGTGATCACCAATCTTGACGAGATCATTTCGTACGAGATCATTGGAATCCATATGTAATACACTTTTAAATTATATAGTGATTATATAATATAGTATTATATTACTATAGTAAATAGATATGTTGTATTATCTAATAGACTATCTATAGATATATATATATATATTTTATAATTTATTGATAATTTGTAGTACACATATTAAATATGTTTATATATTTTATCATACATATTTGTGCTAAAATCCTTTTTTATTCTTCTATATTATATAGGTATAATTAATTTTATAATTATTCATATGACGAAATATTTAAATTTATATTACCCACTGTATATTTATGTTTACAGTCGGTAAATTCATATTACACAATGTATATATACATAATAAACAGAATATATTCTTATGACCTTGTTTATAAAAAAATGAAATATAGTATATTTTATATTTATTTGAGCAATGTAGCCTATGATTTTAGTGTGGATGATGTGGGTATGACTATGTTTATGGCTAGAGCTAGTATATTGGTAGTGATTATATTATTTTATAAATTACTTATTCAATAATAAAATAATGTAGTTAACATTTTGTATTTAGCTATCTTATTTTATTTGATAGCTTGACTTATGTTCTGTTTAAAAACATATGTGAATATAGGTTGTTAGAAATAAATCCCGCATTTTAAAATTAACGGCTACGTGTCATTTAGTAATTACAGAAGTGGTCATATTTTCATCAGTTATATCATTCATATATATATATATATATATTGTTGTTATTGTATTACTTTCAAAGCTACTCTCACGTTAATTCAATCAGATTATAACCAGATCTATACATATAGATATATATCCAAAACTCTAAACTCTAATGCAAACCCATTAATTTATATTAAATATATAAGTTTACTTATAATATTATTTGTATATATCATACATCCATCTAGATTTGAAAAGCAGTCCTTGATTATCATTGACAAGACACCTTCAAGATGAACAAGAGCAGTCCATATACTTTCGCCTTCGAGATAACAAATACGTTAGAAAATATTACTATATACTTACGACTATTTCTACTATATATTTCGACTATAGCCGTATATATATATTTGCTTAACAAATTAAATCCTTAAACAACAGTCCATGATATTCCGTGACGTAACACCTTCGATATTAACACAGAAGCCCGTGTCCATGATACCAGCTTAGAGTTGACAATATCTATCCGTGACATTTCTTCTTCGAGATAACAATAACGTTAGTAAATATTTATAACTATATAACAATATTTAATTAAATATAAACTCAATTAATCCACAGCAGTCGATGATATTTAGTGCTGTGTCACCTTCAAGATGACAATAGCATTCCGTGATAATCAATGACGTGCCTTAGAGATAACAATAGAAGTCTGTGACGCCATCGTGATGACCATAGAATCTAAGTGAAGCCCTCATAGATGCTGACTGATCAAGGTACCATCCCGCATTTCCATCATGAATAATAGTAGCATTATTCCATATGCAATCTTATATTATATTGTGTATTTAATAGATTGTGGAATAAATATTCCGCCTGAAGGAATGTAATGAGAAATTTTAATATTTGGACATTATATTGTAATTTAATCTTATAAATTACTAATATTGTAGGTACAATTTTGTATTTAGTTAGCATATTTTATTGGAAAGCTTGACGTAATTTTCTTTATAGACATTTATATGTAACTATATAAGTGGATATAGGTTGTTAGCAACGGAACACGTATTTTGAAATCAACGGCTACAATGCACTGTCAAAGCGTTATAAGTTATAATGTTATAATACATAAAATATATCTTCATCGTATAAGCTAGCATGACAGTGTCATTTAGTTAGTAAACAAGTGGTCATATTTTCATCTGTTATGATTCATTTGTATATATTGTTATTATTTTATTATCTTCAAAGCCACTCTCATGCTAATGCAATCAGATTATTATGAGAGCTAATACATATACATATGTATCAAAAACTATACACAAACCTATTACTTTATATTAAATATATAAGTTTACTTATAACCTTATTTATATATATATATATATATTATATATCCATTTAGATGACAACAGCAGCCCATGATTATCATTGAATTGCGTCTTCAAGATGAACCACAACAGACCATATACTTTCACCTACGATAACAACTACGTTAGCAAATATTTATACTATATCAACTATATATTTATTATTATATTCTTATTTCGGGATTGTTGATTTCCGGACAGTAAAAGTTCTCCAAACAGCACGATTCATAATAGCTACTTTCATCTTGCTCGCCGGTATACCAGTTTCGCGCTCCAGATTCCTGATGTGTTTTCTGGTGGCCTTCCCCGTCTTCTAGTTCCATGAGTTGGTTCCCAAAGAACTAGATCCGAAACTACTTCATCATCACTTCATCATCTTCATTTCATGCCATCAAGTTGTTTGAGTAGTGTTTTTGTGAGGGTCCAAGTGTCACATCCGTACACCAGAACCGATTCAACTGTGGTGTGCATGAGCCTGATTTTTAGTTTCCTACTAAGAGTTGATTATCAGATATTCCTCATTTGATAACATGTTCTCCAAGCTAGCGCTTTTCTGATTTTCAAATATTTTGCACTGCTGTCTATCCATGCCCCTAGGTACTTGAAGTCTTCAACGCTTTTCAGATTTGACCTATCTATAGCTTTGATTTCAAACTGTTGATTAGTATTGTAACTCATGTATTTCGTTTTCCCTGTATTCATCCTTAGTCCTACTCATTTTGCTGATTTTCACTCTAGTGAGCATCTCTTAGGCTTCTTTGATACCTTCACTTAATATGCAATATCATCTGCGAAGTCCATATATATATATTTACTAAAATAAAAATCACTCAATCCACAGCAGTCCATGATATCCAGTAATGTGTTGCCGTCGAGATGACTACATCAGTCCATGATAATCAATGACTTGGAGCCTTAGAGATGAAAATAACACTCTGTGCTGCCTTCGTGATTATCATAGAATCTCCGTGAAGCCCTCATTAGATACATGCTAGTAGCATGATTCCATATGCAACCTTTTATTATATTTAGTATTTAATAGAACGTGGAATAAATATTCCGCCTGAAGGAATATAATGTGAAAATGTAGTCATCATGACTTTTACATTGGGACATTATATTTTCTGTCGACGCTGCATGCGTTCAGATGTGTTTAACGTTACTCAGCTGTGCTGGATGCAATTATTATTATCCATAAAATGTAATTTTTTCCCCCAAATAAAGTGTAAAATCGTTTATTGAGTTGTCCTCCTCATTTGGCCTAAAAGAAACGAAAAATATCACAATAAATAATGTATATTACAATTTATAATACTAATTTATCATATTTAAACTCTATACACATTCGAGTGTGATTACATACATGCATACTTTTTCAATAATATATAATAGATATATATGTTAAAACTATTAATAGTATATATAGTATGCTAGGTTTATTTCAATTTAATTCTTTCCAAAGCATTGGTCCAATATTTGAAATAATATAACCATTTATGTTCTTACTTTAATTATAGTAATCATATACTTTTATATTGATTAATATTAAATAATAATTGCATATATATATATAACTTATACATTTTATAACTATTTATATATATATATATATATCTCTATATATTTATATATAACATATATGCTTTATTTATAAATACTAAATAATATATACACAGGTCATCTATATATAGATATAAAGTTATAAATAGCTTCCAGTAAATAATATAATAGAAGTTTTGGGCCCAAAGTATAATAACTTTTAGGCGCAAATTCGACGCTTTTGGGCGCTTCAGTTCCGAATCGATATTGAATTCGTCGCAAATTCGAAGCTTTTGGGCGCTTCAGTTCCGAATCGATATTGAATTCGTCGCAAATTCGACGCTTTTGGGCGCAACAGCGTCCAAAGTACAATAGGATTTTAGGCGCAAATTCGACGCTTTTGGGCACTTCAGTTCCGAATCGATATTGAATTCGTCGCAAATTCGACGCTTTTGGGCGCAACAGCGTCCAAAGTACAATAGAACAATTTGACGCTTTTGGGCGAAAATTGTTATCAAAGTGACGAATTAATTCCGGAACTTTTAGGCGCATGGCGTCCAAAAGCGTCGAATATATTGTTTGCTGGGGATTCTAATACCAAGAGTGGAAACTATCGAAGAGGGTGAATGGAAAGGAGATCAGGAGAGGTAAGATGGAAAAATGAATTGGATTTTCTATTACTATTAATACTATTAATAGGGGTACAAAACAATAGTTTTGTTAGGGGTTGATTTTCTAAAGATTTTTTAAAGAAATAAGCTTGTTAAATATTTAAATATGTTTATTTAAAAAAGTGTGATTTTCTCCAGTCATTCATATTAACTACTACTACTACTACTACTACTACTACTACTACTACTACTACTACTACTACTACTACTATTACCAGGGCCGGCTTAAGCATACTATGGGCCCCGGGCAAAAAAAACGTATGGGCCCCATAATAATTGAATAACATATTAAATTTAGCCATTTTAGCAAAAACTAATATTTATAACTCTTCAATTGTATCATATGTTATCATTATACTAATTATTTTGTAATTTGTTTGTATACTTTAATCAACTACTCATATTCATTTCTTTTCTCGCATATATATTTAGAGCAGTGGTTCCCAACCTTTTTTCACCGTGACCCTTTTTTTTATAATTCTTAATTAAAAAATATACCATGACCCATGGGTATGATTATTTTATGATTAAAGTATAATACTCATATAAACATTAATATAGGTATAAACCTACATATATTTAAATATATATTTCCATCTTAAATTTTTCTCGTCCATAAATCCAATTTGCATATAAAAGCATTTATATTATTTTTTAGAAATTGGCTCATGACCTACAAAAAATACTCAATGACCCATAGGTAGGGAACCACTGATTTATAGAGTGCATAAATCTTTGTATTACCGCTATTATCTCAATGTAACCTAATTGCAATACTTTTCTGATCGACTTTATTCTACAAAGTATTTAGCTCAACGGTTTTCATGATATTGAAGTCTCAAATTCTTGCATTTTATTGAATAAATACGTTGACTCTAGTAATGTAATTTACGTTATATTTTAACATATATAATATCAGATATAAATTATGTAATAATAAGAAGTCCACAAGAGAGTGCACTAACATAATCTACTAGCGATCACAATATATTCTTTATGTAGTTTGGCTAAATAAATTATATTGATTTGGGATGAAGGCAAAGAATATTGCTACACTTGTCGAAGATTTAACGGCATTTTGCCCAACCATATTTAAGGAATACACAGTGTAGATATGTGGATCCATATTGACAATGGACTATGGTATATTATAATATATTTCATGTCATTGAATCTTCCAGACATATTGCTGGCATTTTCATAACTTTGAGCTCTATAATCTATTATAATTATATTATTATTTAAAAAATTCTACTAGATCGGTAGCTAAATATTGACCGATGTGATAAATTATCAGTGATAATGAATTTCAACGTACAATCGTACGTCGTAAATCAATAAATACCTATATAATAATAGTACCTAACTTGATATAAATAACGATAATTGTTACCTACATACATGTGATATATCTGGAATTGAATACACTGATATATAATATAATATTTTGAATTTTTTATTTCTTCAATTATGTAGTTATCAGTGATAACTTATATAGGACGCTGTTGCGCCCAAAAGCGTCGAATTTGCGACGAATTCAATATGATTGAGAACTGAAGCGCCCAAAAGCGACGAATATATCGATTCGGAATCAAAGCGTCGAAAAAGCGCCCATAAATTCTCAAAAGCGTCGATAAATTGTTTGCTGGGTTATCTTAATCTTAAGATATATCTCTATAGAGAAAATTAATTATTTTGAAAATATCTATTTTTTTTAATTACTATAACAATTATAAATCTATATAGAATATCGTTTTTTCGTAATTTATAATCAATATAATACTTTACAAATATCAGAAATCATAGTTAAAATATATCTTAATATATACATCATATTTAATTTTAATAAAAAAAAGTATACTTTTTGTTTTGTAAACTAATTATAGAATTATAAATTGTTAAGATTTAACTATGGTTAATAATCCCTTAATACGTTTATTATTTATCACCTTCTATTTTATCTAACAATCAGAGATGTGTGAGAAGATCTATGTTATCACTATTAGCATGTGCTCCAAAATCTTCATGTAGCTGTTTCCACCATATCTTCGTGTTAATTTAGACATTTTTGTAAAATTCACTCTTCAAATCGGCCTAAATGACTCTTATTTAATTAATTTATTATATTATTTTTATTTTTTTAATTAGAATTAATAATATATAAGAAAAATAGTTAAGAAATTTTTTTTGTTCATATAAATAGTAAAAAAAAAATTCTAAAATAATTCATGGGCCCCCAAAAATTGGGGCCCCGGGCAATTGCCCCCCCCCCTTAAGCCGGCCCTGACTACTACTACTACTACTACTGATATTCACTTCCATACCTATGCTGGCGACTTACAAATTTACTACAACTTACCAAACCCATCAACAAACATAGCTACACTAAACAACTGTCTAGAAGAAGTTCGACTCTGGCTCTCAACCAACTCACTATCACTAAACACCCACTAAACACAAGCAATACTAATCAATACCACAAAAACCATACCAATCGTCCCACTCATTCAGATAAACAACCATGACATAAAACTCCCCCAACGCACAAAATCTTGGAATCACAATTAACCAAGTACTGAATTTCACCCAATATACAACATACATCAAAATCTATTAACCGAACACTACACACAATCCGACCATCTATAACTACTGAACTATCAAAATTACTAGCAAGCTCCCTCATACTTCCACGACTTGACTACTGTAACTCCATACTCCTCAAAAACTCACTAATACCACTCAACCGATTACTTAATTACATTGCACGAACTGTTTATAGAATCCCCAAATACTCCAGGACTCACATAACTCCATACCTAAAATCACTTCACTGGATTCCCATCACACAACGAATCCAATACAAAACCTTACTGATATCCCACCAAGTCATTCATCATAATCACCCCCACTATCTTACTGATATACTAATATAAAATAATACATCTAGAATAAAACGAAAAACCAGTACTTACTTTCTTTTTGTTTATGGACTGCATTAGTGCGTGAGCAATCGGCCGTCCGTGGGAGGGAATTATTGAGTAGGAGGGAAGGCAAGGGAGAAGTAATAAGTCTTAAGGTGGCGTTTGAAGGAGGAGGTTGATATGTTTGTTCGTAGGTGGTTGGGTAGGGAATTCCAGTGGTAAGGGGCAGAGAGGGCAAAGGAGCGTATATTGGAAGAGTGGAGTTTGTGTAGATGGTGAGTGGTAAGGATAAAGGTGTTGGAGGAACTGGTCTGGAGTATAGTAATGTGTGTGTGTAGATGTAGGAGGGAGTCAAGGTAGTCAGGGGAGTTGTGGTGAATAGCTTTGTGGATGGTCAGGGAGAGTTTATACTTTATGCGGTAGGGGACTGGCAGCTAGTGTAGTTGTTTTAGGAGAGGTGTAATGGGGTCAGAAGAACAACGGGGAAGTAAATGGAAACAGCGAACTACAGCGTTTTGGAGTCGCTGTAGTTTGAAGAGTTTGTATTCAGGGAGGTTAAAGAGTAGGGAGTTGCAATAGTCGAATAGGGGATGATGTAGGAGGAGGCAATGATAATAGCGATGGGGAGGGGAATTAAGAGCGTGGAGCGTCGGATTAAGCGGAGGTAGTGTAGGTGGTAGTGGCTGGATTTGTGCATATGTATAATATGGGAGTCAAGGGAAAGGGTGGTATCAAGATGGAAGCCAAGGTTTCGGACGTGTTGAGAGTAGGGGAGTGAGGTGTTGTCGAGTGAGATGGGGTGGTTCAGGGAGGGTGGAGGAGCGTAAGGGTAAGTGGAGAAAAATAGCTTCCGTGTTAGTGGGGTTAAGTTTTAGGGAGTTGGAGGTAAGCCATTGGTGTATGGACTTGATACAGGAGGAGATTCGTTCAGGGGCATAAGTAGGCGAGTCTGTGCAGTTAAGTTATAGTTGAAGGTCGTCGGCATAAGTATGGAAGGAGATGTCGGGGTAGTCAGTGAAGATGTCAAACATGCGGAGGAGGTAAATATTGAAGAGGAGTGGGCCGAGAACAGATCCCTGGGGACACCGTGGGTTATGGAGCGGGAGGGGGAAGAGTGCGTATTAATCCTGACTGAGGAAGAGCGGTTGGTAATGTAGGAGGTGAACCAGTTGAGGGCAATGCCGGTGATGCCGATGCGGAGAGTCTGTATCAGAGGACATTGTGGTCAAGGGTGTCGAGAGCGGAGGACATGTCGAGAAGGACAAGTATGGTGCCACGGTTGTTGTCAAGACCGGAGAGTAGGTCGGAGGAATGAGGGTTAGGGCGGATTCAGTAGATTTGTGAGGAGGTAGGCGCTTTGGAAGATGTTGGGGATTTTATTGGTTATAAGGTATGTGATAAGTTGGGAGGAGATAACAGAATTAAGGTGGGGCTTTTTAAGGATAGGGGTGATGACTGCTTTTTTGAAATCAGGAGGGACGGAACCGGAAGAAAATGAACCGCAGATGATTCGATGAAGGGGGGTTGCAACAGTATATAAATATACAATAAAATAAATACAAATTACTTAATACAAAATACACGCAAACAAGAAACAGCATTCTCAATATCTGCCCCGAAATTATGGAACAACCTCCCTTATAAAATAAGAGAAATCTCTTCAACCCCACTCTTTAAACGGAAACTAAAAACACACTGGTTCGAAATAGCGTATAAATAACTTCGAAACACGGCTGAAAACTCACACGATGTTGATGGCAGTGTATAAACCATTAGGTTACTACTAATACTACCACCACCACCACTACCACTACTACTCACTTATTTCCACTCAGAAGTATTCAGATGCATTCAGTTACACTCAGCTACATATAAATGCATTCAGATACATTCAAATACACTTAGATGCATTCAGTACATTTAAATATATTCAGATTCATTCAGATACTACACTAATTAGGATACTATCTGTATTAGGATACCTTCTGTATTAGGGTAATATCTGTATTAGGATACTAACCTAATTAGCATACTCTCTGCAAAGATATAACACTCCCTATGCATGCAACGTAATTTAGTAATACCTGATGCCGCTGCTAGCAGTAGTATCGAATCACTGAAATATATTTAGGTTCGGCTCTATTTTCATACAACAATGTGTTCATTGCTCTATTAAATATTAAATTACAAGCAATATAAATTAGCTTTTACTCACCAAATATATACTTATAGCATTTAAAACATACATATCATATTTGTTTGTTATATATTAGAATTATTACATAATGAACACTTAGTTTTCATCATATAAATACTAATTTAAAGAATATTATTTAACATTTTAAAAGTGTATAGTTTGAAACGAATTTACATTATAAACAATGCATAGTTTCCTAAAAGTAACCCGATATAGGTGGCACTGGGGTATTTTGTATACAAATTCAAATTACACGATTTCGCGTAAGTGTTATATCTTTCCTTAGAAGAATCTTTGCTATCTGTATCTGAACTTAAGTAATAACTTTTTTGGAAGGCGAGATCATATCAGAAATATAACGAATTGGTTAGTCACTCTTGCTTTATGGACTATATATATGATACGATAAAGAGATCTTTATTGTATATTTAAGAAGCAGGTAGACTTCATTTTTGCAGAGATACTAGTATGATCACTACGAGGTATTCTAAATATTGTTCGTACAGAACGTATAGTACGAATTAAGGGACGTAGGCGATGTACAGGGATACCTTGTAATACAGAACAGCAATAGTCTATAAGGGAGAGAGCAAGTGAACTCACCATAATTCCACATATATCTTTATTAATACATTTTCTGATGTCTTATATATTAGATAGAGCTGGCGATTAGCTTTTTTAGAGATATTATTTATATGTGAATTAAGAGTAATATCTCTATCTAAGGTTACACCTATATATTGTATCTCATTACTGGGAATAACGATTGTTATGATTGGGAATGGATCATAGCTACTCGGGATATTGAGTAGTTCAGATTTTGATGCGTTCAGTAGTTACATATTGTTAGGTAGCCATTTTCTAATATTTGTAGAACACGTTGAGAGATCTAATCTGTTGGAGGTAGAGTAACAGGAGAGGTGTGTAGATGAGTATATCATCAGCATATAGGATAACGTAACGATGGAAATGATATTTTTAAGAGGATTAATATAAATTAGAAATAATATAGGGCCTAGTACAGATCCCTGGGGGAAACCTTCGAAATGTTTGTGTTTGCTAAATGTGAACCATTAAATTAGATAAATTAGTCCGACAATTTTTAACAAAAAAATATCTCTAATATAATCAGCATGACAAGAGTTATCAAATACTATTAAACACTATTAAATACTATTAACAATTATTAAATACTATTAAACACTATTGAACGCTATTAAATACTATTGAATACTTTTAAATACTATTTAACACTATTAAATACTATTGAACGCTATTAAATACTATTAAACACTATTAAATACTATTTGATTACAAAATAGATTTGTCTATGTATATTATATGATATGTCAAAATAGTATAGATTGAAAACATATATACAGCATACAAAATGTAATTTTAGAACACTTCCTATTTCTAATAAATAATGATTAAAGAAATTGCGCTAACATTGGCTGTTTACATATATAATAACAATGTTTTTCAATAGTTATAATTTATCAATTTGAAATTTATTATTTCTCAGTCAATAATTAACTAAACTTAGTAAAATGTTCACTGTATGTTTAATATTATATGTATATTGTATCTTTAAGAAATATTTGTGATTAGATATAGAGTTGATAATAAAATTTACTAAATAAATATTTAATTTTGATCACATTTTTTATTTTTTTTAAAATGCTAATATTTTCAAAACTAATATTCATACCATTTAAAAATACTGTAGAATAATTACATAATATAACTTAATATTCAATTTAAATTATGTAAAAATTGTAATCATTATATGATATTTTGAATTTAATAAAATCCTATCTAATTACATTGAAATTTAAAGACCGTGCATTCCCTTAAACGTATTTAGAAAAACAACTTCTAAACATTAAAACCACCTATAATAGGAATTTATTAAAATAGGAAATAATAATTCTCTATTTATTTAATAATATCTAATTTTTTATGAAAATTAATATTTGCATTAAATTAAAATATCAATAAACTAAGATAATAATTAAGAAGTATACATATATTTTAGAGTATAAAATATAATGAGTCTCATTTGTATATAATGATATAATGATATAAATATAATTATATCATATAATTTTGAATTATTAGCAATAATAAATATATCAAATGACAAATAAATAAAAATATAGAAATATATTTATATTTAGCATACTTTATAGAGTTCACTTATTCTATATAATGATAACGTTACAGAATCATGCTAAAATAGAATTTCTGAAATAGGAAGCTTCTAAAACAAAATCAATAATTTCAGAAATATGATACAAACCTTTTATTAGGTTAGTTAAAATAAAAAGAAATATTATTAATAATAATAATGAGTATATTACAAAATACAAAAGTTTCTAAATAATCGATATAAAAAGTAATAGGTCAACTGCATGATGATGATGACGATGTTGTTGTTGTTGTTGTTGTTGTTGATGATGATAGAGACACACAACTAGAGACAAGCGGTATTACATGTTAATAATAGCTGTATACGGTAGTGTTGATTAAGCGTCGGTTTCCCTTCCGTATCCCATGGCCGCATATCTTCTATGGTGCTCAGGGGTTGGGGGCACAGTATCCGCTGAGGGAGCACTTTCTATGCTTGCGGGTGTCATCGCTTTATACTGTGAAATCGGGGGGGTGGTAACCTGTTATATTGTGTCTACCTAATCATATTGATATTCTAGTTGTTATATTCATAGTTAATAAGAATATTTTTATGTTTTACAAATTATTCATTTTTGTGAACTATAGTTCAGTAGATAATACTATTGAAGTGTGAGCTCTAAAATTAAGAAAAAAAAATTGTTTTTCAAATTTCTTTTATATAATATTAACATTTTTAAAAGTATATAATTTAATGAATATAATGTTTTTAGAATTGTTAAAGCTAAAATAAAAAATATATAATATAATTATATAAATAATATTATAATATAATATTATAAAAAAATATATATAATGGTTCCCATTTAACAAACGCTCTGCTTATCGCATACTATCTATTGTTCATTCCTCAATATACTCTTCGAATTGCCCCTCCTATATTTCTGCTTCTCTAGTACAAAGATCATCCCTTCCATCTCTTAGAAACCATGCATCTCATCTTCTATCTACCCCAATTCTCCATTCCCTCAAAAATGAATACTCGGGCACTGAGTTATATTGGTCCAAAACTATGGAATTCACTCCCACCCTATATTAGATCTATAAAATCGCATAAACATTCATGAAATATATACAACAATTTATATCAGGTGGCAACTTGTAATACTAATATTGTTTGTCATTATTATTTTATTTATTAATTTACGTACGGTTTATTCTATTTTATTTTATTATTATTAATGGTATTTATTGTTTTACCTAATCTATTATTTTATTCTATATATACACTTTTGAGAAATCATTTATGATTTATTTAAGTGTTTAAATAAACTTTCAATCAATCAATCAATCAATCAATATATATTTATATATTTAAATAATCAATATTTATAAATAATATGAAAAGTATATATTATAAATATAATATTATATTAAATAATATAAATCTGTATCATACATTTTTCATAATTATATTGTAAATCTTTAAAATCAATTTATTTAGAATAAAAAGCACATAACGTAAAAATCACCATTATTATGTTATCCATTATTCATTATGATTATATAACTCTATTTCATTATGGAATTTACAATATATTTTATTTTAAATAACTATATATTATTATTAATTATACTAAAACTATCTAAAAAATCAATTTCTTCAAGAAATAAATAAGAGTTACAAATATATGACTAATCGTTAAGGAAAAATTATAAATATATCTTCTGATATAAAATGTAGAGTTTATATATATGTTGTTCGCAATATTGCAAATTATATTACCAGCTTCATAGTTTATAATATTAATATAATCAATACATCTCAAATTTGATAATAAATATCTGTATATAAATATATGTATCACAATATATACAAGTTTAATAGGGTGTTCACACCAATTGGTTTTGTTACGTTATAACGTATACGTTACGTTAAATCCGTACGTAAATGAAAAAAATAAATTTGAAAATATACATATACACTATTATACTAATATATTATAATCAAAGTTTCAATACTATTACAAATAAATATTATATTTATAAATATTAAATCATATAACGCCATCTATTATTAATAAAAAGGTTCATTCCGATACGTATTTTATTTTTCTGTATAGAAAAATAGGATTATTTCTATTTTATTTTCTGTACAGATAACGATTACAGAAAAATAGGAATATGACTCATTTCATACATTTACAGAACATTTTCTGTACGGATTTTCACGTAATGTAAGAAAATGGAATTGGTGTGAACACCCTATAAAGTATCATAAATGGAAATGCATTATTATTATTATCATATTCATTATTCTTATCTACTATTATATAATAATATAGTATATGTATGCTAGATTAAAAACATATGATACATATCATTTTCTTTGATTTCAATTATAGAATACTATTTAGAATCTTAACTTAATTCAGAAATTATTTTCTATACATATAATGATTATGAATTTTGTAATATAATTATAACTATTATATAAATATATATATTATAATTACAAATAATATCGAGTATAAGTTATACTGTATAACCCAAGATAAATATACTATAATTAAAAAGATATATTCAGAATATTATATTCAATATAAATTACGAAAATTAATTAATTAACTATATCTATTGTAATTTAATTTAAACTATATTATTGTAATTATTAAATATATTATTATTAATAAATTATATTTGATATAAAATTGTAAATTAATTTTATTTCATAACATAATAACAACGTTATAGGTTATATCTATGGGTTATATTAAATATTACATTTTAATATCTGTTGGGAAACTAAAAAATAATAATTCCTTATTATTATAGTTATTTCAAGTTATATACGGAAAATTATCTATAATTTACAATACTATATCATTTTAATTTAAATAATATTGAAAATTACAATTTTTATAAAGGACCACACAGACGCTACTCTATATCAACTATAAATAGCGAGTGCACAAACCCCTCCCCGGTTATATTTCAAATTTATAATCATTTTTTTTAACGAAAAATTTGAATACTAATTTAAGTTTGTACATAAGTTTAAATTTTTTTAAATTACAAAATATGTTTATATATAATTCATTTTTGATAAGAATTTTAATAAATTTGAAGTATTATTGAATGATATATTATCATTTAATCAAAATAATTATTATAAAGATTATTATGAAGAGTAAATTGATTATAAATATTAATATAACATTAATTATGAAAAATAATTGATTAATTTATATTAACAAATATTTACATATATATGTTATAACATAATACTTATTATATAATCAGTAATTGTTCTGCACGAGTGAGGTTGATACTGATAATGGTACTAACTGCTGGAGGGGGTGTATTCCTTCTTTGCATTGACATATGTTCTCTGGGATTACCTTGTCTTCCTCTACTGAAACTGTAGGTAGGTAGGTTCAAAGGTTAGAGTACATTTAAAGGTCGATAAGGAATAAGACAACAATATATTGAGAATCCGAGAAGAGAGAGAGGTGATATGGGTAAAGAGAGAGCGAATGTGGGAGGGAAGGAGGAAGGTTGGGGGCGAGGCGGGTCATCTATGCTCTAGAACAAGTCATGCACACGCAAGCACGCACACCAATGATAATAAGAGGGGGGGGGGCGTACACAGACAACAGGGCACCTGTAATAGGTTGGCGTACTGGACACCTCTACAAAGGGTTCAGTGGTCAAGAATGCGATGCCTGCTGTGTCTTGCTGAGTTTGTACATCATACGGCTGTGGTATAGAGATCAGCCTCCTAAAGGGCGAGGAGGAGGAGATGGCAGTGGGGGTGGTAGCGGGGTTAATTATGCGCTGGACCGAGAAATCAGCCACTAGTAAGCTATTTCCAAGCGCGCGATAGGCTCACTGATTATTGCACTAGGAGCATTACCGTGACGGTAACTAGAGACTTCGGGGGCCGGTAGGGTGGAGTTGTGATTCCCAAGTAAAGTAGAAACCAAGAGTGCAGATATGATAGTAGTATCGGATGCGAGATGATGTTAGTAGTGAAGGTGGAGGAGGTATTAGCAGCAGCAGCAGCAATAGTGTAGAGAGAAAGGTGGTGAGTGACAGAAGGGTGATGGTAAACAAATATATAGCACCTGTACTGTTGATTGGGATAATCGTCATTATACATGAGGTATTCGTTTTCATTGGGTACTGAAGCATGATGAGAGAACATCCTTTTACTAGCGAGAGTGATTAGCGATCATCATCACATCATCATCATCATCATCATAGTTATATCATAGTTATGTAATGATTATTATGTAATGAGCGCCGCAGTAATAGCAGTAAAGTCGCATTAGTATAGTAATGCGGCGGCGGCACATCGTACGTTGATCCAAAGTTACGCCAAGCTCTTGAAGCAATCACTGTGCTGACAGTCAGCAGAAGTCCTAGTAACAGTAGAACACAGGTCAGCAAGTCAGCAAACGGACTGTGTGATAAAGGCAGGCAGTCAGAGACTCATCAGTTAGCTGATACTGCTGTTACTACACTAACAGGAAAAACTCGCACGTATGGTAAGACATTTGATGGTAATCAACAGAAAGCTGGTCACAGTCGGTCAATAGAAATGTCAAGTTAGATTGCCATTGTTGATAGGAGATCTCGAACGCATGATCAGTGAAAGTGGAATATGCCTGTGTGATGGAGGGTTATATTTCATGAAACTAGAAACTCATGTTTACTATGGTGGTATATTTGAATGCCACATCAATACGGGTTACATAGGCGCTCATTACCAAGGCCTGCACTCTAAAAATAAAATAGCGTGAACGTAAATTGTTAGGCCAGTTTTTAAAATGCATATTACATATTCATATCAGTTCTATAGTATTGCATAGATTTGAACTAACATTATATTAACATTATCATAACTAGAATTATGGCCCCATAAATTATCCTTTAAAAGTGTCAAATTCTCACATATATATATGTATTTAGTTTAAAGTTTAATATTTATTTAATTACATTACAACTATAATAAATTATATCATACTATATATGTAACTGTAATATTATATTTTACCTTATATATAACTCTATATTATTTTTAATAGTTTTTTTTATTGTAGTTAACTCTTATTACTTAAATGATATATGTATTCTATTTTAAAATATAACGAAAAATTGATAGTTTTATAATTAATATTTTTAGTAATAATAGTTAATACTAATATAGAGTTACATATAAGGTCAGATATAATATCACAATTATATATATAGTATGATATAAATTATTATAGTTGTAATATAAGAATGTATTTAAATGAATATTAAACTTTAAACTAAATACATATATATCTATACATATAAAAGAAAGTCTATTTAATTGTATATAATATATATATATATATATGTATATATATATATATGTATGTGTGTTTGTGTGTGTGTGTGTGTATATGTGTAGAGCTAACTCTAGAACAGAGGTATGTTGCGAAAATCTGTTATGCCCTATTCTAATAAATTTTCACCTGTATGGTGGTCCTGGTCCAGAAGTATTTTGTTGAAATATTCTTTAAACATGTTTTTGCGAAAATCGGGTAACCGCACGAAACTACCACTCATCAATGAATCTTCGTCTTAAGGGGATCCCGCACATTTAAAGTGATAATAATTTATTTGTTTGTATATTTTGTTTTATTACATAATAATACTTATTGTAGTGTTTTTTAGTATCTGTAAAAAAATTAGACATGAATTCATTCTAGAAATGGCATAAAAATGTGTTTTATGACGATAAGATAATGCTATATTATATACTATTCAATATTACATTTTTATGCTGTCAAACTTTAAACGCGGTTTTCTCAGAATAATTATTTTGCGCTAGGTATGTGCATTCAAAAATATAGAACATAAAAACTATTATAATTATAATATTAATTTTTTTTGCTTTATATAGAATTTAATTATGTGAATAGTAAAATAGAGAGATAATTAATAAAATGTATAGAATTCATTGTATAAAATGATAATTTCTATAGAAATACCATCATTTTAGTATCGCTAATTTTTAATTTAGATATATATAATATAATAAATAATAATATTAAAAATAACTTTCTATTTTCCTATGCATGTATGTTATGAATACATTACAAAAAAAATTAGGTCAATTGAATGAATAGAATATCATTCTATTTTTTTTAGTGGACCTATATTTTTCCTATCTATTTATACACGAAATTGGCAAATTGCGTGTTATGTGCGGGATCCCCTTAAGGGGATACCATAGAACGCCCGCAATGTCGGCGTTTACATGCAATTAGATAGGATGTTTTATAATATTAAAAATAGCGGCCTTCATTGAATATATTACCGATTTTAATAATTTTTATATATTTATATTAATTAGAATAATATCTCTGTTTCAATCACAGAATATTTTGAATATGATATATATTCGTAGAGTAATTCATGGTTGAACGTCATTACCGATTTTTTCCGGTATTTTAGTGTAAACAATTTACAAAATGTATCATATAAAATTTAATAATAAATATTTTTTAAATATTATGTGATTAAATGTTAGATATATATATTATCTATATGTAGTAAAAATTATGAGTGTAGCTAAAACAACGATCCCTAAACATTGACTTATATAACAGTAATTGGCGAAAATTTTATACTGAGAAAAACACATTCAAAGATTACCAATAATATTTCTTAATTTTGTATGAAAATAGATATTTATTGTATTGGATATATACTTATATAATATATACATATGATATTTTAGATGTATATATATATTCAGCATATATATATATATATATATATAGTATATAAATATATATATGTATTTAAATATATCTATATATATATATATATATAGTATATAAATATATATATATATATATATAGTATATACATATAATTAATACATTACATTACATTACATTACATATAATTAATATTTTATATATTTATTTTTTACATACCTTCATAAAAGACAACTTTTAACATGTTTATATGAATCTTTCAGCCATAAAAATTCATATTTAAATAAATAATATATTATTTATAAGTATTAGCACAAAATAAATTTTATAAAAAAAATCAAAAAACGAAAATTACAAACTACCGTATCCCCTTAAACAACAACATTTTATAAAATATTTGTTAACTTTTTTTTTTAATATTAAAGCTAAAGAATTTGAAATTTAAAAAGTATACAAACATTTTAATTATTGAAAGTTTATTTACAGTGCTAACAAAGATTTTCCGAAGGAAAGATATAACACTTACGCGAAATCGTGTAATTCGAATTTGTATACAAAATACCCTAGTGCCACCTATAGCGGGTTACTTTTAGGAACTATGAGTTGTTTATAATGTAAATTCGTATTTAACTATACACTTTTAAAATGTTAAATAATATGCTTTAAATTAATATTTATATGATGAAAACTAAGTGTTCATTACTAATATATAACAAACAAATATGATATTTATGTTTTAAATGCTATAAGTATATATTTAGTAAGTAAAAGTTAATTTATATTGCATGTAATTTAATAGAGCAATGAAAACATTGTTGTATGCAAACAGAGCCGAACCTAAATCTATTTCAGTGATTTCGATACTACTTCTAGCAGCGGCAGGGGATATTACTAAATTACGTTGCATGCATAGGGAGTGTTATATCTTTGCTTCGCAAAATCTTTGGTGCTAATCTATTTTTCATATTTTAATATAATGTTAGCTTATATGTTTATTTATTAAGGGCATGTCACACACATGTCACAACCCCATTGCATGTATAGATATAGCTAGATATAGATCAATTTGACCACCATTGTATGTATATAGCAAATAATGGGTCTATACAAAACTAGGCAGATAATTTTATTCATTGAATTGAGCTCATTTATTTTTATTCTATTCATTATATTTATACATTCTATAACAAATAATATTTATAATATATATTATATTACATATATGCATACAAATTACCATTTTTAATTTATTGGTATTTCTATAGAAATTGTTATTTTTTCAATTATACATATAAACATTTAGAAAATATTTTCTATGGGATTATTTATATATATATGTTTATATGCCATATAATGCCATACAAATTAGTATAATACTTATAATAGTTTTTTTGATACATACATTTATACACACATACCTAGCAAAATAATTATTATGAGAAAACAGCAGTTGAAGTTTGACAGTATGAAAATCAATTGATGAAAATCTATTTCAATTCATATTCTTATTTATCATAATTTACATACACATATATACAATTATTTTTATAGTAATATAAATATTGTTATATAATGAAATTTATATATTTATTTTTAAATTGGTAAGAACTACTATAATACATATTATGTATTTAATATAATGTTATATCTTATAAAATAAATAAAAAATATATATATATATTTATATATATAATATATTATAATACAACCAAAGATTTTCCAAAGGAAAGATATTACACTTGTGTATATTTGTGTCACCTAATAATTCAATATTGCCATCTAGCGGTATTATTCAGATAATAAGACATTTCTATATTTATTGTAATAGTAAATAATAAATTATATACAATATACATGTATATTGTATTATAATATGTATTTACATGATTTTAAAATGATAATATAATTATATAACAATAGAATACACTGATTAGTTATATTTAATATAAACAAATAAAATAAATGATAAATATATTGTTATAAATCTAATATTAAAAAAACTACATGTATTGTATTATATTGTAATGATTTTAAATGTATGTATATAATTAGAAAACAAGAAATTTAAATAAAAATATCACATGATTTAACATTTCATATACTATTTCGCCATCTAGTGTTAATATTGTTTTTTCATTTTAAATTTACATTTCGAGGTACTAGAGATAGATAGGGAGTGCAATATCTTTCCTTTGGAAAATCTTTGATACAACTATGGAGAATCGTTATATATATTAAATAATATAATATATGTTTATCATAATTTTATCGTAATCGTCAATTTATAAAACATTATAATATAAAATACAATAGTCAGGGATAATAAATTATATATTAATACTTTTATTTTTGATTAGTATGGTCAAAAAACTACTTGTTATGGTATTTATAGATTTAATTCATGGCTAAAATGTTTACAGATACTAAAAAACACTATATTTATTAATATCATGGAATACAAAATAAATACAAAATAATTTTTTTTATCATTTTGAACACATCCCCTTAATACTATAGTAATTTATATTTAAAATGATCGTATATAAGATATATACCTAAAATATAATAAATTTCACTGCATTTATAATAACATTTAATATGTTTAGTTTACATTTTAATTGCCTGATGATACGGCCACTAAATTCAGAATGCAGGCCTGAGGATATAGGAGGCATTGTCACCCACTAACCTGTCTACGACTTGGAACCACATTACTATATTCTGTTGATTGTTCGAAAGTGTTCTTGATAATCATGATGGCGTTACGTCCACCTTTCATGTTTTTATCGAGATCTGTGAGTACCTGTCGAGACTTCTTAGAGTAAGGCCTGTCGCACATCAGGTAATAGCTGTAGTCTGTATCTGTGTAAGTATGTTTGTGATGGTAATGATATGTTTAGGCTGTTGATAATGATGATGATATCGAAAACTAACTGAAAAAGAAGGAGTAATAGGAAATCGGCTTTAAGCAGTAGTCACTTGTCATCTGGATATAAATAGTAGCATTATATTAGGAATGTTCATTGGGTTCAAACTTTACAGTGAGTAATATCATGTATTCAGTATTAACAACTCAGAATAGTTTACTAATACAAATAATAACTTAGTATAACTATTTAATTAATATATAATTGATAGTTTTATAAATATATATATATATATAAATATTAATAATATTTATAAGATTCATAATATTTATATATGTTATATAAAATTAGTATTATAATTATTATACATTATTATATTATATAATAATAATCTGTGTTTTTTATATACAAATTTTTAGATATTAATAGAGTAAAACTTACCACCTAATATAATAAATTAATAGAGTTAAACTTATAACCTAATATAATAATTTAAATTTAAATCTTAATTTCATATTTTAATCAATAAATTATACTTAATAAATAATAAAATGTTAATCAAATAGGCTAAATATAGTAATAATATATATTATATTTGATACAAATTTATTTGTATCATTTATTAAAAGGCATCATATAAACAATTTTTACATACATTGAAAATGAAAATATTGTCCGACATTATATTTAATCATACTTTATATCAATTATTTGTAATAGTTACATTATATAAAATAATTATACTAACAATCACAAACACAACTAAGATGGCTGACAGCATATAACAAAGCACCATTATAAAGATTGCAAATGAACAATATCTGAAAATGTTATTAATAAATATTTAATGTAATGCATTATTTAGTAAGTATTATATTAGTATATCATTTTATATTAACACTTTGCATCCGAGGATTTTATAATTACATGTCGCCCAGTTCAGAGCGTTTTGTTTTTTAAAAATATGTATGCACGTTTTTAATAAATGACAATTTTGATATAACTATACAAAATTGTCTATATAAAGTTATAATTTTGTGGTTTAGTATGTCTCATAGTTTATTAATCTGGAAAAAATTAGTAATTTATTAATTATTCAAAATATTATAATCAATTAAAAAGTACCAATTATAATTAATCTTTAAAATAAAATAATTATATTTCAGACCTAAATTAATTAATAATTTAATATTAATGTATAATACTAATATTTTGTATATGCATTTAGTCTTATAATGTGGTAACAATATATAAACCAACAATAATCTGAAGAATTATATAAATTGAGTCATTATTGAATACAAGTAATAGCGCACAAATAATATAATATATTTTTTCTATTATTAGATTTTTAAATTTAAAATAAAATGTAAATCTATAATTCTCTACTATCGGTGTAAATAATACTGTAACGTATACTCCTGCCAATTTTAATATTACTACGCCAGATTTATTTATATAATTACGAAAAAATTAGCCATAAATTATTTGTCGTTAAAAAGTTACAACATAAATAATTAATGGTAATTTATCTAACTTTTTATCAAATTTGAAATTTTGTATTGATATAAAATGCTTTTTATTGAAAGAACTATTTATTACAATGATATTTACTTTAGAATCTAAAGTTTAGATACTATAAACAATACAATATTCAAGCTATTTTATATATTAAGATGAATTTATAATCCATAAAAGCTAACAAATCTTAATAATTAAGAACAAATTTACAGCATAGTATATATTTCATAAGTTTATGTATATTATATCATAAGTAAAAATAATTTATGTAGGTGTTCATACTATTTCACAACATATTATACATGTGAACAGATTACAATTTATCACGCTAATGGATTACAGAATTTGATTGATATACATGTTTCCTGCAATCATTGCATAAATGAATTGCACATGTGAAAAATGGCACTTTATGAATTAAGCAGAAATCTTTTTATAAATTCAATTTATTTTTAAAGATTATCAAATAAAATATACTGTGAATAATTGAGATATTTAAACAGTTAGCATTGCTACAAAACGCATAGCAACATATATACATGGGTATTCAATAATTTTTTTTACATATTTCTAATAGAATTTATAAATAATATGTATACTATGTATAGTTAAACTTGGCTATGTATAATATCTTACAAAATATACGCATATTGATATTTATATATAAATATATAATAACTTTTCAGTATTCATTTGTGAGTAAATTCGCATATTAGATACATATTTTGTTTACGTATAAGTTTTATATACAAGTTTTAATTAAATTATTATGTTCCAGGAGTAGTGATCAATAGAATTAAACCAATATGTAACAACACTTATACTAACAAAAGAAGTGTGCACTTAGACGAGACAATAACACCGATGATGAGGAGAATGCTCAATGCCATCACTCCTACCATAAAACTCACACTTGATATCCATCTGTGGGTTGACAGATATAGGGAGTAGTAGTAACAATAGTAGCAGTAGTAGCAGTAGTAGCAATAGTAGCAATAGTAGCAATAGTAGCAATAGTAGCAATAGTAGCAATAGTAGCAGCAGTAGTAGCAGTAGCAGTAGCAGTAGCAGTTGCAGTTGCAGTAGCAGTAGCAGTAGCAGTAGCAGTAGCAGTAGCAGTAGCAGTAGCAGTAGCAGTAGCAGTAGCAGTAGTAGTAGTAGTAGTAGTAGTAGTAGTAGTAGTAGTAGTAGTAGTAGTAGTAGTAGTAGTAGTAGTAGTAGTAGTAGTAGTAGTAGTAGTAGTAGTAGTAGTAGTAGTAGTAGTAGTAGTAGTAATAACCTGATTCGTTCGTAGACATCAATGGGGGTGTATGTATCAGTTTGTGTAATTAGCTTTTGATTGGTTGACTGTAGATGGCGTAGGCTCTTTTCAACCTTTTTCACAGTATCAGTGTAAGCCTTTATTTTCTTCATCATACTCGTCTAATTATCAGAGATTAATTATTATAGAGAATTATTGAAACTCAGAAGTTCTTATACATCATCATAACGTAAGTTATATCATGATATGATGTAAGTTAAGAGGCCTTGGTTTTATCATAACAAAAATTAATTTTTTTCCTTTTAAGGGTATATCACCATGGGTAGGCCATTTTGTTGAATTTACATGTATAGAGATAGGTATTGCCTCCGTTTATTTAGTGTTTCGAAAAACATCTTCAATGAATTTAAACATTGTTCTTTGAAAAGGATATTTATATCTATAATCCTAGAGACAACAAAATTAAAAAATATATATTTTACATGTATAATAATAGACATACTTTTATTTTATTTTTGTCTCCCTGAAATTGTGCATACATATGTTATTTATATATAGCAAAAGAAATTAGGTGGATCACTTCAGTACTTTTACCTAAACATGCATTTATAAATGCAAAAATAGCAACCAGATTTATTCCTAGTAAAATAAAGTAATTAAATTATGTATTCAGCTATATATAAAATCAATATTATAAAGTAATAGATGTTTTCTTATCTATATATAAATGTTATATTTATAGAATTATAAAAAATGATATAACAATTTATATTATTTAGGAATGTAGATTTCAAAATAAATAATTTATTTTATAAATCTAATAAATGTAGAAAATCTAGTTTTACAATTTTTTAAATTGTGATTACAAAGCATAAAATATTACATAACAATTTATATTAGTTTTGAATGTAGATTTCAAAATAAATAATTTAATTTAAAAAACATGCTATAAAAGATGCCTTTTATGCTATTTCTAAACTGATTTCATATATAATTTGTTCAGTTACTAAATAAAATTAAATGAATTGAATAAAAATAAATTATAAATTATACATTTAGCTAATATAAAATCAATATTATAAAGTAATAGTTTTATATTTTCTTATCAATATAAATGTTATTTTCATAAAATTTATATATATTATATGTTATATACTAATCATAGTATTTATATAAATTTTAGGATCATGTGAACAAACGTCCGTTCGCGTACCTTACATATTTAGTAAAGGTACGCGATTTTAAAATCGCGTACCTTGCATATTTATTGAAGGTACGCGATTCTAAAATCGCGTACCTTGCATATTTATTGAAGGTACGCGATTTTAGAATCGTGTACCTTACTTATTTAATGAAGGTACGCGATTCTAAAATCGCGAATTATAAAACAATAAATGTATGGGACCAAGCATATAACAAAGATGTTATTTAGAATCGCGTTCCTTACCGTTCCTTACCATTTTTTTGTACATTTTTAAATATTTAAACTATATATTACTAGTATTATTATTAACACGTTTCAATATATATATATTTTATACGGTATTATTTTATTTTTATTTGTGTTCCATTTTAAATATTTATACTATATATATTAAAATAAATATTATTTAATTAATTCAGTGTCTTACTTATAAATATATAATAAAACATACACAAATATCTATTGTGAAAAATACAAAACTCATAGTATAATATCACCATATTTGTTATATTCTTGGACCAGTACATTTATTATTGATAAACTTGTAAATTACATACAATGGAGATAATTGATATCATTGATAAATTCATGTTCTTGTTCTTTGATTTCTTGTTGTTCTTATATAAATATATATAATAAAATAAATAAAAAATGGGTACAAAATACAAAACTCTGTAGATAATCGATATATTTGATAATAATTATAATCATGTTCTTGTCTGCATAATAAAATAAATGAATAGACACACTTATAATTCACAGTAGAATTTACTTATCCGAGGTGTAGTTATAAATGTTTTAAAATCGGTAAGGAACGCGATTCTAAATAACATCTTTGTTATATGCTTGGTCCCATACATTTATTGTTTTATAATTCGTGATTTTAGAATCGCGTACCTTCATTAAATAAGTAAGGTACGCGATTCTAAAATCGCGTACCTTCAATAAATATGCAAGGTACGCGATTTTAGAATCGCGTATCTTCAATAAATATGTAAGGTACGCGATTTTAGAATCGCGTACCTTCAATAAATATGTAAGGTACGCGATTTAAAAATCGCGTACCTTCATAAATAAGTAAGGTATGCGAACGGACGTTTGTTCACATGATCCAAATTTTATTTTTTTAATATATCAGTGTAATAAAATTATATAAAATCTTAAGATAATATAAAATCAATATTATAAAGTAATAGATATGTTTTTATCTATATATAAATTGTATATTTATAAAACATTATATAACAATTTATATTAGTTTGGTAGATTTAAAAATAAATAATTTATTTTATAAATCAAATTAATGTAAAAAATCCAGTATTAAAATTTTTGAAATTGTTTATGACTTTTCAAATGCATTTTACTCGGAATAAATTTGTTTTCTATGTTTGCGAATATAAAAAAAATAGTGTTTGTATAAAAGTACTGAAGCGATCCACCTAATTTCTTTTGCTATATATAAAATAATATATGTATGCACAATTCCAGAGAGAAAATATTAAAAAATATAATTATGAAGTATTAGATTTTATAAAATTGGTGAAATATAATAAAATAAAAGTATGTCTATTATTATACATGTAAAATATATATTTTTTAATTTTGTTGTCTCTAGGATTATAGATATAAAAGTCTTTTTCAAAGAACAATGTTTATATTCAATGAAGATGTTTTTCAAAACACTCAATAAATGGTGTCAATGCGTTCCATCTCTATTAATGTAAATTCAACAAAATGGCCGTCCCATGGCGATATCCCCTTAAATAATCAAATTTCATCAACAATAAAATAAATAAACTATATCAATTAAAACAAATAAAGTACCTATCAACCGAACATATCTCAATATAATAACATCCACCTATATAATATCAAAACATAATTACTGAAGCTCTAATTACTGAGATATCTAAACTATAAGAAAAAAAAAGTTAACAAATTATAAACCAAGCCTGCAGACTAATTTTTAAACTTTCAAAACGAACACATACCATGTAATACCGAACAAAACTAAACTGATTTGTCTTTAAACATAGATCCATTTACAAAACTCTAAATATTATACTTAATGCATAGTAAATTTCCTACATACACCAAAGAATCAATTGAATTTAAAGATAGAAACAACTTGATGTCATCATAATAAAACACAATTATCATTTCATTCTAACTTTCTCTATGATCTGCACTTGAATACATTTTTAAACTATTTATTTTTATTATTATATTTTTATTATGGATGTAGCTTTAACTTTATTATATCACACTTCCGAAAAATTTTAATTTTGGTGAATAAATAAATGATGCTACTACTACTGCTACTGCTACTACTACTGCTACTGCTACTACTTACATGATAATAATGTAAGTTACCCGATAATATCGTATATTATATCATAATAACCTTCTCTTCGTTATTGATAGCGTTTTCCTTAGCTATAAATGTACTCAGCATATCAGCATTATTAATGCGTACATCTATAAATTCTTTTTCTCTAGCCTCCAACTGAAAACATAAGTTTTATAAGATCACTTTATTAAGTACATTACTAGAACTATTTATGTGAGTCAGTGTATATTAATTGTATGCGGTCGAATTAATTTTAAATTAAGATTAATAAGTATCATAATAAAATAAAATTGATAATTAGAAATATTGAAAACTAATGATTCACAAAATAATCAGTCAAAAATATTGCATTAATTAATAACTAATAAAATAGTAAAATATATATAAAACACAATAACTATGTGAGTTTTATTTTATGTAAATAAATTAAAGATTGACATTTAACAGATTATTATATAATCGTAAAAAGAGCCAGGAATTTAAACACTCAGTATACATTATATAAGTAATATAATAATTTCGCTTTACAGACACAATATAAGGCATTCTATTATAAATAAAAATCATAATGTATATTATGTTTATAAATCATAATGGTCTTTACAAATTACATAATTAACAACGAACTATGTAAGGAGCCACATTATTATTATATATATTATATATATAATATATATATATTATATATATATTATATATATATATTATATATATAATATATATATATATATATATATATATATATATATATATATATATATATATATATACAAATGATATGAATATATTCTAGACTGTTATTATTCTATAATTCTATGCTAACGAATGTGTCGATTTCGTTGAAACGAGACGAGAAAGCTTGTATAAAGTGGTGCGCCTTGCGTGAACTCGAGTGCATCCTATGATCTGAGTATATGCCTATGGCTGCAACGATACTAAACAGAAGTAGGTGATGTGAATAGTGCCGTACGATGATAGTTACTAAAGGTTGATGCTCAAATGTGTGATGATTCTAGGTGAACGGGAAACAAATAAGTCAATTTTATAAAGAGTATATACATAATATATACTATAAATATATATATATATATATATATTTATATATATATATATGTATTATATATATTTATATTTATAGTAAGTGATGTAAAATCAATAATTTAATACTAAAAATTAATAATTAATAAGAATACATAGTAGATATTAACATAAATCAATATATTATATACATTAGTATACAATAATTTAAAATGTTATTTTTATATAATAATTATTATTATCCATCATTACTTAAAAAGAACTTATATTAATTTGTGACTTTAGGTGGCGATTATTCTATGTGTATACTTAAGACACACATTACATATTTAGTATATCACATTACATATCCAGTGAAGTGTTAACATAAATTTAAAATAATACACAATAGTTAACAAAGTACATATCTGGTTATACAATATAGAGCAATAAAGGATCAATATAGCTTGATGGGTCATATGATGATTATAGTATGTATACACGAATATTGATGCACACATGTTATGCAATATCTCTAATAGATATAATAATGATATAGTAACATATAGCATTGCACTATTTATACACTTACATGAATCACTGATACATGTCACATGTAACCAGATAATGTAACCATCTGTTTATTTATTACTTGATAGTATAGAATAACAAGAGCAACAAGAAAACTAAATAATGAGCCTAAATTTTGTTCCATTTTCACATACACTGTATTGATGCTCATTCAGAATTCATAGTAGTTGTAAAAGAGATACATATCTCTCTATATATACACATAGTGATGCATATCTATCTATATCTACACATAGTGATGCATGTCTATCTATATCTACACATAGTGATGCATGTCTCTCTATATATACACAAAGTGATGCATATCTCTCTATATCTACACATAGTGATGCATGTCTCTCTATATCTACACATAGTGATGCATATCTCTCTATATCTACACATAGTGATGCATGTCTCTCTATATCTACACATTATGATGCATGTCTCTCTATATCTACACATAGTGATGCATGTCTCTCTATATCTACACATAGTAACAATTCTGACTACAACTGATGTCAATACAAAACATATAAACTGATAAGATCTTTATGATAAAGTATCACATGGTGATTACAATCTATATGATATAATCCTGTGCTATATATGTATATGATACAATCTTAAACGGTATCTAAGTATATTATATAATAGATAACATATGTAAATCTAACTATGTTATCTATTATATAATATACTTAGATACCGTTTAAGATTGTATCATATAAGTATATAGCACAGGATTATATCATATAGATTGTAATCACCATGTGATACTTTATCATAAAGATCTTATCAGTCTATATGTTATATCTATATATATGCTTATATTGATTAAATATATGAGAACATACGCGGAATAAAGTTATAACTGTACGTTAGAATGTCTATTGTGAAAGAGATGAGATATGAGGCGAACATTTATGTTATACGTCTATGTTAAACACGATTATTTCCACTCAGTACAGCTAGATAAGTGATGAGTTAAGTTTCTGCGTTGGTCACATTTATTGAGCAAACAATTGAATGAGAATACAGATGATGCTGTATTAGCAATGAGATGATACTGATACTGAGAAAGTGACTATGAGATACGGTTAGCTGTGCGACAAACCATACGAGAAGGGAGAGAATGATGAGAGCTGTTCGGGCACACGGAACTTTCCTCTTCTTCTCTATGTCACGTTGACAACACCGATAACAGAAGTAGACCAGGAATAGTAGCAAAGTTAATAGGAGCCAAATAACCGGAATTGAACCATAGAGAACGACACTCTAATTGATTGACGGGTGAGCGGAGTTAGTTATTAATCATAGTTATAGTTAGTGTAATATATATATATATATATATATATATATATATATATATATATATATATGTATATATGACATATATTATATGTATTAATTGAATGAAATCAAGTAAAATGAAGATTAACATCATCATGTTGTGATGGTGAAACAGTAAATCAGTACACCCCATACAAAGTTAGATGGAAATGTAAATAAACATAGTTTTATTCTAATTATAACTTCGTATTGAATAATATATCAAGATAAATTTGAAATAGGGAAAACATAAAAAGTAAATATTTATTAAAATAATCTATTACATAATGATTAAGATATTGAATACATATTACATAATGATAAATATATATTGTAATATTAAAATACATTTAACATATGTTCGTTGCATACTTTAATATAAATCTAAAATATAATTATTATATAACTATTATGCATATCTATACAAAATTGACCGGTAATTACTATTTGAATAGGATGTATTCATTCTTGATATAATCAATATCTAAGAGTTTAAAAAACAAAGTCAATAGATATAACATTTTATCCAATATGTTTACATAGATAAGTGTACATAATAATCTACAGATAGCACAAAGGATTATCAGATGGTGCCACAAGTAACTAGATAAATAGATAATGAACATAGATAACAATGTAGATGGGGTGATATGGCGGATTCGTCTATATCAAGGTGACTCAATTGTTAGGCTGATAGAGTCAAGTGACCTTCGCCATTTGACCTAGTTACTCTGTACAATACGCATTCAAAATATATCTCTTATAGGCTCAATTAACAATAAAAGTTTAAGTGATATATATATTATATAATAAATTTTAATAAATAAATAAATAATTTACACTTCCACAAAGTACATTTATTAATTAACCAAACTAACTTCGCCTATATACAAGCTCAATCATGCTGCTTAATGATGTGATTTTTATAATGTCAATAAAAACCATTTTATTTTTATTTTTTAGGATAAAGAGCAATCGATATTATTTTATTTTACATTACAAATTTATATATATACACAGGTATTTGAACTGTGGTATAATATGTTAAAGGCAATAATTATATTGGTTCGTGAATAACTGAAGTAATAACAAACAAATCTCGGTCGCCAGGGATCGTGGGAAGAGCCCAATTGATTTCAAGTCTATCCAAACCTAAATCTCGGCCACTACTGCTCTTATTATTTACTTATGATTCTTATATCATATATCAAATCAAATATATATTATATATATATATAATTATTATAATAAAACAAGGTTTATATATCACTATCATGAAAAATACTAAAATGTTTCATGATATTATCATAAGAACACATTATCCTAAGGAACTTAATTAAATATTATATATTTAAAGAGATAAGAAATACACTAATACCACCATACTAATTCACACACATGGACTAAGGTCAACAGAGATACTTCCTCTTGAATTCTTTAGATGATCATATATATATATAAATGTTTACTATGATGGGTTATAGAATAAAGATAAATACTCTGATACCAAAGAATAATAGAATAAGTATTATTGCCATTTTTTACGGACAATATGAATATTTGAACACATAAAATATAAATCAATTATAAGTAATAAATGTTAGTACTTATATATATATATATATATATATATATATATATATATATATATATATATAATGTACCTCTTATGTATCCCTTATATGTATCATATTATAACATATCTATAATAAAATGTGAATTAAATTATTATATATAATAATATTGAAAAAATATCAAGTATAATTTTAAGGATTATAGCCAACTAAAGGTAAGAATTCGCATAGTTCAACTATAGTCGATATCAAATTATTATATTATTATATTTCTAAAAGCCTAATATTTACTTGATTATACTTTGTTTAAAAAATAATTTATTATACAATATAAACACAATTTACCTGTAGATTCATTTTTTTTCAAGATAGGATACTTCTCCTGAAGGACAGATAAACTATTATTAATGATTACTTACTTGGTCCAAATATTTATAATATAATATTACATTCACAGTTTTTAGATTCTTCATAATGGGATCTATATCCTCAGATCAAACAAATATTATAGTTTACTAACATGAACTAAATAACAGTTTAAGTTTAATATTATATAGCCCTAATAATAAAATAAAAATATTCATTATATCTTATATTCACAGATTTAGGTTTCTATATAATGAAATAATTTGAAGTTGCCAGTATTTCAGTTTGCAATAGATACTAAAAATTAATATTTGATCATTTCATAAATTATAGAAAAGATATTAAGGGGCGGCGAAACATTTGAAAAAATCATGTTTTATTATTGGATAAAAATGATTTTATATTATAATAATATTCAATCTTTATCTTTAAAATGATATATAACTTTATATAAAAAAGTAACTATAAATACCATAAAATCATAAATGGTCATATTTTATATCTTTTATCACAATTATTATAATATATATTACTTGGGTTTACGTTTATACTTATAATTGTACTAATATTCTATGGATTTCAAAAATTATAAAAGCAATAATAAAATGGTTTTATAATTTTTTATCGAATAGATCTCAAATTACACGGGATGAAAATTCTTTTTCAAATAGTTCTATTATAAAATCTGGAGTACCACAAGGATCGGTTTTAGGTCCAATTTTATTTTTATTATATATTAATGATCTTCCTAGATATACTAGGAAGATTCTATATTCTCTTCAAAAATTCATATTGATTTATTTGCCGATGATACAAAAATATATTTTTCTTATGAATCTGAGAGTGAAAGATTTCTTTTACAAAATAATTTAAATTTATTTTCACAATGGGCAAATAAATGGCAATTAAATATTTCATTATCAAAATGTGCAGTTATGACTTTAGGGAAGGTCTCCATCAAAATATTTTATAAATAATATTCAATTAGAAAACGTTACTTTTTATAAAGATTTAGGAATAATATTTGAAAATAACCTTTTATTTAATAAAAATATTGATTACATTTGTAAAAAAGCTTATTTTTCTCTGAATTCAATTCTTAGATGCATTACTACAAAATCCCCTAGAGCATTATTAAATGCATATACAATTTATTGCAGACCAATTGTAGAATATGCATCCATAATTTGGTCACCTTTTTCAAAGGTTAGTAAATTTCGTAGTCTCATAGACCAAATTGAAAGAGTGCAAAGATTATTTACTAGACGATTAATTACAAGATGCGTAGGATATACAAATTTATCAAATATTAATTATAAATCATATATAGAGAGATTGGTATATTTTAAATTAGAATCACTTAGAAGATTAAAAATAGATCTAACTACAATTTTTAAAATTTCAAATAATTATACAGATATAAATATATCTGATATTCTTAACATTTCGAATAATTGTAGAACTAGAGGTAATTGTAGAACTAGAGGTAATTATAAAAAATTAAATGTAATACATAATTATGATAATACAATTAAAAATATAATTAATAATAGATCAGTTAATATATGGAATTCATTAAATAATGATATAATAAAATCTGTATCTGTTTCATCTTTTAAAAATAAAATAAACAAAATCTGTTTTGACAAACAACTTTTTTTTAACAGAAATTTATAATTTTATATGGATTTATGTTTCATTTTGTATCTTAATTATTGCATTATCTCTTCTGGTTTTTTTTTTTTTTTTTAAATGTGTTTTTGTTATAGAAAATTTGGGTTTTTATATCTTAATTTCAAATATATTATAATATAAAATTAATAATTCATTATTATTACAGATAAAGTGGGAAGTATTATTTTATTTTTGTTTGTTCTGTATTATATTTTGTTATAAATTTATTTTTGTTATAGAAAATTAGGGTTTTTTATATCTATATTTCAAATATACTATAATATAAAATTAATAATTCATTATTATTACAGATAAAGTGGGAAGTATTATTTTATTTTTGTTTGTTCGGTATTATATGTTTGTTTTATATATATTTTGTAAATATGTTTCAAATGTATTATATTACTAAAATACAATATTAATAATTTTCTATTATTTCAGATTATAGTGATAAGTATTATATTGTTTGTTTCGTAACATTATTGGTATGTTTTGTTATTAACTGTTTTTGTATAGGTATATTGGTTTATTTTATTTGTAACTTGTTCTGTTTGTATATATATATGTTTCAAATTTATTATACAATTAAAATATAAAATTAATAAAGTACTACCTACTATTATTACAGATTTTGGTAAGTATTACATTATTTGTTTGTTTCATTCTAGTAATGGTTTATTTGATTTTTAACATATTCTGTTTATAATATATTTAAAATTTAACATTTAAATATTAAACTATATAACTAATAATGTATTACTAAAACAGGGTACAAAGATAAGAAGAATTCTATAAAGTTAAAGTAGAAATTGAATATTTCAATGCCACTTACAAAATAATGTATTTTATTTCTATTTTCAATTATTTTTACGCTATCTTTTATTTCTATTTTGATCATTTTTCGTTTATTTTTATTTTTATTTCTATATGATTTATTTCTACTTTCGATTGTTTTTCGTTTATTTTTACGGTAACTGTAAAACGTTTTAATTTCTTTAATTTTTTAATTTCGTATTATTCTTTGTTTATTTCTATTACGTATGTTATCGTTAGCAAATATTTATACTTTATACTTTCGATTATATTTTCGGCTATGTATTTGCTTAAATAAATTATCAATCAATCAATAAAAAGATAATAGAAAGATTGTTTGCATAAATATAGGTCAATGCATTATGTATGAAATGAATTGACAATCAAATGAAAGAATTTCTACTGAGTGACATAATGATTCTATGAATATATTTGATAAAACTTTGAATGCTTATATATTAAACTTATATCTGATTATATCTCTTTTATTTTTTTTCAGTTGGATATTTCTTTAAACTTTTATAACTTTTTGAACAACTGGATCAATCTTTAGAAATTTATTATGCTTTATTCATTATAGATATCTATTCATATATAACTCATTTGAATACATAATTCAGTAGTCTTGAATAAATATCAATAAATATTTTTTATAAATTACAGATTTTAATTACAGTTCCTGATCTTTAAATTTATAGTAAACTTCTGAAACTTATATATAGTCAACTAGTATTTCTATATACTATAAACAAAAATTCTATAATTTATTTCATAAGTTATTGTACTTTTTATAATAATTTTTTTTCCTAAGTTCACAAGGTATTTGTTTTGCATTTTTCCCCTTAGAAATATCCCACAGGTTGTTTTATTAACCAAGTATATTTTTGATACCACACTCATTTACATATTATAAATCATATTTATAATTTATAAAATATATTTTCTTATATTACATAATTCATGAAACTCTATAATTTAATAAAGTGAATATTATAAATTAAATGAACTTTATAATTGACATAATAGAATTAATACAATCATTTTTCATTACAAATTATACATTTTTGTATTAATTTAACATTATTTCATAATATTATAGTTGTAAATTTTACCTGCGTTATGTAATATATATTCCTATAGACATAGTACATAATACATAGTAATAATACAAGTTTTAATATTTTTGATATTACACAACTAATAATAAATAATTATTTGTATTTCATAATTTTAATTTAGATAATTTTGTTCTCTATATTATTAAGGCATTAGATGATTATTTGTTTATATATTTTATATAATTATATATAAATTATCTATATTATAATTTATTTTCTAATTTATATTTTTTTTGATAATTTAAATATATGCTACATTAAAAATAGTCAAGCATATGTTAATGTTATTATATGTTAACGGTCAATGAAATTATCATCTAAACAAATTTAAAAGTTATCATTATCATAAGATAAAGAATAAAAATGAACTATAATCATATAGTTTATATTAAAATTGTTCTAAAAATAAATAATGAATATATGGTTAACAGTTTTTCTAATTATTTGTATTCTGGTTATAATTATGTTTGTAGATTTCATATATATATATATATTAAGTTTATATTATAACAATATAAGTATTTATTAATGTGTATAGCTTACTTTAAGATATACAATTAAAAAACTATATTCACATAACTATAACTATAAATAATATCATCAAATAAAGTATATAATTAATTTATCACAATATATATATTATATAAATAGCAAAGTAGTGCCTACTAATTACTAGTGCTGTAAAATTTCAAATCATCGATCTCAAATACTTAATTATTCGGTTCGGTTCTAAAATATCAGGTATTTTTTAATAGTTGATATCAAATACACTTTTTTATGATTTTGGTCTGGTTCGATTTGGTTCGTTTTTAAAATTAATTATCGGTTCTTCAATATTAAATTTGTTTTGTAAATATATTTTCTTATTTTGGATCAATAGAAATATAGTTTAGTAAAATATTAGTATGGATATACAATTATGATGCATAATTAAACATGTACACTATATATTTATACAATCACTAATTTAAATAGAGTTTGCAAGTAATTAATATGTAGCTTATTTTAAAAATTGTGAAGCTTTTGACAATAATCCGAGCAAATGCTTAATTTTAAATGTTATACGTTTGATATATATATATTTATATATATACATAATTAACAAACAAAATTAGTAGTACAATATAATATGTAGCATAAATGAATATTGGAATTTTAAATAGTAATAATTAAGTTCCTAGTATTATTTAAACATTAATTAATGGTAACATTTAAACATAATTAATAGCATGTATATAAGCTATTATATAATAAGATACTTTTATAATTTATTTCTTGTTACTAATTAATTTGTTAGGAATTTTATATACATATATATATAAAAGTTATCATTATAATATAAATTATATAAACAATATTGAAATATTGAAATAACACACCCAAATTTAAAAAAAAATAGTTTATATATTATATATATATATATTTGGTCATGCAAATAGATCATGTTACAAAATGTATATTAATAATATAAATATATATATATATATATATATGTGTGTGTGTGGATATCCCCCCACATATGTGAAACTCTACTTGGTTACAAACACATTCATCATTAATGATGAATGCAGTATATTATATAATAATATACTGCATTATATAGCTTATTCATGATGATGATATTCTTAACCATGATATATAGTTAGACAAGTAGGTTTCTACACAAATGGTTTCAGTATATTATTATAGAAACATTTTTATAGTAAATACTATATATAACAGAATATTAACCTTTCACAGAGACAAATATATGGGTATATTATATATATATATATATATATATATATAATGTATATATTATTTATATATTATTTATATGTATATATTACATAAAGTATATAAAATATCATAACATATGTTATATAATTCATATGTTCATATATGTAAATAGTGATTTGTGAGTTAATTAAAAGTATACTGATATAGTGAATATGTGAGGTTAGTAAGGACAACAATCTATAAGCAGCTATATTATGTTATTACATTATTAATATGCAATATTTTGAGAGTAACACAACACAAACGTACATTATATACATTATATACAACGACCATTACAGTAAACACATATACACATGCCCTATGCAATGAGTAAATCAAAGCTAGCTATGAACTCTTAGAAAACATATGATACATGAGTGTGTGTGTGTATGTGTGTGCGTGTGAGTGTGTGTGTGTGAGTGTGTAGTAGAGTAGACAGCAGAGAGGTACATATCATGATTTTAAAGTAATCACAGCCACAAATACATGATCTATGCATAAACAAGCCTAGGACAGCTAAGGACATATATTGATGAATCATGTGAAGCATGTTCCCACTCATTTATCACTGTGGCTAAACTTGTGCATTACGATAAGATATGCCTACTACGCTATTAAAGCTAGAATGTCAGTTCAAACATGATGTAATAAAGGGATGGAGGGCTCACTTGTAATGAATGAGGCCACTCATTATGTAATAAAGGAAATGAGGGCCACTTGTTATGTAATAAAGGAATGGAGTGGGATGTAACCTCAAAATACTTGCTAGAATAAATCTTGTCGAGAGTAGCATTATTGCGGTTGAAGGACATGTCCATACGAGGAATGTCGGATACCAGCTTCATGTACCACTCCACTCTACCACTGTATTCTGCTCGAACCATCTGTAACAATGACCTCTGTGAGACAAGCTAATAAGTCGATCATATATTACATTTCGTCAAAATAACCATTTCGAATTTAATCTATGTAAACAAGAGGATTATTTATTAATTACTCCTAATGATAAATAAATTTAACGGATTCTCAATCTAAAATATAATGACATTATTTATCTGAAATCTACATCATTGTTAATGTATTCCGTATATAAGTAACTATTTAAAAATATCTCAATAGTATGTTATGATGTAATCAATAGAAACAATATGTGGTTAATACTAAATATAATGTATAACAGTATTGATCTCATTAATACTATCACTGAATCAAAGAGACTATTAAATGTATAACATTAATATACTAATTTACATAATTAACAAATAAAACATATTAAATAATATTTGTTATATATATCTCATATAAATAAATTGATATATTGATAATATTCTATTTTTCGATTATATATTATGTTTATAATTGTAATTAATAAATATATGTTTATTTATAAACAAGATTCATCAAAAATCATATTTCAACTCAATACCATTATATTAATATCTAATAATGCTAAATATCAAGTAAATTAAACATCATTAAACCATTGATATAATCAATATTTAATACAATATATAAATTAAATTATATATACATATATATATATATATGTATATATATATATATATAATAGAGTTACTTAGATAATAATATAGTAGGCAATGAAATCTATGAATGAATTCATAGACTATTAGACTAGGAATACACACATCACCAATGATATTATCTACATGCACATAATGTTGTGAGCTTACATGTCATTTGTATATAACTCATACTTGACATTAGTAGATGACAATAGTAATGTAATCTAAGATATTGTGATCGTTTTTATTAAATATATGTATATAAGTTATGGTACAGTATACTACACTATAATATAAGTATACAGTTATAATATTATAATAGCATATTTAATCCTTAATGTACAAATATATACAACTAGTATATATTTTAATTATTTTTTAATTGAAATGCATTTTATTGGGGGATGCCAGACTTTAGAGAGTTTACATGTAAAACATAGGGTGGAAATGGTTATTTTTAAAGGCTATACAATTTTTTATTTATGATTATTTTCATATAATTTTGTTTGTATATATCAATAATACTCAGTTACATTATATTTACAATTAATGATGTCATAGACTATGACTCGTAGTGTATATATTTCTATAAAATGTTCATATATATATATGTACATTTTTTTAAATACTTAAAAAAATTATATATATATGACAAATTATAAAAAAAAATAATCATAAATAAAAAAGTGTATTCTTTAAAAAATAGCTCTTTTCCCTATCTTTTACATGTAAACTTGCAAACGTTGGGTATCCTATTAAAGGTAGGTGCCACCTCTTTTCTATAAATATATTTGTACATGTATTTAATAGGAAAAATAGTGGTCTACTAAAAGTGTATTAACTTATTTTTAATTTATTTATTCAATATAATATATTAACACAATGATAGTTATTATACACATCTATGATAATTGCATTTTTTATAGAATATGAAAGCAAATATTTAATATAAATTATATTTTACCAATATATTATTATTATTTATGAAATAAACGATAACATTATGTATATTTTAAATTTTATTATTTAATTTAAAAAAATGAAAATATTGTGTAATTATATATATATTATAAATTACATTTTATAAATTGTATCTTAAAATTTAAATAATTATTCAATGAGTTGATAGTGTTTGTATGAGTGAAATTAGTCAAAATAATTATTCTGAGTAAATTGATTCTAAAGATTTATAATACAATTATGAAAAATGTATGAAATATATAAAGTTTATATTATAAACAGACGATAACTTATCACATTATATTATTATGAATAAGAGACACATGTGAATTATGATTATTTAAAAATGTATATAATATTATTTATTTGTGCTTTTAAAATTATAAAAACGATATTATATTCATTAAATTATTACGATTATTAAATTAAATTAATTTTTTTTTAAATTATTTTATAAATGATATATTTTAAGTGGTTATATAGTTATATTTTACGTAAAATCATGATTTTTATATCATTTCAAAGATAATATTTGTTATTTTAATAATAGCATATAAAACAAAATTTTAAACACAATTTTTTTTACTCAATTTCAGAGGTTATTCTAAGTTATTCTAAGCCTATTTAATAAAAAAATACAAATTTTTTAAATGCCAAGCATAATTTTTCACAACTATTTTATATAATACAATTTAAAACAATTTCAAACAAAAATAATACATTAAGCATATTCTAAATGGTTCATATTTATATATAATATTTTCTATATATACAATAACATTGAGATTTAAATGCTAAATTCTAATCATCCAGGTTATATAACTGATTAATTATATTTGCATTTATTATATGTTCTTAGAATTTATTCTTAAATTTATCATTATGTGTATTATAAAACACAAAGAATTAAAAATTAAAGATTTTGTAAATTATGTTTTACCATATTGATAATATTTTTCAAGAAAATATTCAACAATACAACAAATTATTTCTAGTATAATAATTATTAATTAATTCTCTATATCAATATGTAAACAATTACATTTTTTGTAATATATTTAATTATAAAAAAATACTTATTAGTAAGTAATATTATTAAAGTAAATAATACTTAATTACAGTGATTATTTTACATACTTTGTATATAATATATAATATAAATATCATAAATATGATTTTCTATAAATAATATTATTTTTATAAATATAATTTGTCAGATATACAATTTGTATTATAAATATTTATAAAAAATAAGATTGTATGTTTAATGATAAGTAGTATCTCGAGTTGAGATTCTTGACTAAAGGCAAAAACATTTAAACAATACTATGTCACAGTTCAACTAGAGGATGCCTAATGATATCGAAATAATATCGGAATATATAGTAAACGATTATAGTTTAATATAGATTATGAATCTCTAAATGTGTAATGTGTATAAAATTGTATGTTAATATTATACAATGAATTTTTATATAAAAAGTATAATCAACTATATATATATGTTAGACTTCTAGTAATATAATAATACAATAATTTGATATGGAATAGCGGACCTATAGTTGAACTATATAAATTATGCCTTTAGTTAACTGTAATCATTTATAATATATATATATATATATATATATATATAACAAGGGCGGATCAAAGCAGGTATGGGAGCTTATATAAAAATTAATAAAAAAATGTGTTTAAATATCATATTATAGATTTGAGGGCCTCATATTTTATTTCACACGTTGGAATTTGTTCTTGACACAGCCCTGATATATATATTATATATATAATATATATAATATATATATATATATATATATATATATATATATATATATATATCATATCGTATTATCTATTTTAAATATATAAGAAAATACATTTTTAAATGTGATAAAATTGCTATAAACACATGAATTATAAACAATTCAATATTATATTAATTCATATAGTTGTATAAGTAATAGACTTATATATGAAAATTATAGAAAAAGAGTATTAAAATCATATTGATATTGAATGTCAAATGATTGTTTCGACTTCTATTAGCTTAACAATATGTTAGTGGTATGTACTGTATAGTATAATTAAAACTACATAATCTGTATTTGGCCATGTAACAATTGTATGTTCCTTGATATGTATATTACAAAGATATTGACATACCAGTTTTGGTCTTAAATAAGTAATGATAGGGTAAAATAATAATGGTATTTATATTGTTATACTTCCAAAATGATACGCAGATATGCTTGACATGTATGACATAAATTAGCTTACATGTCGCATGGTTAATACGCTATCAACATATATATATATAAGTATATATAAAAATAGCTTTCTATAATTTATATATTATTATATAATACATTACTATATATTACTATATAGTACACTGTATACAACGATATACTAACAGTTATAGATAGAATTGGTAACGCAGTGGAATACAATTGCTTCTATAGGTTGTGATCTTTAATCATATCTATAGTAATAATGATGTTTATATTACTAAATTAAAATTCATATGTATGTGTGTAGTAGTAGAAATAGTAGTATAAATTATAATTTATTAAATAATTATTTATTCACTAAAATCCAATTTTAAATAAAATTGTTATGAAGAAGTGAGATATATGTAATAACCTAATAATAATAATAATAAAGATATGGTGACATCCATAATGAAAAATAAAAAATATATAATAAAACTAGGTGATAGTTTGGAAATGAGTGTATTAAAGGGCAGTTTATAAAGTAAGTTAGATCAGTTAAAATAAGTATCTATGTAGTTAGTTTTGAATTTTTTTGAAATTTGTTCATTAGTTATATTCTTGAAGAGTTCTATTCCAATGAGATAGGTAGTTGGTTAATTGATTATGTTTTAAATGGTACTATTTGATGACCTCATGTTGTTTCTATCTTTAAATTCAATTGATTCTTTGATGAATTTAAGAATTTTAGTATATATAACATATATAGAGTTTTGTAAATGGATCTGTGTTTAAAGTTAAGCCGGTTTAATTTTTGTCTGTAGTATCATACTACTAGTATGTGTTCGAAACTTAAACATAATTCAACATGTTTGGTTTATAATGTTATCTTAATTAAGTCTTTTTTAATTGTGTGTCTGTATACAATATATAGTGTAAACTGAGAGATTTTTATGCAAAAATATATATATCGTATAATCGATTATTCTAATTGTATGAATATTTAGAATACCAGTCAATTCATACCAAGTTAATTAATATCAAATCATTTCGTATCACAAAAAAAAATAGATTGTATATATAGTATGAATTGACTTGTTAGTATCAACCACCATTGTCCCTACACCCATAGTAAATGTGTTAATAAACCACCTTTCCTTTGCAAAATCAATTTCACTATCATTCTATTAGTAGATATAATATCAGTAGTATTAAATAAATATATGTATATAATTTGTACCTAAGAAATCAAAAGAAAAAAGTATAGGTGGCGATAGTTAATATCTAATTATTATGTTACAAAAATCTTAATATTTACTTTAGTATACGTTGTATATAAATAATTTATTATACAATAAATAAGTATTATACATATATCATGTATAAACAAGCATTTTTATACATGATATATATCTATATATATATATATACTATATATTTAACTATAATTATTAAATTATTAAATAAGTATTATACATATATCATGTATAAACAAGCATTTTTATACATGATATATATCTATATATATATATATATACTATATATTTAACTATAATTATTTACTATATATTCCGATATTATTTTGATATAATTATCGCCCTATAGTTGAATTATGAAATAGTATTATTTACAAATTTTGCCCGAGATACAGAATATATTCCTAAATTTATTAATATCACAGCCATAATATTAAGTTATGAATAATTTATTAAATTTAACTTATTGTCTAATATGTATATAAGTATATAATTTGATATAAGTAATAATTCTTATTCATTAAATAATTTTATTTTTATTTTTTATAAGTTAAAATGCTTATGATTATCTTTAGAACTTGTAATACAAAGTATAATTGAAACGGTACATGGTCAAAAGCTTCACGATTTGAGCGCACGTACAATTGTTAATTTGAATTAGTGATATAAGATTCACATATCTAAATATAGGTGGTATAACTATAAATAATATCAAAGCTTTTCAACATTAATACAATTGATATGCAATATATGCACAGCATATTATGCAGCATACGTATATATATATAATGACATATATACATCATTTATTGATACACAAATATAACAATGATAATACAGACATATATATATAACATAATTATTATGATAATACATTATATTTGTGATATATATATTAATATATATATATATATATCAGTTTAGTTTGGTTTGGTGTGATTTAGTTTTAATATTTCCAGTTTTTTTTCGCTGCATTACATCTCAAGTAGGGTTGTTGGTTTTTTCGGTTTTTTTCGTATTGACCAAAAAACCCGTTTTTACTGGTTTTATGGAATCTATCAGTTTTTATGGTTTTTTCGGTTTTTTCGGTTTTTTCGGTTTTTCCAATAAAAACAAGTACAAATCATAATTCTTTCATAACAAAAAACTAACTAAATTGTATTAATTTTATTATAATTTTTAAATATATAGACATATCACATACCGGAAAGTTGGAATCGTATAATCTATTGTTTGATTGGTATTCATGTTACAAGTATATTATATATATATAATATATATATATATTAGTGTTGCCACCGGACTTCATACTAATACATTTGGTTTTCGTACTCGGACTGATATCTGTTTTTATAAAAAAAAATTCGGACTGATATTGATACACCTAAAATGTTGTAAGAATCGGACTGATACACTAAAAGTATTAGTAAGAATCGGACTGATACTATTTTCATGTTATGTGATAAATGTGAGCTAAAAATATGAGTTAGAAAACATTTAAATTCAAATAATAAAAAAAATATTTAAAATCCAATTTAGCCAATGGAAATTTAGTTAACTTAGTATCTATGGAACAACATTTTTGTAATTGTAAACATCAGATTCTCAAATAATTAAAAAAACTTAAATTATAAACAACATGTGAATTTAACACTAATTTTACCATAATGTCGACATATATTCTGTCACAGATAAATCAGATGTTAGTCATTATATTTATAAAATATGTATATCTAGTAGATCTACTATAGAACAATGTAGCCGAATAATAATATCCCTTGGTGGAATAAGACTCGAGAGATTAATTATAAAAAAACTTCAAATATTGTTGAACATATTAATTAATTTATATTTACTCTAATATCAAATAAATTATGCACTCTAATTTATAATAATTATAAATGACTACATATAGTATTTTTTTACAATATATCATTTAACTCTCATGGTAAAATTAATTTAAAATGTAATTAAATATTTTAATAATCTTAATATATTAATTAATTTATATTAATATAGGATTTGCAAACTTCGTTTTTAATTTTTTTTTAAATTCAAAAATTTGAGTTATATTTGTAAATTATTTTCATAATATTTTCTAATATTTGCATAAATTATTTTGAAATATTTTGCAAACTCCGTGTTTTATTTTCTAAAAAATTACAAACTTTGCATAATATTTGCAAATTATTTTCATAAAATTTTCGTATATTATTTTAAAATATTGCATTTTATTTGAAAATTATTTTCGTAAAATTTTCAAAAATCATTTTCGTATTATTTTCAAATATTTTACAAACTTCGTTTTTATTTTCAAAAAATATACAGAAAGTTCCAAACATTGTAAAATATTTACAATAATTAACAAAATACGTAAATAATTTACAAAAATTGTTCAAATATTTGTTTACTGGGATCGAATATGAAACGAATAGTAGAATTTTTAAACAAATCGAATATGAAACGAATATTAGAATTTTTAAACAAATCGAATATGAAACGAATATTAGAATTTAAAAACTAATCAAATTCTTATTTATCTATTCATTTACATCCCTAGTACTGATACAATACTGATACTTAAAAACATTACTTAAAGAAACTGATACGATACTGATACTTTTATTTTTTTTAATTGAACGATACTGATACATGGAAATGAGGGTCTGGTTGCAACACTAATATATATATATAGATATATTAAAAAAATATTAAATATTACCAAGTCTGTCATATTATTTAATAAATAATTTATTAATATTAAATATTTATTAATATTAAATATTTATTAATATTAAATATTTATTAAATATTTAATAATATTTATAATTATTAAATATTATTTAACTATAATATTTTATAATATTATATTATTAACATATAATAAAATATTTATTATCTAAATGTAATCAAAGAGGTGTTGATGATATAATACCAATATTTTTTGATTTTTGTATATACAATTATTGATAAATATATTCATTTCAATATTATATCATTTAAAATTAGTATCAATATTAATAATAATAGTATATATTATGTATATTATATAAATTATACCTTATAATTTTAAATTATATAAGGCAGTGTTGTTGGTTTTTATCGTTTTTAAAAAAACCAAAACAAAAACAACAAAAATCAACAACCCTATCAATATTATTAATAACTGTAGAGGTTATGTGTATTTTATTTATTCATTTAATAAACAAGCCTGGTCGAAAGAAAAATATAATTTGGATAGAATTTACTGAATCCTTTTATAAATTATACTACAATACTTTTTAATATAATATACACGAAATATCTAATAATAATCATATATCTTTAGAAGTATTTATTACTAAATACATTCAATATAACAATTTATTAATAATAATTATTTAATATATAAAAAAACCAATATTCTTCACAAAAAAACCAAATAAACCAAAAAAACGTAAAAAAATATCAAATAAACCGGTTTTTTTTTTAAAAACCAAAAAAACTAACAACCCTGATACATCACAATGTGAAATTGACATTACTTATTATTTTTTATTATTATCAGATTTAGGTTTGCACCAGGGTTTTTGTAGAAGCTAAAGCTTATCGAGACAATTACCCTTAATCTTAAAGCAAGTTCAAAAAAAAACTAAATAAATAAAATATTATAAAATATTAGATGACTTCCTGTTTACATAGATACAATACAATGAATAAAATAGAAAAATAATATAAATTGTTTGAACTTGCCATAAAATTATGTAATCATCATTTAATTATTTATAAATAAATAACTAAAATAAATAATAAGTACTATAAAATAATACACTAAACAAAAATATAGATGTATTAGTATAAAAGAAGAAAAAAATGAAGTAAAATGAAGTAAAACTGAATAAAACTGAATAAAACATAACAAAAAGAATATCTAGAAAGGTGGTAAGAAATGTATGTAACATTTTTTTTTTTTTTTTTTTTTTTCAGTAAATAAGTTTTAGGAATTTTGTTGTAATACTTTATAATAATGTAAAGAATGTAAAATATGTGTTCAAACTGAAATGTTAGTTTAATTACTAATTTTTATATAAGTGTCAATAAAGAGAAATAAAACAAAGAAGTATAATCAAGTATACAAGAAAAAAGATTCAATACAAAATGTTTATGTAATTAAAAATAAAGTCAAATAATATTATTAGTCAGAGGGAAATAAAAAATACTAAAGAAAATACTAAAGAAAAAAGAAATACCTAACAGTTTTTTTTAATTTTATTATTTTTATATAAACGTCAATTAAAAAGAAAGAAAACATGAAAGTAATTCAAATATAAAATGCAAAAATTCAGTAAAATAATATTATTAATGTCGGGGAAATAAAATATTGTAAAGTAAAACACTCAAAAGTATTAATTTTTTTTTAATTTTTACATAAACGTCAATAAATTAAAATAAGAATAAAATGTGGATCTTAGTATATAATACAATATTAGATAAAAGACATGATAAAAGATATAAAATTAGAAAAATGAGATTTAGATTATAAGTATACTGAGTAAGAAGATAACAAATGTGTATACATACGTTTCCTGAATAATTTATAATTTGAAATATTTTTTAAAATATTATCAAGCTTATTCCAGGTAATTGGTCCAATGTATATTAATGTTCTTCTGCATAGTTCTTTTTTGAAATTAATAATTGAGAAATTATTTATGCTCCTAGTGTTGTGAGATGATGAAGTTACAGAAAAAAATGCATTTGTTATAACAGGATGAAGATCATTGAAAATTTTAAACATAAATTCACATGTACTTATATATGTAATTTCATTTATTTTTAATAAAGAATTATCAATAAATAGTCCATTAGTATGATGTAAAAAATGTTTTTTACATATAATTCTTATCATTCGCTTTTGAAGAATATATATGCATGATACATTAGATTTATATGTATTTCCCCAAAATATGTTACAATACTTTATATGAGGCAAGAATATGGAATTATATATATGAAGTAATGCTTTTTTATTTATAAATTTGGAAATAATGTTGGTAATCCATATGATTTTTTTTAGTTTTGATTTTAAAAACAAGATATGTTGTTTCCAGTTTAATATATCGTCTATAATTACGCCTAAAAATTTATAAAATGTAACTCTTTCAATATTTCTGTTATTTAAATTTATATTTATAATAGTTCTTGAATTAATAGACATAAAGCAAGTTTTATTTAAATTTAATGATAACCTATTATATATTAACCATTTATTAATATTTTTTAATTCAGTTTGACAAATATAATTAAGTAATTCGGCTGATGTATTTTCAAAATATAAAGTAGTATCATCTGCGAACATGGTAAACTTACATAAAGAAGATGATTTTGTAATATCATTAATATAAATTAAAAATAAAATGGGTCCTAGGATGGTGCCTTGGGGTACACCCGTTATGACTTTTAGTTTATCTGAAATTACATCATTATATATACACTGTTGATATCTATTTGTTAAATAGCTCATTATCCAGTTAAGTGCAATGCCTCGTACTCCAATATTTTTTAATTTAAAAAGTAATATTCTGTGATTATTCAAAATTATAATAATTTTAATAAGTTCCTCAGTTATTAAAAATTATTATTGTGAAATAATTATAAATGAATATATATAATTCTTATACCTATTTAATAAAAATATAATATCAAATGTAATTATATAATATGATTACATTTGATAATATATAATTGCTTCATATTTATAACATTTATATAATATTATAATAATATATTTGTTATTAAAAAATAATAAATTGTATTGAAAAAATAATTCATAAAATTGTATGATAAATGGTTCATATTATGTTAGGACAAGTTACAATATACTAAAATAGTAATAGTAGTTTACTTTATTATTCAGTAAAATGATTAAATTTGGTAATATTTGGCTATGACATATAAATAACTATTATTAGTAATAATGTATTACTACAAAAACTATCACTTTTTACATTTTTACACTTTTTACATCATATTTCAATATATAAACAATTCATAATTAGAATATTCAGTAGACCGGTTCGTTCGATTCAATTTTTAATCCTTCATATAAAATATAATACATATCTATATTTTAGTATAATATGTATTAACAATTTTTATAAAAAAATAGTTACCTTTGGTCACGAAGCATTTAAAGTTTGAAATATAAATTATTATTTAAAAATAAAATGTATAATATTCCATGTATAATAGTAATGACACCATCTTATTATCTTTGATGTTTACAAATATTTAAATTAATATTTAAAATTAATTATGTATTTAATGAATAAATATAATATATACCATTATTTATATTTATTAATAATATAATATCTTAGATATTATATCTATATTTCATTTTTATATCTACAAATTACCAATATTAATGTCTCCTAAAACTCGAGAAAATACACCATTTTACAAAGTATTTATTTCAAAATAATTTAAAAAAATAATTAATTTTTTAAAATTAATATATATAATTATACTTTACATAAATTTGAGTGATCAGATTGTATTGAATTGTGGATATAAGTTAGATATAAATGTTCTTTATACAAATAAAATTAAAAAAATTAAAAAATATGTAAACTTATTTTGTATTTCATATTTCAAATAAAAATCCAAAAAAATTTACAAATGATTTTCTAAAAATAATTTTTAATTTTTTAATAATTAATTTGAATTGTATTATTATTTATCTATAAATTATATATTTTAATTTTTTAAATTAAATTGTAATAATTTATTTATATTAAATTATACGATTTTTAGACATTTTTTTTTACTAAAATAATTTTATAAAATTTGGACATCTAGATTGTTATGAAAAATATTTTGTAGTGTTTATACTACTTGTAATATATGTTTCTAGGATATATCCATAGTTGACTTAAAAAAAATCATTCAATTTTATAAAAATTGAATAAAACTTATTTCTATATCTCCCCCGGGATATACTAGAACCCGGTTTTATACGGTTTTATCCGGTTTGAATATAAAAATTGATAAATAACATGTTTATTGTTGATTATAACTACTAATATCACTTATACATATTAATATGTATATATTAAATATTATAATAGAGTTTAAGGTGAAAATAATCAGTTTCCAGCATATTATACACATTAATCATATTATTTTCTACCCGGTTTGAATAATTTAAATGACAGCTGATATTCAAATATATTGATAAATAACATGTTTATTGTTGATTATAACTACTATTGTCACTTATGCATATTAATATGTATATATTAAATATTATAATAGAGTTTAAGGTGAAAATAATCAGTGTCCATCATAATATACACATTAATCATATTATTTAATACTTTCAATTTGAAAAAATAATTTTCTACCCGGTTTTAATAATTTAAATGACAGCTGATATTCAAATATATTTATAAATAGCATGTTTATTGTTGATTATAACTACTAATATCACTTATACATATTAATATGTATATATTAAATATTATAATATAGTTTATTATAATTATTATTATCAATATATTGAACATGCTATTTATAAATATATTTGAATATCAGCTGTCATTTAAATTATTCAAACCGGGTAGAACATAATATGATTGTTATGTATAATATGCTGGAAACTGATTATTTTCACCTTAAACTCTATTATAATATTTAATATATACATATTGATATGTATAAGTGATATTAGTAGTTATAATCAACAATAAACATGTTATTTAGCGATATATTTGAATATCAGCTGTCATTTCAATTATTAAAACCGGGTAGAAAATTATTTTTTCAAATTGAAAATATTAAATAATATGATTAATGTGTATATTATGCTGGAAACTGATTATTTTCACCTTAAACTCTATTATAATATTTAATATATACATATTAATATGTATAAGTGATATTGTATATGCTAGTAGTTATAATCAACAATAAACATGTTATTTATCAATTTTTATATTCAAACCGGATAAAACCGGATCCAAACCGTATAAAACCGGGTTCTAGTATATCCCATCTCCCCCATGTTAAATTTTAAATGTATTCAATGTTAAAATAAAAAGGTCTCGTGACATAAAACTATTTAAGATATAGGTCTAAAATTTTAAAAACTTATTCATCATAGCATACATAATTGTTATAGAAGTGAAGGTTTATAAAATTCTAAAAAAAAAATTAGTACGAACCGGTCTAATATTCAGCCTAATAGTGGCGTTATTAAATTAATAATCACCAAATCATTGTATCGAGGCATGTAAGTGTAATTATAAATGAGTGTCCTACCTGCTCCCAGAATTAGGGACCCTGATATAACGTATAATTATGGCAATTATAACTTATAATTTAAAATTTAAATTAATTTTTAAAAAACGATAAATCAGTAAAAACCGTAAAACCGAAAAAATGTAAAAACTATAAAACCATGGTCTTTTCAACTTTAAAAAACAGTAAAAACTGACGAAAAAATCCATTTGAAAAAACCAAATCAACCCTAAATTAGGGTCCCTAATACTGAGTGAGCATATGTAAAATAATTACTCATAAATATAATTTAATTCATATGAATAGGTATGTACCTCACGTTACAGATACATTATTATCTATCGTATACTACCACTGATACATTATTATAAATAATATTTATTAAATATACATTAAATTAATATTATCTTTTACCACATTACGATATTATGTAATATCATTGGTTAATTGTAATATACGTATAGGCTATTATATATTATATGATATCATGATTAATTAATTCTCATATTCTCATGATTTCTTGTTATTTTGAAATCTATGTCCAGTATATATCTATATTTATTTATGTTTAGTATAATATCAACTCTCTAATTTGAATAAACAATATTTAGGCATTGAAATCGTAGCTTATTTTCAAAAATCGATAAGCTTTTGACAATAAACCTTTGATACTACTGAGTTATTAAAAAAAAATGTATTACAAATTGAAAATTACAATATAATGTAAAAATCATTTTTTAAATTTTAAAATCATTTTAAAAATGTATTTACTACATAATGTAGACTACATTATATTTATTATTATACTACATAATGTAGTATAATAATTGAATATATATAATAATTATTATCATAATAATGTAATAATTTTATTATTATTAAATAATTATTTAATAATAATTTATTATAATTATATAATTCTAAATGTAATCATTACAGTAATGATTAAACATGTAACATTAATAACATTAACATCATTATAGTATATGTATATTGAATATAATATTCAGCATTAAATACTTATAATATTATACATACATAATATATTGTATTATATAATTATAATATATATTATATTAAATATATAAATAATTTATAAAATATATTTTTAGTTATAATTATTAAAAATGTACTAACGTCCTATATTATTATTAAAATATATATATAACAAACTAATTATAATATACAATTCCTATGTATATTCCTAAGTATATATTAAATAATTTTTACTTAATAAAGTTACAAATGTATTGCAAAATTGGAATTATTTATAGCTAAATTAAAAACATTGGACATTTAAAAATGCTTCACTCATTCATATTTATGAAAATATATATATACATATATATATATTTATGGATTTATATATATATGTATATAATTTTAATTTCTAAGATCGCCCCCTAGGGTTAGATTACAAAATTCCACCTTTCGATCGTATTATGCATATCAACATTTCTAATTTCCTCAACATATCAAATATCTTTTAAATTTATTTTTTAAATATGAATTTTATATTATAATTAAAAACTACTCTTTAAAATATAGGTATGCAATATAATTTTAAAATATGTGTTTTATATATAATATATACGAAATTTAAATATTTATAAATGTACTACGAATATATACAATTAGATAATAATTGTTTTAAAAATATTATATTAACAGTCGGTGAGATAATATATCTTTCAAATATTCCTTAAATTGATTCTAATGTATAAAGTCAAACATTATAAATATACGCATATTCATAAAAATATCACATTAAATATATTATATAATTATAATGTAGATATTAATATATGTGAGTATATTAATATATATCATTATTATAATAATTATATTTATAATAATTTAATTATTAATTATAATTATAATAATTTAATTATTAATTATAATCATTATACTAATGATTATTATAATAATATTAAAGATTATAATTATTATAATTATAATATATATAATATTATAATAGTATAGACATATGTAATGTAATTATCATCATGAATCATGACATGATCATCATGATGATGATGTATTATTTAAATAGTACAGCTATAAACTTTATAATAAAGTTTATATGACATATAATATGTTATAAACCATATAATTATTATATATTTAATATAATAATAATTATATATATTCAATATAATATTGATATAATATATATAATTATTATGGATTATGGTTAAAAGCTTCGCGATTGATGCGCGATTTGAACACCCGCAAAATTATGTATTCGAATTATTGATTTTACAATTACTGTAACAATTGTTATTAATATCGTATGATTTTCCATTATAATTAGCGTATATCTATTTATAGACTATCAATGATAGTCTATCATACATGCAACGGCTTATCATTATCCTATATATATATATATATATGTGTGTGTGTTTTTTATAGGCTCACTCGGAAAGTTATGCAACTAAAAAAACCTGTCAATATAAAAACTAAACCTAACTAAAAAGAAAATAAATGTTGTTGGAAAAGAATATAACGAAACATTATTATAATAATTTACATATCACTATTACATTTCTGAAATGATTTCATATAATATATTGCTTCTACTTGGAATTAAATTGGCTTTACGACACTATATTTATATCCTATATATGTATAATATTCGAATTATAATTAAGTTATTTCAAACATAATATTTAGAATATTTTCGAAAATTAAATTTTTCGGAAAAGAATATAAAGTAACATTACTATAATAATTTAAGTATCGCTGTATTATATTATTATATAAATATAATATATTGCTCCTACTTGAAATTAAATGTATTATGAGAAACTATATTGATATTTTATGTACTTATAATATATTGATATATATTTACATATACATATATACACAATATATTAAAATAAAGGACTTATTTCCTTTCTATAATATGTACATTTTATGAACTAATTCAAATTCATATTTTGCGCGTTTGTTTTTTAACTATTACGCGCTAGTTTGGACCCGTCACCATGATAACAATTAACGTTTATAGATTCATGTAATATTTAATAATATAATATGATTATTTTTTATACTATTATTATAATAACTATAGTAACTATAAGATCAGTTTTAACATATAATTTTGGGGTTAGCAAAAACCCCAAAAATCAAGAATATTTTGTTGTGGTTTCTAGGTTTTTACTGAGGTTTTTAAAGTTTTCATATAATCATTAAAAAATAAAAATATTGATTGTTAAAGAATATTTTGTTGTTATAATTATTTATCTTTAATTATTAATATTATTCTTCTTAAATAATAATGTCAAATAATAATGTCATCTTCATTATTTTTCCTCTTTGAGTTATTTATTAAATAATGTAAATTTACATTAAAAAGCAGTTAGTCGTTGCAACCATTTTATAGATACTTTACTTTATATTAATTATCAATTTATATTAGAATTAATTATTTAAATTTATATAATTTAAATTAAAGATATTAATTGATTAGTTTTTACTATTACAATACAACTTTAAATATTAACAAGGGATTAAATGTTATTATTTATATCTGTAAAATTATCTTATTCTAGAATATGTTAGGAATATAATAAAAAAAAGTACTTATTTTTTTTTAATTTCCAATAATAATAGATGTTTAATCAGGTGAAAAATATCTGAATATCAAATTAATATAAATTAAATCTTTTAAATCTTTTAAAAATTTTAAAAAGTGATTATCAAATATAATAGTATCATGATATTTTTATAATTTAAATTAAATATTCATATTAATATTATAACACAACCAAAAGTTTATATTACAATTACTTATAGATTTTGTCTTTTTACTATAAATATTAAATTAAAATTATAACAAATATTAACTCCACTATTTTTACTAGATCTCAACTATCATCTTTTTCTGATGTTCATTAAAATATATAATATATATATATATATATATAAATTAACATTTATTATCTAAATTTGAGTATTTTTCTTTATAGTTTTTTAATAATGATTATATTGATGAAATTATGTAAAAATATATTACCTTTTTTCCACTGATTATTACAGATATAAATTAAATGTGAATTTATTATAGGTATAGCATTTATAGATATTTATAATCTAAAAAAATACCAAATAAATGTTGGAAATTAGTCAACTATTACTAATAAATTGTTATAGTGACAGTACTCTCGCCTATATTTACATAAATACCCAAAATGGTAATGTTAGTAAAGATCCACTTAAGAAACTAAAATCAATCAAGACACTCTAAAATAATATTTATAATTAATTTCTCCCAATATTACAAAATAATTTCTTTTATAAAAAACTATTTCTATATCATATATTAAATATTATTTTTTAATATTTCAATGGTCCTAATATATTTTATATATTCTATTTCCTATTATTTAAAGTTGGGGACATGTCCCACAATGTCTTCGTATGCCCCAATTGGGAAATTCACCTTTAATGCAATAATATATATTTGTATCTGGAGGATTAATCATAAATATATTTTTATTTATATTTGAGTGTTGTAATTAGTTCATATATATAGAACAAATTATATTTGAGTATATTCATTATAATATACGATTACATAATGTAAAATTGTTTCTGAATTTAAATTGACATAAAAATAATATCTATCTTTTAAATATGTCATATAACATTATTTACATATAATATAAATTTAATTAATATATATATATATATATATATAAATATATATATACAATTAATTACAGTTTATGCAACCTGTAGATAGGAAATATATAGTGTTATTCAAATACAGTTTACAATAAAATTATTCATTGTATTGAACCTATTTTTTTTTGTATCATGTTCGCATTATAAATGCATCTTTGCAAACAATAACATTTTCTAGATATACTATATTACATATATATTGTTATACATATATACAAATTATTTTAGTTTTTTTAAATGAATCTAGAATTACTTATAATATATTTTATATATAATGATATTTTTTACAAAATTGTTCTTTGAAATTATTCATATAAATGTATAGTCTCTAATAGAGACTCTCTATATAACACTAACAACTATTTAAAAAGTTACAAAAGTTAGTTTTTTATTAGTTTTTTCTGTAGCGACTCTAATGCATACATACCTAGCGTAAAAATTGATCATTGAGTAATTGGCGTTTAAAGTTTCATGCCAGTAAATAATACATGTAATAATTATAGATAAAAACATGTTTTATGTGATTTATAGATTGTTTTGGGATACCATTTTTTCACAGATACTAGATTACACATTAAAGAGTAGTTTTATGAAATACTATTTTTTTTTATGATTTATGAACATTTATCGATTTCTACACTGGGTTAACCTTAATATACTAAAATGTACATTTTGTAATATTTATCTATTATAGGTTTTATAAATAATAATAATTTATTATAATAAAAGGTAATATAAATATAAGACAGAATTTAGTGACCTAGGATGCCACCTATCGTATTTCAAAATAATTAATTAATTAAGTCCTCTTCCAAATTTTCATCCCTTATTATTTGTTGTGTATAAAAATCATTTTATTTTGGCTAATCATTTTAAATATTATCCAAAACCTACAAATAAATAAAACAGCATTCATTCATATTTTATACATATTATATTTAATCTATAAGTAAAACAGTAAATACTTATATATATTATATTTAATAATATATTTATTATTTGGATTTTATATATATATTTATTTGTTATAAATTAATAAATAGTGTTTTATAAGTATTAATTTAATATATAGTGGAGGCCTAATATTTTTTTAATATTAATATAATCATAGTTTTTTTTATTTTGTGATATGATAATTTTATCAATAAAATGCATTATTTTTTTTAATTTACATTTCTATATAAATATTTTATAACAAATTTATTTATAAATTATGTTTGAATTAAAAAATATTTTTCTATATTATGTATGACGACAATCTATAATTTAATATGTATCAAATTATATTAAAATTGTAATATAATCATATTGAAATCAATAATTTATAAATGAGTTTTTGTATTGATTTAAATATATAATTAAAATATATACTGGAAAATATGCTATATGATAAAACCATTCAGCGTAGATTACAAATTTGACAAAATATACATTAGAAGATAATCTGTCCTGGCTATTATGTTATAATTATATTATATTAATTAATTCATTGCTAGTATTATCAATAATATAACTATGTCAATATAACTATTAATTATTACTAATTATATTATAATATTAATATCATACTATTCTGGATTAATAACTAAATATATTAAATATATTAATGAATAAATAAATAAAAATAGTGGAATAATAAATATAAATAAAATATGATAAAACAGTAACACCGTAACTTTATTATTTAGTTATATCTATTATTTTTAAGTAATAATATTCTCAATTTTAGCAATTATTTAATTGATTATATTTATATATATATATATATTATATATTTTTTAATTCTTTTGATTATTATTTTATATTTTTTGTTGAGATTAATTTATTATTAAAATATGTACATACTTTAATCTAATCAATCATTTATTATGTGGGCTGATACAAATTGGTCACATTTGTGAAATATATTATATTAGATTCTATATATATCTGCGGAGAGTTACTCACGATTAGTCACAAACATTCACGAAACAACACCCAGTTCTAATGTCACTATAATCATCTTCAGATTGAAGCTGACCTTGTTACAGATTTTCTAGGTCACCACCAGCCTGAGATATGAATGGTTTGTGAGTATATGTGAATATACATGTATCATCTATGTACCGTCCTCATTAAATATTATCTAAATTATATAGCATGCGTCTATAGGTTATATCGTAGATTTATTATAATATGACTCAATTAATATCATGAAAAATGTATATTGATAATTTTGATATTATTTAATATTAATTAAATATGTGTCAATCAGATCTGTTTAGAATTAATTCAATTGGCTAAAATTAATTTATAATTAATTTTTTTGATATTTTCTAATCCTAACATTATATATGACACTTTATTAAATATACATAGTTAATAATCCATATGTAATTGTATTCATTATGTTTTCATATAACTATAATAATTATTAATACAAATTAAGTTAATAATTGTTCATGTATTAAATATAAATTTATATTAAATAAAATTTCTATATTAATAAAATAAAATCTATATGTTGGGATTATATTCATAACTAAAAAAATATTTTAAAATTAATTATTGTTACATTCAATAATAGTTTATTAAATTTTTATTTATTTTATTTTTATTTTTTTATTTGGTGGAGTCCTTTCATCCCATCCAGGAACTTAGATGAAGTTTTCACTTATAACCATATATGGCTCTAATGTCCCTTCGAAGCCGGGAATCATAATATAATACATTTATTTTTGTAATTATATAATAATTTATTTGTATTTATTAATTTAAATATAATATTTAATATTGTATCAATATTTCATATAACAAATTATATTAAAGTTTATTTTATCATAATCGAATGTAATATTTCTTCTCACATAGGTAGGAAAGTGCCAAAATTTCATCTTCCTGCTACTCCAGTTCAGAAGCCAAAGTAAGTAATCACCAACACAAACACTACCATTACCATCACTAATATCATCTGTTATTTATTCCTATTTTGGAACTGATTTCTAAAAAATAAGTTCATATAACAATGAATAATACTAATATATGATTTAAAACCAAGGCAGGTCATTATAATAATAATGAAATCTGTTTTATTTGTTTGTAATTCACTGTAACAATAATTCACAGACCTCCATTAGACTTGGACTCTATAACAACAATTACTATAGATGATCGTTCATTTCAAGTTGATTCCGATGATCTGATCAAGGTTATGTTCATCTCCAAACATTTCATTGTCCTTACTAGTCTCATATAATTGTAGTTAATTATCTGATTATAATTATTATCTTATGTAATATTGAATATACAATGAATAATATAGAGGTAATTCTACTACTACTACTACTACTACTACTACTACTACTACTACTACTACTACTACTACTACTACTACTACTACTACTACTACTACTACTACTACTACTACTACTACTACTACTACTACTACTACTACTACTACTACTACTACTACTACTACTACTACTACTACTACTACTACTACTACTACTACTACTACTACTACTACTACTACTACTACTACTACTACTACTACTACTACTACTACTACTACTACTACTACTACTACTACTACTACTACTACTACTACTACTACTACTACTACTACTACTACTACTACTACTACTACTACTACTACTACTACTACTACTACTACTACTACTACTACTACTACTACTACTACTACTACTACTACTACTACTACTACTACTACTACTACTACTACTACTACTACTACTACTACTACTACTACTACTACTACTACTACTACTACTACTACTACTACTACTACTACTACTACTACTACTACTACTACTACTACTACTACTACTACTACTACTACTACTACTACTACTACTACTACTACTACTACTACTACTACTACTACTACTACTACTACTACTACTACTACTACTACTACTACTACTACTACTACTACTACTACTACTACTACTACTACTACTACTACTACTACTACTACTACTACTACTACTACTACTATTGTTTCATTCACTATAACTGATTCACCTGATGTACACAGATATCAGAACTAGGTGCTGGAGCATATGGAACCGTAACCAAGTATCAACATAGAGAGACCAGTACTATAATGGCAGTCAAGGTTACCCCACTTCACATAGCAATATTCTCACTGCAATATTACCTGCACTGAAGATGTGTGCACTTCTCTATAGTAGCGCGACAGTGTGTGCTAATGCAGGCTTAGATTATTTACAATCTCAGTGTGTGTGTGTGTGTGTGTGTGTGTGTGTGTGTGTGTGTGTGTGTGTGTGGTGTGTGTGTGTGTGTGATTTATTACCATTGGCTTTTATGATTGTTTTCCTATACACATTGGTGTCTCATACAGCATTGACATAACACTGATAATTAGGCATTGTTACTCTTATGCTGATGACATTATCACTAGATATCTGTGTTAATGTGAACATCACCTGACATTCATTGAACTACATCTAATGCATATACATACATATACATACATACACACTTACATTGACATATAATCCTATAGGTTGGTATTGCCACTCAACTATGTAGGAATGCTACACACAGTGTGTAACACTCTAGTAACCATGACAACATAAACAATCTGTTGTGTTGTTATTTATTATCATCTGTTAATGCACTGACCTACCCACAATGCCCTATTACACAAATACACAATGACCTTATGTTTGCTATATAGTCAACATATTATTATGATATTATGTGAGATTTGCATATATAATAGCCTTCATTTGTTGATCACATTAAAAGGTCGCTCATAGAGGTCATAGTTTTAATCAGATATAGTACCGATGCTTGAAGCAATGTTAGAATATAGATATGGTTGCTAAGCTTTACTTACATATCAATATGCTAACTTGTTATACAGAAATATGTATATAGCCTGGTCTAGTAGTAACACATCGATACCTGATATCATATATATATATATATAAATATATTCACATTTAATTGTATGTATGTTATCAATATTTAATATTACATCAATATTTTTAGATATATGTTTTGTAAACCATTATATTTTTTTATTAAATTAAATTTAAATCATCTCCACGATTATACTAGCTCATCATTATGTAATATTGCGATTTCTTCACAGAAAATAGCGCTGACTATGAATTCTCTGGAACAGAAACGCCTGCTTATGGATCTTAATGTGTCAATGAAGACGGGGTCATGTCCTTATACCGTTACGTTCTACGGTGCTCTCTTTAGAGAGGTTTGTAAATAAGTCATTTGTGCATGCATTCCGATGTAAACACATATTCTCGCTTATACACTAATGTACATCCTTGCATGTATTCTATCATGCAAGGATCATTGTTTGTGCATTGTTGAGGTATTAATACCATTAAAAGTTCATTGTTTTTAATAATGATATCACTAAAAGCGAAAACCCTTATGTTAACTATATGATACTTACATAATAATCTCTAATACCTGGACCCGTTTAAATCTCTAATGTATAACATAACCATTTACTCACAGGGAGATGTGTGGATTTGTATGGAATGCATGGATACTTCCCTAGATAAGTTCTACAAAATGGTGTATGAGAAAGAAGAAACTAAAATTGAAGATTCTTTGCTGGCTTACATTGCTATCTGCGTTAGTATCATTCCTACCTGTACTATTATCTGTTATTCTCCTTTCCCCTCTCAATCTTTATCTATTCATACCCCCTTCTTATTGACATATATTTCAGCGAAATCACTATACATCACTATTACTACTATTATGCCAGTTATGCCATAATGTTTCTACTTATTATTGGGGTCAAATACAAATATGTTTATCCTAAAATAAAAAGTTAAAATCAAATACAAATTAAAATAAGAAGAAAACTAAATACTATATTATATTTATATTACCTTTTCATATCCTATTTTTATATAATATAGTATTATATTAATAAAACTTCAAATATTTCTAATATATAATATTAATGTTAAAAAACTGTTGAATATTTTACTCTTATAGGGTGTTCACATCAATTCCGTTTTAAAAAACGTACGTGTAACTGCAACTTCAAATGATTCATTCACGGCAAATTTGAAGTTATGAGTCACATTCCTATTTATTTGAAGTTGAACTACACGTTTTCTGAACGTTTTCTGAAATAGGATTAATCCTATTTTCTGTACGTAATAACACACAGAATTAGAGAGAACAGCTAGAATTACACTTGATTCCAATTGATATATATATATATAAAGTATATTATTACATATAACTTATCGAATAACTATTTATTAAATATATATATATATATTAAATATACTATTTATTAAATATATATATATATATATATATATATATATATATATATATATATATATATATATATATATATATATATATATATTGATATATATATATATAAAGTATATTAACAAATGTTTATTATTACATATAACTTATCGAATAACTATTTATTAAATATATATATATATATATATTATAAAAAGGTTATATAAGATGGTATACAACTATATATATATTTTAATAATATATATATCAACTATACAATAGTAATATATAATATATATTTCAATAATTTATTAAATATTTATTTAAATTATATATATTTCATAAGTTTAGATATAATTATAAGGATTTATGTATTATATAATAATATAGTATTTGTTATATTAGTTAAAAATATTAAATTAATAAATATAATGTATGTAGTATTTATGTATTTGTGTATTTAAAGAAATATATAATACTACTATTTATACATTGAATTTAGCTATATCCCACAATTAGATTTGTTACAATTGATTTTATTTGTACATTTTTAAATATAGGTGGCGATATATGTCTACCCTTACGACAAACTAAAAAACACGGAATTGATGTGAACACTTAAAAATCTGTTACTTCAAATTTGCTGTGAATGAATCATTTGAAGTTGCAGTTACACGTACGTTTTTTAAAACGGAATTGATGTGAACACCCTATTATACATTTACTATCTTTATTTAAATACTATATAAAACTTTTTTTATTATTTTATTAGCAATTAAAAATATTTATAGTATATAAATAATATGCACCATGCAGCAAAACTAAATCACTAAAACTACATATTTGACCCTATCCATGATTATCACTGATAACATTGAAGTAATTGTAATCTTCAGAAGAGAATAGCATTACTGGGGATAATACAGTGATCTGTGAGACCATACATGAACGCAGCAGGCATGCTAGATCATGTGTAATGCGGCATTACTACTGCCATTATAAACATAAGAACACACTTTATTAATTTCCCAGTAGAATATATACAGATGTTTTATATAAATAATTAATATATAGAATATATCCTTAGAACTAATTTTCTTGCCTATTTTCTATGCGCCAATGTCTATGTTAATATTGCATATTATCTTTATCAAATATAATATAATATATACACTTATATAATTAAATATAATTATATTTAATAAACTCCCAGAATCTACCTATTCTCTTTTTTATGCTCACTTATGTTGTAATTAAAAGTTGTAAAGAATGGCTTCGCAAATATTTGTTTATAAGATGCACTTTTTGTATAGTGAGAATTATTCAAATGTTCTCACTAATTTGTGCAAAAGATATCTCATTAGTCAGTTATTTCTACAAGTTCTGAACATTCTAATATATTCTATGACATACCTAATATAATAGCACTTGTCAATAACTAATACACACGATTCACTATATATTTACATGTAAACACATTTATAATAGTTATTTCATCTGCATCTACCAATGTGTTTATATAAAATAGATATTTAGATTGTATAGATAATATGGATTTAAAAAATGGATAAAATATGATTAATTCTATATAAAATATGTTTATAATTTTACTGTTTTTTCTCAACATATGTACAACAATGAAACCAGAAATTTATATTTAATTAATTTAATATAATATAATATATGTAATTATAATACTTTATAAAATGTATTCAATTTTAAACTATTTGAATTAAATTATGTTCTTATCAAAATTAAATAAATATAAGGGAATTATTTGAATAACTGAATAATATATTTAAAATTAATACAAAATTGTGACACAAAAGTACAGAAAAAGTAATTTTAATAAAACATTTTAAAAATTGTATTTAAAAAAAATCTAATCACATTGAGAGATCAAAATGCACTCATAAATCATGTATATGAATTTTAAATTGTTTTAGAAAACTGAAATACTACAATCTTAAAGTTTAAGTCATTATATATGATGAAAAATCTATGGATAAAATTAGTAGTATTAACTTATAATATTTACTAATATGGCCTCATCTTTATATTAATAGTGCTTGTAAGAAAATAAAGATCATATCAAAATTAAATATATAATAATATAATATCTCGTCACTTTATATATTACAATAAAATAAAAATGGAATAAGTTATTTTTACATATAAAGAATGCTTCCATAGTAAATTATATATATATATGTATTTTTTAAATAGAATAATATAATATATTAACTTATTGACATATAATGGTGTGATGATTGTACAGTTGAGATTTTGTCATTAATAATGATTACATTAATTTGTATTATAGTAATATTATCATAGAACATATGCAAGTAATAAATTATATCAAAATACTTACTAAAAATAGTAATATTATTGCATAATAATAAAATAATAATTTATATTATAAACTCAAACGATGAACATAACCAGGTGGTGAAGGCCCTCTATTACCTGAAATCACAACTAAACGTGATGCATCGAGATGTGAAGCCTTCCAATATCCTCGTCAACAAGATTGATGGCAAGGTGAAGATGTGCGACTTTGGTATCTCTGCTCAGATGGTGAACTCTGTGGCGAAGACTTATGAAGCTGGCTGCAAACTCTACATGGCGGTTAGTCATCAGCGTATCCTTGACCTTGTACATCGACCTTCGTAACCCTGAAGTTTGGAGCGCATGTTTTTAAGTCATTTAAAACTCTTTATATTTTTTTTTCAAACCGTAGCCTGCTCAGAACGTTATTGTGTACTACATTCTGAGTAGGAACAGGTTACATAATCAATTGAGTCTGTCCTTCCATCACACTATTATTATATTCATTAATAATGTATTATTGTCATTAAACATATATTCTTAGATTTTCAACTAAATATATATTATGTAATCATGTGTAGATAATAAAGAATTTATATTAACTTTCATTTGAAGATTGAATGTTCTATAGTATTTATGAGCCATGAATAACTGGAGTAACTTTGCAAATATTTCATACTAATTATCAGTTGTTTTCAACTGTACATTTTTATTCAAAATTCAAATATTGTATTTATTGGCTACATGGGTACTCAATTACATGTAAATAGATTCTAGTCTATACTTGCTACTAATATAAATTCTATTTCAGAAAAAATAATTGAAATATAAAAAAAATATTATTTTCATAAACTAATTAAACTAGTTAATAAAGTTTTATCTAATTAATATTTGAAATTGAATATTTATATTTTCTAAAAAATTAGAAAATAATGTTTTCAATTGACAATCTATATATGATTACACATACTCTAGAAAGCTGGCACACTGTGTTTCATATAGATGTTATTTCTATATTAAACACAATTATTAGAATATAATATAATCTACTCTTTGAATATCATTTTGAATACTAGTGCATTCAAAGTCATTTCAATAAAATAATAAGTAGATGATTTTTAAATTTGTATTATAATTTACTAGTAAGGACAGGATGTCTGATCTCAATCTCAACAATGGCAACTTTTGTACTCCCATTTATATACTTTTCAGTGGTAAAGTAAAAATTTAAATTTTAAATATATTTCAATGATTTTAATCATTGAATCACAGATATCCGATATTGATTGATTTGTGAAATGAATTCATATTTTTAATTTTGTATTTCTAAATAAATATTTATTAAAAAATACAAATTATTTATAAATTATGTTTGAATTCAATGATTTTTTTTATATTATTTATATCGGCATTTCAACTAATATAATGTGTATTAAGCTGAGTTCACACCAAGAATCCGTACGGATAACCTGAACGGATTTAAAATCCGAGTATATTAGCTTAATTTAGGTGTGAAGTCAATTTTAAATGTTCGGATAAATCCGTACGGTTTTATTTACGACATGTTCTATAAAATCCGAGCACTGGACGGAATTATAAAGGAATATGAGGAATTTGAACGCACTAAACACGGCGTGCGTTATACTCAGATTTTCTGTCGGGATTTATGAATGCTTTAAATATATTTTATTTTAAAATATATATCCGTGCTGAATATCCGTACGGATTCTTGGTATGAACTCAGCTTTAAATTATATTATGAAGTTCATGTAATAATATTGAAATCGTTGATTTAAAAATGAGTTTTTACAATGATATTTGTATAAAATTCAAATTTATACTTCTGGACATGATGCAATATAATAAAATCACTCAGGCTGAAAATAAAGCTTCACAAAATATGCATTAACAGACTTTATACTAGGTAGCTTTATAATACCTATACAATTATACTAAAATATATAATAATATAAATTATATTTTTTTTTTAATATATAATTTTAATAATTTTTATTTTTACTAACCTTCATAAAATACAGTTTTAATGTTACAATATTTTTTTATTGAAAATTTAATACAATATTTATTTTATATAATTGCATCTGATTCGTAAAAAAATGAATATATATATGTATATATGAATCTAGGAAGAAAAATAAGTATCTATTTTATTCATTTTAAAATATTTATTAATTTTAACTTGTATATCCATGAATATTAGTATGATTTGACCTTGATATTTATCCCTTAGACTTTTTATAAAATATATTATTTCCTTAACATTATGATGTACACGCTTTTAAAGGCTCATTAGGGATGTAATGCAGGTAACAATTTCTAATATGCATTATCCACATTTATATATAATGTGCAAAATTAGAATAAACCAGAGTTGGAAAAAATCATGATTTTTTTAAAAAAATCAAAAAAATCAAAATCACATTGATTTTTTTGATTTTTTTGATTTTTTTGATAGAATAAATTATATTTATATAAATTTATTATATTAAAAAATATTCTCTATTAAAAATGTACTTAAAAAATAATTTTAAAACTACTTGTATGGTATAGATGCCAACTCATAATGACATAAATTAAGGAGGGTTTATATGAAAAACTAATACTAATAATATTAATATATTTATTGTTATTTAAATTATTATTTTGTATTATAATATAAAATGTATATGAAATGATTATATTATGATCTTAACAATGTTCCATTGAATGTATATAATTCTTTGATGTTAAATATTAAAGAAACACATAAGATAAATATTTGTGAAATCATTTTTTTCAAAGAATGCATAATATAATATTATAGTAATTAATAACAATGATTTTCCAGATGTTTCGCAAAATCATTGTTAATAATTACTAATTATAAAATATATATCAAAGAGCTAAAATCTTTACATTCAAAGAAATCATTTTTTTCAAAGAATGCATAATATAATATTATAGTAATGAATAATTACTAATTATAAAATATATATCAAAGAGCTAAAGATCTTTTATTCTATAATAGGTTTTTTATATAATATAATTTTAAATATATATATATAATATATTATATTTATTTTAAATAATAATTTCTAGAAATGTCTAGTTTAATATTTACAAAACAAATTAATTAAGCATTATAAATAAATATAACATTGGTAATACTATTAATAATAGTAATCCAAAACTAAATTAATTACATTTTATCAAATTATAAAAAAGTTGATTTATAATCAAAAAAAATCAAAAAAATCAAAAAAATCATGATTTTTGCCTTCAAAAAAATCAAAAAAATCATTGATTTAATCAAATGATTTAAATCAATTGATTTAAATCAAACAACTCTGGAATAAACAAATATCAGAATTATTTATTTCAGAAAACCTAATAATTTAGTATTATTGATTGAATTACATTTTGTATTTTTACTATTATATTTTTTCTTGTTAATTTTTTCCGGTCACCATATATATATACATATTCTTAATTCACATCAAAAAACATTAAATTATAAATGTATAGATATAAAAATGTCAGTATATAAATATATATATACAGTATATATAAAAGTTGTTTTAAATAAAAATATAAATTCAATTTATTCTATACATAAATATAAATTTGGTATAATACTTAAAGGATATGCATTCCAACATACCAAAGGGTATGTATAGCAATAAATAGATTTTACATGTTTAATTCAGAAATGGTGGTCTGCTAAAAGTGAAAATATTTATTTATTTGTTATCAAATCTTTAAAATATTAAAAAATATGAAGTATATTATAATGTATATAAATGATATATAAAGTAAAATTAATTTTTCTTTCACACATTTAAATTTCAATATTAGTTAGTATTAATAATAAATTATAATTATTTTTTAAATAAATTATCAAAGAAATTCATAACTATAGTGAATATTGAAAGAAAACACATTATTATTTATATATTATCCATCTTTACTGAACATTTAAATTAAGGGCACCCGGCACTCGTAAAAATAACGAAAAAAAATAATTCTGAGATTTTTTTATTATGATTTATTTATAATATTTGAAATATTATCTTTAAAATGGTACCAAAATTGTATGTTTACGTAAAATAAAAGATATAAAAAGAAGTATTTTAAAACACCTATAAAAAAGTAAATACAATAAATATTTTAAAATATTTTAAAATTATTATATTTATTCGTAACCTTCGCAAAATGCATATTTTTACGAGGTTATACAATCAAATTTAAAAATTTAAAGACTGAATCAAAGATTATTATATGATGTATTAGTGTATAGGTGGCGCTTTTGTTATGAAATATTGGAATTTTGACAGATTGCTGATTGATATATATATATTTTTCATTTTAGTATTGTCTATAATGTATGTATCCTATATAAGTTTATTATTCATATAAATTATACAATTTATACTCAATATGCATAACATATACACTAATGCATTACTTTTATATATTTATATATATATATATATATCAATAAAATGTAATAACATATATAAAAAATCTTATTTATTTAAAATATCAATACAATGTATTTATGAAAACTTTAAACTTGATTTACACAAAATAATTATAATTGCCAATTCTGTTCACTATAATTCTAATTACTTTTGTTATAATGCATTATTTTATTTTATTTTTTTTACACTATATTCATAATATATGTAGCATTATGGTGTACTTCTCATTTATATAGTTATGTATATATTATTATATCAAAAATAACATATTAGTCATTTTTTTATACAATTTATTTATGAAAACTTTAAACTTGATTTACACAAAATAATTATAATTGCCAATTCTGTTCACTATAATTCTAATTACTTTCGTTATAATGCATTATTTTATTTAATTTTTTGTACACTATATTCATAATATATGTAGCATTATGATGTACGTATCATTTATATAGTTATGTATATATTATTATATCAAAAATAACATATTAGTCATTTTTTTTAGATTTTTGTTAATTTTTTTTTTTTCGTCTAAAATTATATGTATACCATCTAGAAAATTAAAAAACATTAAGTATAATACAAGTATCTGATTAATTACTATAATAATAAAAAAAAATTAAATAATTTTAATAAATATTACTAAGTGATTTAAGTTTTAAAAAGTAGTCCTTTTTCGTATCTTTTACATGTAACTGAATCACGAGTGCCGGGTGCCCTTAATTTGGAGCATTATTAAATAAGGTATTGATATTTAATATTTAATCAGTGAATTTTACCTATATAATTATTCTGAGTAAATTGATTCTAAACATTTACAATATAATTATAACAATTATTTAACAATTTTATTCATATATTTAAAAAATGCTTATGCTTATATATGTTTATATATACATAAATTAAATTTATTATTCGTATACAAATAAATATTATAGATCTCGGTCTATACATAGATTTTAACATGTAGGACGTAGGGAATTGGTACGTGTTTTAAAAACCCTGACTTTTTATACAATATAGTTATACATTTAATTTTTTTTTATTGTGTAGAGTTTATTCTATTCTATATGAAAACAGTAGAACATTTTTTATTTCAATTACCAATTATAAAATATTTATGTTTTATAAAACTTATTATTTTTTAATTTTTTATGTTAAATTATTTGTATTATATATTTTCTTTATGACTAAAATAAAAAAGTACCACTGTTTCATATAAATACAATTAATTATCTTTATAATGGTGAAGATTTGAATAAAATTCAATAAAGGGAAAAAAAGCCTTATGGTTTTTAAAGTTGGTATGCATGAGAAAATAAAGTTCTGAGATAATCGAGTTCAAAGTAAATAGTTATTTTTATGGTAAATTTATGGTGATTTTCATTTATATTGTGTGATATACTATGGAATAACTGATAATATAGCAAATAAAAAACACATGTATATATATATGAGTACATATTTATTCTCATACATATGTATACACTAATTTATATATATTACAAAAATCTCTACAATAATAATAAATTGTGAAATGAATGACGCTATCAGAAAATACACATATAAAAGCTTGAATATTCATTGGCTAATGCATGACATGTAGCGTCTCCTATGTATTCACATATTCATAAATTCAAATTATAAATAAACAACATAATATGACAGTTTCTAATTATTTTCAAATTGTTTCAATCGATCTAGTATTCACAATTTTATCATATAATATATATTCTTATAATTTTAACTATTTTGAATAATATTGTGAAAAATAGGGTCTATAAAACATCATTTTTTAGATACTTATATAATGATTTATATCTCAGTTTTTAGATGTATATATGTAAAAAAGTAATCAATTATACATATTTTCTCATAATAATAAATAGACTAACAAATTTGTTATGATAAAACGAGTGGCGCTCATCCCCTTATGGGGGTTCACATCAATTCCATTTTAAAAAACGTACGTGTAACTTCAACTTCAAATGATTCATTCACAGCAAATTTGAAGTAATAGATTTTTAAGTGTTCACATCAATTCCGTGTTTTTTAGTCTGTCGTAAGGGTAGACATATATCGCCACCTATATTTAAATTCCGTATTTTTTAGTTTGTCATAATGGTAAACATATATCGCCACCTATATTTAATTTTGAACTGTCAATAATATTGAAACTAAATTTACTATTTTTAAATTAATAGTATTATAATAATTATAATATAATATATTGTAACAGTTAATACCCAAGCGCTGTCATATATATTCCAATGTAAACTTGTAAAATATGTACAAATAAAATCAATTGTAACAAATCTCATTGTGGGATATACATAAATACTACATACATTATATTTATTAATTTAATATTTTTAACTAATATAACAAATACTATATTATTATATAATACATAAATCCTTATAATTATATCTAAACTTATGAAATATATATAATTTAAATAAATATTTAATAAATTATTGAAATATATATTATATATTACTATTGTATAGTTGATATATATTATTAAAATATATATATAGATGTATACCATCTTATATAACCTTTTTATAATATATATATATATATTTAATAAATAGTTATTCGATAAGTTATATGTAATAATATACTTTATATATATATCAATTGGAATCAAGTGGAATTCTAGCTGTTCTCTCTAATTCTGTGTGTTGTTACGTACAGAAAATAAGATTAATCCTATTTCAGAAAACGTTCAGAAACGTGTAGTTCAACTTCAAAATAGGAATGTGACTCATAACTTCAAATTTGCTGTGAATGAATCATTTGAAGTTGAAGTTACACGTACGTTTTTTAAAACGGAATTGATGTGTTTTTACGTTACTCCTATTAAGTGTTAATTTAACAATTATAAATTTAAACATAAATAATTAGAAATTACTAGTGTAATAAGTATGAACAACATTAATATATATAGGAGGCATAATCGATTATCAATAATAAAGTATGATATACAAATAAATATAATATGTATATAGTAAAATAAATGCAAAATTGTGTACAAATTAAATATATAATAACAAATTTCAAATTAATAAACAAGTACTATATTCATTAGAATTATTAGAATTGGAAAAGCCAATTATTGCATCATAATATTAATAGGTCAATAAATATATTGATATTAGATTTTTAATTTTTAAACACAATCTTATATTAATTAAATTATTGCTATTATTAAATTATATAAAATAATTTAAATAATCTCTAATTTTATGAATGTTTTACATATTAAAAAGTATTATTTAACATAAAAGTATAATTTACGTATATAATTAACAATATGATTTAATATTTTTATAATATAAATATAACAAAAATGTTGGCTAAATAAATGTGCTGTGCTGTAACTATATATCAACTGAATACGGAAATAATTTTATTTTGAAGATAATGGTATTATATATTCTATACAATTTTAGCATTTAAATATTTATTATTAAATTTAAATAAATTTCATTAAAAATAACACATTTTATTTAATAATGTGTTATTATAATATTTATATCTTATAATTTATCCACAGATTTACTCAATTTTAATTATATTTCAACTAATCTATGTTTGCTTATTATTTACTTATCAAATTTGACTGTTAAAATGTAAATATTGTATTTACATTAATTTCGCAGCCAGAACGGATTAAACCTTTGGAGCTTAATGATCAGGGGTATGATATACTGTCGGATGTTTGGAGTCTTGGTATTTCTATGGTTGGTGCTGCAATAATTTATTTATGCAATAATTATTTCAACTAATATATTCAACTATTACTTAATATATAATTTGTAGTTATTACTTGTTAACACTACCTATTATAATATAAAATATTCAATCAATCATTCAATATTTATCAATACATTGCGTATCGTTCATCTTTTAATTGTTACTACTAAATTTCTTAGTATGAACTGGCTACGGGGAGATTCCCCTACGTTTGGAATAATCCATTTGAACAATTGAAAATAGTAGTCGATGATCCAGCCCCAAGACTTCCAGAAGAGGGAGATTATTCTGATGATTTTAGAGATTTTGTTGACAAATGGTTTGAAAATTTAATTTAATACATATATATACCAACAGATTTTTCTATTTAAACCTATTTTTTAGCCTAAATTATACATGCAATTTTACACATGTATCTGTATGTTAAAAATAGGATTTTCATCCAATATATCTACTTATTTTAATTTTAAAATAAACAACCAATACCACTTATATCCAATAATTCTATATTGTAAACGCATATATATAAAGGAGATTTTTTTTTTTAATTCCAAAGAAATTTTATATATAAAAATTATTAAATTAATTCTTAGTTTTAAAATGCTATACTCGTCTTATACATTTTGACCATATAATGGATACAGTTGATATTTTATTTCCTTTAATTAGTTACCATAAGAATTATTTGCTGATTTTTAAAATATTTATTATAATATTTTATAATATTTATTATTTAAATTTCATAATTATCTTTGTTATAACAAATATTTTGCAAAGCAAAGATGGTTATATCTACCCTATCTAAGCTATGTAATTATTTTAATATAGTTTTCATACCAACCACAAGATATATTTTTTATAAGTTATATTTACTATTAATAATTCATAAGGTAATTAATATAATTATCAAACTAATATACTTTTGATATTGTAATAGATATGAATTATATTTAAAAAAATATATTTTCAAATTATGACATTTTTACGGTATTGACAGTTTACATGTAAATAACAATGACTGAATCTATCTACTTTTGACCTTGAAAAATTCGGTAACATTTTTATGAATTCACTTCTATTCACAAATAATATTTTTACGGAACACTTAATTTTCGATATTAACCGAATATTTATATATATCTTAATTTAAGATTATTTTATGTCATTTTTTTTTGAATATATATTTAAATAGATACAAAATCCAAAAATAGATTTTAATTCTCCTACCCATCGCATTTGAATTAGTGTCATTTTATTTCAATAATTCGGTCGATTGAACCATCTTTCCTTCGTAAAATCTTTGTTATAAGAGTAACTAATTATACTCATTATATATTTACATATAATTATATATTTTAGAAGGGATCGTTGTTTTACTTTATTTATATATATCCTATATCATTAGCTAAACATCTAAAGTATTTGACCTAGCTTCATTACCATCTAAAAAAAGTTAAGGGGATATCGTAATGGCGTGCGTTTATATGTAGGAGATAAGAAGCAATACATATCATATAATTTATTCTATGATATTTGGAATATTGCCAACAAAAATTCACCATTATATACTAGACATATACGCAATAATATCTTAATGGTTTATTGATATATATTATATATGGATATGTAATTTATGATTGAAATAAGTTATTTTTTTTATGAAAAATCTATACAAAATGATGAGTAAAGTTAGTTATACATATATAATAAATATGTATTTATATATATTACTATGGTGATCATTTGTAGGTATATATAATATCTAATAATAAGAAAAAAATGTAGTAAGATTGAAATCAAATATTGAAAAAAAAAATAACATTTGTATTTGTATTACTAATGAAAATTATTCTGAGAAATCAAGTTTATCAATATTTTTTACATCAACTCGAAATCATATATAACAAATAAATAGAATATTATAGGTTTATTTATATTTACATTATTAATACAAAGATAATATATGTATATATATATAATAAATAACATTCATGCATATTTTTGTTGTTGATCACTTGATATCACTGGATATTACAGCTATAAACATCCATATTTGCTGATAAAAATTGTTTTTAAAATGTGAAAATCTATGAAATATTCCGTTATTATTATGTATCGTAAATATTCAAATAAAAATTATAATTTTTAAATATCATTTCATATTTGTATAAATTATATACCCATATATTATTATTTTATAGAATTTATAATGCATATTTTTTTTGAAATGTATTAAAAATATAACAAAATATAACAAAATTAATACACATAGCATGAAAATTTCCCCTCATAAATCATTTATTTCAATATAATTTAAAATAAATAGTATATTTATAGTTTTGTAGATATATACTTTGTTATAATCTCATAATCTTAAATATAACTACATTCTTAATAGATTCTAAATAGTATTTTAAAACAATTAATATAAATAACATTTTCTATATATATTACCTATTCAGTTTACAAAAAGAGAAAAGTGACAGATGGAATTATTTGAAGCTATTGGAACATCCATTTGTAAAACCCTACGATAATCCTTCCAGTGAATTTATTACAGAAATATCAACATTTATTACTTATATAATTGACAAACACCAATGAAAACAATGTAAATGTTATATATATATATATATGTATATATATATATATCAAATTAAAGCAGTTACCATGTTATCAAAAACGATTTATTAAAACATTTTATCAATATTAATATAAACTATTATAATAAAATATCTAAAAATCTCTTTGGTGGTATTTATCAAGGTCAAAGAACGACGTGACAACTACACGGTTAGAAAATTTTCTACCAGCTAATGCGTTTTGTGCTTTCTGACAATCTTCTGTATTGGAGAACTCTATATATATCTTTCCAACACCTGGCACATCGACATCTTTTATAGGACGTGGTATTTCAAGACTCTTCACATATCCATATTTACTACATTCTGATTTTACATCTTGTAGGATATCTAAAAATATAAAAATGTGATATATTTATAACATTATTATAAAAATCATATTGTAAATACCATCATATTCTTCATCATCATCTAATTCATCTTCATCTATCATATTCATAAGACACATGACTTCTGTAGCAGCAGTAGATGAATCATCAAACTTAAGTCCAGGAATTTGTACCTAATACATGTGAATATGCAAAATTATATAAATATATAATAAATTAAATAAAAAACTAAATATTTTCTATAATAATAATTAACCTGTGCTGGAATTAGACCACCCTTGCTAGACATGGTTGCTCTTTGAACTATTAACTTTTTATCTCCAAGTTGCATGTTATTTAATCCAGCACATGCCTTTAGTAATATTTTAAATTAATACATAATATTTATATATATTATACGAATACATTGTATTTGAAAATTTAATTACTAAATATTATTTGTTAGATAATGAATATATAATTTTGGTTATAACTGATTTCTTGTAAAAAAAATTATAAATATAATTCATAATAAATACTATTTAATAATTTCCTAACAATTATTTACATGTAGATATTCAAATATAGATGGTAGATTATATATATATATATATTTAAAATTACTTTTATTTTTTAAAATCTAATTAATTCTATTAAAATATTTAAGATATTGTTGTACTGTATATTTATAATTACATGTAATATCATTCTATAATAAGCATCATAGTTAGTAATATATATTAATGATGTAATCTATATATAATTGTTGATCGGGTCATTTTTGATTAAATATTATTTCTTTCTATATTCAAGATAGAAAACTAATCATATTTATAAAAAAAATAATAGCTATCGGATATGCTAATAATTTAGTTTAGATGTTAAATATTAAATTTTATGATTAAAAATTATAAAAATATATAAGAAGAGTATATAACAAGAATAATAATCGGATATATAAAAATAAGTTATCTTTAAAAGAATTAAATAAATATAAACAAAATATTAAAATATATATTATATAAAAAATTCTAGAATTTTGCATATAAATAATAAGTTATCTTTAATTTTAAATAATGAAATATAAATATCTAACTTGATCTGTTAGATTCTGATCAACATATTCACAAAATGCATAACCCTTTGATAGACCAGTTGCTTGATCTTTGACCATATTAAACGATTTTAAAGGTCCAAATGATGTCAATAATTCTTTCACCTATATGATAATACATTTTAATATTGAAATATATTATTAATGAAATAACGGAAATTCTTAAATATTAATCTTTTAATAAAGAAAAATATTGAAATATTCACCAACAATATATAATATTATTTATTTATCTTATATAATGATTATGAATTCACAGGTCACCAATAATTATTAACATAGTATTAAGGGATAACACTGTGAATCTATCAGTATATAAAATAAATATATATAAACGATAAATAAACATATAATAACGATAATAAAATAGATTTTTATTTGTAAGGCGTATACTTACAATATTTCCATGACCATAATTATAAGTTACTAATTAACCGTAGTAATTAAATAATTAGGCCGAGCGTAGAAACAACAAACCGTCAAAACGTTGCCTACTCTACGGATAGATAATGGCAATAATTTAGTAAATGTGACATATAGGTTAGTATGGTTTATAGAAACCCACATATAATATGATGTTAATATATAAAATCATAGTCATATTTTACCATTGAAATGAACATAGAATAAACATGAATACCACCAACATTTAATAATTAGGTAAAGCATTTAATCATATAATGAAATATTAAAACAATAATTCATATAAATACATAAAAAAAAAAAAAATATATATAACGGAAATTTATATACTACTAAATAGTTGCATATACCAATAATATTGAAAGCAAATACATATATATATGTGTATTAAATAATATAATAATAGAAACCTGTTCATCGTTTAAGTAATTTGGTAAGCCACCGATGTAAACCTTTTGTCCGGACTCCGCTACAGTACTAGAAACTATACCTAATTAAATAATTATAATTAAATTTCAATTATTAGAATAGCTAAATATAAATATTCATTAATACATTTTTGATAATACTGAAAATACCTGGCATACACATATTAATTTGATCTGTTATTCCTGGAAGAGCTTGATAATCTCTGGGTCGGCGAATCTTTAGAGCTTGACCTTGAAAAGTTTGCCCATCAAATGCCATTGCTTGGGTACATTCATCCACTGACCTGAACTAAAATTTTATTAAAATTTAATTAATAAATATACATAATATGTCTTATTACATCTATTAAGCGCTGTTCACATGAACAGATTGTTCTATTCTATATGATATATTCCTGCAATTTTCGCAGTAAAATACTTAAGAATTATAAAATTGTAGTTTATGTTTTTTCTGCGATTATTATCAAATGTTCTAATCCGTATTTATTCTAATTTTGTGACAATTTATGCAATTGATAAATAAACAAATGCACAAATATACTGACGAGTATTAATGCATACATATTTACCTTTCTAGATGTCAATCTAATTATAATCGTTTACATGATTAATATTAAGTGATTTAATCGTTTACGAATGTACGAAAGTAGTTTATTATCAAATAATCATAATTAATAATTATAATATATAATTATTAAATTATGAATATATATATTACCACTTTATGATTATATAATGAACCTAGGTTCATAAGTTCATAAAATGTATGTATTTTTAATGTGAAAATTGCAGGAATATATACCTATGTGATATATATTGATCATGCTTTAGAATAATAATTATAATATTGATTACAAATAATTTAAAATATGTATATAATAATTATTAAATCTTGATACCATATTTTTATATTTAAGATAATTATATAAATTAGAAATTTCAAACTTTGATTTTTTACATAAATCACATGAAAATTCATTAAAAATTTAAATATTAGAAATAATAATAAATAATTTTATTGTCTATTTTGTATAATACTAAAAAAATCAAATAATAAATATTTGTTATTATAATTTAATGATCTATTCTCTTTGAATATATATATATATATATATATATATATATATATATATAGTAACCATTTGATTTAACTTGTTATTGTTATAAATATACTGAACAATATATATATGTACATCATTTAAAAAATAAAGTAAATAATTATACGTTAATTATCAATAGTGATTTGAACTAGTAAAACACAACTATTAATATAATATTGAATTATTAATTAAACCATTTTATTGATGTATACATTACAGTGTTCCATAGGTTATTACCGCCTATGGTAATAACCTGTCCGGTAAAAACAGGTTTTTACCATGGTAAAAACCTACTAGTGTCTATATAATTTACAATTATATATTATTTATATATTTTATATTTAATAGATAATATACAATTATAAAGTTAAATAATTCTACATTAAAATCAATATTATAAGATTTTTTATATTAAAAAAAAACTTTATTAATTTTGACTCTATGTAAAGAAAACATTTTTTAAATAAATAATATGATATTGAAATAAATGAGTAAATAAGTCAATATATATATATATATATAAAATATTGAATATAATAATATATTTATTTTTGCATTAGTAAAAGGAAAGCCCATTCACACCAAATAAAGCGAGCGATTTTTCACCGATATGCGCAGTAACGAAATCGTCGAGAAATAGTTAAATATTTAGAGATATCTCGAAATGATGAATAGTGATATTGTCACGATATTGATGATATATTGGTAATATATCGGTAGGGGTGTAGCACAGATAGAGAGAGAAAAATCCGTACGATATTGGTGAAAAATCGGCCAACTTTTTCGGTGTGACAGGGACTTAATATTGTAAAAAATAATATATATATTAAACAATAGAACTAATAATATTTTCATTGAGAAATTATTTGAATATATTCATTATTTGATTTTATACCATGATATTTAATTAAATATATCAAATATATCTATATATATTGTTAATTATATATATATATATATATATATATATATATAAATACTGAATAGAATATTTATATATATGAAATTAAATATAGTTTTTACAAATATTTTTTACAATACTGTATAACTATTTAGTAATATTTTCATTGTGTAATTTTATGAATATATAACACAATATGATTTTATTTCATTTATAAAATATATCCAATTACATCAACTTGTTAATTTGACAATATAAGGGTGGCAGACCTCAAAATCCAGTTGGATTTAAAATATTAAATGTACTATAAATGGCATAATAAAGCAGACAAATGTTGACAAATTTTCAAATAAATCTGCTAGATTAATTAGCCATAACATTTATATATAAATGAATCAATATTACTTTAAATTTCAATATAAATTTTTTTTAAAGGTATTATATTTTATGAGTACTAGGTTTTTACCGGTTATTACCGGTTTTTACCGTAAATTAACATGGTAGAGATAGGTTTTTACCGAAAATAATGGAACCCTGATACATTAATTAACTATATTAAAATATATACTAAAATAATATATAAAGATACTAAATTAATATTCATTTCAGAATAAAATTTATAAAACTTAAAAATCAAAATTAAAATAAATTATATTTATTATATAATATATACAAAGATTTTGCGAAGCAAAGATATAACACTCCCTATGCATGCAACGTAATTTAGTAATAGCCCCAACCGCTGCTAGCAGTAGTATCGAAATCACTGAAATAGATTTAGGTTCGGCTCTGTTTGCATACAACAATGTTTTCATTGCTCTATTAAATTACATGCAATATAAATTAGCTTTTACTCACTAAATATATACTTATAGCATTTAAAACATACATATCATATTTGTTTGTTATATATTAGTAATGAACACTTAGTTTTCATCATATAAATATTAATTTAAAGCATATTATTTAACATTTTAAAAGTGTATAGTTAAATACGAATTTACATTATAAACAATGCATAGTATCTAAAAGTAACCCGCTATAGGTGGCACCAGGGTATTTTGTATACAAATTCGAATTACACGATTTCGCGTAAGTGTTATATCTTTCCTTCGGAAAATCTTTGATATATATACAAGTATATATATATATATATATATATATATATATTAATTATATAATGTAATATAATCTATATTATAAATGTTACCTCAATAAAAGCGAAATTCTTATCGAGATTAACTTGACAAGCAATAACTGAATGGCCTTCAAAATCTGGTTGCATAGATGAACCAGACATCCTACTATTAAAGAAATCCATCATAACTTCCTGTTAATATAATATAGTTATTAATTATAAAATTCTTAATCATAAATGAATGAATGAAATAATTGTTACTAGCAAGCAAACATAAAAAACATAATACATATAAATTATAACCTCAGTAACACCAAATGGAATATTTCCAACATATAATCGTCTAGCTTGTCTGCTAATAGTTGATCCAGCAAAAGGTACAGTGGTACTCAGTGCAACGGTAGCAGCAGGAGCAACTGTCATTGAAGGTGGAACTTGACCCGCAACCTGCATCACTTTATATTGCATTGGTGTGATGTGCTCAAATCCAATGGGAGGTTTATCCCAATATTGATTAGGTTTACGCCTGACTCTCTTTTTAGGTGGACTCCTAAAAAATAATAGTACAAAATTACAAAAATGCAATTATGTGATATTAATTAAGAATTATTAATAATTAAAATATATTGAAGGTATGTTTTAATCAGATTTTTAATATTGTAATTTTATTATTTGTTACTTTATGTTGAATTGTTTATTAAATAGCTATTATTATTGAATTGTTATTTTAATAAATATCAAATTTAAAAGACGAGATTTTAGTTGAACCAATAAATTCATCCAATAAATTGATATAGTATCTAAAAATATAATTGAAATATAGTTATTAATAACTAAAATATTATTAAAATCATATAATTAAATAAAATACAAACTTTTTATGTTCAACTGAATTAGAGCGTGATCGACGAGTTCTTTCCCTTGACTTTGATCGCTTTCTATCCCTTGATCTCGATCTTTTCTTCTCTCTTTCCTTAGAGCGCCTTCTCCTATCTCTATCACGGTCATCTCGCCGTCCACCGTATTCATCACGTTTATTATATTCTTCTCTGCGAGAATGATCTTCTCTTCGTCCATGATCTTCTCTTACTTCTCTCCTTTCTCTTGGATCTTCTCTCCTTTCTCTTGGTTCTTCCCTCCTTTCTCTTGGATCATCTTTTCTTTCTCTATCATCTCTTCTACCCCTATCATCCCTTCTCTCTCTAGCTCCATCATCCCTTCTCTCTCTAGCTCCATCATCCCTCCTCTCTCTAACTCCATCATCCCTTCTCTCTCTAGCTCCATCATCCCTTCTCTCTCTAACTCCATCATCCCTTCTTCCTCTATCATCCCTTCTTTCTTCTCTTCTTTCACGATCATCATCTTTAAAATCATATTTCATTCTATCATCCTTGTTTACATCAGTAATAGTGTCATTCTCTGCTCCATTTACTATAAAAGTTATTAATACTTATTATATGAATTATATGAATTAATTAAAATAACAACATATAATCATTATTGATATAAATTAATAATTATTTAAAAATATACAGATATTATAAAAACTTTATTGATTCATTTGGTAATATAATTTGTATAATATAAATGAATCTAAACATTTTACATAATAATATTATATTATAAAATATAACTAATTTTGTATTAAGTATATTCTCAAAAAAATGATGAAGATTCATCAAAGGGTTCAAAAGATATGGAGTTCAATAACTTTTTTTTTGAGATATAAGCTTTTAAAGTTTTATTTGTCGCACCTATTTGTTGACATGCTTGTTTATAATGCATATTTGAGGCAATTATAGTTAATTTTATACGATTAGTATACATAATTTTATTGATAATTAAATATATTTTAATAAAATATTTGTTTTGATAAAAATTATAAACGAAGGTTTCATCGCCCTAATAATATATTTAAGAAATATTCTTTAAGATATTTCAAAATGTTATAAAATTATATGAAAAATAATGAAATATTAATTTTTATAGATGACTAAAATTTAAAAAATTATAAAATAAAATAGATTAAATTATCTTAGTAATTTGTATGTGTATTTTACCACAAATGACCTTACATTTTAATTAGATATTAATCTACATTTATATATATATATATATATATACTAATTAGAAGTATAGAAAGTTAAAATAAAACAAAAAACACTAAACACAAACTAGTAGAGTATAGTTATAGAGAATTTTATTTTTATAGTAAAATATATTTTGAAGTGGGAAAAAATCGGATAATGTTTAAAATTAGCGCAGCACATCATCACTAGGATTTTTTAAAATGTCTTAAGCTGAGTTCACACCAAGAATCCGTACGGATATTCCGCACGGATATATATTTAAAAATAAAATATATTTAAAGCATTCATAAATCCGGACAGAAAATCTGAGTATAATGGACGCAGAGTTTCGTGCCTTCAAATTCCTCATATTCCGTTCAGTGCTCGGATTTTATAGAAAATGTCGTAAATAAATCCGTACGGATTTATCCGAACATTTAAAATTGACTTCACACCAAAATTAAGCTAATATTCTCGGATTTTCAATCCGTTCGGGTTATCCATACGGATTCTTGGTGTGAACTCAGCTTTATAATTCTTTTTAGTCTATTTAACGAATACCAGTAATCTCGCATGAGATCATTTCGGACAAGCTAATGTCGGACCACTTTTTAACTAATTTCTGACGAATTATAAAATTACGTGTATTTGATAATTATACAATTGTTATTCGAATATTTATAATTTACTTTATTAAATACTTATACCAAATATAATATATACATATAAGTATATAAAAGATGTTTATAGAATACAAAATTGAAGAAGTTAAGATACATTTAATATAAAGTTTAGAATACGTATAAAATAAACTAAATTTAATTAATCATCCGAGATTAATGGCTACCTATGTAAGGAGTATTATACATAGATCATTATAGAAACATGTATTACCCTATATGTAATTCAGATTTTCATTATATATTAAATATTTAAAAATTAAATAAAATATTATATATTTAATATAGCAATTATATAATTGCAATACATTATTGAAATTATATAATTTATATATTTTATTTTATTTTTAAATATTTAATATATAATGAAAATAAGAATTACATATAGCCTATATGATATAGGGTAATACATGTTTCTATAATGATAAATGTAAATGTTGTTCAATATAATTATTGCCAATAATATACGTATATAGGATTGTTATAGAAAACTTAAGTATACAATTTATCAAATACTGCTTTTTATTAAGTAGGTGATTAATAAAATTATTTCTATTTTCCAATATTATTATTTAGCAGCGATATAAAAATGGAACTATGTTAAATATGTATACGTATATCATATACTATATGTATATGTATATATCTTACTTTTAACAAAATGTGTTACAAATGCATAGATAATTATTATAAATTGTAATATATAGATCAATTATTAATATTAATACTCCACTATTTATAATATATTATTTATAATTATAATATAATATTAAAATAAACGTTTGTATATTAAAAATATATTATTTAAACATGTTATAACTACCAAGTATAAGATTTTAATATTTTTATAATTAAAATCGTACTCCATTTTATTTTGTTAACATTATATTTCTTTATATTATAATAAAAGTGAATATATTTAATAAAATATAATATTTAAAAATCAAAATTATATAAAATATTTAATATAGCTAAATATATTAGTAATTAATAATTGTGTTTATATATTATATTATATTTATGTTTATATTTATATACTTACCATGATTCTCGAATGAATTCAAACCTGCGTTCTCAATATTACTATATAAATCAGGAATTATAGCTTCTTCATATGTTGACATAATGAATTTATAAATCAATTAATTCAGATATTAGTAAATATGTATTTATTTACATTAATACATGCGTACTAATTGACAATATCACTAATAAAACATAAAATTGATAAATAATATTGACTAATAACAGGAAACATCAAACCACAAAGAAGTAGCATCAGTATAATCATTGATATTTTATGATTTGTGTAATATTTAAAATACGGGAGAGTCTACTGGTCATACTGGATCACTGGACAGCGTACACTGTACGCCGTACTAGACCGGTTCGTACTCAATTTTTTTTCGTAATTTTATAAACCTTCACATCTGTGACAATTATGTATGCTATGATAAATAAGTGTTTACAATTTTAGACCTATATCTTAAATATTGTTATGTCACGAGACCTTTTAATTTTAACATTGAATACATATAAAATTTAACATGGGGGAGATATAGAAATAAGTTTTATTCAATTTTTATAAAATTGTATGATTTTTTTTAAGCCAACTATGGATATATCCTAGAAACATATATTACAAGTAGTATAAACAATACAACATATTTTTCATAACAATCTAGATGCCCAAATTTTATAAAATAATTTTAGTAAAAAAAAATGTCTAAAAATCATATAATTTAATATAAATAAATTATTACAATTTAATTTAAAAAATTAAAATATATAATTTATAGATAATAATAATACAATTCAAATTAATTATTAAAAAATTAAAAATTATTTTTAGAAAAAAAATTAACATCATTTGTAAATTTTTTTGGATTTTTATTTGAAATATGAAATACAAAATAATTTTACATATTTTTTAATTTTGTTAATTTTATTTATATAAAGGACATTTATATCTAACTTATATCCACAATTCAATACAATCTGATCACTTAAATTCATGTAAAGTATAATTATATATATTAATTTTAAAATATTAATTATTTTTTTGAATTATTTTGAAATAAATACTTTGTAAAATGGTGTATTTTCTCGAGTTTTAGGAGACATTAATATTGGTAATTTGTAGATATAAAAATGAAATATAGATATTATATTAATAATAAATATAAATAATGGTATATATTATATTAATTCATTAAATATAATATAAATACATCATTAATTTTAAATATTAATTTAAAAATTTGTAAACATCAAAGATAATAAGATGGCGTCATTACTATTATACATGGAATATTATACATTTTATCTTAAAATAATAATTTATATTTCAAACTTTAAATGCTTCGTGACCAAAGGTAACTATTTTTTTATAAAAATTGTTAATACATATTATACTAAAATATAGATATGTATTATATTTTATATGGAGGATTAAAAATTGAATCGAACGAACCGGTCTAAATTATATTCTTATATTATAAAATATAAATAATTATTATATAAATAATTCAATAATTTGAAATATTTTATTATTTTATGATGAACCCAAACAAATAATAAACAACCATAGATTAAATTGCATAGATTTGCAGGATGTTTACGAATACTTATTGTGCTGTATAAATAGGTAGTATGTGCTACTAAATAATTATGTGAAGGATATGCCAGTATATTGAATATGGAGTAAAGGCATGGAACGAACTTCCCGATATTCTGCGGTGCACCACATCAAGAACTGAATTCAAGAGAGAATTAAAAACTCACCTTTTCTCACCTTATGAATAATACATGTAACCCTTATTATTTCCCATCGTTTATATAATCCATGTAATCACATATTTTTTATGAATGTGTACACACCTTTGTTAACGTTTATTTTATGTTTAAAAAGTGTTTAAATAAAATTTAATAATAATAATATTATTTGGATGGATCTTACAGGATAATAAAAAAATCTCTTATGTAGCTATTTATAGGGGCGCTTTTCATTACAATTATTACTATCAGAAATTAATTTATTCTACTTCGAATATGTTACGAAAATATGATATCTATATAGTTTTAGAATGCCCGTTTAATTTCAAGTAGAACCAATACATTATATATGTATAATAATATAATTCATCGATATGTTATCCGCTATAGTAACTGTACATTTAAACATTTGTTAATAAATTTGATTTTTTATTAAATTTTAATTTATAATATTAGAAATAAATTTATTCTACTTCGAATATGTTACGAAAATATAATATCTATATAGTTTTAGAATGCCCGTTTAATTTCAAGTAGAACCTATATATTATATATGTATAATAATATAATCCATCGATATGTTATCCGTTACAGTAACTGTACAATCAAATATTTGTTAATGAATTTGATTTTTTATTAAATTTTAATTTATACTATTAGAAATTATTTTATTCTACTTCGAATATGTTACGAAAATATGATATCTATATAGTTTTAGAATGCCCGTTTAATTTCTAGTAGAACCTATACATTATATATGTATAATAATGTAATCCGTCGATATGTTATCCGTTATAGTAACTGTACAATCAAATATGTGTTAATACATTTGATTTTTTATTAAATTTTAATTTATAATATTAGAAATTAATTTATACTACTTCGAATATGTTACGAAAATATGATATCTATATAGTTTTAGAATGCCCGTTTAATTTCAAGTAGAACCTATACATTATATATGTATAATAATGTAATACGTCGATATGTTATCCGTTATAGTAACTGTACAATCAAATATGTGTTAATAAATTTTATTTTTTATTAAATTTTAATTTATAATATTAGAAATTAATTTATACTACTTCGAATATGTTACGAAAATATGATATCTATATAGTTTTAGAATGCCCGTTTAATTTCAAGTATAACCTATACATTATATATGTATAACAATGTAATCCATCGATATGTTATATGTTATAGTAACTGTCCAATCAAATATTTGTTAATAAATTTGCTTTTTTTTAAAGTTTTAATTTATAATATTAGAAATTAATTTATACTACTTCGAATATGTATATAAATAAAATGAAGTTATAGTTAAGTTAATACAATAAATAAACAACATTATAATTAAAATCGTATGATTATAAAGGGAAATATTGAATCAGTAATTGATAACCTCACTCATTTTAAAAGTTGTAATTTATTGTATACATATTAGAAATGTTTATTTAATAAATATCAATAATAATTTGAATAGATAATATGTTAATTATATAAAATTAATATATATAAATCATTTTTGTTTTACGACTATATAATATATAGTCACTATACTAGTGTATATTAAATATATCGTATATAGGTACACATACTAAGATACGTAGAGATTATGTAATGCGTGAAATGCATACTATTATATTCTTATCTTATGATCGCATAGTAGTCTAATTATTAATGTATGATTCAACAATTAATCTTTCAACTAGTGGTGATGTGATGGTAAAATGTGATCGAAATTGAAATCGAAATCCTAATATTATACCAAAGCCCAGGGCTTTGCTTATACTATGATTCATAGTTACTATGAACGCGCCTATTTTAAATAGCATTTACTAAATAATTTAGGTAGTTGCCGATCTTAAATGTTGAATAAACTTGTAAGTTATACTTTCATTTTATATTTTATACATATTAAAAATTAATACATACTTATTATATATAAATATAGCTTTAGAGATATTATATTGAATATGACGTTTTTCAATAATTATTAATGAAAAAAGTTGTTAAATTCACTTATTAAGAGCTATTTATTTTGTAGTTAAAATATAATAATGGTACACAATTGTATAGCATTAATTAATTTATGACAATTAAAAACTTCTATTTAATAACTTATAATTTCTCTTTTATATATTAATTAGAGTAATTATTAGTATTTATTTTAAAATAAAAATTATTTTTAGGATGTTTGTTTACAATATGGTTGCCATATAAAACGCCACCTGGCGATAACTATTTGTTGGTTACTATTACTGTTTGGTTACTATTATTGACCATATTCATTAATTACACTTATATATATATATATATATATATATATATATATATATATTATTATTAATATTATTATCAGATTTAGGCAATGCCAAGGTAATTGTAGAAGCAATGTTGCTTATCGAGACAATTACCCCTTTATTAACATGATAAGTTTCATTATAGATAATAGTTATAAATAAATAATAATTTTATAATATTATAAGATAAGATAAGATATATTTTATTATTGCAATCATTGCAAGAGAGAAAAAAAAACAATAAAAGGAAAAATAAAATTTGCAGAAGATTTTCGAGGTATTTAACCTCGGAATTTATCCTGTTTATATGATACAAATAAATAAAATATATAATACAATATAATGAAACTTATCATGTAACTAAATGTAATCATCATATAATAATGTAATCATGTAATAATATAAATAAATGTTAAAAGTATAACATTAATAGCTAATAAATACATCAAGTATTAAATAATATAAATTAAAATATAACATAGTGGAACTAAATATGAGATAGCCAACATTTAAAAGTAAAAGAAACAAGAGAAAAAAACTAGAAGAAATAAGAAAATATATTAAATAAATATAGGTTAACAATATTCGATGTTCATACAGAAAAATATATAACCCAAAGTAATTTATTTAATGTCAAAAAATGTAAAAATAAAATAAAAGATATTACATTCTTAAAATTATATATAATAATTTTTAAAAAGTCAGTTTTTTATAATGTCAAAATGTAATATAACGTCAGTATTTTTATAGTGTCAAATAAATAAAATCAAAATTTAAATAAATTATAAAAAAATATTATCATAAGTAAAATATATTAAATACAAATTCAAACTAAAAATAAATGCATTAAAATAAAATAAGTATTATATAAAATTATTTTAAGATTTTTACAGAATAATGATAAAGAATTTGACTTTCTTATATCTATACTTAAATCATTCCAAAGTCTTGGTCCGAATGTAATTAAGGTATTGTTCATATAATTATATTTAAAATAAGGTTGAATAAAATCACAGTTACTACTGGTATTAAATCTTTTTTTAGATGTCAATGTAAAATGATTTAAAATAATAGGATGGCACAATTTATTTAATATTTTATACATGTAAATATCATATAAAGATAATATTTTATTTTCCTTAAATAAAACAGTTGAAAAATCATTTGGTTTATCAACAATTATTTTTAATATCTTTTTTTGAATCAAATATATGCTATTTAAGTTTGATACATAACCATGAGACCATATTTCTATACAGTAAATTAAATGTGGATAAAATAAAGCATAGTATAGTTTGATCATGGCAGATGTATTTACAAAGTATGAAACATTTGTTATGATCCACAACATTTTTAATAATTTATTTTTAAGATAAGCCAAATGACATTTCCAATTTAAACAAGTATCTAGATTTATTCCAAGAAATTTTGTAGAAGTTACTTGAGATAAAATTGTATTATCTATATTTATATTAAATATTATATCATTTTTAAATGACATACAATGCATTTTATCTATATTTATGGATACTTTATTAAGTTTAGACCATAGAAAAATGTCATCACATGCTGACTGTAATTTATAATTTAGATAATTAGATGATTTATCACTAATAATTACATTAATATCATCAGCAAATAATATGAATTTATTTTCTGGAGAACATAATATAATATCATTAATAAATATAGAAAACAGTAATGGTCAAATAATAGAACCTTGGGGTACACCATAACAAATATTATATATATCAGATTTACTTTCATTATATTGTACGAATTGTTGTCTGTCGTTAAGATAGCTAATCAACCAATTAAGAGGTTTCCCTCTTATTCCATAATAATCCAGTTTTTAAATTAGAATTCTATGGTTGACAGTATCGAACGCCTTTTTTAGATCTACAAACAATCCTACACAATATTTATTTGAGTCCAAAGATTCTATAACTTTCTTTTGTAATGTTTCAATTGAGTTCAGTGTACTTATATTTTTTCTGAAACCAAATTGTTCATCATTAATAATATTGAATTTATTACAAAAAAATAAAAGTCTATTTGAAAATAATTATTCTAAAATTTTTGAAAATTGTAAGGTTAATGAAATAGGTCTATAATTATTAAAATCGTTACAATCACCCATAGATTTATAGTGTAAACTATAAATCTATGCAATCACCAGATTTAAAAATAGGGATGATTTTATATCTTTTAAAAAAACTAGGAAATATTCCATCATCAAATGATTTATAAAAAATATATATTAAAGGAACTATAATAGATGATGATATTTCTTGAATAAGTTTCATGGATATGTCAAGTTCATCTCGAGAAACTTTAGGTTTAAATTATTAATGGCTAAATAATTTCACTAGCTGATATAGTAGATAAAACCATAGAATTAAAATTTTGATTATTTAAATAATCAAGAAATGATTTGTTAGGTATATCATCAATTTTATCAGCTAGTTTATTACCTATTTAAGTGAAATGATAATTCATTTTATTTGAAATTGTAGACTCACTACAATCTTTTCCATTAATATTTATCGTAATTTTTAATAAATTGGGTTTTCTCGGATTAATTATAGAATTTAATATAGACCATGTATTTTTAATCGTCTTACTATTATCAAGTAAATTTGTATAATAATGTTTTTTGCATTTTCGTATTATACTAGTAAGCTTATTTTTATATTTTTTGTATCGAATAAGATTTTCAAAACTTTTGTCATTAATGAATTTAATATATAATTTTGTTTTTTTTTACAAGCATTTTTAATATTTTTTGTAAACCAGGGTAACTGTGATTTTATACTATTATTTTGTAAATGCCTAATTTCACTACAAGATTTGTCATATAAATTAAAAAAAATGTAATATATTATTTTGATTATCAATATTGTGATTTTGTTTCTTTATTTTTTTAACATTTTTTATTTTGTGATTTTCTATATCCAATATAATAAATAATGGTAAATGGTCAGTTAAATCATATTTTAAGACACCTGAACATATATTAGATAAATTTCCATTATAAAATATATTATCTATTAATTTTGCAGTTTTGTCTGTTATACGAGTTGGATTATTAATAGATTGAAATAAATTGTTTAATTGAAGTGTATTAAAAAAATTATTTTTATGAATATTATCAGCAAGTAAATCAATATTAAAGTCACCGTATAATATAATTTACTTATTTTGAAATTGACTAAAGAATTCAATAAAAGTATTTAAACATAAATAAGAATCTTTTTTTAACGATGGATATTAATAATTTTTGATGATGTCTATATATTGAACTAATAATTATATTTGTAATACTTAATTCTATTTCAACCGTGATACAATCTATAAATGAGTTACTATATGATAAATGATTAATTTTATTAGTTTTGTATTTACTATTAATATATAATACAACACCTCCGCCATGTTTATCAATTCTAGTTGTATGAAACGAAATATAACCTTCAATATTATATAATTGTAAATTATATTGATTAAACCATGTTTCACAAATGGAAATAATATCAAATTTTGAATTAATTGTAGATAATAAAATTTGTAAAGCATCAACATTTTTTATCAAACTTCTACCATTTAATAGAAGAATTGATAACTTATGATTAACATGTCGAATATTATTAAAATCTTTAACTGACAAATATGGAGAAGATATATTAAAATTAATATCAACATTATTTGGATCACAATCAATTGTAGGATCACTAATCAATGTATCAGTCATTATTTAAATATAAAAAATAGATAAAAATGAAATATATAAATATAAACATACATATTAAAAAAATAGGAATTAAGATCAATATAAAAGTAAAAGTAATAATATAGTATAAAAGTAATAATAAAAGAATAAAAGCTGTATAAGTTTTTTAAATAATTATAGTTTATCATTTTGAAATAAGTTATATAATAAGGAATATTTGAGAACTAAGAAAACAGAAAATATAAATATATATAGTTTGATTTAGTAATTTTACGAAGAACAATAAAAACAAACAATGAAAAAAAATAAAATAAATTTAAAATTATTTAGTCAGAAACTATGAATAGGAAAAAAAGAATTTGCATCAGACATATTGTAATCGAGATGTTTTATTAAATCATATGGTGATTTAATTACTATTATTACATCCTGATTTTGTTTTATCGAACAACAAATATTTCTATTGTACGACCATGCTCTATGTATTATATCATCACGCTGTAAAGCATCAAGTAACTTACTTCTTTGTAAAGTAAGGTCATCATTTATAAAGAGTTTATTATTTAATTTTTTTTTGATATATTTTCTTGACATATAAAGTTCATTACGAACACAATTTCGTGTAAAACGAACAATAGTACTAGTTAACTTACTTTTCGTTGGTACATTATATGCACAACTGATATCACTATTTAATATATCTACATTTAATTGTTTACTAGTACTTGTTTACTAGTGTACTATTAGAGCTATTATGGCATTTTTATGTGATTCATCATCTAATAATAATAATCCAGCAATTTTTAAATTATTATTCCGAGAATATTGATCACATTCATCAGATCTTATATTAGCTGCTATTATATTATTCTCTAGGACATTTACTTTATTATTAGATATTACTAATTCTTCTTTTAATGATGTTATTTCCTCAAATATATATGTGTATCAAGAGTATTATGGTTTACCCGTGTTTATTTGCAAAAATAATTAATTAAAATAATCATTTGTTTTGTATATATGTACATACGACATTTATTTGATAAATATTCTTAATAATATTAATACTTATAATTAGCAATCAAAATTAGTGCTATAAAATTTATTATATATATATATATATATATATATATACTATATATACTATATTATATAGTATATATAGTATATATATATATATATAGTATATATACTTCATATATAGTATATATACTATATATGAAGTATATACTTCAAATACACTACCATAACTATACTGATACAATGTACTGATGTACGACGTAGGATAATAAATACCTCCTATAACCTCGTGTAACAGAGGTTATAGGAGATATTGGATAAGGCGTCACACAATATGTATAATTTTATAAGAGATATGTATGCTACCCCAGCAAACAGTAATAGCAGCATAATATCAGTATAACAGCATATGTAATAGTCTCAAATGTTTCCATTGTGCTATTATGCTGCTATTATGCTACTATTAAATGTCTATTATGCTGCTAGTAATTTGTCATGCTATTATGCTGCTATTAATTTGTCATGCTATTATGTTGCTATTTAAAGTCTATTATGATAATATTATGCAGCTATACATTTTAAAAGTATATTATGCTGCTGTTATTAGAATAGCAGCATAATAGCAGCATACTATACTTTTAAAATTAATAGCAGCATAATATTAGCATAATACCCAACAAACAATTATTTAGAACTTTTGACAAATATAGTTCTAGAACTTTTGGGTAGTTTTGTGGACAAAAGGAGCCTAAAAGTTCCAGAACTTTTGAGAACCAGGATCCCAAAAGTTCCAGAAATGTTGGGATCTTGGTTCTAAAAAGTTCCGGAACTTTTGGGATCCTGGTTCTCAAAAGTTCCAGAACTTTTAGGCTCCTTTTGTCCACAAAACTACCCAAAAGTTCTAGAACTATAGTTCTCAAAAATTCTGAATAAATTATATTATTAATAATATTTATATTAATGTATAATTTAAAATAAGAAGTATTAGAAAACACAGCTTGTTTTCTATTATATACTATACATTATAATATAGGTATATTATAGTCTATAATATACCTACACAAAACCTATTAATAACAACATATATTATAATAGCAGCATAATATACTTTTAAAATTAATAGCAGCATAATAATAGCATAATAGATATTTAATGGCAACATAATAGCATGACAAATTAATACAGTCAACTCCCGATAAGTCGGACTCGCAAGGGACCGGGAAAAGTGTCCGACTTAGCGAGATGTCCGACTTATCCGAGATTCAGAATATAATACAAATAAGACATGAAATGCGCAGCGCGAGTTAAATGGTTACCGAAATGTGGAATTGTGCAACAATCAACAACATAAAATGTTGTATTCATTAATATTACTTATTAAAATTATAATATACATTATTTAAAGTAAACATTTCTGACAATTTATAAAAAGTCCGACTTATCCAGTATAAAAATCATAAAAATGACTATAATATGTGTCCGACTTATAGAAAAGTCCGACTTATCCAACCAACTTATCCGACTTATCCGATTAATTTAACATGGAACTAGATACAAATCCAACCAAACCAACTATATGTGTCCGACTTATCGATAATTCCGACTTATCCGTAGTCCGACTTACAGAGAGTTGACTGTAGCAGCATAATAGACTTTTAATGGCTACATAATAGCAGCATAATAGCACAATGTAAACATTTTAGGCTATTATATATGCTGTTATGAGGCTATTATGCTGATATTACTGTTTTCTGGGACCATCGTATCTTATTGTCACGATATCAGTAGTCAATCCTGAAAACATTTAATTGAAAGTAAGTGGACATTAATAGAAATTTAATGGAACGTTAATTTTATTAAAAGAGAAATTTGTAAACATGTATCCTTAAAGTTGGCGTGATACCTTACTATTTATTTAATATTCTATATAAAAAATGGAAAGTTCTAAATTAATTTTATATATAGCTTGGGGCTCTGCAACAGGGGGATATGCCCCCCACTTTAAAATATAGGGGGACCTCCTATGTATTGGTCCCTCCACTTTTACATCAACATTTATTTTGATTGGTTGGTAGATATTTATCATATTATTTTGATAGGGGACATACAAAATCGTTCCAGCGCCCCTATATATAGCATATAGTGATCATTTAATAATTAAATAAATATATAACAATGGAATTTTTCTTTTAAAATGTCATTACAATTCCTATACATTTCTAAAAATTCTATATTTGTTATAAATTAATAATTAATAATTAATAATGGAATTTCTCCTTTAATTTTCGAAATAATTAATGGAAATAATGTTCTATTAATTGTCATTATATTACCATTATCCATCACATTAAGTTAATATTATATTTATTATTTCATTTAAGATAAATATCTATTAAATGTCCATTACTTATTATCTGGGAATTCCAATATGACCTTAAAGCTGTATGTAACCATGCCCAGCTAACAGTAATAGCAATACCTCCTATAACCTCGTTTTATGAGGTTATAGGAGGTTTTAGCCACATAATAGCTGCTATTATGTGCTATTAATAGCATAACTAACATCCTAAAATCATTTTAAAAATGTTTAAATTGTGCTATTATGCTGATATTATGTTTCCATTAAAAGTATATTATGCTATTATTATGCTGCTATTATATTGCTATACTAATAATATACATTACATTTACCTAGATTTATATTGATAGGTAAAATAAAAATCTATGGGTAGAGTAAATAATAAAAAAAATATTTTAAATTAAAAATAAAATGTATTTTTCATAAATAAACCATACGCCCCTAATAAACATAGGAATTACACATACTTTAGAAATTGGATATATTTTGTAATCTTTACAATTAGATTATAATCTATATTAATTAAATCAAATATATCGCTTAAAAATGTATATAATTACATTAAAACCATCGATGTAAATAAAAGATTTATTTACATCGATGATT
>OZ025242.1:53217281-53259781 GCA_964019155.1 Osedax fenrisi
CATATAATCTATTGTTAACTGTATTATACAGTTAAAATGACATAGTGTATACACTATGCGCGTTTAACGCCCGCCTCAATTGCTGGTAACATTTTGAAAACCGTTCCCAACTCGTGCAGTAACCGTGAAAAACCCCCTTACTTTCTGGCAACTTTCCAGAAATATAGTAACTGTAAAGGTGGTATCCGGGAATGCACGAGTTGGGAACGGTTTTCAAAATGTTATCAGCAATTGAGGACGTCGGCGAGCGCACATAGCCCTAAATGTGTTATATACAGAGCTGGGCAGTATCACCGATCCAGTATCTAGTAAGGCAAAAAATCAGTATCGTAGATCATTTGTATTTGTATCTATTATAAAAATTACAAAGTATTTGTCATCGTATTTATTAGTCATAAATAGTATCTACGATACGTATCTACTAAGAAAACTATGATAACAAATACATTTAAATGATATATAATTTAAATGATATATCATTTGGATATTAAATTTATTTTATATCAATATTTTATAATATCCTATTATAAATTAATTTTAATTTTAATAAATCATCAATATATTTTTTAATAAAATATCGTTTGTAAATATTTTATTCATTTCATTGTTAAACATTATGATACATCAATTTATAGTAATTTATTCTCAAAAACCATTATATACATTTATTGAAAACAAAGAAATTATTTTGATAATATATTTTATATAATAATTGATTTATAATTAAACTACTTTCTAATAAATTCATCATAAAAATTCTAAATAAATCATATTTTAAATTTTAATTTAAAAAATGCAACATTTATCTTTATAATATAAAAATATATTATATATTATTTAATAATCAATACTTAACTATTATTATTAACTCCATTACTTGTTTAGTGCATCATGCGTGTATACATATATATAGGCTCAATCAACTTTGTTATCTAATGTTGAAATTAGAGTCAACATTGTAGAGGAATACAAGAACAGTCTCAACTGTAGCGATAAATAAGTTTCTTTTGAGTTTACTTGAAAGGTTGAATTTCCAGATGATGTTCAGGCTATTAAAGGTTGCCCATGAACTGAATGCGTCGCACTCCCGATTCTTACGCTTACGTCATGTTGAGTTGAAACAATATAACTATCTAGATATTTGAACTATTCTATACGTTTTATATCATGGCCTGATAGGCTTTTCATATTTATCTAGTTTTCGTGATTTAAACACATGTATTCTGTCTTGTCAAATATTATGTAAACCGATATCCTTAGTCGTATCTTCAAATTTGTGTAGTAGTATATTTGCATCTATCAAACTATTTTTTAAATATACATCGTCAGCAAAGTCAATATCGATAATGTGTACATCAGGGTATCTATTGCTTTTTCCTTTGTAAGAGTGAAGCCGGGATGTAAATTGCTATCTACTGATTTTTTTAATATATATTGAAGACATATAATGCAGTTTATCTCCGTGTATTACACCAGTAGTTATATCGAAGAAGGGTGTGTCACCATTGGGCGATCTTACCATAGAGCGAGTATTCTTGTATATATATACTATATGCTATAGCATCAATATGATATAGTATCAATATGGAATTTACGATTTCAGTGGGTATACCATATATGATTAAGATATATTTCATCTTTTCACGATTTATTGAATCAAAATCCCGTGAAAAGTCTATAAATAGGATAATAGCTGCTAGGTTTTTAGACTTTACCCTTTCTAGTATATGTCGAATAGTTTTTCGAACATTTTTCCTGTAGTTGATCTCTTTGTTCGGAAACCATTTTGATTTTTTCTCAGTATAATAATAATTTTATAAATATACATTAATAGTTATTTAAATTTCTAATAGTCTATTAGCAGTAGAAAAATGATTTATTCAATTTTTATAATTCATTAAACATCTATTTATTATATTATTTTACAATTTAAATATTATTTGCATTAAAATCAAATAAATCGATTTAAATTAAATAAATCAGATTTTTTTTGAACCCTGGAAAGAACTAATTTTTAGGGAAAGGAAGTAAGCATCCTTCATTCCATATGTGTATTGGTTCTTGAGAATATACACTATTGCACAAGTTTAGTAACATTTCTTGAAATTCTCCTAATTTCCATACTTCAGCTGGTATTTCATCTAAGCTAACAGATTTTCCATTTTGTATGATTTTAGTAGATTTCTTTAATTCATCTATTGTAAAATGCCCTTTTTTGATATATAATTTATTTTGTATAGCCAATGTACTTTAATCGGTTGATTTGGGAATTGATGATTTACAAAGTAGTTTTTTGAAATGTTCGTTCCATAATTGAATTCGTTCTTTTTCCACTGTTTGCTTTAAGTTTTGCTCTGATTGAATTATTTCTTACACTAACTTCATTTACTATTTTCTAGGCTAAGGCTGATTTTTTGTTATATATCGCACTTTTGAATATCAATATATATATTTTATTCTGAAAGTAATCAGTTTGTTCCTTTTCATACGATTGTACAATATACTTTTAGACTTCGTTGAAATGTCTTACATTTTTTAGTATCGGTTGATTTTCTTTATGTTGCACTACCTGGTGTAGTATGTTACGGTTTTGACATATATTATCTATTTCACAGCGTATACATTTTTTCAACTTGGGTTTCAATAGGATTACTTTAGCAGCAGTTTACTTACATGCAGTTTCAAAGTGAGATTACCTTTTTCTAGCAGATAGCGAAGCTATGTGTGGTGTCATGTAGAGCTTCGAATTTATGTTTTCACTTTAGTAATAAAGGTATCTCGGGTTTCTGTATCTGTCTTTAATCTTGCCCAATCGTAATGTTTGATTTTACAAGATTTATTGTTATTATAATAAGCTATAGCTCTAATACTCAGTCTTATATCTACTGATATAATACGATGATCAGATGCAACACTGATAAATGGGTTATAATCTCTACAGTTTTTAGCATTTATGATATAATATATATATATATTATATATATATATATATAATATATATTATATATATATATATATATATATATATATATATATATATATATATATATATATATATATATATTGGATATCATTATAATGTATTTGTATCTACTAAATTGTATCTATTAGATATTTATTTATTTGTAATTGTATCTGCTATGATTTTTTTTAAAGTAATTGTAGTAGTATCTATTATAAGAAAAAAGTGTGTAATTGTAATTGTATCTATTATATATTTTTTGAGTATCGTGCCCAGCTCTGGTTACGATCAATTATTCATGGTCAATACTAGTGATGTAAATTATGCCTAGTTTTTTGATGCCAAGCCGAGACTTTTGGTTATTGATGCTGAGCCGAGACTTTCATTTTCAGAAAAAAATGAGCCCTAGCCGAGCCGAGACTCAAACAAATCGAGCCCAAGCCGAGTTGAGACTTTAGGTAACTGAGACTGCATCATGCTTTAGATTTGAGCATGATTTACATCACTAGTCAATACTATGTTTAATACTTTTACGATTTGTAGTTTATGAAGGGTGTGCATTATAGTATTCACATTCCTCATAAATAGGATACCAAATGACAACTTAGTTACTTGATGCGCATATATAAAGAGAGATATAATTCATAATGAGTATTTAATGATATATTTGCAAAGCCGTAGTAATATCATGTGTATACATTTATATAGATTTATTCGTAATTAATTATATATATATATATATATATATATATATATATAGGCTATATATTTATATGTATATACTATATATATACTATATACTATATACTAGTGTTGGAAACGGTATCGAATATTGAATCGAATATTTGATTCTTTCAAATAGTAAATTTTAGAATTTGACAGATATTCTAAAATGTGAATACCTAAATCTAATTATTCGAAAATTTCTAATGTTTAATTTAACTATTCGAAAAAACGATAAAAGGTATGCATATATTTTATTATACAATAAACAAAAAATTTAATACTATTTACCCTAGGCTATTTACTTCCGTTTTAACCTTTTTAACCTTACTCTTGAATTCTGAAGAATATTTTATATGGCTTCAAATATTTTAACAAAAAAATGTTCAAAATTATGTCTTAGAGAAATTAGACTTATTGATAATTATCAATGATTATAATCATTAATCAAAATTCATTACCTTTTTTAAATATATTTACTATTTGAAACCTTCAAAGTGTATTTATTTACTATTTTAAACCTTTAAAATGAATAATTTAACTATTAGAAAACTTTGTATACATAATTTAATACAAATAATACTATTTACAACCTTTGAAGTGTATCTATTTACTATTTTACACCTTAGAAATGAATAATTTAACTATTTGAAAACTTTGAATACTTAATTTAATAAAAATAATACTATTTGAAACCTTCGAAGTGTATTTATTTACTATTCGAAACCTTCGAATGAGTGAAAAATCTGAAAATTTCCAATTCTACTATATACTATATAGTATTTAAATTTTCGTAATCCAAAGAATATTCTAGAAGAATAAAACTCATTGACCCTATCCGAACAGACCTGCACACACACACACACAAGGACATGAACGCAGCAGTAGCAGTAGACTCCACGCAGGGTGAACTCCTCCGACAGGGCGCATGTGAGGGTGACTACGCACGTGTTAAGCAAATCCTCACCTCTCCTATCGGCTCACAGGTCATCAACTCCGCGAATAACATGAATAAAATGTAGGTAAGGGGGCGGGGCTTAGCGACAACCGCGCTAACATTGATAGTACATCTAGATTAGTAATGTTTAACTTAACGAGGCTATATCTTTACTATAAAACTGCACTGTTTTGTATTAATGGTTCATGTCCTTATACGTACTGAGAGATTAACTCCTATAGCAAACCTTGCATACGCATGTAACACATACACATAATTACTTTATAGTAAGGATATACCTTTATTATCACTCAAAATTCAATATCTCATTAAATATTAGAAATAATGAATTGAAATTTTCAATGTACGTAGAAAATACAATATTTTTATTTTTTACTAATATTATTAATTTTTATTTTTTCTTTGTTTATTAATGATAAATAAAACATATTTATAAACATATATTATACATATTTTAATGAATGGATATGTAATAAAAAAATAACTTCATAATAGAATAATATATTATTAAACTATGGAAAAAATATGATATGATTACCTATGATTACCTATTATTAAATTTATGTAATTGAATTTACTGTAAGGCATAAATGACTATATATTTACATTGCTCGAGTGCAATGTACATACCCTCCCTTTATAAATAAAAGTCACCTACTATTTTGAACTCATTGGAGACCACTGGAGTGTGTAGAGGACCCGAATATTTAACGAAGCAAATATATACTACTCTCTATCTACTCGACGTGATTAGAAGTAACTTGTTTTCATAGGGGGCAGTAGTAGTAATCATTGAAATGAATAAAGTTATCCTCTAGTAATCATTGAGTTATTATTCAAAATGAAAATAAACTAAACTCAATAGATGTTTTTAATTAGGGGATATGCACTATAGCCGGTGTTGATTTCAAAAGGGGCGGGACTATGGGTGTGGCTATAGCTGAAATACTGTAAAGTTTACAGTGTAAACGCTAATTCTATTATATAATATTGTAGATAGTTTTTATAGAGTTATTTTATTTTATTTGTACTCGCTAATTCGATTATATAATAGTTAAAATTATTTTATTTTCATACGTGACTCGTGTTCAATTTATAGACATGTAAATATATAGGTAGAAATAGGTGGATAGGAAAATATGTAGTCTTGTAAATATGTTACTAGTCATTCAATATTTAATATTTTTAATTATTTTGTTATATAATATATTCACAATTTATAGCTCTAATTTATTCTTGATATTAAAAAATACAAAAATAACCTACACTATAATAAAAATTAGATACAGTAAGTCATAGTACTATTCTTAATTAATATGTACAATATTATATTTACCTTATTGTAATACAAATAGTGTTGGGCGTTGTTCCCGTTCCTGGAATGGGAACGGATATAAAAATAGGAACGGGAACGCATAAAGAAACGGGTAGTAAAACGTATAAATAAAACACGAGTAGCCCGTTCAAATAAAATAACTTTATAACTTTAAAAATAACTTTAAAATAACATATTTAACTATTATAATAGTATAATTATATAATCAAATTAGCGTTTACAGTATTTCAGCTATAGCCACGCCAGTGTCCCGCCCCTTTTGAAATCACCGGCTATAGTGTCGGGTAACCTTTTTAAATTTCAACGTCTCTTAGGGAAGAACTTTTGTAGTTTTATTAGAATATTTAAAAATAATTAATTATATTTAAAATAATGTAAAAAAGTACAAAAGTAACTATAAGTGTTTTAAATATACATTTTAATAATCAGCTTAGAGATAATATAACAATAAACAGTAATGTAAATATTATATTCTGTAAATTATTTAATAATAGATTACGCGATAAATATTATATTTTATTATTTATTTTTATTACAATTAATTAGTTCACTTTTCGATATCTTATTATTGTCATACAATCATATATTGTAGCTATTCTATTAGTTATCAATATCAAACATATAATATAATTATAGTAATTTTTGATTCATTAGTCTTAAAATAAAATGTTTCGTAGCACCATTTATTGCTATATTTACATATTACATCCCATATCGTTGTTGAGATATTTTTTGTTTATATTTAAAGTTTTTGAACATATTTAGGATTATTTTTTAGTTATTTAGGTTGTAGCTAAATTAAAAAGAAATATCCAATATAAATTCTATAAACCATATTTTATATATAGGTATTTAAAAAAATATTCTATATGATATTTATAAGTTTTTGTACTAATAAATTTATTAAGTTATACGTTTTTGTACATAATTTATATATTATTTTACATATATATATAAATAAATGTATATATTTATTATTTGTATATTATTTGATAAGTTATACTCTACCGATTGAACTGTTATCTATCATTATTCTAATATGTATCTGCTCTCCTTATACACGTCATATTTCTCAACTATGGCATCCCCCAGGTTAAATTAAATTTTAAAATTGAATATTATATTGAACTAATATAGAAGTGTAATAAACAAAGGAGTCTCCTCACAATCTTTGTTATTAGGGTGCATATACGAAGCCTCATATTGATAACATGGCAAATATCATTTATTTATAATTTCAATATTCTAAATAATGTGAGTTACAAAATATACTTTAGTTACGATAACAATTGTTAACTGAGTTAGGTTGTCTATCGGATTAAATGTATACCGCCTTCACTACTACCCCTACCCCCCCGCTACTCCCCGCTACAGGACAGCCCTACACTGGGCCTCCTTAAGACAACACCATACAATAGTGCAGCTCTTGCTGGATAACGGGGCAGATACAAGTTTACTCGACTCCAAGCAGAGAACCCCACACGATCTGCGCGGTATGTATACTTAGTCTCACTATCATTGTTATTAGTGTGCATGGCAACCATTCATAGCACAACGGAATGGTACCCTACTCCCCCACTACACACACCACTACACACCACTACACACACCACTACACATACCACTACACATACCACTACACACACCACTACACACACCACTATACACACCACTACACACACCACTACACACCACTACACATACCGCTACACATACCACTACACATACCACTACACATACCACTACACATACCACTACACATACCACTACACACACCACTACACACACCACTACACACACCAATACACACACCACTACACACACCAATACACACACCAATACACACACCACTACACATACCACTACACATACCACTACACACACCACTACACATACCATTACACATACCACTACACATACCACTAAACACACCACTACACACACCACTACACATACCACTACACATACCACTACACATACCACTACAAATACCACTACACATACCACTACACACACCACTACACACACCACTACACACACCAATACACACACCACTACACACACCAATACACACACCAATACACACACCACTACACACACCACTACACAAACCAATACACACACCACTACACATACCACTACACACACCACTACACAAACCAATACACACACCACTACACACACCACTACACACACCACAGAGAGTGCTTGCAGCATCCCCTCACTACCTATAGAAGCTGGATACCTCAAGTACCCCACGTTCCCCTACACGCAAGATCTCCCCGGTGAGGTAACCCAGCCACCACTGGTAGCGCCATCTATACAACCACTGGTAGCGCCATCTATTGAGCCATTGGTAGCGCCATCTATACAGCGACCAGTAGAGCCATCTATTGAGCCACTGGTAGCGCCATCTATACAGCCACTGGTAGCGCCATCTATTGAGCCACTGGTAGCGCCATCTATTGAGCCACTGGTAGCCAATTTAGAGATCACACCGACTTACAGTCAACCTAATCCCGGTAAGACTACATCTCCCTATACTAATGCCCCCTATTCTACTTATACCTCCCTATACTAATGCCCCCCTATACTACTTATACCTCCCTATACTAATGCCCCCTATTCTACTTATACCTCCCTATACTAATGCCCCCTATACTACTTATACCTCCCTATACTAATGCCCCCTATACTACTTATACCTCCCTATACTAATGCCCCCCTATACTACTTATACCTCCCTATACTAATGCCCCCTATTCTACTTATACCTCCCTATACTAATGCCCCCTATACTACTTATACCTCCCTATACTAATGCCCCCCTATACTACTTATACCTCCCTATACTAATGCCCCCTATACTACTTATACCTCCCTATACTAATGCCCCCTATACTACTTATACCTCCCTATATTAATGCCCCCCTATACTACTTATACCTCCCTATACTAATGCCCCCTATACTACTTATACCTCCCTATACTAATGCCCCCTATACTACTTATACCTCCCTATACTAATGCCCCCTATTCTACTTATACCTCCCTATACTAATGCCCCTTATACTACTTATACCTCCCTATACTAATGCCCCCTATACTACTTATACCTCCCTATACTAATGCCCCCTATACTACTTATACCTCCCTATATTAATGCCCCCCTATACTACTTATACCTCCCTATACTAATGCCCCCTATACTACTTATACCTCCCTATACTAATGCCCCCTATACTACTTATACCTCCCTATACTAATGCCCCCTATTCTACTTATACCTCCCTATACTAATGCCCCCTATACTACTTATACCTCCCTATACTAATACTGGTATGATACATATACAGAGCCTGTGAAAGAGCTGCTTATTAGGATTAGCTTCCACGCCTGTACTGATATCTACGAATACACTCTTGATCGAGATAATCTCACTTACGACGCCCTGGTTTCCATGGTAACCGATGAGTTTCATGCAATAACAGTTAGTAGGATAAAGTACACAAAGTGTATAGGGCACGATGGGTCTGGGGGGGGGTCAGTACTACTAAGTAGGTCTAGGTAGGGTAGACTATGTGAATATTAAGTGCTACACTTACTAGGTTAAGGGTGAGGCCACGTAGTCGGGTAGTGATATCACTCATCATTGAGCCTAGCTATTAGAATTATATACCCATACACCATACATATACCTACACCATACATACACCTACATCTACACCATATACATATATGTATATATATATATACATAAATATACATCTATTTATTAGAATACACTAAATATATTATAATTTTATACGCTAAAACAGTAGTCTGCTTATACTATATATTCAAGTTTAACTCAAATACGTTATTAGCTACTGTCACACCCTCGCCACCTATTACATAACACAGACCACCTGACCTATGACCCCTAGTAGTAGTCGTTGTTTCATTAACACTTATAGATATTAAGTTATGCGGTGACTGGAGCTGTATGTATGAACATGAACATTACACATATGTCTCCACTGAGATTACATTAATAATTTTATATTTCGTAATTCGACGCAATCTATCTATTATTACAGAGTCAGGGTTTTACTTTAAATAAGATGTGCTGTACTCCATTCATAATGTACATTAGCTTCTTTATTATGTATTAACCTTATGCATCTCACATCCAATACACACTACTATTTAAGATTAATCTTGCTACCCCTTAAGGTGGATTTTATAATGCGTTTTTTATTAAAGAATACACATACTCATTAGCACTTGTTGCATATATGGAAATATCGTCAGAAAGCAAAATCCGTAAACAAAATTTGAATTCATATATTGGACAGCAAACGAAATTGTTCTAATAAATTAATCTAGAATTTATTTAATAATTAGTTTATGGGTTATTAATCTAATACATAAAATTTATTCTACAAAATTTTGTTGAGAAGTTTGGATCGTACGTTATATTTTTTTAAAAATAATAAAAAGTATAAAATTGTACAAATTGATATAAGTATATTGATTATTACACTTAAATTTGTAATCGATCATTTCTGTTATAAAACTCTTGATTTGTAACCAAATTCTCGAATAAACATCTATAATATATAAAGCTCTCCTATATATATCTTAGCTTGATTCTGTAAACGTTATATATAACCATAATAATCGATATAAATTTAAATAACTGAAATAAAATAGAAATACAATATCACAGTTGCTAATATACACAATGCACATGCGTAATCGAACAGTCCATTGTCTATAAGTAAAAAAATGTTTATTTTGTTGTTTATTATATGTAATCGCATAGTGCTCAATAACTACACTGTGATGTGTAATTTAGTTACCTAATTGTTTATCGTGTAATGCCATTAAGTTACGTACCATAGGTTTCTAATACGCTTACCCCTTTATCACATCAGCTCATATTCACCCATACACTGCACTCAGATTGTGAAGATAACAAAACTGCCCCATACGATCGTTAGGAACGATAAAGACGTTCAAAGATTGCAAGAGAATCAACAACTCAATATTATCTTTATAGAGAAATCTAGGGATGTTCTCCTTAATGAAAATAATTAAAAATACTATTTGTTCCTATAATTAATTACTATTTAGATATATGTTATATTAAATTGTGGAATTTGTACATAATTATATTCATAAACTTATATTATCACTATGAATACTGCTATCCTGTACCTTGCTACTATTATAATTATTTACAATTATTATAATTATATAAACATATAAAAATATATATGTAAATAACAATTATGAAATTATCTTTTTATATTTATATATATATATATATATATATAAATAATATATATGAAATATAATTTAATTTCTATTTAGTGTATCTCTATATAGTGTACATACATATTTACATATATAAAGTGTATATAATGTATACATAACTATGATATATGCATACACTTATGCATAAATTATAGGAATTATCAAATTAATTGTACTCAGTATAATGATATCTCTCATTCTACCTTGTTTAAAAGAGCTAAAAACATTCATTAATGAAAATGGTATCCTAAAATTTCTAATATATAAAGAATATATATGATTAAATAAATTAATTCATTTTATAAGCTTATGTTATATAGATTTATACATTTATTTGTATTCAATAATTGAATACAAAATATTATTACATATACAAATATTTAAGTAAATATTGAATAAAGATACACCTACTAATATAATATATATAACGAAGTACAAATTGTGGAGATTGGTGAAATATTTATTGATAATGTCTATTTATAGTGAGTTATAGCAAAGCCCTTTGGTTATAGCTAGCCTATTTATATGTGAAAATACTGAACTCGTAGATAATGCATGGATGACCCCATCTCTAAGTATCCATCATTTGATAGATTTAACAAACATGTCAATTAAACCATACAATTCACTATATTTACACTAATGGAAACATATGCAATTTGTTATATGTTATCTCACTAATAATATCTATATAGATAAAGCATATTACCACGAGAACCCACAAGCACCGATACAACTATTACTAAGGGTACTAGTTACAGTATAGTATATACTAGTAATAATGTAAAACACATTGCATAACCTTACACATATCTTATACATCTATTATAATAGATTTGGTTGAGGTTTGAAAAATTTGTTACATATATATAAATGTGTTGGCTAAATGGTTGTATGAGGGTGATTAACAAATAAGATTAAAATAAGCGGTAGATGGTTCTGGGGTGATTAGGGATGTGGGGTAGTAGATGTGTGTACAATGGCGGGTGCCTTACTAGCGAGCGAACATCTAATATGCAGTACAATGTAAAGTGAACTAAAGGTGATCATCGTGTAGGATGAGGGGAGGTAAGGTAGGTTTAGGGTTTATTATTATTAAAAGTGTTTATTAAATCAATAAAATCTAAAAATTGTAGGTGAGGTAAATTAAATTTGGGAGGTAAGCTAGGTATAGGGTTTAGGGGAGGTAGGCAAGCCGATAGTCTGTTGTCAGTTTTGCAATGACACCATGTTCAGATCTATTAGATGAGATACACATTCAGGTTTAGATGTATAGTATAGGTTAAGATGGAATATAATGCGGGGTTACAGCCAAAGGAGTATAGGTGATGTGCAAGCAATATAAAATACAATATTACGTTCGTTAAAAGAGACATGCGTCCATTGCATGTCCGCCTCACGTATAAATGTATATACAATTATAACATGTATAATTTAATAGAATTATTATTTCATTACATGCCGTATTTTTAAATAATAAATATATAAAGTAATAATTATATTTAATCTAAAAATAGACAATAGTAGAGCAATAATCTAATATAAATAGTCTTAAATAGTCTAACTACACAATAATACTACCGCGCTAATAGAGAAGAGATAGACACTATTTAAAGCGCACAATAATAAATACTCAAGCTTTACTTACTTACTTTTAATTTTTTTTGGTTTATGGACTGCATCAGTGCGTGATCAATAGGTCGTCCGTGGGAGGGAAGGCAATGGAGAAGTAATAAGTCTTAAGGTGGCGTTTAAAGGAGGGAGTTGATGTGTTTGTTCGTAGGTGATTGGATAGGGAGTTCCAGTGGTAAGGGGCAGAGAGGGCAAAGGAGCGTATATTGGAAGAGTGGAGTTTGTGTAGATGGGAAGTGGTAAGGATAAAGGTTTTGGAGGAACGGGTCTGGAGTGGAGTGATGGGTGTGTGTAGATGTAGGAAGGAGGCAAGGTAGTCAGGGGAGTTGTGGTGAATAGCTTTGTGGATTATCAGGGAGAGTTTCAATAAAAGAGTTAATAATGCATGTAATGTGATCAATAATTAGACACATCAGTTATAATGTAGTATTCTATGTACAATATAAACAGGCATATTTTGTACACGATATTCATCTAGAGATATATACACAATATATAATATATTCTATAATATTATCTCGCATATTAAACTATACTCGTTTACTATATATTCCGATATTATTCAATATAATTAGCATCCTTTCGTTGAATTATTATTATTATCAGATGTAGGCAATGCCAGGGTAATTATAGATGCAGTGTTGCTTAGCGAAACAATTCCCAGCAAACAATATATTCGACGCATTTGGACGCACTGCGTCTAAAAGTTTCGGAATTAATTTGTCGCTTTGATGACAATTTGCGCCTAAAATCCTTTTTGTACTTTGGACGCTGTTGCTCACAAAAGCGTCGAATTTGCGACGAATTCAATATGATTCGGAATCAAAGCGTCCAAAAGTGTCGAAAAAGCGCCCATAAATTCTCAAAAGCGTCGATAAATTGTTTGCTGGGATTACCCTTATTATGACATAGTAGTGTTTACAAGTTTCGCCTTTAGTCGAGATATATCATTATACATACATAAATATATTTACATATAATATATTCACTTATAGACAAAGCGAATGTGAGGGAGTCGACCACATCAATATAATAAATAGAACACTTCTTTATTGTAAAGCTGCTATGATACCAGCATTATACTGAGAATAGATCAGTATACTGAGAATAGATTTGTTGAGGTTGAAAGAGGTCTTGGTTGACCGTTATTTGTGTACATCTGCAATGTACTTTATTTCATCATTTGAAAAATCAGCATACATTAAAAATTCATTGAATTAAATATGTTTATTAAATTATAATTCATTGATTGCTTTTTCATTTGGATAACTTAGATAATTGATCAATTAATATGAACAATATTTGAATATTAATATTAAATTAATATTCAAACTAATTAGTTTTAAATATAAGATTTACATTAATTAGAAAATTTCCCATATTAAATTACTAATATATTAAGTTATAGTATAAATTAATCTAAAATTGGGTAATATCAATTGTATATAAGTATATTAAGCTACTTATTTAGAAAATTTATATTAATTCATTAAATGAAAAATTAAAAAATATATATTATATAACTTAGTTTTTTTTACTAGGTTTGATACAATTATTTTATAATATTATATGATATGTGTAATTATTTGTATAATTTTAATCATTTTATTTTAACCGATAGATTTTAATAGATATATCAATAGGGATATATCACAGAGCTAGATATAAAGTCTCTCTAGCTCTATGGATATAAAGATTTTCCAAAGAAATTGCGTCGCAAAATCTTTGTAGAAATATAACCAAAGATTTTGCGAAGGATTAAATTAAGACTAAATTCAATGAATCCTATTGGTGTATTATTAAATTTGATATAATTTTAAATTTAGTTATTGGATTATTATTATTTATTATTTGTTTAATTAAGTAATATTATTTTTACAAATAAAATGGTTGACAAATATGATGCTATTTTGTCTAAAATATTAGAAGAAGGACTAACAGAGTATTTTGATATTATATATTCATTTCTATATAGAAAGTTAGTACTACAAATTAATATAATTATTATATTTACAAAATAATTTAATATTATTATAATAATTATATTAAATATAATAATAATTATTATAATTATTATAATAATAACAAATATAATCTGATTATAATATTATAATAATTATAATATAAAATATAGGGGAATACGGACGGTGGGCAATAATTAAATAACTATAAATAGCAAAGTGGTGCGCAAGGCGTGTTTAAAATTAATTATACGCTCGTGCACACGAAAATAAAATGAATGTGAAATATGTATATATGAAATAATTCCTTTAAACCATTCGTATTAATATATTTATATGATATATATACATATGAATACCGTATTCAATACGAATCCCATCCTATTTGCGGATTTATATTTGTGGGTTGTTTGATTTATTTGGTTTAGTTTTATTCATCTGTTTATCATAAACATACACTTTATGCTAGCTGCATTATATCGCAAAGTAAGGGCGACGCACACCGTGCGAGCCACGCGTGAATTTTGCTATTTATAGTTATTTAATGTTTGCCTACAGTCCGTACCATCCATTATGATAATGATTATAATCATAATAACTATATTAATGATTATAACTTATAATATAAGCATTATAATACATATTATAATAATTATAATAATACCAATAAGTTCACAGCCTCGAGGTTCTAATGTATAGTTTAAAATGAGTATACACAACTTTAAATTGAACTTAGGACCTAAGTTACTTAGGTTGCATTACTTATTTGTAATATTATATTAATTATAAATAAGTTTAACTTAAAGTTTAAGTTATTTATGTATATATAATATATATACATAGTTATTAAATAACCAGCATTAAATCACATTTTTTTTAGAATGGAAACTAGTTTTAAAACGTTTCGCTGTTTAATAAAATTGACTCCATCGATATTCGGATTTAGACTGACATCGGCCCCCAACATGTCACGTATTTAAACAAGAGTTCAAGTAAACAATACCTGTAGGGCTTATATAATATCATATTAATATATAAGCATACGGTATTACGATATGTATGAATATATAGGACAAAAATTCATTACTAAGTGAATAATGTACTGAGAAATATAATACCCGCCGCAAAATGTTTACTTGAACTCTCGGTTAGACACGTAACTTATTGGGGGCCGATGTCAGTATTCAGCTATATTCGCCACTTTTGCATTATCTAATTATGTGAATAATATTTTAGATTATTTTATATTACCTAATATCTATAAATTATTTATTAAATTGTCTTGATAATCAAAATACTTTATTATATTTACTTTAATATATAATTTTAATTATGATTATTATTTTATTTAGACACAGTTTTAAACGGCGATTAAATATAATATATTTTAACTATAGTATACAAATTAGTATTAACATTAATATTGTTAAATTAATAATAATTTAATAATGTATAATATATAATTATATATTTCCAATATATTATATCGTATATATCATAGAATCATTATATATGTACATTATCATATTGACTATCATACTAGCATAGTCACTCTGTATATATATATATAGGATATATGTACAATGTACATTGTACATTTTATAGTATAAAATTTACGATCCATATAATTATAACATATAAAAACTTGTCCCTTACTGTACCTGGCCTATGGCATGTATTAATTTAGGGTATTTAAATAATAAATAAAGTCGCGTGACCTAAATCTGATCTACATTATGTAGTGATTAGTATGCGATGTATTCTAATTCGCATAGTTTTTTATTTATGAGAATAATTATTATAACGAATATTTTATCTTTATTCATAATTATTAAATTATGGTAATTGTAGGAAGTAGACACATTTAAATGCACACACATATAATTAAATTTAAATTAAAATCCCCACAATACAATATAGGCACATAATATAAATTATTGATTCGATAGTCATTCGGCAGCATACATTTAATTATGGTAGGAATTCTAATTTCAACCTAATTATATTTGTGTTTTAAATGTGCCGACTTCCTCTTGTAACCAAAAATATTAATTACTGACATAAATCAATAAATACTAACATGGAATAGCAATCTATAAATTCTCATATTTAAAATTTAATATTATCATCATTATTATTATTGATTGATAATTTATTTAAGCAAATACATAGTCGAAATTTATAATTGAAAGTATAAAGTATAAATATTTGCTAACGATAACATATGTTATAGAAATAAATAAAGAATAATACGAAATTAAAAAATTAAAGAAATTAAAATGTTTTACAGTTACCGTAAAAATAAACGAAAATAGAATTAAAATACACTATTTTGTAGGTGGCATTGAAATATTCAATTTCTACTTTAACTTTATAGAATTCTTCTTATCTTTGTACCCAATAATATAACAAATTATTATAATAATAATAATTATTATTATTATTATCATTATCATAATTATTATAATCATCATCATCATCATTATTATTATTTTATTACTTATTATTATCATTATTTTATAATTAATATTGATATTTTATTATTATTAATAATATTATTATAGTCAAATTTATCAAGTGAATTTATAAAAAGTATTATCACTGATATATTATTATTGGCAGCATTATTAATATGCATGCAATATATATATATATATATTTTACTATATATATCATCTTATATTATTGTAATTTATTTAATTATCTGTGTATCATATTCTATAAATATACATACCAAATTTGTATATATTTATTTATATATAATAAATAATAATTTGAATTATTTAAAAAAAAAATATAATAATCAAGACAAGTATATTTATATCTTTAATGGTAACAAAGATATACTAAATTGAATATATGAATGTATATAATTATTCCCAAAATATTATCTAATATTTATAGAAAATGAACATTATAACAACAAATATGATATATATATATAATAAATGTGGTCTGTTAAACGAATGATGAATTTTGTAATCGCAGAATTAGTAGAATAGTAGTCACTATTTAGATAATATTCATATTAGTACTTTATAATAGCGTAAGAAAATGAAAAGATAACTTAGCATTTTTGTTCTTAGTACTTAAAAATCATAACATTTATTTATTGTGCATGATTTTTAATATATCAACATAGCGTATTTACTCTACTAAAGCGAGGCATACATATAAATGGTATATACTAGGGTTCAACAGTGACGTAGCTCTAAAATGGAAGTAAAGATATCAGAGTGTCAGATCAGTGTCAGCCTTAGTAATGAGACAGTGAGGTAGACGCATGCACCAGAACTATTCATACTGAGCCAGTGTCTAACACAATAATCTCAAGCTAAGAGTATGATATAAGTAGCGTGCATATGGACGCACTACCATCGTATCTACACAAGGTAACATCTGACTGTCCACCTGACCGTCCATCTGACTTTCCATCTGACCGTTCATCTGACTGTCCATCTGACCGTCCATCTGACTGTCCAACTGACTGTCCAACTGACCGTCCATCTGACTGTCCACCTAACTGTCCACCTGACTGTCCACCTAACAGTCCACCTGACCATCCATCTGACTGTCCAACTGACCGTCCATCTGACCGTCCATCTAACCTGCTACACACATCACCCCATGAACTTTACACAATATATCTATAGCAAAGATTTTCCGAAGGAAAGATATAACACTTACGCGAAATCGTGTAATTCGAATTTGTATACAAAATACCCTGGTGCCACCTATAGCGGGTTACTTTTAGGAACTATGCGTTGTTTATAATGTAAATTCGTATTTAACTATACACTTTTAAAATGTTAAATAATATGCTTTAAATTAATATTTATATGATGAAAACTAAGTGTTCATTACTAATATATAACAAACAAATATGATATGTATGTTTTAAATGCTATAAGTATATATTTAGTGAGTAAAAGCTAATTTATATTGCATGTAATTTAATAGAGCAATGAAAACATTGTTGTATGCAAACAGAGCCGAACCTAAATCTATTTCAGTGATTTCGATACTACTGCTAGCTAGCTGGGGCTATTACTAAATTACGTTGCATGTATAGGGAGTGTTATATCTTTGCTTCGCAAAATCTTTGTCTATAGTCTGTTGCATGTGTTATAGTCATACAACGGGAAATGCATTGCTGAGTACCAGTGATGTTTATAATACTCTGAGAGTGGATGCTGACTCATCGTATAATATTATCTATAATATAATCAGTATTATAAACATCACTGGTACTCAGCAATGCATTTCCCGTTGTAGTAGTAGTAGTAGTAAATTGATTTATTCACAAAAATCCAATTTTCAAAAAATTGTTCGGATGTGATATATATAATATTAATGTTATGGCGACATCCATAATTTAGATAAATTATAATAAATGTAGTAAAGTAAGGTGTGGGTGGATAGTAAGTTAGTAATAAAGTTAGTCGGTATGTACATTTAGTAAACAAAGTTAGTTAAGTTCAAGTAAGTATCTGTGTAGTTTTGTTTTAAATTTAACTGTGGTAGTTTTTCGTTAATAATAGTCTTGGGGAGTTTATTCCATAGTAAGGAGTAGTTAGTCAATGTGTTGTGTTTTAGTAGGATACTATTTGATGATCTTAAGTTGGTGGTTTCTTTATATTCAATTGAATTTCTAATGTATTTTTGAAGATTTAAATGTATTGCAGTATGTATAATATTAAGAGTTTTATATATTGATCTATTTTTAAATGTAAGACATTTTAGTTTTTTCCGGTAGTATGTGGTGTGTGTACGTTTTGATAGTTTAAATATAAGTCTGCATGTTTGATTTATTATTTATTATTTTATTAAGTCTTTTTTCTTGTATTTTTGGTATATCAGTAAGTAATGAATTGCAGTAGTCTAGTTTTGATATTATATATGCGGAAGTTATTATTTTGAGAGATGACTGGTTTAATAGATGTTTAATTTGATTTAATTGGTATAATTTATTATCACATTGTTTTACTATTGATGACATTTGATTGTTTAATGTTAAGTTATCAAGTATTATTCCTAGGATAGTAATCTCAGTCTGTATTTTAATATTAGAATTTGCTATTTTGATATGTGATAGTGGAGGGGGAATTAGGCGTTTTGTATGAAATATGATACATTCTGTTTTCATTTTATTGAATTTTAAGTAGTTATTGTTAAAGTATACTTCAAGTTCGGTAGTTAAATTGTTAATTTCAGTTAAGGTTTCTGGTAGGTCATTTAAGGTAGTTGACGTATACAATTGAGTATCATCGGCATACATATGGTATTTTATATTATGTAAATTAAATATTGTATTGATATCAGATACATAAATGTTGAATAATAGAGGTCCCAATACACTACCTTGAGGAACTCCTATTTCCGGACAGTTATAAGTTTTGTTATGTGTATTTGATTTTATGTTGAAAGTTCTATTTGTTAGATATGATCGTATTAGTTCTATTATTTGTTTATGTATCCCAATGGATTGAAGTTTAGCGTAGAGTATTTTATGATTAATGGTATCAAATGCGGCTGTGAGATCTAGTAGTATGAGAATTACATAACGGTTATTGTTGATGTTGTAAGATATGTATTTTTTTAAGTCAAGTATTAAAGTTTCAGTATTATGATTTGGTTTATATGCACTTTGTCTTTGATTATCTAAGTTGTTATTCATTATATTTTGGGTGATATGATTTGCAATTATTTTTTCTATAATTTTAGATAAGAAAGACAAATTAGAAATTGGTCTGTAATTTTCAGGGAGTGATTTGTCTAGTGATGGTTTTTTCAGTATTGGTGTAATGATGGAATGTTTTAATATTAGTGGGAAATTGGAATGCTGTATACATTTATTAATCAGGTCAGTATATGAGAGGCAGAATAAGTTAAGGTTTCTCTTTAGTAGATAAGGTGTGATATTATCAATGTATATACAGGTTTTAAAATGTTTAGATCTTATAAGTTTTTCAACATATGCTGGAGTGATTTCAGTTATTGGATGTGATATAATTGATGGACTAATTAGTTCATTTAGGTATTTTGATCTAAGAAGGTTATCTGTGTTCTGTTCTATATCTTCAAAGATTATTTTTATTTTCCTAATGAAAAATATTGCAAAAGTTTTCAGTCAATTTTACAATTATATTTAGTTTTCCTTTTTAATAATCTATCAAAGGTTTTATAAAGTAGTTTCATGTCATTTTTTTGAGTATAAATTATATGTTGATAGTATTGTGATTTGGATAATTTTATTTCATTAAAGTAGTATTTTTTATAGTAATTATAGGTATTTCTATTTGTTGTGTTTTTATTTTTCCTCCAATCCATCTCTTTTTTCCTGAGTTTTCTATGCATTTCAGATAATTTAGTTGTCCACCAAGAGTTAAGTTTTCTTTGTTGGAACATCAAAGTTTTGAGAGGGGCATGCATCTGAAGTATAATTTCAAGATGTGTATGTATTTGATATGTGACATTGTCAGTATTATTATAGTCGAGGATGATGAGTTTATATAAATCATTAGTATAATTTCCGTTATTAATACTTTTTAGATTTCGGTCTGTTATAGATTCTTTTTTAGTTTGAGGTTTAGTGTATCTTAGATATATATATAATATTATGGTCTGTAACTTTAGGCCCTAACTCAGTAGATATATGAGTAAATGTATTTCTTGTGATAACCAGATCAAGCGTATTGCCTTTATTATGTGTCGGTTCATTTATATGTTGGGTAAGATTAAGATCATTAAGCGTATTAACGAAATTTATTGATTTAGGGTTAATGTTAAAATCACCTAGTATAATCAAATTATGTTTATCGTGTGATTCATGAAGAATGTCATGTATTGTTGTAAGAGGATTGGTTGAGTTTGGTGGTCGGTATAGTAGTAATATTTTTAGGTCATTTTGTGTATTTATAGGTAATTTTAGGTGTAATTATAAGAGTTCAATGGAATTTATTGTATTGGTGGATTTTTTCTTTAGTATAATGCTTGAGTGAATGATAGCAGCTAGTCCACCACCATGTAGAGTTCTTGATTGTTGGATGTAATAGTGGGTATTTGGTGTTGCAGCAATGTAAGTAGGATCAGAATTATTATTAGTCGTCCAAGTCTCAGTCAGACACATTATATCTATTTTGTTATTTACAATAATTGAGTAAATAATGTCAGGTTTATTATTTAGTGATTGGACGTTGAGTAAAGCTATACTAAGGTTATTATAATTTGGTTGTCATGAGGGTTGTAATTTCTGTTCTGTTGAAATAGGTATGATGGATGATATCGGTATTATTGGTGTCAGGTTATTTGCATTATTTTGGGAATTAGTAATTATTGGGGGTACTATAATAGTTGTTTGGGCATGTGATGTAGGTTGAGCAGTCATATTTTGTGGAATTTTTATTTGGGAATCAGTAGGTTTGGAAGTTGTGGGTTGGCGAGTTATAGGTAGGGACGTAGTTTGTATGGGTATATGCGATGTGTGTCGTATATCATCATTATTCATTAAACTTGTAGAAATGTAGTTTTTATAGGAATCCATCCATATTTTATATTGAGTAGGTGTATATTTTATTGGCGGGGAAACCCAATCAACTTTATTTTTAGTAAATGATCTAATTTCAAAGGTATTTGTGATTTTATTAAATATAATTTTAGTGTTATTAGGTATGTACCCATTTTTTGAAAGCATGGTAGAGAGTATTCCTAAGTATTAGTTGCTCAGGGGATAAGTTATTCCTAAAGAATAGATGACTATATTCAGAATCCACTGATTTCAAGGAAGTTGTAAATGCTAATTTTGATTCATTGGATACAAATTCTATATTAATTAATTTATGTTTAAATACAATATTCTTTATAATGATGGTTGAAAATTTTATGTTGTTAAATAATGAATTTATATATTTTATATTCTTATCATCACGTTTACAGTGTTCTATTATAATAAAATTGGAAGATTGTGGATTAATATTTAGTTTATTATATTGGGTGGGTAGGGTGTTTGGGTTTATATAATTGCTCTTTGGTTGTGTTAAAGGGTAATAATTATCGTTGCGCGTATTATCATTGCACGGATTACCTTTATTGTGTAGAGTTAGTTTGTGATTTGGGTGATATGTATTATTATTTTTTATATTATGGAATTGGTGTGGGAAATCATTATTGTAGTTATTAGTATTTAGTCTTGGAGTATGGGTTATGTAATTTGGGTAGTATGTATTATTTTTTCTTATAGTGTGGGTCATGGGTGGAAAATCAATATTATAGTTATTAGAATTAAGTCTTGGAGTATGGGTATTAGAAGGGAAATTATTATTGTAGTTATTGGTATTAAGTCTTGGAGTATATGTCATGGGTGGCAGATCATTATTGTATTTAGTATTATTGTTTAGTGGTATATTTGTCAAAGGTCTATTTTGAGTTATTAGTGATTGTATTTGTATTGTATGAGATTGTAATGTAGTAAGTATTGTATTTATTTTTAAGTCAAGTTCTGTTGTATTAGATGTTATATTAGTGACATTAGGTTTAATAGTCTGTTGGTTGGTAGTATTGGTAGGTACGTTATTATTAAAGTTATGTTCAGTAGTCTGTGTGTTGGTAGTATTGGTAGGTACGTTATTATTAAAGTTATGTTAAGTAGTCTGTGTGTTGGTAGTATTGGTAGGTACGTTATTATTAAAGTTATGTTCAGTTGTCAGTTTGTTGGTAGTATTGGTAGGTACGTTATTATTAAAGTTATGTTAAGTAGTCTGTGTGTTGGTAGTATTGGTAGGTACGTTATTATTAAAGTTATGTTAAGTAGTCTGTGTGTTGGTAGTATTGGTAGGTACGTTATTATTAAAGTTATGTTCAGTTGTCAGTTTGTTGGTAGTATTGGTAGGTACGTTATTATTAAAGTTATGTTAAGTAGTCTGTGTGTTGGTAGTATTGGTAGGTACGTTATTATTAAAGTTATGTTCAGTTGTCAGTTTGTTGGTAGTATTGGTAGGTACGTTATTATTAAAGTTATGTTAAGTAGTCTGTGTGTTGGTAGTATTGGTAGGTACGTTATTATTCAAGTTAGGTAAAGTCAGGTTAGTCGATGTTAAATTAATAATACAAGCCGGGCATCGGAAAGTGAAGAATCTAGATCCCAGTACTTCCAATAGACTTGCGGGTGGTTTTGATTTAGACGACCATATTGTGGCGAGAATACCTGCATCATGGATACATCTGTGATGTAGCATTTTGTCACAGAGGAAGCATTTTATCACCGCAGTATTTGTTTCTATGATTCTTTCTTCACATTTCATGCAAGCCATATCAAACACCATATTTGCCGATTAACTAAATGGGTAATAAGTAGAGCAGCAGGGTGTATCCGTTAATGGTGACTTGTAGCTAACCTTATATTGAAAGTAGGTAGGTGGTGACACTACCTAATGCGCGGCTCCCAGAGGAGATCTCCGGGGTATGATGATTACAAATCGTATGATATATTTTAAAATAATTTAATTAATTGTATGTACATTAATATAACTATAAATTATGTAAATTATATACAAGATATATGAATCTTCTACAATTTGATAATAATTAAATGATAGTAGTATACTATGTATAATCATATAATACACAGTATATGTGTAACAGTATGTAATATATATTTGAATTTCATTAATTAATCTAATTTCTTATTCTATAATCTTTGTGATTTTTAATTATTTTAATGGATTTTTATTTTGTTATTCATAAAATGTAAACAAATCCTAAATATAATTATATCTAATTAGAAATGATTATAATTAGAAGACAACTAATATGTATTTCAAACAAGTTGGATATTAATAAGTAAATAATATTAATATAATAGATAATATAAAAAATAAATGAATACGTACTTATCTTTATAATAATAATACAATTAAAAGATATTTAAAAACTAAGCTGTTAATAACATGTCTATATATTGGTTGCTATGTAAACAAAGTGACTTATAACACATGCAACAGACTAACACATTCAACAGACTAACACATTTTATAGCTTAGGCTATATAATCATACGTTTGTTGTTATCAAAAACTTGTTATCTTTGTATTCTTACATTTTATTATCTTTTATAATCGTTTTTACTTTTTTTTATTGTTTTATCTATATTATGTACTGTACGTTATAATGTACTGTACGTTATAATGTACATTATGTACATTATAATTATTATTTATAATGCTGCTCTTGGTTATATTTTATTGTAATGATGTTGTATAGCATATATTCATAGCATATTCATGGCACAGGTATTCCCCCAAATGTATTGGACTCGTCATATCAAGTTAAGGTGTCACACACCTTGTTTTGGTAAAAAATATTTTTTTATTTAACATTTTTTTTATTTCATAATATTATTCTATGATTTATTTTTTAATATATGTAACAAAATTATTTATGAAAACAGTCTAGAAATAACATAAAAAGTGATTTATATATATTCATTATATATGATATATAATGTATTCATATATATTCAAATGCTGTTTTCTCAGAATAATTATTTCGCGCTAGGTATGTTATATAAATGTAGGTATCACAAAAACTATTATATGTATTCAACTAATTTTTATTGCATTATATAAATAACATATATATGAATACTTATGAGTAATTTTCTAAATTTGTATGTGTATAATTGCAAAAAATAACAATTTCTATAGAAATTCCGTAAATTACAAAATTAAAATGTGTGCATATATAAATATATATATTATATAATATATATTATAAAAAATACGTCCTGTAATATCATGTGTATACATTTAATGAATAGAATATAAAAAAAATTAGCTTGATTCAATGAATAGAATTCTGCGAGACTAGTTTTGTGTAGACCCATTATTTGCTATCTCTATACATAGAGAGGCGGGCGTCGTGTGACATCCCCTTAAGCACAAATGTTCTTTGATAAATAAATAACAGTATCTGCTTCTTATGGATTGAAGAATTTATAGTTTTAGATTATAATATGTCTTAATATATATAATTTTTTTTTTATATTTATTAATATCATTATTTTAATTTAATTATATAAATACAATTATTATATTTTGTATTAATATATATTTTTATTTTATAATTTCATTATTTTATTTTTATGTTATATTCATTTTAATTGTTTATTTTTCTTCCCTTAATCTATGAATAGGCTAGATAGGCTATGCGTCTTAGTTCGTCTAAGCTAATTTCTTACTCTGATATTATTATATATAATAAATTAGTTAGATTTATCTTTCCTTATCTTATAACTGGTGTGGAATAATGGCGATATTTATAAAAAATGTAATTTCATTTTGTCTTGAACCTATGTTTACCCTGCCTAATCATCTTAAGTTGAACCTATGTTTACCCTGCCTAATCATCTTAAGTTGAACCTATGTTTACCCTGCATAATCATCTTAAGTTGAATACTCTAGATTCTCATATGAATTAATGGAAAAAAAGAAATAAAAATATAAGTATAATCTAGTTACTTTACGAGAAAAATTCCAATGAATAATTAAAAATAAAATTAAAGATACACCTGAATAAGAAGTCAACATATTATGTAACATTTGTGTATACATTATAAATAGTTATTATTATTAATATTTGTATTCATGTTATATAATATATTTAATATTTTTGTTTAAATCTTGTGTACAACTATACTAAATGTGTGACTTAATATAGCATAAGCGTGGCTAGTGACTATCAGGAGAGGAGGAGGAGCAGGGGGCCATTTAATCAACAAAGTTTATATTTCCACTAAATAATTAAAAATAATTTATATATGTATACTGAAAGTTTGATATAAGCTTTACATTTAGTAAAATACCGTTATAGTTAACTGGTAATGATAATACGTGAGCTCTGAACGAATTCGCGCATGCTAATGTATGTTGTAAACATAAGTTTACAACATTATTAATTTCCTCATTCAATATAGTAAATGTAGATGTTATACATAGAATAGTTTCACAATTAGTCATATCAGTTTACTAATTTAATTATATATATGTATATGTAATAGAGGGCAAAATATACTTTGCTCCCCTAGCACTTTGAGTGAGTGGGTCCCCCTTTTTATGACAGCGCTATTCCTAGCCATTATTCAATCGACGACCGTAACACCCTCCTATAAACCAATCAGAATCATTCGTTACATAACACCATATTAGCGTAATCAGTTCCCGAACCATCTGGACAATGAAGGTCTAGGTGTTAGCGATTCACTGTTGACCGGCTCGTCCAATCAATGCAATCCTCTTGGCCGCGGTTATTAATGCATCCTTTTCAAGATAGTAATCTGATTGGTTGAGCTGATTGCGCGATGTCATCTGCAAGTGATTAACATGACAGGCGCTGATGTCTCCGTAGCACGCTTAAAGGCATCCGGTGTTGCACATCAATGCATGCACGTTAACTATGAATATGTCGAGTGAACAGGTGTGATCACTTGATGTGACATTACATTTACATTTACTTGACATTACATCGCATTGTGATACTATAGATTGTGATACTATAAATTGTGATACTATAGATTGTAATACTATACTATACTGTATATGCTATAGTATACTGTATATGTATGTATTGACTGATGACATCGTCTGGTAACACAACCAGTGTTAAACTAGCCCCATTCCATGAGCTGAACACCTCAGCTGTACACTGACCTACTTACCACCACAGGACCGACTACTTCATAGTGACCAGGGAGACGAAGGCAAAGTTAGGCTTTCCTCCTGGGGGCGCCATCAATATATCTAAGAATGTTAGCCAATGATATCGCTAGTATGTGTGTTCTACTGGTGATGGGGTAAAGTCTACATGTCATTATACCCCTTCTTATGTTCCTCTAAAATATTAATAATAAGCCCCTCCCCTCTGCAGGCGTTCAACAAGTACATTAATAATAAGCCTCTCCCCCTGTAGGTGTTCAACGAGTACACTAATAATAAGCCACGCCCCTCTGCAGGCGTTCAGCGAGTACATTAATAATAAGCCCCGCCTCTTTGCAGGCGTTCAACGAGTGCATTAATAATAAGCCCCTCTGTAGGCGTTAAACGAGTATATTAATAATAAGCCCCTCCCCTTTACAGGCGTTCAACGAGTGCATTAATAATAAGCCCCACCCCTCTGCAGGCGTTCAACGAGTACATTAATAATAAGCCCCTCCCCCCTGCAGGCGTTCAACGAGTACATTAATAATAAGCCCCTCCCCTCTGCAGGCGTTCAACAAGTACATTAATAATAAGCCCCTTTGCAGGCGTTCAACAAATACATGGAGATGTCAAACACCGCTTCGCTGAAGAGAGCGGTGGCTTCGGGTGAAAGCATCATGGTACCTAGGGGGGTCGAGACCCTTAATAAGAACAAGGTTGCGTCCTTACCTGCCAAGGACAAGGTTGCGTCCTTACCTATTAAGGACAAGGTTGCAGCCTTACCTGCGAAGGACAAGGTTGCGTCATTACCTGCGAAGGACAAGGTGAACAAGAGTAAGTCTGCCGCCACCCCTCGTAAACTTCACCCAGAAGAGGAGATACGACAACAGGGGGGTAAACCCATCACTAACTTCAGCCCCGAACCGACCAATGAGAAAGGAGCTAATGATTCCGACGACGAGAAACTTACGCCCGAGGCACAAAAGCTAAAAGAGTTAATTGTTGTCCTTAAGTCTCTATTTCTCTAGTCATGCCTTGTTTATCTCCTCTCTCTATCTCTCTTACCCTCCCCCATCTATCTAACACCCTATACCACCCTATCACAGTGAGCAGATAGTCTACCAGGGAGAGAGTGAGTCGTACAATGGGGCAGATCGTTTAGCATACAAGTGGTCACAAAGTATAGAAGATATCGATATCCTCGTGAAAGTTTCTATTTTATCATCCTCCACTCTAAGTATATTAATGATTGATATTTTCGAATAATTCATAGTTCTTGACAAGTTCAGTTATTTAAATTTGGTTCTCGAGAAGTTAAAATATTAGAATATAGTTCTTGAGAAGATGAAATTAGTACTCATAAAAGTAATCATTAAATATTTTAAATACTCAATTTTTATTAGTTATAAATTATAGTATAACTTATATAACTTATAATATATTCATAAGTTATACGTTGACAAATTAATAAGTCACTTTATTAAAATAGATGAAATATATATATAACATTTGTTTTGAAAATATTTAAAATATTTAAATAATATAAAATAAATATTTGAGATACTAAAATAGTTATATAAATGTCGATAGTAATATATTTTGTTTAGTTATTTATTTGTTGATATATATATGCTATATACATATCAGGGATAAGGCATTGATGTAGTGAGAAAGTGAATAAGCAGTTGAATGTAGTGTATGGCACTTTGCGATAGAGGCGCTGCAGTCGCAGCCCACTACTAAATACCAACTAAATTTTAAATTAATATTATTTATTTATACATATATATTGATAATTACTACCAATTTTAAAGTACTATCTATACTAAAAATAAAATTATAAATTTAAAATACATCATATTAACATTCCTCATAATTTTGTGTATTTAAATTGTATTTATATCGTACTATTTTATTTATATTTATAATCTAAATCCATTGATATTGATAAAAGTCACTTGTATCTATTTCGACGAAGAGCCTACTAACCGTTTTAATATTTGACATATATAATATGACTAATATCCAATCAAAATCACTGATGCCATTTTGTTAATTTATCGCTTAAAGTACCATTCGCGTATCTAACTTTAACATGCATTGCGTGGGTCAATTGCTTATCTACTTTCTTTATATCGATGGGATAAGGTCAAATACATTTTTCATTAATAATTATTTATAATATGATTATAATCAAATTCAAATACAAATATATATTTAATATTTTATTCAAATACAAATATAAATACAAATTTACTTCATCAAATACAAAAACAAGATATGAATACAGATAGTTTGGAATGATTAATTAGGGATGATTAGTGAAGAAGTAATTTAACAATATATTAAGTAACAGTTAAATAACATTATTTATAGTCTACATATATATTATTTCTCTTAATCGACGTCGTCTTGGTACTATTTTGGCGAGCGAAGCGAGCCATCAGACCTTCTACGAGCGAAGCGAGCCACGAGATATAGCGCGAGCTATATCGAGAAATTTCAAACTTTTTCCACATTTATAAATCTAATACCCTGTAGATAATAAATCGTCGATAATATTTATATATATCTATTATATTATTAGGACACGGTTAGTATACGTGATATAACATATAATTTTACATATTTATATATTTAAATAATCTCTATTCATCGATCGAGGCATTCTATTGTTCTCTCGATTCTCTATGGCGGAGATAGGTAAAAATCTCTATATCGCGTATACGGACGACATAAAATACGTTATATTCGACATTTTTTCACCAGTTACTAATATTACTCGAACCCTAATAATACTAGATTTCGTTAAATTTAAATTTCGAGTTTATAAAAAAAAATGTCCTATCTCCGCCGTTAAAAAAAAAATTACGAAATATTTTCGTTAACGTACAAATTCTACGGGCGATCTTATATCGCGTATACGGACGACATAAAATACGTTATATACGAATTTTTTTCGCCCGATACTAATAATACTTCAACTCCAATAATACTAGATTTCGTTAAATTTAAATTTCGAGTTTATAAAAAAAAATGTCCTATCTCTACCGTGTAAAAATTTAAATTTATAATATTCGTATCGCGTAAAAAAATCTATAATATATAGATATAATTATAAAAATAATATTTATGACGAGTATTAATATATATCGTACGTACTAGATTTCAGTTATTCGGTTTAATGAGTTTATAATAATCATTTCCTATCTCCGCCATGTAAAAATATATTCTTAAAATTATTAGGTGATGTAAAAAATCAAAATCCACGATAATGATTCGATTTCAATAATTTTTACTTTATTAAATAGATAATTAAAATATAATATCGTGGTGTAAATTTTAATATCTAATATTTAATATTCTTCGAGCTACAGCCGAAATAGTGAAAAATACGTGATTTTAGAGGGGTAAATTTGACCGACTTCCGGTAATGCGTTCGCTTCGATTATAATTTCAACGGATGCGGAGTACGAAAGTACCTAAAATAAAATGAGAAAAACCATTAATATATGAAGCATTTGGGTTACGGATCGGTTTTAATATTTCACCAAAATTCATCGTACAAATAAATCATCGGTCAAGAAAAAAAATTGCAATTTATAAAAAAAAAAAAAAATCTAATTTCTATTCTATAATGTTAATGGTAATGAGTAGATATAAATGTAGCCATCCGATATGCATTTACTATGATTATTCGCCACATAAATGGCTTTAAAAAGTACATTTCCTATCTCCACCATGTAAAAATTTGAATTTATAATATTTATATCATGTAAAACATAGATAATCTATAATAATCATTGGATTTCCATATTTGTAACTTTATAATTTATAGTATAATTAATATAATTTCATTATTTTTTACTTATTTTAATAATAATATAATATCTAGATACTAAAATAATGTAAATATTTTCGAAAATTATGGTAGTGTAAACAATATTAACTAATACATTTAATTATATTATAATTTTATAAATTTATAACACAAATTATAAATTTATAAATATTTGTATTCTATTAACTTATTATTTAATATTATTATATAGTTTTTTGTACTTATTTTATTATTATTATACTATCTATATGATAAAATAATATAAATATATACGAATAATTAATTAGGGTAACTATTATTAACAAATATATATAATTATATTTATAATTTTATAATTTTATAACACAAATTATATATTTATAAAATATGAAATTCTATTTACTTGATATTTATAGATATATATAGATATGTTTTAATTATTTTATTATTACTATACTATCAATATAATAAAATAATGTAAATATTATCAAATAAGTTATTATATTAATCGCTATTAATTATTATATTTATATTAATTAATTATATTTTAAAATTTTACAAAAAAAATATATCTTTATAAAATAGATATAATTATAAAAATAACATTTATGACGAGTATTAATATATATCGTACGTACTAGATTTCAGTTATTCGGTTTAACGAGTTTATAATAATTATTTCCTATCTCCGCCATGTAAAAATAAATTATTAAACTTATTAGGTGATGTAAAAAATCAACATCCACAATAATGATTCGATTTCAATAATTTTAACTCTATTAAATAGATAGTTAAAATATAATATCGTGGTATAAATTATGATATTTAATATTTAATATTCTTCGAGTTATGGCCGAAATAGTGAAAAATACGTGATTTTAGTGTGGTAAATTTGACCGACTTCCGGTAATGCGTTCGCTTCGATTATGATTTCAACGGATGCGGAATGTACTTAAAGGGCGATCTTATAGCGCGTATACGGGCGTTATAAAATACGTTATATACGCATTTTTTTCGCGATATATTAAATCTATACTATATAGATACTAAATTAGTAATAATATTACGATATAATTACGATATAATTAGTAAACGAGTAATATATACTATACGTACTATATTTATATATTTATATATTTATTCTATTTATAAATATTCTATTCATCGATCGAGGCATTATATCGTTCTCTCTATTCTCTATGGCGGAGATAGGTAGAAAGTCTATATCGCGTATACGGACGACATAAAATACGTTATATACGAATTTTTTTCGCCCGATACTAATATTACTCGAACCCCTACGATACTAGATTTCGTTAAATTTAAATTTCGAGTTTATAAAAAAAAATGTCCTATCTCTACCGTGTAAAAATTTAAATTTATAATATTCGTATCGCGTAAAAAAATCGATAATATATAGATATAATTATAAAAATAACATTTATGACGAGTATTAATATATATCGTACGTACTAAATTTCAGTTATTCGGTTTAACGAGTTTATAATAATTATTTCCTATCTCCGCAATATAAAAATAAATTATTAAAATTATTAGGTGATGTAAAAAATCAAAATCCACGATAATGATTCGATTTCAATAAGTTTAACTTTATTACATAGATAATTAAAATATAATATCGTGGTATAAGTTGTGATATCTAATATTTAATATTCTTCGAGTTATGGCCGAAATAGTGAAAAATACATGATTTTAGATTGGTAAATTTGACCGACTTCCGTTAATGTGTTCGCTTCGATTATGATTTCAACGGATGCGGAATGTACTTAAAGGGCGATCTTATAGCGCGTATACGGGCGTTATAAAATACGTTATATACGCATTTTTTTCGCGATATATTAAATCTATACTATATAGATACTAAATTAGTAATAATATTACGATATAATTACGATATAATTAGTAAACGAGTAATATATACTATACGTACTATATTTATATATTTATATATTTATTCTATTTATAAATATTCTATTCATCGATCGAGGCATTATATCGTTCTCTCTATTCTCTATGGCGGAGATAGGTAGAAAGTCTATATCGCGTATACGGACGACATAAAATACGTTATATACGAATTTTTTTCGCCCGATACTAATATTACTCGAACCCCTACGATACTAGATTTCGTTAAATTTAAATTTCGAGTTTATAAAAAAAAATGTCCTATCTCTACCGTGTAAAAATTTAAATTTATAATATTCGTATCGCGTAAAAAAATCGATAATATATAGATATAATTATAAAAATAACATTTATGACGAGTATTAATATATATCGTACGTACTAAATTTCAGTTATTCGGTTTAACGAGTTTATAATAATTATTTCCTATCTCCGCAATATAAAAATAAATTATTAAAATTATTAGGTGATGTAAAAAATCAAAATCCACGATAATGATTCGATTTCAATAAGTTTAACTTTATTACATAGATAATTAAAATATAATATCGTGGTATAAGTTGTGATATCTAATATTTAATATTCTTCGAGTTATGGCCGAAATAGTGAAAAATACATGATTTTAGATTGGTAAATTTGACCGACTTCCGTTAATGCGTTCGCTTCGATTATAGATTCAACGGATGCGGAGTACGAAAGTACCTATAATAAATTGAGAAAAACCATTAATATATGAATAATTTGAGGTACGGATCGGTTTTAATTTTTCGACAAAATTCATCATACAAGAAAAAAAATTGCAATTTATAAAAAAAAAAAAAATTCTAATTTCTATTCTATAATGTTAACGGTAATGAGTAGATATAAATGTAGCCATCCGATATGCATTTACTATGATTATTTGCCACATAAATGTCTTTACAAAAGTACATTTCCTATCTCCACCATGTAAAAATTTGAATTTATTATAATTTTAAAATGTAAAAATTCAAAATCTATAATAATTATTCGATTTAAATAAATTTAACTTTATAATTTAATCATTTTATACTTATTTTATTATTATTATACTATCTATGTAATAAAATAATATACATATTATCGAATAATTCTATAACTAACTATTATTAACTATATTAGTTATATTCTATTATATAACTATATACTTATATTTATAATTTTATAACAAAATTTATATATTACAAAATTTATCATTATATTATATTGATATTTAATAATATTATATACATATATTTTACTTATTTTACTATTACTATAATATCTATATAATAAACTAATATTAATATTATCGAAAAGTATGATAGTGTAAATAATATAAACTAATACATTTAATTATATTATAATTTTATAAATTTATAACGCAAATCATAAATTTATAAATATTTGTATTCATTCGATATGATAATAAATATATTATATAAGTATTATTTACTTATTTTATTATTGTCATACTATCTATATAATAAAATAATATAAATATATACGAATAATTCATTAGCGTAACTATTATTTACAAATATATATAATTATATTATAATTTTATAAATTTATAACGCAAATCATAAATTTATAAATATTTGTATTCATTCGATGTGATAATAAATATATTATATAAGTATTATTTACTTATTTTATTATTGTCATACTATCTATATAATAAAATAATATAAATATATACGAATAATTAATTAGGGTAACTATTATTAACAAATAAATATAATTATATTTATAATTTTATAATTTTATAACACAAATTATATATTCATAAAATATGAAATTCTATTTACTTGATATTTATAGATATATATAGATATGTTTTAATTATTTTAGTATTACTATACTATCACTATAATAAAATAATGTAAATATTATCAAATAAGTCAATAGATTAATCGGTATTAATTATTATATTTATATTAATTTATTATATTTTAAAATTTTACAAAAAAAATATATCTTTATAAAATAGATATACTTACAAAAATAAGATTACTAACTATTATAAATATATATCATACGTACTAGATTTCAGTTATTCGGTTTAACGAGTTTATAATAATTATTTCCTATCTCCGCCATGTAAAAATAAATTCTTAAAATTATTATGTGATGTTAAAAATCAAAATCCACAATAATTAATCGATTTCAATAATTTTAACTTTATTACATAGATAATTAAAATATAATATTGTGGTATAAATTGTGATATATAATATTTAATATTCTTCGAGCTAAAGCCTAAATTGTGAAAAATACGTGATTTGTGAGGGGTAAATTTGACCGACTTCCGGTAACGGGTTCGCCTCGATTATAATTTCAACGGATGCGGAGTACGAAAGTTCCTATAATAAATTGAGAAAAACCATTAATATATGAATAATTGGGTGTCCAGCTCGGTTTCAATTTTTCACCAAATTTCACCATACAAATGGTCAAGAAAAAAAAATTGCAATTTATAAAAAAAAAAATTCTAATTTCTATTCTATAATGTTAAGAGTGATGAGTAAATATAAATGTAACCATTCGCGATGCATTTACTATGATTATTTACCTTATAAATGACTTTACAAAAGTACATTTCCTATCTCCACCATGTAAAAACATGAATTTATAATATTTTTATCATGTAGAAAATTCAAAATCTATATTAATAATTCGATTTTAATAATTTTAACTGTATCGAATAAATTATAAAAGGTAACTTGGGCACTTGGGTTTGGGTTTGGGTTTGGTTTTGGTTTGGTTTTGGTTTGGGTTTGGGTTTGGGTTTGGTTTGGGTTGGGTTTTGGTTTGGGTTGGGTTTGGGTTTAGGTGGGTTGGGTTGGGTTTTGGTTGGGTTAAGTTTTAATTTTGGTAGGTTTTTTTAGCTGCATTACTTCCCGAGTTTGCCTATAAAAGTAGATTTTCACGGTTGAGGTTAGGTTGGGTTAAGTTTTAATTTATGGTGGTTTTTTTAGCTGCATTACTTCCGGGTTTGGGTTTGGGTTTGGGTTTGGGTTTGGGTTTGGGTGGGTTTGGTTGGGTTTGGGTTTTGGTTTGGGTTAAGTTTTAATTTTGGTAGGTTTTTTTTAGCTGCATTACTTCCCGAGTTAACCTATAAAAGTGTATTTTCGCTGTTGTGGTTAGGTTGGGTTAAGTTTTAATTTTTGTAGGTTTTTTTTAGCTGCATTACTTCCCAATTGAGCCTATAAAAGTATAGTGATATGTGTGTATATGCGTGTGGTCATAGTTATTTTCACTGTTATGGATAGGTTGGATTAAGTTGGATTAAGTTTTAATTTGTGTAGGTTTTTTTGTAATAAAGTTCTTTTAGTAATAATGTAACTACTTTTATTAATAAAGTGTAGTTCTTTTAGTAATAAAGTAACTACTTTTAGTAAAAAAAGTGACACAGTACACAAGTAACCACTCTACAAGGTGCGTTAGCCCTTGATCAGTAAAAAAGTCACTTGTAATACAATTATTATTATAGTTAGATATAATATTGCAATGTAGCAATATGTTAAAGCATAATAACTATTGTATAGAAGATAAATAGTGAAGTAATCACTAATTTAACATTAATTTGTGATGTTTTATGTAATATATTTATTATCTATTTTGACTTAATCAACAACATTTCAAATTGTTGTTATATAGAATACTATTTATTTACAAATCGAATACATTTGAAATATATAAAAATAAAACAATAATAACATGTTAGTAATCGAATTGAGCGATTTAACTTCGTGAGGTATTATATTATTTAAATATAATTAACATACATGTTGAATGTGTAGTAACATACCATACGGTATGATACATGTTGATACTGATACACTCAAACGATTAACTCTTGTAACATAGTCATTCTAAATGTTAAAACTATGATATAGTTTAATATAAAAATTGATAAAAGTATAGTTTATTATTAATTTATTGTATAATACACAAGAATGAAGTATATTAATTTAATATATAAAAACAGTGATATCAAAATCATAAAAATACCTTTTTTGTATAATTTTTTAATATTTTCCATTGTATTATTTTTATATAATTTTATTCTATAGAATTGTAATAACATATTTTTTTATTGAATCAATTTCTATGAAATTGTATTTTTATTGAATTTAATTATTTTCTATTGAATTAAAATGTCATGAAAAATATTATATTTATTCTATAGAATTAGATTTTTAATAGTAATACAAGGGAATACTGTATATTATGGTAATACTATTTATTATATTCATATTTTAATATTATATAAATTTTATAACATTATTAATATATTTCTTAAAATCTAGAATTAGTTACATAATGTAATATATATTATATGTATATCTATTAGAATTAAAATTAATAAATGTATAATTTATTAATATAAAAATTGAAAAACCACAAAAACCACAAAAAATATCAAAAGGTTTAAACCCAAAAACCCAATTTCACCCTAAATATGGACATATCTCACATCTAAACATGCAATTTCAATAATCAACATGTATAGGGATAGGATGGTCTATTCAAAGTGCCACACTCAGAATATATTCATTAAATCTCGCTAATTTTGTTTATTATGTTTACAATACATATACTCACAATGTAATAAATGTACAATATACAATTTATATGTAATATATGTACAATATATATATATATATATATATATATATAAATAGACATAAAATAATATTATTTATTTTTGAAATATTTTTATAGAATTTGTATATTTATTATATAACCAATACTAATTAAATTATTAAAATATCATTCTATTCAATCCTTAATAATATGTCCTTTACATTTAGGGTGCATTTTGTGTAACATACCAACGTACCAAGTTAGCAAGCGTTTTTGTAACGTACCAACGTCCCATCTGTATGCTTATACATGTAAATGCAGATGGTATTATGGTAAGTTACAAAAAACGCAACGTGCCAACATCCCAAGGTGCCATCCTCATTTCAATGTATAAGCATACAGATGGGACGTTGTATGTTACAACAAACGCACCCTTATAGGGGGTTCACATCAATTCCGTTTTTAAAAACGTACGTGTAACTTCAACTTCAAATGATTCATTACAGCAAATTTGAAGTTATGAGTCACATTCCTATTTTGAAGTTAGGATTTCTGAACGTTTTCTGAAATAGGATTAATCCTATTTTTCTGTACGTAACAACACACAGAATAAGAGAGAACAGCTAGAATTCCACTATTTCACTTGATTCCAATTGATATATATATATATATAAAGTATATTAACAAATGTTTATTATTACATATAACTTATCGAATAACTATTTATTAAATATATATATATATATATATTATAAAAAGGTTATATAAGATGGTATACAACTATATATATATTTTAATAATACATATCAACTATACAATAGTAATATATAATATATATTTCAATAATTTATTAAATATTTATTTAAATTATATATATTTCATAAGTTTAGATATAATTATAAGGATTTATGTATTATATAATAATATAGTATTTGTTATATTAGTTAAAATTATTAAATTAATAAATATAGTATTTATGTAGTATTTATGTATTTGTGTATTTAAAGAAATATATAATATTACTATTTATAAATTGAATTTAGCTATATCCCACAATGAGATTTGTTACAATTGATTTTATTTGTACATATTTTACAAGTTTACATTGGAATATATATGACAGCGCTTGGGTATTAACTGTTACAATATATTATATTATAATTATTATAATACTATTAATTTAAAAATAGTAAATAACTTTTCCGCCGAAATTTAGTTTCAATATTATTGACAGTTCAAAATTAAATATAGGTGGCGATATATGTTTACCATTATGACCAACTAAAAAATACGGAATTTAAATATAGGTGGCGATATATGTCTACCCTTACGACAGACTAAAAAACACGGAATTGATGTGAACACTTAAAAATCTGTTACTTCAAATTTTCTGTGAATGAATCATTTGAAGTTGAAGTTACACGTACGTTTTTTAAAACGGAATTGATGTGAACCCCCTATTAGCAAACAAAAGCAGTTGGATAGCTATCATATTTTTTCATTTAAGTATTCACCTCTGTACTACAAAATAATTAATCTGAGTAAAAAATATCTAAAGTGAAACAAAGAAATATACGTAAACAATTATAAAACTAATATAAATGCTATTAATATGAAATAAAACTGATAGTAATATCAACACTACTAACACTAGACTTATGTCTACTAACTAAATGTCAATAAATGTTAATAATATAAATGTAAATGCAAATAATAACTTAAATTGTATAATGTATATTGAAAAATATAAAATAGAAAATCATGCCAAATGATTCCAGTTAATAATTGGTTTATAATATCATATGATACAATGATAATACTAATAATGATATAAATAAATTAAATAAACAATAGTTTAAATTATTAAAATCTTCATTATATAAGTTATAATAAATTATAAAATAATATTTAAAAAATAGGCATTTAGATTTTAATTATATATATATATATATATATATATAATTGATATTTATTTTACATGATGTGTTATAATAGATGCTTTTTATGGTATTTCTAGATCGATTCCAATTATAGACAGATACTAACTTATAATAAATTAATAGTATTGAATAAATCATTTTATTTTATTTCGTTGATTTTTGCAATTTCCATACTTCCCCTTAAATATATAACTAGGATACTTCAATAGTACCTCACCCCCACAATGGTGGCCAAGCCCTAATGGTGGCCCAGCCCTAATGGTGTCCCACCCCGCAATGGTGGTTTCTATCTAACGACACCACATTCCATAGGTACCGGAGTCGATCGTGCGCGGTAACCAGGTGAAAGTAAAGGTCGACAAGCAACAACTGAAGGTGGAATATCTGCACGAAGGTCACGGCGAGTGGATCACTGCGGTGGACAATGCATTAAGCTGGACTGTCCGCAACACCGACTCCGTTTGGAGTCTCATACCCGGTAAACACGTCTCGGTATGTCCTCTCTATGTCCTCTATATGACCTTGTGATCACTTTAATGACCTTGTGATCACTTTATTGATCTTCATGATCACTCTCATGACCTCTAGATCACCTCTAGCTCTCTAAGTACTGTAAACGCGTTCCCTGTTCCTTTTCAATCCCTGTATTACCCCTTCCCTTCCCTTCCCTTCCTAAAGTCCTCCCCTATTAACTATACCTCCTAAAACCCATGCCCGAATACTGATTCAAAATGGCGTAACGAAAGGCAATCGATTTGTAAACAAATTCGCATTTACGATGTAAATATTAAAAATATTAACAAAATAATATAATAAATCATCATTTTAAGTATACATGTTATGGATATAACTATGATATGTATATGTATATAAGCTGATAAAAGTGTTATGTATTTGAAAATATAATTGATATACCTTATCAACATAATAACTACTTTTAATATATAATGTTACTGAAATATGAACAACTTTATTTATAATATTTGTACTTTTTAAAACAGTACATTATTCAAAACAACATACATATTGCACTGTGACTACGGTATCAATCAAATTAAGAATCATTAACTTTAAATATGTTAATTATTAAATATAATGTTACTATTTGAATTATACAGTAATACTGTAACAGTGTATGTTGTATTATGAGAGCATTCTCTAATGATGTATGTATAACAATACAATTTTTATTTTGTAGCTAGAATAAAATAAGTGTTATCATTGGAAAGAGGATGCACAAGTGAATGTGAAAAATGCTATGTTCATATTTTACTTTGTAGATAACATTAATAATACTAACGTTATAGTCTAAAGAATAGCCTTATTTTATGGGCATTAATTCAAAGAACATATATAATGTATATATAGTGTTGTGAGCATAGATATTGAGTGAGGTAGATTGCTATTCGACGCGTCACGTGACCTATTTTAGCGTAACAGTCGTGTAGAAGCATTCGCCATTACAGAAAACCACAAAATAATATTTAATATATTAGTAAATTTACAGTTATATTATAATTTTCCTACTCCTTAACTACTAATATATTATATATTTTGTATAAATATAGTTAATAACACTATTATTGATTTTTATATCACATAATATATTAAATCATTATACTATTATACCATCTTTCGGTCAAAATAGTAAATCTATAAGACTAAATTTCGCCGATTGATATGTTCAAGATATAATAATGAGTTTTTTTATTGATGCTAGAATAAAATAATTACCACCATTGGAAAGATAATTAAAAAGTAATAAGAGTTTCATATTTTCATTTTTTAATCAGAATAAAAATAAAAAAGTTATATGTAAAACAATGTCAAATTTATATATAAAATTAGCCCATATATATATATATATAGTGTAGTTATATATATATACATATATGTAGTTATTTGTTATTAAAAACAAATATGCAGATCATTTGTTAATTGATATTTTACGATGAATTTTTCACACATTATTCGTTTAAATATAAATTATAAATATTATATTAAATTAATTAAATGGTCAATTTTGTGTTGGTTATTTATTATTTTAATTTTTCAAATAATTTGTATCTTAATAATTTTAAGTATTTTTTATGTAATATGAATAAATAATTTGTATTAGTTTTATAATTAATTGTTTGGTAAAACATATATAATATTATTAACATTTTTCACACATTAATTACACATAATTAATTGTTTGGTAAAACATATATAATATTATTAAAAATTTAATAAATAAATTATTTAATAATTAATTTAATATAGTAATAAAATTAATAAAATACATATTTTTAACATATTTAAATACATTTAAATATATTAATAATATTTTCATATAAGATTAATAATTATCTTTTAATATGATATATATAATATACGATTGAGGACTTTGAAGTCAAGGAAGGAGACGAGACAAGCGAATGTCATTTTTATAGTTATTAAGTTCAGTATCGCTTTTGGTTATAGTCTATCCAGCCTCATACGCATCAAGCGTCTCTATTGGATATAGCCTAGCTAGCTCCATACGCATTAAGTGTCCCTTTTGGATATAGCATAGCTAGCCTATTACGCATCAAGCGTTTCTTATGGATATAGCCTAGTTAGCCCCATACGCATTAAGTGTCTCTTTTGGATATAGCCTCATACGAATCAAGCGTCGCTTT
>OZ025242.1:53262281-53318781 GCA_964019155.1 Osedax fenrisi
GTTGAATTCACCATTTAAAACCAATAGAGGCCTACAAATATCGCGAAATTGCATATAGTATATGATATATGATATACATTTTATATAATTATTATGCTAATATAATATTATTTATTAACATATTTATAATAATAATATAAGAAAATATTATATTAGCGTAATATACTTAATTTACTTGTAAAAGGCAATTTATTTAGGTTTATTTTTATGAGAGTTATGACAATTAATTACACAACAACAGATAATTTTATTCGAAAAAATATAAAAATAATTTAATTATTTGAATATTTTAAATGTGGTTTTCTGTAATGCCGTCAGTGGTTTTCAAATTGTTACGCTTTTGAGATATCGAATCACAGTCTACCTCACTCTAATGTCTATGGTTGTGAGTTAATAAAAAACATGTTTTAAACAAAGATAAAAACGAAAAAAACAGAAAAAAACGTGAGATATAAATTTATATATTATGTGCTCAAATTGTAATTGTAATTGTAATTGTAATTGTAAATTGTAATAATGAAAAATGAATGATTATTTAATAAATGTATAAAAATATAATAATATTATTATAGTAATAAAGTAAAATTAGATTTATTTTATATTTTTATATAATAAATTGTATAATAATTGAAAATGAATTATAATTTAAAAAATGTATACAAATATAATATTACTATTATAATAAAGTAAAATTAGATGTATTTTATGTATTGATATAATAAATAATATATATTATATTATATATTATTATACAATTTATTATATCAAAACATAAAAGAAATCTAATATTAGTATATAATCTAATATATATTACTTTATTATTTATTATAATTTATTATAAAAGAAATATGAAAGTTCATATAGTTATATAATATTAATTATATACAAATACAATGTATATTATTGTGATACAATCTCCATGTCTATAAAATTAAATAATACAGAAATACTGTGTTATATTATAACAAAATAAATATTATAATAATTATAATTGTCATACTAGTGACTTTTTTACTGGTCAAGGGCTAACGCTCCTTGTGTAAAGGTTACTTGAGTAAGGGAACTTTTTTACTAAAACAACTTTATTACTAAAAGTAGTTACTTTATTACTAAAAGTAGTTACTTTATTACTAAAAATAGTTACTTTATTACAAAAAGAACTTTATTACTAAAATAACTTTATTACTAAAAAAAACCTACAAAAATAAAAACTTAATCCAACCTAACCATAACAGTGCAAATAACTATGACCACACACATATACACACATATCACTATACTTGTATAGGCTCAATTGGGAAGTAATGCAGATAAACAAAACCTACACAAATTAAAACTTAACCCAACCTAACCACAACTGTGAAAATAACAATATATATTAATATACTTTTATAAGTTCAATCGGGAAGTAATGCAGCTAAAAAAACCTACCAAAATTAAAACTTAACCCAACCTAACCACAACAGTGAAAATCTACTTTTATAGGCTAACTCGAGAAGTAATGCAGCTAAAAAAAAACCTACATAAATTAAAACTTAACCCAACCTAACCACAACTGTGAAAATAACAATATAAATAAATTTACTTTTATAGGTTCACTCGGGAAGTAATATAGCTAAAAAAAACATACACAAATTTAAACTCAACCCAACCTAACCACAACAGTGAAAATATGCTTTTATAGGCTCACTCGGGAAGTAATGCAGCTAAAAAAAACCTACACAAATTAAAACTTAACCCAAACTAACCACAACCGTGAAAATATACTTTTATATGTATACTCGGGAAGTAATGCAACTAAAAAAAACCTTCCAAAATTAAAACTTAACCCAACCTAACCTAACCACAACAGTAAAAATTTACTTTTATATGTATACTCGGGAAGTAATGCAGCTAAAAAAAACCTACACAAATTTAAACTCAACCCAACTTAACCACAACAGTGCAAATATTCTTTTATAGACTCACTCTGGAATTAATTTTTTATAAATTTCACATTTTTTTCTTGACCTTATTTGTATGATGAATTTTGGTGAAATATTAAAACCGATCTGTACCCCAAATACTTCATATATTAATGGTTTTTCTCAATTTGTTATATGTATTCGTACTCCGCATGCGTTAAAACCATAACTGAGACGAACTCGTTACCGGAAGTTTGTTAAATTTACCTCTCAAAAATCACATATTTTTCACTATTTCGGTTGTAGCTCGAAGAATATTAAACATTAGAAGTAAACATTTATAACACAATATTCTATTTTAATTATCTATTAGTTAAAGTTCAAATTATTGAAATCGAATCATTATTGTGGATTTTAAATTTTTACATCACTTACTATATTTAATAATTAATTTTTACATGGTGGAGATAGGAAATAATTATTATAATATCGTTAAACCAAATAACTGAAATCTAGTATGTATGATATATATTAATACTCGTCATAAATGTTATTTTTATAATTATATTTATTTTATAAAGATATATTTTTTTTTGTAAAATTTTAAAATTAATTAATATAAATATAATAATTAATACCGATTAATCTAATGACTTATTCGATAATATTAATATTAGTTTATTATATAGATATTATAGTAATAGTAAAATAAGTAAAATATATGTATATATATATCTATAAATATCAAGTAAATAGAATTTCATATTTTATAAATATATAATTTGTGTTATAAAATTATAAAATTATAAATATAATTATATATATTTGTTAATAATAGTCACCCTAATTAATTATTCGTATATATTTATATTATTTTATCATATATATAGTATAATAATAATAAAATAAGTACAAAAAACTATATAATAGTATTAAAGAATAAGTTAATAGAATACAAATATTTATAAATTTATAATGTGTGTTATAAATTTATAAAATTATAATATAATTAAATGTATTAGTTAATATTATTTACACTATCATACTTTTCGATAATATTTACATTATTTTAGTATCCAGAAATTATATTAGTAATAAAATAAGTAAAAAATTATGAAATTATATTAAATATACTATAAATTATAAAGTTAAAATGATTGAAATCGAATAATTATTATAGATTTTGATTTTTACATGTTAAAATTATAATAAATTAAAGTTTTTACATGGTGGTGATAGGAAATGTACTTTTGTAAAGTCATTTATGAGGCAAATAATGATAGTAAATGTATCGCGATTAATTACATGTATATCTACGCATCACTCTTAACATTATAGAATAGAAATTAGAATTTTTTTTTTTTTTATAAATTTCAAATTTTTTTCTTGACCATTTGTACGATGAATTGTGTCGACAAATTAAAACCGACCCGTACCCCAAATGCTTCATATATTAATGGTTTTTCTTAATTAATTCATAGTACTTTCGTACTCCGCATCCGTTGAAACTATAATTGAGGCGAACGCGTTACCGGAAGTCGGTCAAATTTAACTCTCAAAAATCACGTATTTTTCACTATTTCGGCCAAAGCTCGAAGAATATTAAATATTATAAGTAATAATTTATAAAATAATATTCTATTTTAATTATCTATGTAATGAATTTAAAATTATTGAAATCGATTCATCATTGTAGATTTTGATTTTTTACATCACCTAATAATTTTAAGAATTTATTTTTACATGGCGGAGATAGGAAATAATTATTATAAACTCAAAATCTAGTATAAACGAAATCTAGTATTATTAGAGTTGAAGTATTATTAGTATATGGCGAAAAAAATGCGTATATAACGTATTTTATAACGTCCGTATACGCGATATAGACTTTCTACCCATCTCCGCCATAGAGAATCTAGAGAACAATGGAATGCCTTGATCGATGAATAGAGATTATTTAAATATATAAATATATAAAATTATATATAATATCACGATTATTACTCGTTTACTAATTATATAATCGATATATATAAATATTATCGACGATTTATTATCTAGAGATTATCGTATTAATAAATGTGGAAAAAGTTTGAAATTCCTCTATATAGCTTACGCTATATCTCGAGGCTCGCTTCGCTCGTAGAAGGTTCGGTTAAAACGACCAAGACGACGAAGACGACGATTAACGCATATAATATATATGTAGACTAATGTATAGTATGACAATATGATTTAATGATGCTAATAATACAGATAATAAAAACGAGCAGATACTCTAACAAAATGAGCCCCAGCTGAGTTGAGACTTTAGGTAACTTAGACTGAGACAGTATCATGCTTTATATTTGACTGGCATCATTTACATCACTAGTATGTACATATGCATATGCAATTTTATATTAGTTTTTAACAGGTAGTTAATTTGTTAATTATATATTATATTAATTATGTAATTTTATGTGACCTCATAAATAATTTAAATATTTCCAATTGTCATTAGAAGTTTATTATATATACATCATTATAGTTTAAATACCCACTCTTAAAACATATGTATATATATTGTAATATATATAGTATATTTATTTATTAAAATAAGGAACATACATAATTCTAATTGTTTGATGTTATTTGATGTTATTAGTTTATTTTGAATTACATACCGTTTTGACAACTTTTATAAATACAAATTTTCATATTCTGGTAAAATATTAAAAATATAATTTAATATATATATTAAGCATCATAATTTTGTTGATAAGGTATTTAATAGATATTTTCTAAATACAGAACATTCATAGACTTAATCATCATATACATACAAATGTATAGTTATATCCTTATGTAAATGCTATAATAATGATTTATTAGAATGCTTTTTTTAAACTTTTAATATAAGTTTCATTGTTTACATTATACAAAATGTGATTTTTGTTATAAATCATTCACCATACCGCCACCATGTGAAATAGTGTTGGGGTTTAAAATTGTGGGATGCATTTATATGTATGTATATATGTATATGTCTAATACATAGGTGACTCCTAAGTATATAATATATTCATATACATCTAAAGGGGGTAACCTCCTACCAGTATTTCCGGAAATAATGTCCGGAAATATTTGCTAGAAAATTACTTTCTAGCAAGTTGTAGTGGGATACCCCCTTTAAAGTTACTATATTTCCGGCAAGTAGCTGGAAAGTAAGGGGGTATCCCCTAATTGTAGTTAACTTGCTTGAAAATCACTTTTTAGCAAACATTTCCGGAAATACTGGTAGTGGGATACCCCCTTAAGCCCCCATATCACAATCACGTCACCCACGAATATAGTGATATGTGTTACACACACACAAATTAAGCGTCGTTTATGATTTAATTTCAGCCGCTATATTACTATTTGTGATATATGCATTTCAGTGATTAGATTTATATGAATGTATTATATACATAGGAGTATACCAGTATATTGTATTGAACCATAATTAACTAGGAAATAATTAATTAACATAATAATAAAATTAAAAGTTACGAAATAGTAATGATGATATGAGAGACGTTGTAGCGACTCATACTTGCTGGTAATGCATTTGTTTGTATTATAGGTAGTTTAATGATGTTACTTATTGACATTTGTGAAATAATCGAATTAATATTATTTAATAAATAAAATAGATTTATTGATATATCTAACATATACTTACCCAGATTTGATTGGTTGACTGTGCTGTGGTAATCGTCATTAAACATAAACTGCAGGTCAGCATCGATAAAGTAGGCGAGCGTTGGTGGGAGTCTGCATTCAGTGATGAGGACAAGATCAACGTAAGCAACATCGACGCCTCACGACCTATGTCTGACCTTGATCACGAGTCTCAGTCTAAGATCCATGAGCTGATGTACAACCAGCATCGTAAGCAGGCCGGACTCCCCACCACCGATCAGATGGTTTGTTGTCCTCCGCAGCGATCCTATTGGTCCTCCTCCTCGCATCCTATTGGTCCCCTTCCTCTCTTCCTATTGGTTGGGACTCCTCCACCTCCTCGCATCCTATTGGTCCTCCTCGCATCCTATTGGTTGGGACTCCTCCCCTCCTCTCATCCTATTGGTCCCCCTCCTCGCATACTATTGGTCGGTCACTCCTCCTCCCCTCCTCGCATCCTATTAGTGGGTTACTACACCCCCTCCTCATCTATATATATCTAGATATATTAGTGTATTTTTGTAATTATCGTAATATCCTAAAAGAAAGTATAAATTTATAAAATATATGTAATATATATAAAATAAATCGATAGATTTATACATATATATCATTATACATATATATATATATAACAAATATCTAATCTTACTTAGACAAGTATTGTTCTCTACAATGACATGATATGCACAATATGCAAGCATACAATAAGAACTATTGCATATTTTAAATATTTCTCATAATTTTATATAAAATTATATTTATAATATATTAAATTGTATATTTAATAATATTATTTATTTCACTATAATATATTGTAAGTACATTTGATTACTGAATAACAAGATTGCTTCGCTAGCATGACACGAGTACATGTGACAAAATATCTATAGACATTCTATAATAAATGTTTAAACCTCACTCCTTATCTAATAAGGTACAGGCCTATGAGTGTACTAATTAGGCTCTATAGGTAATCAAGTAAATATTAACAGATTAGTCAATCATTCTTATAGAATCTGAATATTTCATTTACTATATATTATATATACCTATCATTTATATTAATCTTGTATTTTATTTGATTCTCGATAGAATTATTTATTTCACTTCGTTTGTGTATATTAAGTTATATGATATTTAAAATTACATTGAAATAAAATAAAATGTATTATTTTGTTGAACATTTTGTTAACAAATCATAAATCATGACACCACAATGGCTTACAATTATAACATGAAAGTTGAATACTCTACAGTTTCACTGCATGATGAGTCACCGCTATTGGCAGTGGCAGACGTTAACAAATCAATAGAAACATGTGCTTATAATCATTCTTTGCAATATATCACTGATCAATATTTTGTGTACAAAACATATAATTTTTTTTTTTTCAATATATAATTTTATTAGATAAATCTATAATAATATTTACAAAATCTGAGGATATTTTATGAAATCTGTAAACAAATATTTCAAGTTTTCTTTAAGTGCAAAAAATGAATATCCCTTTTAAAATATATTTATTGTATATGGTAACCACATTTAGCTGTAACCTCTAGCTGTAAGGTAATACATGTTAATACTATTCAATATAGGACACTGAGAAAATACATTTTAAAGTTTTAGAATAAATAATATAATTTAAAATTTTATTTTCTCAATTATTTGTATATATATTAAATTAAAATATTAAAATAAAAATGTAATAATTGAATTTAATTTGATATGAGCTTATTTCCTAAAACGGTGTTTATTTGTATAGCGATATAATGTTGCAATATATAAATACATAGAGTATCTGTTTGCACTTAATAATTAGCAATATTTACACCTGATTCCTCATCAAATTGCTAAGTATTCTGCGGTTATATACTATTATATTTGTATTCGTTTAAAAACACATACTCTCATACATATATATATATATATATATACACACACACACACATACAAACATATATATATATATATATATTGACAATATTTATTGATCGTAACAGAAGAAAGAGGATCTTCTCAAGAAAGCGTGGAACGTCGAAGGTTCCCCCTTCAAAGGTAGTGACTTCGACCCCTCCGTTCTCAGAGACTCCAACATCTAACACACACTGAACCCGCTCTGCTATACCACTCGTGTGTGTTATCCCACCCTCCCTCCCTACGTCCGTATGTCTACAAGTGGACCAGTGGACTAGTGGACAAGTGGATCATTATTGTATATAATAAAAGTAATAAATAACTATCACCATCACCATCATCACACACGAATGTGTTCGTTATTCATCTATTATCAGATGGCGCGTAATAACCGACGGCTGTATTGTAATCAGAATGCTGTAGAATATATCTATTGTTGTTGTTTAACACAATAATGTAGGTAATACCAAAGCTCAAGATACACGGTCAATCAATATATGTCAAATTTTTTTGTCACGCTTCAATGATTTATTTAAGACACGCCCATCGGCAATTGGTCAGAAATATAATATTTGTATTAGTTTACATGTAATTTATTTAAATTTTTCATATAATATCAATTTTAACATATAATTACTAAACCTCGAGACAAAGTTAGTAAATTTAAGATTGAATATGTTTAATATTTATTAGATACAATAATTACTTTTAGATTTGTATAATGTTAAATACTTAAAATAGTGTATTATATTCAAAATATTTTAAATATTATTTGAAAATTATTTTCAAATTAAACATTAAAATAAAAACACTACAACATAGTGTTGTCAAATTTTCTAAAAAGTAAGTCTCAGTATCGTATCAGTATCGTTTGATAACTGTATCAGTATCAGTATCAGTATCGTTTGACATATCATATACTTACAGTTCGTATATATATATATATATAAATAAATATATTATATAAAACATATATGTAATATACATTAATATATATATAATATTCATTTAATAGCACAACATAATTAAAAAAAATGTATATTTTAATATTATATATATATATATAATGTATATATTAATATATAATAATGTTTATAGCAACAAAGAAGTTACTGTGGTATGAACATGTAATTCGCAACACTAATTTGATGTCGAAATTAATATTTCAAGCTACTGTAAATGGCACAAGAAGAAGGGGAAAATATTGTGAGGAAATCATCAGAGCTCCTACGACTCAAGGCTAAAAAAATAGTAACGTTCTTTGCTAATAGTAAATCTATACATCTATCAAAAGTTGTTGTATGTAGAATTATAGTAATCCTAATACTAATGTTATACTAATAAAAGCCAATATGAGTTTTTAATATAAAATCTTTACCAATATCAAAGTTCTTTCCATATTTAGTAATTGCTGATATCAAATTAAAATGGCTTTTCAAATATCAAATTCCTATAGAAATATTCTAATATCTAGGCTTTACAATATCAATGTACTTTACACATTTAGTACTTTTTGATATATAAATATTGATATGGAGGGGGATAGAGGGGGATAGGAGAGAGAGAGTGAGTGAGAGAGTGTGATAGTTAGAGAATGAGAGTGAGTGAGTGTAAGAGTAAATGAGTGTAAGAGTGAGTGAGTGAATGAGTGTGAGAGTAAGAGTGAGGGAGAGGTAGGTAGAGTGAGTGAGTGTGATAGTTAGATAGTGAGAATGAGTTAGAGTAAGTGAGGGATAGTAAGAGTGAGGGAGAGTGAGTGAGAGTAAGTGAAGGAGAGAGTGATTGTAAGGGAGAGGTAGAGAGAGAGTGGGAGAGGGAGTGAGATAATGAGAGTGAGTTTGAGTGAGAGATATATTAAGGGTGAGATAGAGAAGGAGTGAGAGGGAGAGAGTGATTGTAAGAGTAAGGGAGAGGTAGAGAGAGAGTGAGATAATGAGAGTGAGTTTGAGTGAGAGAGCGAGAGATATATTAAGAGTGAGAGATAGTGAAAGTGATAGTTAGTGAGAAGGAGAGTGAGAGAGAGAAGAAGTGAGAGAATGAGAGGGAGAGAGTGTGAGTGAGAGTGAGAGAAATAGTGTGATAGTGAGAGTGAGAGAGTAAGATAGAGTGTGTGAATATTTACCTATACATGTAATTAGACAATTTTAATATTTCAATAAATATAATAATATAAATAGGTTAAATACTTATTTTTTTTATTTATTAATATATACACAAAAGTTATATTTATATATATATAAATAATTATTTATCTTGAATGAATGAACATTATTTAACAATTTAATAATGATTTATATACTAAATCATATTATCATATAATACTTTTAATAATATCATATTATCATATATAAATACATATTAAATATGTATTTATAATAATTATATTCAAGAGACTTTGAATTTGAATTTAATTATTAATAATATAATTATAACATAAAATATGACTTGATATTAGTATTAACACATTATATTCATTTGATATATATAGGACTATGTATGCTAATAAACTTAAGATACAATATTATTGATAATATCAAAGGGCTTGAGTATTATATTTTATATTTAAATTAAATATCAATAATATTATGAAAAATATAATGTATTATAACAAGATATATGCCTATTAAATGTTTACTAAATTAATAATGCACATATTTCTAATAATGTTAATATTATTATTAATAAATGATTATATTCATTTGATATTTATATTATATTGATATTTATACGTAATAAACACTCGCGATATAAAAAATATTATTGCTTAAATTTATTTTGTTATGCATTTTTATAATTAATATCAAAAATAGAATTTATCATAACAAAAAATGCCTATTAAATGTTTACTAAATTAATATTACACATACTTCTAAATAATATTAATAAATGTATGCATATATTTGATATTCCTATTATAATAAATATATAAAATAATCAAATGATTTTAAAATTAATTTGATCTTGTTTCTATTTACCAAAGATATTAACATATTATTATTATCTGTGATATAATTAAACACCCATGTTCCCTTAACCTTGTGCTGGTGATATACTACTATTTACATAGGCGACCGTGTATCTTGTGCTTTGGTAATACTATGTAATGTAAGTAATAATACATTTGTTTGAATTTACATAAACATATGTAATTTAACAAAGTGTGCGAGATGTGCGATGTGTTTAGTTTATAAACGACTGCACACACATAAAGACGTTAATTGTAGTACACAAATAAATAATATTATTTTTTATAAATAAAACTTTTCCTAATTTGAAAACTTATATTTAACTTTATGAATATTTTCAGAAATTCATTTATCTATCTAATAAGGAAAGTTAGTTTGTTTATATGTATGTATCAGATGGGTGATCAGAACTGGGTGATGGCCTGTCACAAGGTGAGGTACACCCAAGAATTGGAGGAGGTATGACTGAGCTAGATCTGAAATCGTATTCTCGAGTTAGAAAATTAAATAAAAAGTACATTAATTAAATATAAAAATGTTCATATCAATCACATATAGACTACTGTATTCGTTGTATTTGCAGATTTACGATGTTAAGTTTGATTTTTGAAATTACATGCATTAAGAGAGAGACCTTTAGAATTTAAAAATAGTATTAAAAAATAAGACAAAAATTGTATTATCAAAATTATTTATGGAATTTCATGAACAAATTATATATCAATGACTATATCAAAACTATTTAAAAAGTATATTTTATAACACCTTTTATTCAAATTTATTATAAAATATTAAAAATATATTCAAGTCATATTTGTATATACTAGTAACTATATATATATAATAATTATTTTTATAAAAAAGTTATAGCGATACATATATATTATGAATTATATTTTTATTTCATTTATAATTAATTTAAATTGAAATATTTCACTATACTTTATACCTGCCCCTTTTCTCAGTATTAACAGTATTTGTCTTAATACTTCTCTTCTATTAACAACACTGTAACTATGGTAGTATTAATTAGTGATGTAAATCATGCCGCCCCGAGATTTTCAGTTTCGGATAAAATGAGCTGAGCCGAGTTGAGACTCTTACATAATATAACCGAACCGAAATGTTGCTTTTTGTAACCTACAAATTTTAATCCTAATTTTTATATTTGCATTCATTTTTTAAATTATTGCCCGCCAACTTCGGGTAATAGTGATGTAAAGTTTGCAAGTGATTATAATCTAGTGATGTAAATTATGCCGAGCCGAGACTTTCATTTTCAGAAAAAAAAATGAGCCCGAGCCGAGCTGATACTTTAGCCAAACGAGCCCAAACTGAGTTGAAACTTTAGGTAACTGAGACTGCGTCGATGTTTGAGTGGCATGATTTACTGCATCACTAGTATTAATCATTCCTTATTGATACTATACGTAGATAACATTTATATTTACGTTCTGACAATTAGTAAATAATATATTTATATTCTAATTAGTTACAGTACATTTACTTCACAATGTATCGAATATAAATATTATAAAGTAATTAGCTCATATTTCTTTCACTTCATAATAAATGTATACATAGAAAACTTTCAATTTATAGATTCGAGTATGAATATAATGAAAGGGAATAAAAGAGAATATTTATAAATATTAATCACTGTTATTCAGTGATCAAACATATTAAATGTATACGAATGTTCGTCTCAAGTATGGCCTTAGTTTAAGGTTCAAAGATCAGCGAGTTTCTTAAGATTCCGGTGTAATCTTCAGTTTGATTTTCATCATCAAATTTATTATTTTAAAATATAATTAATTATTTTTTAAATTATCTATGTCATACAAAAGTAATTAGTGCATTAAATATGCATTTTAGTCACCAGAATAGATATAATATTGTTATAAACAGTAATATCAGTATGATAATATTCTCATCTATATTTTATATTATATTGTACATTTTTTTATTTTATTATGTATATATTATATATAATTGAATATATATAATGAATAGTGATAATATTACCTAGAAATTATATGTAAAACTTTAGAAGCTTATATCTCTATACAAGTTATTGTTTTAGATCACTATGTTAGCTAATAGTTTTGATGAATAATTATATAATTTGCAGAGTTTAGATATACCTATATTTTTAAATAGAAATAAACTGTAAAAATATAATTATGTTATAAAGATTACACACAAAATATTATTAATTATTAATTAATTATATTACAATTATAGGGTTCACTTTTCATTATGTTATACTAGTCTTACAATCCTACAATAAAGTAGCTGTTCTGCTAGATATTAATGTTATACACTTAGTAACAAAAATATTAATTTTGGTATCTTTTAAAATATAATTTTTCATGCAGTCATAGAGTTATGACGAAGATCAACATCGTGGTTAGAGTTTAAAGGTTACAGTTTATATTCGAATACATTGTATGCGCTACTTTTCAATCAAGTTTGTGAAGACGAAAGTCGTTTAAAAATTTAGATAAATAATAAAATGTTATGAACTGCTTATGAGATAATTAATGGATTATCCATCATCATTATCACCATCATCATCATTTCCACCAGCACCTTTGTCAACAGTAATATCATATATATATTGTACCATAGTAATTATCGATACTTTGATTTAACCTTAATTTACTATAAATCCTTATAAATTAAATAACGCAGTATTAACAAAGACATCAATGTTTATAGAAGATAGTAATCCCATGGGTATTCTTCATCATCGTCGATTATCTCATTAATCTGAATAGCCTCGACGTCCTTTAACAGTTGAGCATCTGCCTCATCATCTGTGCTAGAGTCTGTGCTAGAGTCTGTGCTAGAGTCTGTGCTAGAGTCCTCATCATCGCTGTCCCCTCCTTCATCATCCTCTACTGCATTCAGCGCCTCCTTAACCTCGCTGATCATACTAAACATATCGGCGTATTCTCCGTCAGCTAGGAACGGCTGCACCTGCGTAGAGATGGAGGCGTTACGCACTGTCGCACAAGTCCTAGGTAGTTACGTAATAAGCGGTTGAACAACGCTCGGGTTAAGTACGCGCTTATCGGAGAGAGAAATGTTGACTTTAAATCAGGAATGTTGTATACCACGAGAAGAAGGATTCGTTAGAGTAGGTATTGAAGGTTACCACCCACTATCGGGGGTGATTACCCTTTTATTACTGCGATAACTTCAATATTAAATAATATGATGAGAGTAAATGAAATACATTTTTATATTACATATAATGATGGAAAAGCTTATATCAGATCTATCTATTAGTTACTAATGCCTATCTAACGTAGATATATCTATTAGTTATTAATGCCTATCTAACGCAGATATATCTATTAGTTACTAATGCCTATCTAACGCAGATATATCTATTAGTTACTAATGCCTATCTAACGTAGATATCGGTACAGAGGTTACCCTTCTGTTTATCATAATGATACTTTTCCACAAGACTCTTCAACTGCTCGAGCTCTTCTTTCTTCATGGTACCTATTTTCGCCTGTATATGTTTAAATAATCGATTATCATAATATATGTAGTAATTTCATTATATAAATTTATTTTTAACATGATATTAGTGATAATTTAAATAGTTTAAAAAAAATACATTTAATTACTAAATTCTAATAGAAGTATTTGAAAAAGTCTTTTCTAAATATTTATTTATTTAATATTAGCTATAAATAAATTTCCAAATATATAATAATAATATAGAATATATTAAAATAATCAAAGATTATGAAAGGTTATTCAATATTTCACAAAAATCTATTTTAATAAAATTCAACTTTTAAACCAAAGTAATATTAAGTTACTAACCAATGCCATACATGTACAATGTACATATAATGTATTATTTGAAATATAGAATAGTATGAAATAAAGGTGAATACGAGCTTTCGTTGGTTTGAGCTTTATTAGTAAAATGATGTGACTTCAACGCTATAATGATTACACCTAATACCGGACTGATACACTCATTGGTAGCGTCTACCCACACACTACTAACGATTAACTTCTTCGCTTCGATATCAGCCGTGCCGAAGCCTGTGATCAGATTAATGACGACCGCGATGAACTCGTGACTCAGAACTTCCTTGTGCTGAGTCATCAGATGGCCGGACAACGCGTGGTACTTATCGCCCGACTTCTTGTTCACTTTCAACTTCAGCTCCACACTGAAACTAGTCTCCGATAACACTGTAAATGCGTGGTGACGGTGTTACACTGCGGTCAGTGTGTGCGTTACTGTAACTCTACTTACGTGTGTGTGCGCCTTACTGTAAGTCTACTTACATGTGTGTGCGCGTTACTGTGTCTACTTACGTGTGTGTGCGTTACTGTAAGACTACTTACGCGTATGTGCGCGTTACTGTATTCCTCACAGCGGGCATTGGACACGTATTTAGTTAATGTATAATTTTAATGTAGTACGACTTAATTATTCATCAACTAAATCATCGTTAGTTAGTTAGTTTTAGGTTAATTTCATAGTTGTGCATCTTGTATCTTAGGTGATACTAGCACACCCTTAGTGTAATACTTCAAGATATGAGAATAGCATTCTCATGTATCCTACTAATATTTAATTGTTTTGCTTATCTCCCTAATTATATATTTCCTAATATATGATATCTATACAGTAAAACTATACTATAAGTGCCATAGTTTAGTGTTATAAATGCTATAGGCATACTCGTTCTATAAAAGCTCAAATGTTTATTTGTAACTCATTTTTGTCTTCCAAAAATGTTATCAGATTAGTTTAACGTAGAATATATATGTGTCAACATGTAATTTATAATAATCTAGTATATCTGGGGATCATATTTGTTATCTTGTACTAAATAAATGCACTAGTAGCAGTACAAATACACTTCTCTAATACATCCCTTTCTCTTGCTTTTCACTATTCTATTATATATATGATAACAAATATGATCCCCAGATATACTAGATTATTATAAATTACATGTTGACTTATAAGTAACATCATATATTATACTCATTTTTTAAGATTTTAAATATAATATTCTTAATTCTATAGATTTTATGTAGTAATATTATGTAGTGATATTATAGAATTATACTTGTTATTCGTTAAATTGCTTATATTAATTTATATCTAAATATTTTTTAAATTATTATTTGTGATATACATATTACTTAGTATTCTATACTAATCTACTTTGTTAATCTTATTTCAATGCCGTACTAAGCATAATAATGATATTTATTCTCATAATCTCTCTTGTCTAACCATTCCACCAGTTAACCCACCAGTAAACACCCTTCCACCCCCCAGTAAACAGTCCATCCTTCTATATGTGAGGTTCAGTTGGCTAAGACATCAGACACACAAGCAGTAGGATGTGATTTTAAACCCCGTCAGGACCATTAAAATAGGTCTTAAAATAATTGTTGTAAGTGATCTTATAGAATTGTGTATAAAAAAATGATTGGCTCTTTAAAATATTAAAACATGGGTGCTTTAACACGATAGCGGCTTCGAAGGACATTAGAGCCATTTGGTTATAAGTGAAAACTTCATCAAAGTTCCTGGATGAGATAAAAGAATGTACTCCACTAAATAAAATAATATATATTAATATACTAAATACACACACATGTTTATATATATATATATTAATAAAGAAAATATAAGTTATATATACATTTATTATATATATATATATACATTAATAGATGATTAGAACATTTCAACTATCGAAAGGGAAATCATTTATATTAATCTCAGACATAGCCGTCAACAAACTATAGACCTCATTCATAATAGCGTTAAGGTGAGTTCTGAGAGCGTGCAGGTGACTGTAGTGCTGGTTGTCACCACCACCACCACCTCCACCTGCGCAGCCAGTATAGCAGTTCAGCCACGCTACGTTATTAGTAAGCGTCCTCTCCAGCTGGCTTATGTAGCTGGCGCACGTCAGCCATTGTTCCGTGTAGTGGCGCTGGACGGGTATCAGGTTCAGACTGTGTCTCAGGTTGTAGACGTAGGCGTGAACTATGGACTCGGTGATTGCGTCGGCGTCTAGTGTTGGCGGGGGTGAGACCGTCAGCTTGTGTATGTGTGTGTGTGTGTGTGGGTGTGTGTGTGTGTGCATACAGTTTAGTTATATTCCTTAATTCATTATTAACACGGATTGTCTATGGAACGGGTGAAACTAGCATATATATGCCGTATATGTATGTGTGTGTGTGTTAAAAGTATTTATTTAGACACATCATTAATAATAATAATTCTATAATATGCGATTTTCGAATAATATATATCACATTTAGATACAAATATCGTATATGTTTATTTGGGGGAGGACTCTCTATCCTTTCATCCCATTCAGGAACTTAGATGAAGTTTTCACTTATAACCATATATGGCTCTAATAACCCTTCGAAGCCGCTCTCATGTTAAGGCATCCATGGTTTTAACGAGAACCGATCATTTATTTATACACAATTATATAAGATCACTACTAAATAATATTTTAAGACCCATTTTTAAAATGAATTAATGTCTGACGTCTTAGCCAACTGAGCCACACAGTCAGTTTTAATATGTTTATATATAAAATTCACATTTCAATAATCATGATAAGAAATAATATTGGTTAATAAAAACAAATTTTAATTTCTTTTTAAAAATACAAAACGAGAGTTTTATATAGAGAGCCATTTAGTTATAAATTAATAAAAACTTCATCCAAGTTCTAGATGAGATGAAAGGACTCAACCAAAATAAAATAATTTATAAATAAAAAAACTAATTAGTAATATAATATAAATTATATAATAAAATTGTAATCTACCACGAAAAATAATAGGAAAACAATAATAGTAAAAAAATAACGATGACAAAATTAAATAAAAGATAAAAATAACTGAACAAAATAAAATATATAAAATTTTTTTTGGTTATTTTGTCGAAACTTCATTCACATGTTAATATGTATGTATATAATACATTCAATTATATTATATGATCACAGGTTAAGAAGTATTAATAAAATATTAACTATCTTGGCTCCTAGAACTGTGTTCATTGAAACATTTTCTATCAGGTCCGAGATCATCATACAAATCTGATGTCAGTAATTATTTGTCCATTGATATTACCCGTATGGTTCGATAGTACGCGGCGGCGACTCATTAAATCTTCAATAAATATATTGAAAAGGGTGGATAGAACACGATATTTACCGACTCTTTGCGGGAAACCAGGCTTCAATGATTCCTCTCTTGAGAACTTGATGCATTACCTTAGTGATGCTGGATGTGGTGTATGATGTGTTGCACGCTGTGATGCGGAATTTTGTGAATGTGGAATTTTGCAACAATCAACAACATAAAATGTTGTATTCAATAATATTACTTACTAAAATTATAATATTCATTATTTAAAGTAAATATTTCTGACAATTTATAAAAAGTCCGACTTATCCAGTATAAAATCATAAAAATGACAATAATATGTGTCCGACTTATAACAAATTCCGACTTATCCAATTCAACTTATCCGACTTATCCGATTAATTTAACGTTGATCTAGATACAAATCCAACCAAACCAACTAAATATGTCCGACTTATCGAGAATTCCGACTTATCCATAGTCCGACTTACAAAGAGTTGACTGTATATATCTATTATAGCAGTGAAAATGTGTGTATGCAATGCATACTATGCATACAAGTTATATTGAATACATAAACAAATCTGGTTATTGTATTAATATATGCATACCCTGTTTACATTGTACACTGTACAGTGTACACATGGTATTATATCAAAGAACCTATTCTGTAAATATTGAACACAATAAAACAATGTGCATTGACACAATGAACAATAGAGGTGGCCAGTCCTTATAAATTACATGTCAGTGAACATGATAACCATAGAGCTAGAGAGAAAGCTTTCTCTCTAGCTCTATGGTGATAACTATGTAGGAAATATGAATGCTCAATTCATATACATACCATCAATGTAAATAACAATTTTATTTATTTTATTTACATTGATGATACATACACACATTTTCACTGTTATAATAAATATTATATATATATATATATAGTATATATCTACATGATAGTATATTATATATATATATATATATATATATATATATATATATATGTGTGTATGTGTGTGTGTGAGTGTGTGTATACTATATGCTTTATATAAGCTTTATCAATATCAGTAGGCATTAATGTGTGAATAATATTCATGTCAAAAATTAAATATATTAATAAAGGAATAGATGTTTTGTTCTATATAGTGATGTAAAAAGTGATGATATATATAAAATTATATTATTAACAGTACATAGAGAATAACTATAATTATATATACATATATATATATATATATATATAAAATTATAGTAATTCTCTATTACTTAATGTGATGTACAAAATTTATGAATATAGAAAATGTCGATATCTTCGAATAATGAAATTTATGATGTCGAAATCTTAGAATAGTTGAAATTTCAACAATTTAGATATCAAAATCTTTGATTAGTGAGATATTGGGAGGGAATTATTGATTGGAAGGGAAGGCAAGGGAGAAGTAATGAGTCTTAAGGTGGCGTTTAAAGGAGGGAGTTGATGTGTTTGTTCGTAGGTTGGACAGGGAGTTCCAGTGGTAAGGGGCAGAGAGGGCAAAGGATCGTATATTGGATGAGTGGAGTTTGTGTAGATGGGGAGTGGTAAGGATAAAGGTGTTGGAGGAACGGGTCTGGAGTGGATGATGGGTGTGTGTAGATGTAAGAGGGAGGCAATGTAGTCAGGGGAGTTGTGGTGAATAGCTTTGTGGATGGTCAGGGAGAATTTGTACTTTATGCGGTAGGGGACTGGCAGCCTATGTAGTTGTTTTAGGAGGGGTGTAATGGAGTCAGAAGAACGACGGGGAAGTAAATAGACGCAGAGAACTACAGCGTTTTGGAGTCATTGTAGTTTGATTAGTTTGTATTCAGGGAGGTTAAAGATTAGGGAGTTGCAATAGTCGAATAGGGGGATGATGTAGGAGGAGGCAATGGTAATAGCGATGTGGAGGGGAATGGAGCGTCGGATTAAGCGGAGGCAGTGTAGGTGGTAGTGGATGGATTTGTGCATATGTATAAGATGGGAGTCAAGGGAAAGGGTATATATATGTAGGCTATTTATACATTATTGTATTAATAGATGACAGCGAGTACTTTTTTTCTAGGATACGCTCTGGAGGAGGAAACCGCGATAACCATACTGCAAACACATTTCTAGCGGAGTATCGAAACATAACAGTTGATTCATAATTGTAAAAGTTATGACGAAGTAACTATAATTTAGATGCCGCCGAGTTCCTTCTAAAATTAGAACAACTTCAAAAAACTCGCCCTGTTTCTAATAAAGTACCTAATCTTCCAGTCATCACTGCACTCTCTTCACTCCCACAAAGTTATCTTTTGGACAATGCAATTTCGTTACTAAGTCTAGATATTTGTGACTATATTTCTAAGCTATATTGTAAAGAATGAGTTAATTTAGTATGAGTTAGTTCTACAAGTTTCTTGTATAATGTATTATTATTAATGGATAAATATAAAAATAATAATAACCATATACAGCCAACGCCTATATTTATAAATTATATCTATTCATTATAAATGTTGTTTAACCATTGTCAAAATGATATAATATATAAAGACAATCTATGTAAATTATTTATTAAAATTATATCTGTTAATAATGTGAATTTTGATTACTGTGGTGTATGTGATATTGTTTATTAGGTTATTTATTATTTTATAAAGGTTTGTAATGATGTATTGTCCACAAATAATTTTGACAGCATTTCTGTATTCAAAAATGGAAAATTTTTAAAAATCGAGGAAATTACTCAAACTTAAACGTATATAATCATTTTCATGGTTTCACTCATTTGTCATTAAACTTAAGAATTTGATCACTTCCTGTGACTGAGGCTAATTCTCAGATGAGTCATAGGTATGAATCTGTCCGTCTCTTTATTTGGTTATAAAATCAAGTATAACGCATAACTTAATAACTATGTTTTATACTTGATTTTGTAAACAAATAATATTATGTAGTTTATAATTTATAACATATAGATGCATTAATATATTATATAATAACTTAAATATAGTCAAAAACATTTAATTTTAAAAATAATGTTTGCATAAAAAATTAATTATTTCATTATATATCATTATTTTGGGGATTACGGACGGTAGGCAAAAATTAAATACCTATAAATAGCAAAGTTCACGCGCGTGAGGCGTTTGTTACGAAAATGTATTATAATCTCTAGTGCACACGAAAATAAAATATAAATAAGTGTTATGTATACATGGAATAATGCCTTTATAAAAATATACGTATACACCATTCGTTTTAATTGATTAATTAATATTTTCAGATTTATATTTTTGGTTGTTTGATTTATTTGGTTTAGTTTTATTTCTTCCGTTTTTTTAGCTGCTTTATATCCCGAAGTGAGCCGAATAAAGTAATGAGCAACGCCCAAAGTAATTAGTAACTACGAATAATATATTCTCGCGACGCACGCCTTGAGAGATACGCATTAACTTTGTTATTTATAGGTATTAAATTTTTGCCTACCGTCCGTACCATCCATTATTTTGATCATTTAATTTATAAATTTAATGGAATATTGTATTTAATAATAGTACTTTATAATATTATAATATTAAATTATATTTAACTTTATAGTAGATACATTAAATTGTATTTACACTTGTAAATAATAATATATAGTGGAAATATTTTGTTAACAGCTAAATTTTTAATGATTACATTTTAGTTTATTTGTTTACATTATTTTCTATTACATTGAGTGAATAGCGAGTGACAATGCTTGGATAATACTATACCATTATTCTTTAGTATATGTAGTCATATTCATAGTCAGATAATTTAAATTTTAATGAAACCATGGTTTAATCATCGATATAAAGAAAGTTTATATGTATAACTTTCTTTATATCGATGGGTTTAATATAGAAATAAAGTTCAATTATAAATGTAATATGAATATAAAAAATTAAATTCAATGATGTATAATTTTCAAGTATTTTGTAAAATCTATTTATATACGTAATTTTAATTTGATACTATAATACCAAATTTATATCCACCACGCTTATTTTAAGGGGTGGTTTATTGGAAAAGGTGTCGGTATTACGCAAATGTATCCAATTACCCATGGGTCACCCCCTGTTTATTTTGTCAATACAATTATATAAAAAATGAAAATAGCAACATTATTTATTTCCATAATATTACCCTAATTAAAAGATTTAAAATAAATATATTGAATAATGAATAAGTTATTACAAATAGTCATTTGAAGGTCGGTAATTAAGTACTATATTAATTCCAATTTGAGAATTTCTACTTTATATATTACATATTTTAGTAGTTCAGTGGTTATATATATATATCAAATAATATTTATTATTTTAAAAATTAATAAAATATAATCTGAATTATAGATACATTTTACTCTAAAAATTCACTTATCAAAAATGTATATTATATTATATATATAATATATTATAATAGTTAAATATACTAACAATTCTCAGGAACCATTGTCTGACAGTCTATCAGGTAACCAAAAATCTAAAATATGTTATATTAATTTAATATATTTATTTAAAATATTTAATAATTAAATGTTAAATTATACAAAAATATTGATATAAAGTTATTTTATATATGAATTAATATATTTGTAAATTAATATAATTCATATTAATATATTTAATAGTTAATATATTCTTCCAAGTTGGAAGTTCCAACAGATTATTTAAATTATTTAATTTAAACAAAATTTACATTAATGTCATGACATCAATATATATAATATTTTATTAGAAGCATAAAATGATCATAACTGGACACATTTTTTACATATTTTATTTATAATTGTATTAATACATTAATATCGTATTTAATAAATATAAATTACTGAAATATTTCAGATAATTATATTTATAATATAAGTAATTTATATATTTATAAATTATAAACTTACGTATTTTTTCGGTATTTATAAAAGGAAGTTAACATGTGCTTTACCCGAGATTTCTCGTTAATATTTAAAAATAAATCCTTATTCTATTATCAATGGTTTTATTAGGGATATTTTTCCTCGATTTCCTCCCCGATTTTATTATATTAGCTTATTTATAAATTAAAGATAATTACAAAGACATATATATAGTTAATCTGGCTCAATAATCTGTCTCCTATCAACTATGTATACCAAGATAACGTATTTATCCTTAACGGTATTTATCCTACGGGTATTTATATTAATAAGGAATATAGCCCCATCTAGTGATAACATATAGGTTTATTTAAACTTAAATTCAATTTGATTATTTCCTAATTCTTACTTATTTCTTACTAATTATTCTTTATTATAACCTATATTATTTCCTATATCTTATATTAATTTTAATATATTAATATATACATGTGTACTTAATATATGCATATGAGCATGCACATTATATAAAGAGATTACTTTATAGATAGGTTATTAACTGTTATTTTCATACACACATTTCAAATAGGATTTAAAACCTATGTTATTTTCTTAAATATGATATTAAGTATATTCATAAACATATACATTATAAGTTAAATAATCATAATTATCACCATATAGTAAATACTAAAGTATTATAATTTTAAATAGTAAATAAAAATGGTAAACGTAATATATATGACCCTATATCACATTTTAATTTATTAAAAGTAACCTATAATTATTTATTTGGATTTTATTTAATACAAATAATAATGATAATGCACTTATTGTTATAGTTAGGATATACCTAATATACCTGATAATAAGTTAATAATTATTGTGGTAGTTTTTATAATTCTATTAATTAATATGTACATTAATTGTATACATGGTGATTTCAAATATGCTAAATATTAGGTAAATTGAAGTTATTTAATTTATATTAATTTTTTTTAATTATACAATAAAAGTATATTTTCTCAACTGAACCTAAGATGAGAATCATCATTAGTAAAATAGTTATAATATTTAATTATTATAATTAATTTTTTTTTAAATAATGTTTATAATTAAATAAATTTTAATATAGGTATTATATTATTAAAATACCTATTATATTAATAAATTTGCAGATATTGATAAAGATACATAAATTAAAAAATATTAGGTATATATATATTACCTATATATATTATGCTTATTACTAATATTAAGAGAATATTATAATTTTAACAACACAATTTTTTATTTTTGTATCTAAAAAAAATTACATAATAATATAATTTATTCATATAATTCAAAAATATTAGGTATATATATATTACCTATATATATTATGCTTATTACTAATATTAAGAGAATATTATAATTTTAACAACACAATTTTTTATTTTTGTATCTAAAAAAAATTACATAATAATATAATTTATTCATATTTCACAATTCAAAAATCATGCTAATCATCATACATAATGTAGATATATTTAGTACTACATATATAGCATATAATATAGATAATTTAGATACATTTATTTGTAGTTAGTTGTAGATCCTATATGAGTCATGAGAATATACTATATTATACTATACTAAACACTGGTGGACACATATTAATATTATTACAATTACAAACATTGACTAATATAAAAATGTATTCAACACAATTTATATTTCTTCATGTTATAACTTAGTGTGTAGATTAACATGAGTATTATCATCATTATATTCGTAATCATCTTCACAAGTATTATTACTGGCCACTGTAACGTAGAAGTGAATATATTCACCATAGCTGAGTTAAGTTACACTTGATGGGTTAGATTGTATGTAGTTATTGCAAAGATTTTCCGAAGGAAAGATATAACACTTACCCGAAATCGTGTAATTCGAATTTGTATATAAAATACCCCAGTGCCACCTATAGCGTGTTACTTTTAGGAACTATGTGTTGTTTATAATGTAAATTCGTATTTAACTATACACTTTTAAAATGTTAAATAATATGCTTTAAATTAATATTTATATGATGAAAACTAAGTGTTCATTACTAATATATAACAAACAAATAAGATATATATGTTTTAAATGCTATAAGTATATATTTAGTAAGTAAAAGCTAATTTATATCGCACGTAATTTAATAGAGCAATGAATTCATTTTTAAAACATTGTTGTATGCAAACAGAGCCGAACCTAAATCTATTTCAGTGATTTCGATACTACTGCTAGCAGCGGCAGGGGATATTACTAAATTACGTTGCATGCATAGGGAGTGTTATATCTTTGCTTCAAAATCTTTGGTTATTGTATGTAGTTATTGTACATTAACTAGTATTCGTTTACAAGTAATGTATCAAAACAAACGAACACATGTTTTTACTAATTTGTATTGTATTTACTGGGACCTCACAGTTATTTATATCATTTACAATTATAATAAGGCTCTCATACCATCCTTCGATTTTCGTCCTACAGGCGTATAAATCGTTTTGAATTCGATTTTTTAGATTCATTATTTATCGAAGAAAGAGATTCTTTAAGATATTACAATGATGTAAGAATGAATCATGATCGATGTAAATATAATCTATACTTATTTTTAGGGTCTAGGTTATTTTCAAATTATATCTTTATGTCATATAGATATATCACATACACAATAATTATTAAATACATGATATGACTAGTTATTTTTTAAATTGTAATATAATTATAGTTTTTATTAATAAAAACTTGACACTAAGGAAAAAATGAGTTATATTTTTGAATTAAACAAGCAACAATCATATATTAACAAAAATCATCTTAGAACGGATATAATTCGTTAGTTCAAAAAAATAATTCTAAATGCAAACATGCGTAATACATAATCAATTGATTTAATAATCTCGTCAAATATTATTCAGAATTAATGAATTGTATATCAAGAAGTAATTTATATAATTATTTCATCGTCATTGTCATCATCACCATAATCATCACCACCTCCACCACCATCAGCATCATATCATAAGGATATCGTCATCATTATAATTATCTCCATCAATGATGATTAATCTTCTAAATAATAATCGATATGATTCAAACCAATAGGCCTATAGGCCATCACACTAAAAGTGCACGAAAATGATCGCTTACTTTATATGAAGTGCCTGCAGGTTAATACAAGGCACTTAAATGTATCGCATAAGTATTATTGTTTGTAGTATTTATTATCAGAATTTGATCATAATATTCTTTTTATTCGGTTAGCTGATATGGTTATTTCAAATAATGCTCTAAAATGTATCTTGAAAATAGAAGTTATTCTATATTAATTAAGTAATGTATGTCTGAAGTATCTATGTTGACACATGTTGTGGGGTGTGTGTGACCTCTAGGTAGTGTCCTTGATCAACTATTATTTTTAATATATATTAGTCCATTACAACTTTTAAACAATTTACTAATATCAAATACATAATTTACGCTGACGACAAACAATTATCCCGTTTCCTAATATGACTACACATAACAATGACATTTCTAGCTGCATTAGTATAATAACTAACATCCAGATTTACTGCATAACTCACAACTAAACTAATCTAACATATCTCACCATCACCAGCAACTTTAGTAATGTACTTTTAGAGAAATCTATAATTTGTATTGTTATTGTTATTTTTATAGAGTCCTTTCATCCCATCCAAGAACGTAGATGAAGTTTTCACTTATAAGCATATGGTTCTAATGTCCCTTCGAAGTCGCTCTTATGATAAGGCATCCATTGTTTTAATGAGAACCGGTCATTTATTTATACACAATTATATAAGATCACATCTAAATATTATTGTAATGGTATGGATGGGGTTTGAACTCGCATCCTACTGCTTGTGTGTCTTACGCCTTAGCCACCTGAGCCAAACAGGCAGTAATTAATCATAAACCCATAGTAACAAATATTGGCTTTATTTTTGAAATAACTCACTTTTATACCTCAAATTAAATCTCTCTGAAATTATCTAATATTTCATTTTATAAAATTAAATCCATTCGATAATTTATTTCTTATAAAATCTGCAAAGTTATAATTCAATCGCTAGTTTTCTCACATTCGCACTATTCTATTTCACTCTATTACCATATTCCTAAATATAGAATATTATAAATTAACAACATCACTAGATCTTCCGTTATTTCTATTCATAATTACAATGTAATATATCCGTTAATCTATTACAATATAAACTTCATTTCCTAAAATATTTTCTAAAATATGTTTCAATAATTTACAATCTTATTTTTTCTAAATTTCCAAATATTGTTAAAAATCCTATTAAATACATTTCACCTTCTTATCACTTAGATCTGCCAAGCCAATTAGTTTAATTATATTACACTTCTTTATAGGTATTTTATTATAGTTGCCCCTTTAAATTGGAACTTACTTCCAATTAATATTGGAAAATTAATAATTATCATTCATTTCGATGCCATGTAAACAAATTTCTGTTATCTAGTTATTAATTGTGTATTTATTTATTGTATGTTATATTTTTAATTTGAAATTGATTTATATATATATATATCGTTTGTTTTTTTTTCCATTATTATATATTGTTGAGTTATATAATTATTATATACAGTCAACTCTCGATAAGGCGGATTATGGATAAGTCGGATTTCTCGAAAATTTTGACATATTTTGTTGGTTTGGTTGGATTTGTATCTAGATCCATGTTAAATTAATCGGATAAGTTGGATTGGATAAGCAGGAATTTTCTATAAGTCGGACACATATTATAGTCAATTTTATGATTTTTATAATGGATAAGTAGGACTTTTTATAAAATATCAGAAATGTTTAGTTTGAATAATGTATATTATAATTTTAGTAAGTAATATTATTGAATACAATATTTTATGTTATTGATTGTTGCATAATTCCAAATTTTGGTAATCCTTTAACTCACGCTGGGCGTCGCATGTCTTATTTGCATGATATTCTGAATTTCGGATAAGTCTGACACTTTTCCCGGTTCCTTGCGAGTCCGACTTATCTAAAGTTGACTGTACTTATAGTGTTTAAATAATTATTTATTGATTATAATCAATCAATTAATCAATCATCATCATCATCATCATCATCATCATCATTGTCATCATCATCATCATCATTATTATCATCATCATCATCATCATCATCATAGTCATTATAAACATCATCATCATCATCACCATCACCATCATAATCATCATCATTAGGTATAAACTCAAGAGCTAGTACATTGTGTACATACACTCTAGTAGCGTTACTATAATAGTGTTGAGTGTCTACCTGAAGCTAATGATCACATACAGCCACCATGTAGTGCATATGGAGCACTAGAAAATGTTCTACAGCAAATACTTCATTAAGAGATCACTATTATCATGATTCTAACACGATGTCCGACACATTTACATTTTAATGTGGAGCCTTTATAAGTAAAAAGATATTGAATATTTTTATATTTAATATGCCATTATAAACAACACATTTTAATTAATGAATTATATTATTTTTATTAATGCAAGCATTCTTTATTAAAATTAAACTGATCAATTATCATGATATACTATCACATAATGTAAATAGTATATATACATGCATACTATATATATATATATATATATATACTATAGTATATACATATACAATGTTCATAAGAAATGGAAAATGTCAATGTATCACATATTTGATCTCACATTAGGAAAATTACTAGATTAACTTATGCCATTTGTATATTTTATACATATATATATGTAAGTTAATGTACTCTAATTTATTTGCACATTATCGAATAAAACTAAACATAGTAATATCACTGAAATTTGGAACAAATGTAAACCATTAATAAATAAAAATATAAAATCCAACATTCCAGATAATTTATATCTTGATGATAATAATTCATATATATATATATATATATATAAGCTATAGCAATGATTTCTTTATATTTCTATTTGACCATACTAGTAGTTAATTATCAGAAAATTCAGCAGTTGATAATAGTTTTGAAATATAAAAATGAATTAGATTATTACAAATAACAAAAAAAAATCTATATATTATGCATTCATTTCTAAAATTGATAGGGACAAAAATGGTTTTATATGAATATATTCTATTTCACATTCTTCTACAATTCCTTCACATATACATAAATATTCCTTAACTAATGGAATACAAAAAGTTGCCTATTTATTTTTAGATTTAAAAAAGCCTTTGTTAATGTAATTAATAATATACATCTTAAAGGTATTACAATAGGTTTAGAGAAACTACTATATCTATCAAATACTTATTATAGAAGTCACATTAATAAACTGGGTTATAGTAATTTTATATATAAATTATGAAAAGGCTCTATTTTAGAACACCTATAATTTATGATTATTATTATCTACATAGTAATTATTATATACAGACTATGGAAACATGCTGATGGTAACAACCTGATTATTTGTTCTACTGATACTTCTCGTAGTATGTGAAATAAGTATAATATATCATTGAATAGTCAATTATTATCTGATATTATTGTATTATAATAACTTGAACAATTTAAATTGATTAAATTAAATACTGCAAAAACATAAATTCAGGAATATAATCCTTAAAATTGTATATATAAATATAAACCTATGTTACATTGTATATATTAATTTGTCTATTTAGGTGTTTTTGGTCAGACACTAGTGGCAAGTGATATAATAGAGACACTATGTTTTAACTAGAAACTGGTATAATCATTGGTAAATAAATGCGCGCATACCTAGAAATAGCCATACAATCACGATTATGACATATATTTATGATTCAGTTTGTGGGCGGAGCTTATTATGCGTGCGTTCAACATATAAGTGGGCGACAGACAGATCTGTCCAACGAAAAACACGCTACACAACTAGTTTCTTTTCTGCCGCTAGTGGGGTGGGTCAAATAAATAGTGGTAACAGTTACTAGTTAGACATTAGTGTCTCAGTTTTACATGCAGTGAATACAAGTGTCTCATCTGCACCACTAGTGTCTGACCAAAAACACACCCTTAGAACAGATATGTATCCAAATAAATTATCTATATTAAATAAACTGAGTACTCTCTAACTAAATCTATCGAATAATATATTATGCTAACCTCATTTAGTATATTGCCTTACATTATTGAGATATTATACAAAAAAGCAATTACAATTATTAATATAGATATATTTTAAGTTAGAAATGGAATTTGTATATTTAATAAAAATTTTATATTTATTAATTATAAAAATTTAATAAGAGATAGATAAAAGTATATACAGTGAAACCTCTCTATAAGATAATTTGGTTGGAATTAAACCTTTTCCACATTAAAAAACCTCTTTATAAGAAATTTATTGTATAAAAAATAAATAGTAGTATTATATATTGATAATAAGTATATACATTAATTAATAATTTTCTATCATATATTTGTATTATATAAGATATTTTGATTTCTTACATTTTATATTATATAAATAGCTCAAATTGAATTCAAATTAATTAATAAATGTTATTGTATATCCTTACATTTATTAAAATGAATTAATAAATACTTAAATTTATTGATGATACAATTTATTATATTATAAAATTATTTGTTAAATATATAGAGGTTTCACTGTATATATATATATATATTATTTCCTATACAAATTTTATCAAATCAATAGATTACATAAATATAAATACATTTGTTTTAAGAAGAAATGTATAATTGTAATTACCCACTACATGAAACAACATAAACATCATATCATAATTCAATATTATTGTGGCATTTACAAAGCTATAAAGATATGATAACAGGTTCCCTATTCTCAAGGAATTTCAATTTCTAAAGGTGATCCCTATTTCTCCTTATTTAAATAAGAAAATTATAATACAATTTTAAAAATCTACTTAATTACACTATAGGCAAACCTACAATTAAATTATGAATATATTTATACTATAATAGGTTTAGTTTAATCAAAAGTTGTTTATATATATAATATTCTCAAACTGTATGAAAAGTTTATACAAACACACAGATTTTATATTTATTTTACTGGTTTGTTCTTTATAGAATATATCGTTCTCAAATAGAATTACATTTATAAACAGGATAATATTAATTCTTATTCATTCATATTTGTATTATATATGCATCATTTTTATTTATATACCTAACTAGTAATACTCATTTATGTTAATTCGCGTTATTCTTATTATTTAGTATTACCTATATGAGAATATTATTTCTAATTGTAGATAATTCTATATGTTTTATTCCTACTTTTATTACATATTTACACCTAATTTGTATGCGTATATTACTGTAAGTAACATAAAATAATTCATCGAATGCATATTAATGTTAAGGGGGGTTAAGGAGAGTTATGGGGGTTAGGGGTAATGTTACTGTATGATAAGTGATGTTAAGGAGGGTTAATGGATGTTACAATATTGATATCTATAGCATCATCATTATTTAGACACTGACATGGTTTCATTGTGATCTCTTTTCATACATGTAGGAATATGTGGTGATGGCTTTCTGAACTCAGATATGATGTGTAGCAAGAGATAGGATGTCAGCATCCCAATTGAATATCTCTAACTTAAGTAATAGCAATATCATCAGACACCTAATGATTATTATTGATCACTATATTATACAAAACATAGTAGACAATGAGACCTATAGCAGACTATAGCTACTATAATGCAGGTATTATATAAAAAATAGAATGGGTAACCCTTGATAACGTTGCATTATTGAAATATTTACTAAATATGGTATTTTTAAATTTATTCTATATATATATTGGTATGAATATATGTGTATATATCCAAGTAATATATATATATATAATTAAATCATCATAACATCATTTCATAAGTGTTATTATTAATGTTATAATTTATCAAGTTATACAAAGGTGTATAAAGGTGTACAATGTTGTAAAATGGTGTACAAGGGTATACAAGGGTATATAGTTTACAGATACTTAGTAATATTCACTAATCACAATAATCAAGGCACGTATTTTATTTTCTCTTAAGAAATATTCTGCTTTTCGGATATATTTCTAATAAATTTATAATGTAAGTTAATTTCCTATGCACATTTTTTATTTATAAAAAAGTAAAAATCAATATTAAATAGTAATAAGGGGGGATTTATATATATATAACTATAACACAAACTTTCCACGAAAAGTATATAATATATCTTTGGATATTAATCTTAAATAATAAATATATTGTCGATACTAATTAAATATAGTAATAGTTTGTGTATATACACACCAACAATTTCTCTCATCTTTTAGTAATTGCCAATACTGCAGTAGCACACACAAACGTATACACATGTATGTACTATAGATGTACTAGAGGTATGATCACAGGTAGCTATATAAGGGGTAGGCGTTGACGGGGTGTAGATACTAGGGGTACTACTACTACTAGGGGTATACCGTTAAATACAATGTCGGAATAATCCGGAGGTAACCCAGTCAGGTTACAACCCGTTCAGGTTACAACCCGGTCAGGTCACAGCCCGTTCAGGTCACAACCCGGTCAGATTACAACCCATCTCATTCGTACATCGTGATTCTGGTTTCGCCGGTAGCGTCAAGTCTCATGGGGGTCGTGTCGGCATAGTCATTAGATGATAGGATCACTTCGATAAGCTTCAGTAGGCACCTTGAAGTCAGCCTCCTCATACTCTTCTACGTACTGAAGAGTGGCTTGCTACGGGATGGGCAGAGTACATGGGTTAGAGAGGAGGGAGGCAAACGGAGAGAGGTATGGTGTATATGTATGTATTGAAGGGATAAAGAAAGAATGATTGCACAAGTTTTAGCAGTGAGGCAAATGACAAAAGAAAGTAAATACACATAGTTTATGGAGTGTTATGGTTGGTTTGCCTGCTTCAATACATCGAATGACTCACAATACTAGTTTCTCATCAATTCTACGATTAAAGAGGATGCTGATAATGCTCAGACAGAAATAAGATATAGGTATAGATAGGTGTATATAGATATAGATAGGTGTATATAGGTTTAGATAGGTGTATATAGATATAGATAGGTGTATATAGATATAGCTAGGTGTATATAGGTTTAGATAGGTGTATATAGATATAGATAGGTGTATATAGATATAGCTAGGTGTATATAGGTTTAGATAGGTGTATATAGATATAGATAGGTGTATATAGATATAGCTAGGTGTATATAGGTTTAGATAGGTGTATATAGATATAGATAGGTGTATATAGATATAGATAAGTGTATATAGGTATAGATAGGTGTATATAGGTATATATAGGTGTATATAGGTATATATATAGGTATATATAGATATAGATAGGTGTATATAGATATAGATAGGTGTATATAGATATATCTAGGTGTATATAGATATAGATAGGTGTATATAGATATATATAGGTGTATATAGATATAGATAGATGTATATAGATATAGATAAGTGTATATAGGTATAGATAGGTGTATACAGATATAGATAGGTGTATATAGGTATAGATAGGTGTATATAGATATAGATAGGTGTATATAGGTATAGATAGGTGTATATAGATATAGATAGGTGTATATAGATATAGATAGGTGTATATAGATATAGATAGATGTATATAGATATAGATAGGTGTATATAGATATAGATAGGTGTATATAGATATAGCTAGGTGTATATAGGTTTAGATAGGTGTATATAGATATAGATAGGTGTATAGATACACTAGTATTACTAATCAATAACATGCTTCTAAATTCTTATTTCCCGAGTAAGTTAATTGAATCATATATTTTACCCATTATTAAAAATAAAAACAAAAGAACTACTGATTCAGCGAATTATAGGCCCATATGTATCTCTAATGTAATTTGTAAGATAATTGAGAAAGTAATTTACAATAGAATATATAAACTATTATCTACTCATGATAATCAATTTGGTTTTAAAGCAAAGCTTGGCACGGAAATGTGTGTCTTTTCCCTAAAACAGTTGATCAATGATTATAAAAATAACAACACAAATATGTTTGTTGCATTTTTAGATGCATCCAAAGCATTTGATAATATAAGTCACAATATACTATTCGAAAGATTAAGGAATAAAAATGTTCCTATATACTTAATTAATTTTCTAAATTATTGGTATCGAAATCAGCGTATATATATTAAATGGGGAAGCTATAATTCTGATACGTTTAGTGTTGCTAATGGAGTGCGTCAAGGTGGGATATTATCACCTTTACTATATAATATTTATACTGATCCAATGATAGGTAATCTGAACTCTATTAAAACTGGGTATTGTATTAATGGAAATATAATAAATAATTTGTGTTATGCGGATGACACAACCTTATTCTCACCCTCGCTATCTGGTTTGCAGCTGTTGATTGATTGTTGTCAGAAGTTTGCAAATAGTAATAAAATAACATATAATATTGAAAAATCTGTTATCCTACCAATTTATTATAACAAATCTCATCATAATCCAATTAAGCTACGTATTGGAAATACATGCTTGAGAGTAGTAAAAGCTTATAAGTATCTTGGACACTGGATTTCTGATAATTTATCTGATGAGATGGATATAAACTGTAATATTAAACGTCTTTACACAACTAGCTATTCTCTATCTAATAGATTTAGAAACTGCTCGAAATATGTATGTATATTGCTTTTTAAAACATTCTGCTCTAATATGTATCTTTGTAGTCTATGGGATACAGATAATGCTTACTTTAAAAAAATTCAAGTAGCATATAATAATGCATATCGCATATCCCTTGGCTATAAACCTAGATGCAGTGCATCCGAAATGTACCTATATGATAATGTCGATAATATTATTATAAAATTACGTAAGTCGTATTACTCACTATATAATCGTGTTAAATTATCTGACAATTCTATTATTAAAATGATATATTTATATAATGTTTCTCGCCCGTCGTCAATATTTAAAACATGGTGTACATCATTGTTTTTTTAACTATATATTATTTGTAATTATATACTTATATATATATAGATATTTGTTGTATAGTTGTATTTAATTTTTTTTTTGTTTTGTTTATCTATGGACTGTTTATGTCTGACTCAAATAAATAATAATAATAATAATAATAATAGATAAGTGTATATAGGTATAGATAGGTGTATATAGGTATAGATAGGTGTATATAGGTATATATATAGGTATATATAGATATAGATAGGTGTATATAGATATAGATAGGTGTATATAGATATATCTAGGTGTATATAGATATAGATAGGTGTATATAGATATATATAGGTGTATATAGATATAGATAGATGTATATAGATATAGATAAGTGTATATAGGTATAGATAGGTGTATACAGATATAGATAGGTGTATATAGGTATAGATAGGTGTATATAGGTATAGATAGGTGTATATAGATATAGATAGGTGTATATTTTATTTTATTTTAAAATATTTTATTGACTACAAAATCACGTGGTGGTTATGGGCGTCATGAGAAGGAAACAAAAATAAAATAAATAAAGTACAATAAAAATAAAGGAAAAGGGAGGGTAGGTTACAATGTTAATAGGTGCGTGGAGAGTTTACATTTAAATAGTGACAAGGATTTCAAACACCTAATGTCATATGGTAGAGAATTCCAGTATTTTGGAGCTACCACAGAGAAAGCAGATTCAGAGTGAGCAGAGATAGTCGAGCGTTGCACAATTTTCATCGTGTGACATTTCCTGCTAGCTCGACTAAGGGTATGCATACTGATCAAGTCAGCTAGGTACTCGGGAGATCTAAGATGTATCACCTTATGGGTGATGCATAGTAGTCTGTACCTGCAGAGATATCTAAACTTAAGCCAGCCGAGTGATCGCATTAGAGTCGATATTGATACTATTGAAGAGAACTTCAGTTTATATAGGGTGCGTATAGCACGTCGTTGTATCTTCTCAAGTTTAAGCATAAGCTTTAGGGGTAGATTGCATAGAAGTGAGCAGCAGTATATGAGTCTACTGAAGACTAGCGAGTGTATTAGACTTTTAGTCATTGAAAAAGTCAATTTATTACGTGATTTTCTAATATTGTAAAGAAAATAGTTGGCATAGCGAATCATTATAGATATGTGGTCAGAGTAATCTAGGTGGGAGTTGATGGTGAAACCAAGAGTTGTTATGGATTGTGATGTAGGGAGGGCTAGTAGAAAGGGGTGGGTAATGATTAGGGGGTAGGTAGGTCTGGAGATAATGATGGTGTCAGTTTTGGTCATGTTAAGTGATAGGGAATTATGGGAGAACCAGTCAGTAAGTTCTGTGAGGCAGTTAAAAATAGACAGTTGAATTGAGTTGGAGTCACAGGAAATGGGAAAAGAAGTATAAATTTGTAGATCATCTGCAAAGAGATGGTAGTGGATGTAAGGATATTTACGAAATATGGATTGTATGGGTAAAATATAAATAATAAAAAGTAAAGGACCAAGCACGGAGCCTTGTGGAACACCATGAGTGCTGATAAACGGGGTAGAGAAGGATGAGTTGATTTTCACTGAAGAGGACCTTAAGGAAAAGAATGACATAAACCAGCTGTGTACTTGACCATGAATACCGATTTCATTGAGTCGTAAAGAAAGAATGTCATGGTTTAGAGTGTCAAAGGCACTGGATAGGTCAAGTAACACAAGGTAGCACGGGGCTTTGTTGTCAAGGGATATTAGTAGATCATTAATGATAAGATTCAGTGCTCCGATGGGGTAAGTAAGCACTTTGAAACTTATCAATAATTGAATTGGTAGTGATATAGTGAATAAGTTGAGCAGATACAATTCGCTCTAAGGTCTTAGAGATTGATGAAAGCTGGGAGATGGGTCGATAGCTCGACAGGTTCGAGTGGCTAAGGGTAGTTTTTTTTATAATTGGGGTGATATATGAGTGTTTCATAGACTTTGGTACGATCGATGTAATAAGGGACGCATGAATGATCATTGTTATGGGTTCAATTAGCAATGGCGAAAGGGTACGAAGTAAAGTAAGGGGAATAGGGTCGAGTGGGGAATTGGATTTTAGGGATGCCATTAGAGAGAGCACATATGGACGAGTAGGGAGAGTGAAGGAAGACCAGTGATTATGGGAAGCTAGTGAATATGAGTTGAGAGTGAGGATATCAACATTCACATTGGGGAGAGCAGCTATGATGTTCGATACTTTATTCTGGAAGAAATTAGCAAAGGAGGAGCAGAGGACTGTATCCGGTTGGTCAGGAAGGTGCCTGGGTTTTGATTTACCTACTAAGGTGAATGATAGGTTGTAGGCTTGCTTAGATGAGGTGCCATATTTACAAAGCAAGTTAGTAAAGTATGATGATTTAAAAGTATATAGGTATAGATAGGTGTATATAGATATAGATAGGTGTATATAGATATAGATAGGTGTATATAGATATAGATAGATGTATATAGATATAGATAGGTGTATATATATATATATATAGATAGGTGTATATAGGTTTAGATAGGTGTATATATATATATATATATATATATATATATATATATATATATATATATAGATAGGTGTATATAGGTATAGATAGGTGTATATAGATATAGATAGGTGTATATAGATATAGATAGATGTATATAGATATAGATAGGTGTATATATATATATATATATATAGATAGGTGTATATAAGTATATATAGGTGTATATAGATATAGATAGGTGTATATAGGTGTATATAGATATAGATAGGTGTATATAGGTATAGATAGGTGTATATAGGTATAGATAGGTGTATATAGGTATAGATAAGTGTATATAGGTATATATAGGTATAGATAGGTGTATATATATATATATATATATATAGATAGGTGTATATAAGTATATATAGGTGTATATAGATATAGATAGGTGTATATATATATATAGATAGGTGTATATAGGTATAGATAGGTGTATATAGATATAGATAGGTGTATATAAGTATATATAGGTGTATATAGATATAGATAGATGTATATAGATATAGATAGGTGTATATATATATAGATAGGTGTATATAGATATAGATAGATGTATATAGATATATATAGGTGTATATATATATATAGATAGGTGTATATAAGTATATATAGATATAGATGGGTGTATATAGATACCAGTTATCGAGTTAAGCTAATATGCAGACCTGTTTATTATGTAACCAAATGCTAATGCATTTGTAAGAAAGAATCGTTATGAGTGTAATCATTACTAGCAAAACAATGAGGAGTAGCATAGCTATTGTGAGCTATAGGGGGGGGGTGGGGGTCTGCAGTGAAATACCAACGAATTGGGTATTTAGATTCTTCAATTGATACTGTACGTCCATCTTCCAACCCTGTGAATGGGGAGGAAAGGAATAGAGTTGCATATTGTTATTGTTATTGTTATTGTTATTTTATTTGGTGGAGTCCTTTCATCCCATCCAGGAACTTAGATGAAGTTTTCACTTATAACCATATATGGCTCTAATGTCCCTTCGAAGCCGCTCTCATGTTAAGGCATCCATGGTTTTAACGAGAGCCGATCATTTATTTATACACAATTATATAAGATCACTTCTAAATAATATTTTAAGACCCATTTTATAAAATTAATTAATGGTCCGGACGAGGGTCGAACCCGTGTCCTACTGCCGTGTGTCTGACGCCTTAGCCACTGAGCCACACAGGCAGTCAATATATTAGTATATATAAATATTTTGGTGTGTATAAAACACTGTACACAAAGATTTAGCGAAGCAAAGCTATAACTCTCCCTATCTATGCAATGTGATTAATATTCATGTGTCCCTTTGCTAGCAGCAGTATCGAAATCACTGAAATATATTTAGGTTTGACACGGTTTCTATACAACAATATTCTCTATCAAATTACATGCAATATAAATTTATTTTTACTCACTACATAGATATGTATAGAATTTAAAACCAACATATCCTACATATTGCTTTGTTATATATTAGTAATGAATACTTAGTTTTCATCATATCAATAATAATTTAAAACATATTATTTTACATTTTACAAGTATATAGTTTGATGTGAATTTACATTATAAATAACACATAGTACCGACAATTGAACCTATATAGGTGGCGCTGTTCATTTTTGTTTACAAAATCGAATTACACCATTTTATGTAGGCGTTATATCTTTCCTTAGAAAAATCTTTACTTTATAGGATATTATTAAGCGGTATTTTTGCTTATGATGCATATACTAAATTATTAGTTTATCAATATTTCGCTGACAAAAATAAATATAAATTTAAATCTATATATGTCTAAAATTGGTTTCACACCAACTCAAACGCAATTATTAACTCTATTTATTAGTTAATAATTGCGTTCGAGTTGGTGTGAAACCCCTTTAATAGATATACCTATACATGAAATTAATATAGATAAGTAAATATGGAATGTAATTTAGTTGTTTATCATTACGTAACATATTTACATCAAATGATTCCCTGAACTCCATGTTCCATTCGTGCGGTAGGGTCCACAGCTCCGGATGTGGATTGTGACTTCTTAGCCCCGCCCACTTGAACTCCGACCCCAGCGAGGCTTTCCTCGTGTAGACGGCGTTAGTCGAAGTAGTATCACCACGCGAAGACATTCTACAGTATGGGATCAGTATGGGATCATTATAGGATCAGTATGGGATATCAACGTCATATCAATAAGTATTAAATTAAACATAAACCTAGAAAACTAGCTGGGCACTACCAGTGAGCAGTGAACGTTATTCACGCCCTTCATATAATATAGATATAATGTAATATAATCATTTATAACAAACCACTACTAAAGATGTATGCTAAGGAAATATATAATACTTATGCGAAATAGAGTGATTCAAATTTTAGCATAAAACACGAACAGCGCCACCTATATAGGCTTATAATGTAAGTTTGAATGAAATGTACTTTTGAAATGTACAAAATGGGTTTTAAATTATTATGTATATGATGAAAACCAAGTGTTCATTACTAATTTATAACGGAGCAATAGAATATTTGTGTTTTAAAAGCTATACTTACATATGAGGTGAGTAAAGGCTAACTTATATTGTATGTAATTTAATAAATACTGCATCAGAACTAAATCTATTTCATTAGTGATACTACTGCTAGTAGTGAAAAGGGTTATCTATTAATTATGTTAGGTATATAGGAAGCTTTATATCTTTGCCATTACTGTGGGAATGGGAAACAAAGTTGAAAGATTGAAGTTCTTTGTACTTAAGAATATCGCGTACTAAAATGTTACGGAACTAGACATAAATATATTGTTGTGTCTTAAATTAAGACTCTTAATGAATCCGCTATGATTAAGCTTAACTGTGTACTTTTCTATCCTCACATGTATCGCTTAGACATATGGGGGAAAGTTTCAGATTCATAATATTTCCCCAAGAAACATTATACATCTGATCTAAATTATATTGAGTTCAGAAAATAGTCTTAAAACTAGTTTTTATTCCGAACCATTGAGTTAATTTTAGTTACTACATTAAAGATAACAAGCTAGTTCATGTTTGTGATTTATTTAAATACCAAACACTAATTGTAATGCACAATATAAGTACTTGCGTAGTATACAACTTGCAGACCATTCATTTAAATATATTTTTTTAGTTATAATAAAAGTAATAGTTAAATGAAAAATGTTATCAAAAAGTAACTTTGATTTCAAACAACCATAATCAAATAAGTACACTTACTATATAACAACTAACTATACGAATAAATCCTTAAGGGGCGTGCGACGTTCATTTTTTTCTAAAAAAATTTATAAATCAATTTTTATTTTATTGAATAATTATATTATATAATTAATTATCTTTCATTTAAAAAAAAAATTCTTTAAGAAATTTGCAATATAACTATCAAAATTAGATGACAACTATTAGTCTGTCATATTCTAAATATTTTGTAAATAAATAAAATAATAATTATTGTAAAATATTAGGTATTATAAATTCATTCCATGTTATGAATATAAGATCGATTTACATTTTTTTTGAAATATAGGTATAGCTTATAAATATTTAAAAAAATATTACTTTATTTTTCAACACCAATTTACTCAGTAACTTTTTTATTATTGAATATTTTTTGATAAAACCTTCTGCATTGGAAATATATTTATATATATATATAGATTAAAAACAATAATTGAAATTTAGAAAAATAAACTATTTATATGACATTATTTAGAATAATATCTAATAAATTATAAATATATATGATATCATTATTATTATAAATTTATAAACTACTTGTATATATTTATATAGAATTTTGTTTTATTGCATATAAAGCTGTATTTATTAGCTATATATAGAAGACAAAAATTAGGCCATTAGCTATTATTAGCAACGTCTTACACCCCTTTAATGATGTATGCCTCTAGCTTTTGAAAGCTTTTGAATCCTAATAAAGGAAAAATAGGACCTTTTCCAAATTCCGTATAAATATTAAGAACAATTTATTTATTTATAAATTATTAATCTTAAAATATTTTATTTTGTTTACATAAAATCAATAATAAAAGCTCTATAATACAATAACATATAATTTTATAATATATATTCATACATTTTCATAATTTTTGTTATGGGTTGATGGTTTTTATGAAGAATATTGGTTTTTTATTTATTAAATAATTTGTAATAATAAATTGTTATATTGAATGTTATTTGTAATAAATACTTCTATCATTATTATTAGATATTTCATGTATATTATAGTAAAAAGTATTATAGTAAAAAGTATTATAGTATAATTTATATAAAGATTTATTAGTTATTTCACTAAATTCTTTCCAAATTATATTTTTCTTTCAGCCAGGCAGGTTTATTAAATGAATAACTTTATATAATATACATAATCTATAATATTATTAATAATATTGATACTAATATTAAATGATACTATAGTATTGAAATTAATATTCAATAATTTTATATACAAAACCCAAATAAATCAAAAATACAAATTCAAAAAAACCGAACAACCATGTAACTCATGTTTCCCTCCAGGCGGCAGTGTTAACTTGTTGTCAGGTAAACACATATTATATGATTATCTTTAATCATTCCAGAGTGATATTTTATTAACTATATTTAATATATTTTTCAATAGTTTTATTTTTTTGAAGTAAATTGTTAAAATTGTTAAATTAATTTTATTATATTTTATAATATTTATACATAATTTATAGTATAGATTCTATAATATTATTAATAATATTGATACTAATATTAAATGATACTAATAGTATTGAAATTAATATATAATTTTACAATAATTTTATATAAAAGATTAAAAAAACCAAAAACAAATCCAACCCTATTTATCTATAGAGAATTTGTACTCAGTAATTTGAGAAACTAGGTCAGAATATAATTCATTTGCAAATTATAGCATTATCATATATGTGGGTATAAATGGGCATGGTTAATTTATAGAGTGAATTTACTACCCAGACTGGGTAACAACAGTGCGCCGTGTGAACGCAGCCTTAGTATACATCCTAGGGTATTATTCATACTTATCTTAATTATATTATTTTGGTTTCTGTACTAACATTTAGTTTTTAATTTTTTAAGTTTCTACATTTAATTTATTTTATGTATATAAGTTATTAAGTTATTTAGTCGTTCTTTATCTAAAATGTTCAGATATATTTAATTAATCTATATTTCTATTTTAACTTGTTGTATGTTGTGCCTATTTTTACCTAAAACATCACAAGTTGTGATGTATACATATTAGTAATGGTTTCGAAAATCTCTACTTTTCTATTAATATATAGTGTAATAATTTTATATATATATATATATATAAATTATAATGTCAATATTAGTAAATTTGTAGCTATAGTAGACTACTCGAATGTAATATATAATGACTATCTAAAAACCAAACAATATAGTTATAAAACTATTCGTTCAATATGAAAAATAAATATTTAGTATCTGTAATATATAATATATATCTACATAATATTAAATTTGTAATACAAAATATCATTTTATCAGAGTATATCAGATTTTTTTTTAAAGTTCAAAAAACTAAGTGTGCATTTTTGGTTGCATTCGAGTAGGCTGGAACTTAGGCAGTGGAATGTCAATCTGTTCATACGTAATTTTATTTATTTAACTCTTTGGACCAACTTTTATTTGGGCGAGGTAGAGCCGAGTCAAATAATGGGCCTCCCACCAACACCTACGTATCTTCTCGATCGAATAAAATTGAATAATAGATCTCTCAAAAATTACGTCACAATACGACCCACCCATTTTATCCACCCATTGTACCCACCGTTGTTAACCCACCGTTGTTACCCCATTGTTGACATCATATTATATATGTGAAACTCTATTTTTGAATATATATACAGTGTATATATATATTCAAAAATAGATGTTCACATATAATATACACATACCAGAATTAAATATAAATAACCCGAATGAAATTTGTTATTCACGTCAGTAGTGTGTTTAGTTGAGCGAATTAAATGAATGTAAAATGGTAAAATGGCATAAAAGTCACTCAGCTAGATTTCAGTTCACTTGAATACAACCAAAAACGCACTCTAAAACCCTTACTCTCGTATCAAAATAATGTTATTTATAGTTTTTTATTTTTTTAATACATTATTTTATAATTAAATAATTATAATATGTGTATGATTTAGACTGACATCGGCCCTCAATATGTCACGTGACTAACTGAGAATTAAAGTTTTATAATGGCTTATATAATATTATATTAATATATAAACAAACGGTATTATGATATGTATGTATATATAAAACACGAATTCACTACTCGATTAATAATTTAATGAGAAATATAACGCCAACAGCTAAATGTATAATTGAACTCTCGGTTTGACACGTGACTTATTGGGGGCCGATGTCAGTATTCAGCATGTGTATATAAGTATATATTTATAATAAATTTATAATATAATAAATTTATTAAATATTATTTATTATTAAACTATTATTTATAAATGTCTATAATATTATATATTTTATTGAATTAATTAATAAAAATATTAATATAATATTTATTAAAATATTATATTTAATATAATAAAATATAATTAAAATATAATTATTATATATATTATATATTATATATATTATATAATTATTATAATAATAATATAATTAAAATATTAAATAATTTTATTTAAAAAAAATAACATTTGATTAATAAACTATCCATTTATATTCATTAGAAATATCTATATTATATACATATTATTATAATAATTATATACACAGAAATAATATTGGTCAAAGTTTGAGATTAAACTAATCATTTTAAAAATGAAAATTAAATTATTCAAATAAATATTTTATAATTAATAATTAATTAAATTATACATTGTTAATTGTTAACTCATATTGTTAACTCATTTATAATATATATGTGTATCTTAAAATTTTAATTATAATCAAATAAATAGTGAATAATTAGTAAATATGCATAGTAACTTTTATAAAGAAAAATAGAAAACATGTTTTCAGCGATTTTAATATAATAATTAATTTTATAATTTTTTGTAAATATACAAAATATTAATTATACTAATATACACAACTTCTATATTTTGTTTTTTATTGTATTGCTGATGATTTATTTGGAATATATTTGGTATTTCTTATAATTTTTTTAATATATCGAGTTTGTCCTAGTTCGAGTGGACTCGTGGGCTCTTTTATCTTCACAAAGCTAAAGGAGGCTATGGTAGAATCATCCAAGTAATTATAACATAGACATATCATCGATATAAAGAAAGTATATAAAGAATATATTCTTTATAAAGATATATATATATATCGATGAGAAATAGGCGTACATATATTAAGAAAGCGTATACATAATATTATACATTATTATTATTTATATATTATAAATGTATGTAATATATTTATAGGTAATATGGTTTTGTATTAATTTATTAAAATATAACGTATTTAATAATTATTTAAATACTTTTCTAATAAATATTTTATATTTATAATATAATTATTTAAATATTATATTTAAATATTATAAAGGGGGTATCCCACTACAAGTATTTCCGGCAAGTTGCCGGACATATAATAACTTTACAGGGGCCCCTGGGTATCCCATTACAACTTGATAGAAAATGGTTTTGAAGTTACAACATTTCTGGAAAGTTGCCGAAAAATAGTGTAGTGGGATACCCCCTTTAAGGGGGTATCCCACTACAATATTGTTAAGAGAATAAGTATTAATTAAAAATGTAAAGAATTAATATATATATATTAAAAGAATATATATTTAAAGATATATACTCTATCAAGTAAGTACAGTTTTTAGTCGTATAAGTAAAGTTTGTGGTCATACATATTATTGACTGGTTACAAATTGTAACTTACAATGTAGGTACCTATGTACCTAATTATGGTGCCTATTATGTTAATAACAATTTGTATTAATATAAATAGTATATTAAATATCTTAAGCTGATTATCCATCAATGAAATAATAAATAATGTTGATTTACAATAAATATTAAAAGTTAATTTTATTTAATTTCGGAAGCGATGTTTGTGGACTCACGAAGTAACCTTGTAACCTTGTAACCAATTTGTTTAGACACTGCGATCAACATCAGTAATGAGTTTTCGGCGGTGTATCTTATATTAATTATTATAAGCTATATTAAATAGATATGTTTTCAATTTGACTTTAAATGTGTGGTCAGAAACTATAGATCTAATTGAGTGAGGTAGGGAGTTCCATAGTTTAGGTGATATTATAGAAAAAGAAGATTCCTGTTTTTTATTTAAGTAGATTTGTATATTGTAAACTAATTCTAGGATTCACGAATACCATACTACTATACTGGTACCCAGCCATGAAAGTAACTGTGCTATTATACATATGTACTTACACATGTAGTTACATACTTACATACATATATGTATACACATTTTTACCTACAGCATACGGCAAGTGTAATCATTCATCTGAAGATGGGACGGCTAATGTTGAAAAACTCAGAAAACCTAATATCAAGACATCCTATAACCCCGAGGTTATAGGAGGTAGGGTATTGCTAATATACGGTATAATAATAACCTATAATAATAAGTCAACTTTTTTTTAATTTGTTAACTATCCTAGTTTCTAGGGGGTGCGATAATTCCTTGAAGAGAATACACAATTTAACATGGGAATTTTAAAAATAACTATAAGCGTGACTTTTAAACAACTAATAATTTTTTATTAATATGAAATATTAATAGCATATAGAATAGATGTGATAATTATGGAAAATAAAAACAAATAAATTGTTTAATTTTCCCCCTATAGATGCAATGAAATTTAATTAACGACATTTCTAGAATTTTTTTTTAAATTAAATAAATAAACGAAATTTTGATTGTTTATAATTTATTATTATATATATTATATCTAAAGAATATAGAAATATCGTAGTATGCGGCATATACCTCCTATAAACTCGAGGTTACCAGGGGCGGATACAGGGGGGGGGGGGGCTAGGGGGGCTCTAGCCCCCCCTCATGATTGTAAAATAGATTATGTGGTTAAATCAGAAAAACTTTCAATGTCAATTATAGGTAGGTTTATACATATTTTTTTTATATATTCATTAATTGTAATATAATTTAAATATATTTACACTATTTATAATGAATTAACAAGTAAAAAACAACAAGAAAAGTATCTTCTACTAAAAAAATACTCGCACAACAATCCATCAAAGATCACGTTTTTAAACATCATAAATAAAATGGAAATACTCGGTTATAACCATGTGTATACACACGTACTCTTGGTTATCCTACAGTGAATCTGTAAATGGCGTATTGTGTACACCATGTGTTTTTCATTTAACAATTAATCACAATCAAGTTGTAAAATGTGCCACTTCGCCCTTGATCAAATTTAAAGGTGCGATTGCCTAAATTTAAGAATTTAAGAAAATATTAATCTAATATTTACCAAAAGAATTCTTTAGAAGAAAATTCTCATTGTATTGCAGTGCTAGAAAATAAGAAGCAATCATCTATAATTCAAGTAAACAATTCCATATCTAAGCAAATTGAATGCAACAGAGCAATATTATAATAAATATTAGATATAATCATTCTTTGTAAAAGACAAAATATTTCATTACGTGGTAATAATGAATTCTACTGATCCAAATTCTAATCTACTAAATGTCAATGCATATATATATGTATATACATGTATAACCTCTGGAAATTGTACCTTAAAATAACACCTTTTTAATGTGTAATAAAAATTCTAAATACACCTCAAATACAACACAAAATGAATTTATATTTAAATGTGGTGAATATATTAAAGAAAGAATAATTTATGAAATAAAAAAATCTAAATATTGTAGTGTACTAGCTGATGAAATCACAGATATACCTAATACTAAACAAATGGATTTAGCAATTCGATATTTTGATAGTAGGTGTAATACCTACGTGTATCACTGACAAGTTTATTTCTTTCATAGAATGTGAAAATCTTAGTGGAGAAAGTATAGCTAACTTGATTATGGATACACTAACTAAAGTTGAATTAAATCTTGAAAATTTAAGAGTGCAAGAATACGATGGAGCAGGACATATGTCTGGCAAAGTAAAAGGAACGTCAACTATAATTCTGAATAAGTAACCTAAAGCTACATATGTACACTGTAGATCACACGTATTAAATCTATCAATAGTAAATACATGCAAAATGTCGTTATTTCAAAATATGATGGTCATATTATTAGAAATCTGCATATTTTTTAAATATTCTGCTAAGAGGTAAAAAGAGGCAAGGTTTAATAGAAGAAAATATTAAACAAATTTGTGCTAGACATGATGCTTTGCGAGTATTCATAGAACTGTATCAAGCTATACTTGTAATAATGTTATATGACATATATGAAGATAAAACATGGAATTCAGAAAGTATAACAACAGATAACGGTCTTTCTTACAATTCTATGAGTAATACACAATTTATTATGGAATTAATTACTTACAATTGTATGTATTCACTTAATTCATAACAAAATTAACAACTGCTCTCCAGAGTAGGTCAATAGATGCATATAAGGCAACTCAAGATATTCAAAGTGTAATTAAAGGGATACAACTTTGTTGAGATAATATTGATGAAGTACAATTAGAATGGAATGAAGAAGCATCACATTTATTATCATATTAAAATCAAGTAATTTATTTACCAAAGTTAAATAAAAGACAGCTACATCGTACAAACAAATATACCTGATTCATCAGCTGAGGAGTATTTAAAAAAAGTAATATCTATTCCATTATTGGATCATTTGATAATGGAGATGAAAGAAAGATTCAATAAAGACATATTGTATATATCTTTTGGAGCATTATTAATTCCAAAAGTAATGAATGAAAACAAGGATTCATGGAACGAAAATATATTCTATAAAGTTTTATGAATAAGTCAAATATGATTTACCAAAGATACATTAAATAAAAACAGAATTAATTTGCTGGGAAGTTAAATGGACAGAGACTAAATATTTACCTAATACGATAGCAATTAGCCTACTCTTAATAACATGTCAAGGTAAATTGAAATTGAATTTACATTAAATTATATACATATATTAATAATATATAATTTATATATATATTATAGGTTTATTTTTCCTAATATCTACGAAATGCTTTTATTGATTGATACTATCCCAATTACCTCATGTGATTGTGAACGTTAATTTAGCCGATTAAGAACAATAAATACATATTTACGTTCGACTATGTTTGTAGATCGACTAAATGGACATTCTTTATTATATATAGTAATACATAAAGAACCTACATAAAGAAATATAGATCGATTATGATTATATTATTTCCAAATTTCCAAGAAGAATACAATTGATTAATGTATTGGATTAATAGTTTTTATTAAATGAAATATAAAATATTATTCTATTTAATTAATATAGTATTTAATTTATATATACCTACATATTATTCAATTGAATATTATCATAGTAAATAAGTCTTATTTTAAAAATACACTTTTAATTGAATTTCAGCCCCCCCCCTTGACAAATTCCTGTATCCGCCCCTGGTTACGGGAGGTATTGCATATACTGTATGTATGTACTTATACTAAAGCGGGCTTTGCTTATACTAAACGCGAGTAGGGGAGAGTACTCGAATACCGACACCCTAAAAATAAATCACCATAACTATATTATTTCTCAATTTATTTCTCAATAAATATTTCCAAAAAAAAAATTATACTTATATGAATTATATTGATTAAAATTTCATACATTAATTATTTTTTGATTGGAATTATATTTTGGAGATCTACAGAGTGTCGATATTACGTGCATGTCGATATTAGAGCATATACCCCCTAGGTCTACTCTGGTAGTTATCACTATTCTTAACTTTTTATATATATAAATATATAATACAATTGAAATGCAATATATATCAGATTACTCTGTATTATTACATTTAGTAGTGGTACTTAGGAACACCACTAAACTCGGACTAGGTAAATTCGGACCAGGTAAACTCGGACCACTTTTGAGGTAAACTCGGACCACTTTTAAAGTAAACTCGGACCACTTTTTAAAAACATAAAGTAAACTCGGACCACTTATTAAAAACATAAAGAAGATTCGGACCACTTTTAAAATAACTATATTTTGTATATTTCTATAATATAATATGCTTTAACTTACTTCCACCTTATATAATTATATTATATCTGTTAAATAACTTATAAAAAGAGTCATTTAATATGATATATTTGTGGAATTATATATTTAATAGGTAAACATTTAATTTGAACTCGCACCACTTTTGAAGTAAACTCGGACCACTTGTGAAGTAAACTCGGACCACTTGTGAAGTAAACTCGGACCACTTATTAAAATAACTTATATATTGTATACTTCTATCATAATAAATATAGCTTCTATCGTGGGTCTCGTCGGTGATATACATAGAGCTAGAGAGAAATTTCTCTCTAGCTCTGTGGTGATATACGACAATTTAAATTATGTTAAGTTATTAAATGTTATTAAAGTTATTAAATGATAAATTATGTATGTGTAGTAATATCGGAATACTCGCAATTATATACAGTGAAATTATACTTTTAACTTATAAGTTAAAGCATATTATATGTTAGAAATATACAATATATAGTTTATACGGTTGGTCCGAATCTTCTTTATGTTTTTAATAAGTGGTCCGAGTTTACTTCACAAGTGGTCCGAGTTTACTTCACAAGTGGTCCGAGTTTACTTCAAAAGTGGTGCGAGTTCAAATTAAATGTTAACCTATTTAAATATATAATTCCACAAAAATATCATATTAAATGACTCTTTTTATAAGTTATTTAACAGATATAATATAATTATATAAGGTGGAAGTAAGTTAAAGCATATTATATTATAGAAATATACAAAATATAGTTATTTTAATAAGTGGTCCGAGTTTACTCTATGTTTTTAAAAAGTGGTCCGAGTTTACTTTAAAAGTGGTCCGAGTTTACCTCAAAAGTGGTCCGAGTTTACCTGGTCCGAGTTTACCTGGTCCGAGTTTACTGGTACTCGTACTTAGGGGCGTCTCAGCTGAAAAAAGTGGGGGGGGGGTATCTCAGACTCATTAATTATTACCATATACTTTGCTAAGAAAATAAATCTATAATATAACTTTTAGAGTGCTTTAATATGATTGACTTATATTTGGTTGCACAATACAAATCAATATTGGATATAATTATACTACAAAGACTATACACAGAAGAAATATAATATTTATAAAGAATAACATAATTTGTAGTTCTTAAAAGTGGGGGAGATATTAGATATTATATCCCTTTATCCCCCCTTTTATGACGCCGCTAGTGGTATTAGTGGTGGTGGTGGTGGTAGTAGTAGTAGTAGTAGTAGTAGTAGTAGTAGTAGTAGTAGTAGTAGTAGTAGAAGAAGTAGTAGTAGTAGTAGTATACTATTATAGTAGTGGTGGTTGTAAAAGTAGTAGTAGTAGTATTAGTAGTAGTAGTAGTAGTAGTAGGGTATTTTACATCTTAATATTTAATAAAAATAATATACTATATATATAAATTATAAACAATGTATGTCTAGAGTATTATCTGTTGAATTTGTATGAATACTATTTAAATATAAACTTATATAGTATAGAATCACTATATTACACTATAGTGCATTTATACAGTTCGGTATTTAAAACAAGACTTGTGAAGGATATCAATATACATGTATATATATATATAATTCAGGTATACATATCGATACTCTCACTTAATAAAATATACATAGTTAGTTTTAAAATATACTTAACTATATTATAATATAGTATAATGACATTTTCATTTATTAGCTGTAATTTTAGTATATATATATAATTATTAAAATTAGAAATATATATGCTATATATAGGCTATAGCCTATATATAGCCTATATATAGCCTATATATAGCCTATATATAACCTATTATATAACCTATATAACCTATATATAACCTTTATATATAACCTATTATTTATTAAATTATAAGTAGGTTAGATAGTATTAAAAACATTCTCCATTAGGCCCTAATGATTAGGGTTTATAGATAAAACCCTATATTTCGGTTTCGATTGTGTGAATTGTATTCTATATATACTTCATATACATTGCATTGCATATTTTACTGCTTTGTTTTATTTTTTCTAATTAAATAATAATTCTATGAATTCTATATCGACTTCAGTGATCGATAATATCGTAAATCCTACTAAATCAACTGAAATAGTGATAATTAGTAGGCGATGGTTAGGTTTTAGTAGCCCATAGTACAATGGTAAGTAAACGACGCGCTTGTATGCCCACACATCGATACCACACCATTACGTACACTGTACGACAGTGTACGACATGTATAGTACATCTGGTGACACCGATATAGTGAGTGACATCTAGTGACACTAATATCAAAGATTTTCCGAAGGAAAGATATAACACTTACGCGAAATCGTGTAATTCGAATTTGTATACAAAATACCCTGGTGCCACCTATAGCGGGTTACTTTTAGGAACTATGCGTTGTTTATAATGTAAATTCGTATTTAACTATACACTTTTAAAATGTTAAATAATATGCTTTAAATTAATATTTATATGATGACAACTAAGTGTTCATTACTAATATATAACAAACAAATATGATATGTATGTTTTAAATGCTATAAGTATATATTTAGTGAGTAAAAGCTAATTTATATTGCATGTAATTTAATAGAGCAATGAAAACATTGTTGTATGCAAACAGAGCCGAACCTAAATCTATTTCAGTGATTTCGATACTATTTCTAGCAGCGGTTGGGCTATTACTAAATTACGTTGCATGCATAGGGAGTGTTATATCTTTGCTTCGCAAAATCTTTGCTAATATAGTGAGTGACATATTGTGACACCGATATAGTCATGCGGTAAGTATGGCTCGCATCGTACAATGCGTGTTTATACGATATGTTTACCGAGTGGTTATACACACTGTATAAAGCATGCATACTGTATAAAGCGTACACACTGTATAAAGCGTACACACTGTATAAAGCATGCACGATTGCATACATACGTATGGTTGTACACACTGTACAATGTACACAGTGTACACTGTATAAGGTGCGTTAGTTAATAGACTACATATATCTTACCTACGAACATATATTACTACTAACTTAGAGGACTTCGTTCGTCTGCCTAAAATCTACACTTGTTTACCCTAGCACTAGGCACTCACGTGATCAAAACAAACACACCGGTGGGCGGAGATAGACAAGTCTAATCGTGCCCGACTGGTGGGAGAAAACAATGGTCAGCGGCAGGTCTCTGTCTCCATTGTTCTCCGTGTAACAATGCCCGCCGCGTACCGCCTTCTTACGTAACCGTAACTTTCTACCTGAGTGCTCGTGTGAGTGCGTATGTGTGCGCGTATTCGTGTGTGTGTGAGTGGGTGTGTGTATGTTTAATGTGTGCTGGAACTGTTGAAAGCATAGCCAGGGTTTACATGCTGATATCGAAGAAACGCATAATCGTTCAACTATAGTTATATATATATATATATATAATCATTTGTATCCGCTATTTGTATTGTATTCAATATATATATTTATATATATATGATATTTCACTAAATAATATTATATATATACATGTATACACCTATATACACATAATAAGATTAGAGGCTAATCTTAATCGAAAACGTTGCCATAGCACAACACTATACACCTATCTCTATTGTTTTACGCCGTTTGTTATTGTTATGTAACATCCATTGTCTAGTGCTACCCCGCGTGACACACACACATAGGGCAGGACATAGGGCAGGATAACTCTGTTACTGTGATCATTGTTCTTTGTCTGTACATAAACTCGAGTCTAGTGAGGACATGTAGCCTATGTAAGGACATGGGACTAAACATATATTTAGAGAGAGATTACTTTATTTAGAGTTTACGTTAACTTTCAATGGTTTACTAACAATACAAGGGAACTTAATGTACGTCGTACAATGTATTATAATGTACGTCATACAATGTAAGGTAATGTACGTCATACAATGTAAGGTAATGTACGTCATACAATGTAAGGTAATATACGTCATACAATGTAAGGTAATGTACGTCGTACAATGTAAGGTAATGTACGTTGTATGTCATATAATGTAAGGTAATGTACGTCATACAATGTAAGGTAATGTACGTCATACAATGTAAGGTAATGTACGTCATACAATGTAAGGTAATGTACGTCATACAATGTAAGGTAATGTACGTTGTACAATGTAAGGTAATGTACGTCATACAATGTAAGGTAATGTACGTCATACAATGTAAGGTAATGTACGTCATACAATGTAAGGTAATGTAAGTCAAACAATGTAAGGTAATGTACGTCATATAATGTATGGTAATTTACGTCGTACAATGTATGGTAATGTACGTTGTACGTCATACAATGTAAGGTAATGCACGTCATACAATGTAAGGTAATGTACTTCATACAATGTAAGGTAATGTACGTTATACAATGTAAGGTAATGTACGTTGTACGCCATACAATGTATGGTAATTTACGTCGTACAATGTAAGGTAATGTACGTTATACAATGTAAGGTAATGTACGTCATACAATGTAAGGTAATGTACGTCATACAATGTAAGGTAATATACGTTGTACGTCATACAATGTAAGGTAATGTAGGTCATACAATGTATGGTAATGTACGTCGTACAATGTAATGTAATGTACGTCATACAATGTAAGGTAATGTACGTTGTATGTCATATAATGTAAGGTAATGTACGTCATACAATGTAAGGTAATGTACGTCATACAATGTAAGGTAATGTACGTCATACAATGTAAGGTAATGTACGTTATACAATCTAAGGTAATGTACGTTGTACAATGTACGGTAATGTACGTCATACAATGTAAGGTAATGTACGTCATATAATGTAAGGTAATGTACGTCATACAATGTAAGGTAATGTACTTCATACAATGTAAGGTAATGTACGTTATACAATGTAAGGTAATGTACGTTGTACGCCATACAATGTATGGTAATGTACGTCATACAATGTAAGGTAATGTACGTCATACAATGTAAGGTAATGTACGTCATACAATGTAAGGTAATATACGTCATACAATGTAAGGTAATGTACGTTGTATGTCATACAATGTAAGGTAATGTACGTCATACAATGTATGGTAATGTACGTCGTACAATGTAAGGTAATGTACGTCATACAATGTAAGGTAATGTACGTTATACAATGTAAGGTAATGTACGTCATACAATGTAAGGTAATGTACGTCATACAATGTAAGGTAATGTACGTTGTACGTCATACAATGTAAGGTAATGTACGTCATACAATGTATGGTAATGTACGTCGTACAATGTAAGGTAATGTACGTCATACAATGTAAGGTAATGTACGTCATACAATGTAAGGTAATGTACGTCATACAATGTAAGGTAATGTACGTTGTATGTCATATAATGAAAGGTAATGTACGTCATACAATGTAAGGTAATGTACGTCATACAATGTAAGGTAATGTACGTCATACAATGTAAGGTAATGTACGTCATACAATGTAAGGTAATGTACGTTGTACAATGTAAGGTAATGTACGTCATACAATGTAAGGTAATGTACGTCATACAATGTAAGGTAATGTACGTCATACAATGTAAGGTAATGTAAGTCATACAATGTAAGGTAATGTACGTCATACAATGTAAGGTAATGTACGTCATACAATGTAAGGTAATGTACATCATACAATGTAAGTTAATGTACGTCATATAATGTATGGTAATGTACGTCATACAATGTAAGGTAATGTATGTTGTACGTCATACAATGTAAGGTAATGTACGTCATACAATGTAAGGTAATGTACGCCATACAATGTAAGGTAATGTACGTTGTACGTCATACAATGAAAGGTAATGTACGTCATACAATGTAAGGTAATGTACGTTGTACAATGTAAGGTAATATACGTCATACAATGTAAGGTAATGTACGTCATACAATATATGGTAATGTACTTCATACAATGTAAGGTAATGTACGTCATACAATGTAAGGCAATGTACGTCATACAATGTAAGGTAATGTACGTCATACAATGTAAGGTAATGTACGTCATACAATGTAAGGTAATGTACGTCATACAATGTAAGGTAATGTACGTCATACAATGTAAGGTAATGTACGTCATACAATGTAAGGTAATGTACATCATACAATGTATGGTAATGTACGTCATACAATGTAAGGTAATGTACGTCATACAATGTAAGGTAATATACGTTATACAATGTATGATAATGTACGTTGTACGTCATAAAATGTAAGGTAATGCACGTCATACAATGTAAGGTAATGTACGTCATACAATTTAAGGTAATGTACGTTGTACGTCATACAATGTAAGGTAATGCACGTCATACAATGTAAGGTAATGTACGTTATACAATGTATGGTAATGTACGTCATACAATGTAAGGTAGTGTACGTCATACAATGTAAGGTAATATACGTCATACAATATAAGGTAATGTACATCATACAATGTATGGTAATGTACGTCATACAATGTAAGGTAATGTACGTCATACAATGTAAGGTAATGTACGTTATACAATGTATGATAATGTACGTTGTACGTCATACAATGTAAGGTAATGCACGTCATACAATGTAAGGTAATGTACGTCATACAATGTAAGGTAATGTACATCATACAATGTATGGTAATGTACGTCATACAATGTAAGGTAATGTACGTCATACAATGTAAGGTAATATACGTTATACAATGTATGATAATGTACGTCATACAATGTAAGGTAATGTACGTCATGCAATGTAAGGTAATGTACTTCATACAATGTAAGGTAATGTACGTCATACAATATAAGGTAATGTACGTCATACAATGTAAGGTAATGTACGTCACACAATGTAAGGTAATGTACGTTGTACGCCATACAATGTATGGTAATGTACGTCATACAATGTAAGGTAATTTACGTCATACAATGTAAGGTAATGTACGTCATACAATGTAAGGTAATGTACGTCATAAAATGTAAGGTAATGTACGTCATACAATGTGTGATAA
>OZ025242.1:53318981-53341481 GCA_964019155.1 Osedax fenrisi
TATATAAGGATTACCACTCCAGTCAATTACATCAGAACCATCACTATTTATAATATTTCTTAATTCATATTTATTATTTCTTCGGTTTAAAACACGATTTATAACCTTGAATTAATTTGCTTTTTAAAGCATGGTAAGAAATATGTTTGAATTGTTTAACTTCAGGTGTTAACAAAGGGTGAACGAATACATTTTTGAAATCAGAATTTCGCAATAGATTAGTAGAAGATAATATTATATCTCTAGAAAAGGTAGAATTAAGAGTAATAATGGCAGAACTAAAATGAAATTTAGCATTAGTAATTATACTAATATCTAATTTAAATAATTGAAAAATTGATTGAAGATTATTCATATTATTATTTAGTTGAGGTATATTATCAAAAACTACTATATTAGAACTATTATTACTACTACTACTACTACTACTACTACTACTACTACTACTACTACTACTACTACTACTACTACTACTACTACTACTACTACTACTACTACTACTACTACTACTACTACTACTACTACTACTACTACTACTACTACTACTACTACTACTACTACTACTACTACTACTACTACTACTACTACTACTACTACTACTACTACTACTACTACTACTACTACTACTACTACTACTACTACTACTACTACTACTACTACTACTACTACTACTACTACTACTACTACTACTACTACTACTACTACTACTACTACTACTACTACTACTACTACTACTACTACTACTACTACTACTACTACTACTACTACTACTACTACTACTACTACTACTACTACTACTACTACTACTACTACTACTACTACTACTACTACTACTACTACTACTACTACTACTACTACTACTACTACTGCTACTACTACTACTACTACTACTACTACTACTACTACTACTACTACTACTACTACTACTACTACTACTACTACTACTACTACTACTACTACTACTACTACTACTATTACTACTACTACTACTACTACTACTACTACTACTACTACTACTACTACTACTACTACTACTACTACTACTACTACTACTACTACTACTACTACTACTACTACTACTACTACTACTACTACTACTACTACTACTACTAAATCATATCAAATCAAATCAAAACGTTTTATTTAAACACTCATTTCATAACACATTAGTGTTCTGATAAGTGTATGAAATACAACAACTAGAAATAAATAAATAAACAATTTAATTTCTATCGATTAAATACTGTTTAACACGTATTTTGAACGCAACAGGGTTTATAACAAGACGACAATTTAGTGGTAAAGCATTCCATTTAGTTGGAGCAATATAAGAATATGCCCGTTTCGCGGTACGTTTCAGCTTTGGTATAGTGACTTTAAGTTGTCGAGTATCAATATTAGATCGTAATGATCTATTATGAACTACGAATTTTAGATGTGATCTAATATACGTAGGCTGATTATAGGTCAACGTTCGATGAGTGATATTCAGTATTCTTTGTTCAGCACGGTCTGATGCATTCAAGATTCTGCTTTCTTTCATTTTCAGAGTAATACTTGAGTGGTCGTGTCTTGGTTGTCGATAGATATTCCTAACTGCCGATCTAATAATTCTATCGATAGGAAGTAAAGTAGATTTCGGTAGACCAATTAGGAGCGAATTACAGTAATCTAAAGAGGAGAACACCAATGAATTAGTTAGAATTGTTGTAGCTCTTTTATTTAAGTAATGACCTATCTTGCGTATTTTGTACAGTTCGTAGTTAGCTTTTTTACACATGCTACTTACATGTCGATTCATATTTACGTTGTCATCGATTATGACCCCTAAGTATCTGATTGACGTGCTTGGGGTTATTTCATTATTATTGATGAATATCTGTGGAAAGTTGGAATAGTTACTGGGAATATTCAACAATTCAGATTTATCAGTATTTAGCGATAGTTTATTATCGGTAAGCCAGGCGTAAATAGCATTAGCACAATTCGATAATTCATTATCAAATTCAGAATTATATTTTGATAATTCAGTATATAATAGAATGTCATCTGCATATAAATGGTACTTAACATGCTTAAACTGTCTGATAACATTAGAAAGTGGTATAATATATATGATAAATAGTAGTGGCCCAAGTACAGATCCTTGAGGAACACCTGTATCAAATGAGTTATAATTAGAATATTCCTTTCCTATTTTTACAGTAAACGTACGGTTAGATACAAAGGACATCATCCAATCTAGAGCTATATTTATTATTCCTATTTCAATCAATCTATGTTTTAGAATATCGTGGTCTAGAGTGTCAAAAGCTGCAGAAAGGTCGAGAAGAAGTAGTTGTGTATGATTATTATTATCAAGGGATGTAATAATACTATCTAAGACATCAATTACGGTTGTCTCGGTGCTATGATTTGTTCTGTATGCACTTTGGTAGTTATCTATTAAATTGTTAGAATATAAAAAATCTTTCAATTGTATAGTAACTACTCGTTCTAGTAATTTAGATATAGTAGGAAGTTGTGACATTGGGAGATAGTTTTTCAAGTCATTTATGTCATGTTTATGTTTTTTAAGTATGGGTGTAATTATTGCATGTTTATATTCAAGGGGAACTATTCCAGTAGTTAGTGAGTTTTTAAAAATTGTAGTTAAGGGAATGGATATTGACGGTGCTATTATTTTCATTAAATGAAGTGGTAATGGATCTTGTGAGGATGTAGAGTTAGAATTTGCTAAAAATGTTTGAATTAGATTATTGGAAGGGGGTTGGAATTCTGTGAGGTATTGATTAATTAAAGTCGAGTGGTCTATTGATATATTGTGTATATTATGTTGATTATTGTTAAATGTACTACATAGAATATTTATTTTATCTACAAAATATTTGGAAACATTATTGCATAGTATGTTATCTGGTTATAATGCCGGTGTATACTACGTCCGGTATAGACCAAGGCCCGTGTGTACAGAAGTAGTAGTAGTACCTATAGGTACCTATAAGTACCTACCTATGGCGCCTTTCTTGCAGAATAACGCATAATCGTGTTATTATCACGGCACGAATCATGTATTCATTGCCAGTAACTGTTAGTGTATCACACACTATCACACACTATAGTGTGGTGTGCTAATGTACAGTAGTAGTAGTAGTGCTACCTTACACTGTAGCCGGGTACCCCTGCTTATAGACATTATGTCAGTAGGAATATAACAATAATAATAATTATTATTATTATTAGTATTATTATTTATTAAATTACTTTTTTTTCTATTTTCTTTTGTAATATATTCTTTAATAATATATATTTTGATTTCTCCTACATGGATTAAAAATAAGATGAATCTCTTCTAGTTTTTTCTCCCAGTATGGAAAATAATAAGGAATTCAAAATAAATGGTATAATATTATCATCCGATGTGTCGCTTAATAACTGTTGTATTTACGTCAATACATTATATATATACATATATATAAGTTCGATACACCCGGGTTGCCGGTACATATGGCATTTGATATACGTGGTTTTTACAATATAATATATATATATATATATATATATATATATATATATATATTTACAAAGGTATATATGTGTGTATGTATCCCAGTAAGTAAGGTAATCAGATCACAAACCAGCAAGTAATCAGATGACTGTTATGGGGCTATGTATTTATTACGATCACAGATTTTCATTTGATTACAATCATTGATATTCATTCGACTATGAACATTGATTTAAATTTGTGATCAGTTATCTTTCATTGATTAAAATTATGTTATTATCAATGATTTAGAAGTGTAGTTGATAATCAAAGCATAGTTTCTTATCAATGATTGTAATATGATCGTAATCGTATTATGATCAGTTGAGCACAAACCATGACGATGATCAAACTATAATCTAACTACTATCACTGATTACTTTACTTACTGAGATATCATGTATCATGTATACATGTATTATTCTACAGACTCGTTTATAGTAGATAACAGTGTGTATCACACACTGTGCGACTGTGTGCGTGTGCGTGCGTGTGTGTGCATGTGTGTATCGCTTATAACACAACGCGTATCTAACTTACTTTAAGTACCGGTACATCTCGTCCAGTGTCCATGTATAGGTGACCTATAACCCCATGCAGGAGTAGTGATATGATTAATAAATACAGGTTAACTATTTTTTAACTATATATATACCTACATAAAGTGTCCTTAATATAAAGTATACCTATGTATGTAATCGAGTAATGTATATAATATTCGACGTGGGCCGACACACACGTGACACCCGCATCTAGTCACGTGACACACGCCTCTAGTCATGTGACACCCGCCACGTGACTAGCGCGGGATAATGTAGGCCGCGCACTAACCGATCTTAGTTTATGTCCTCGAGATGTCCTCACCGATATCGGACAACATCACCTCATCATGGTTGACTAACTCCGCAGCAATAGGCGGGGCATTGTCCACCTTATCCGTAACGCCCCTCCCTTCGGACACCGGTCACTACGACAACCTCTCGGACACTGATATATTCACCATGGTAGGGCTGCGCATTTTTACCGGTATAGACGTTGTCATATTTAATTACCCTACCCTATCCTACCTTATTAGAGCGTAACCTACCCTATCATACCATAGCTACTTTACCCTACCTTACCAGAGCCTACCCTACCCTATTCTACCTTACCATATCCTACCCTATCATATCTTACCATAGCTGCTTTACCCTACCTTACCAGAGCCTACCCTACCATATTATACCTTACCCTATCATACCCTATCATATCCTACCATAGCTGCTTTACCCTACCTTACCAGAGCCTACCCTACCATATTCTACCTTACCCTATCCTAACCTACCCTATCCTACCATAGCTACCCTACCCTACCCTACCAGATCCTACCCTACCCTGTCATATCATAGCTACCCTACCCTATCATACCATAGCTACCCTACCCTACCCTACTAGAGCCTACCATACCCTGTCATATCATAGCTACCCTACCTTACCAAAGCCTAACCTACCCTATTCTACCATAGCCACCTTACCCTACCTGTTTCCTCTATTATAAACTGTCAATCATCACATTCCACAACACTTCCAACCTTAAAGTAACCTTAAGGTAATTGCCATCATCCATGTTTTAGTATTACTAAAGTTAAAATCAACAGTATATTATAATAGCGAATGAAACGGCTGCATTATGTCATGTGTCACTTCGCATGTCACGTGTTCTCTAATTACTCATTAATATAAAGTAAAATTAACTAGTTGATTTTAACAGAACTTGTTATAATATATATGTATGTATACGACGCAAACTGGTTTTACGTTTTAAAAAATGAAGGAATTGTATAAATGTGGACTAGGCTCACAGTCGACAGGTTATCAACAATAACAAATAAGCAGCCAATCTATAGTGAGACGTGTAATCGTGAATAGGAATACGAACCTATAGGTTCATATATGAATCATTGAAACAACCTATGATATATATATATATAATATAGATTTATAGATATATATAATATATATATATATATATATATATATATACAAATATATATACACACGTACTAGTACCTTATACATAGTACACACAGACGATACAGATTACCAGCACCTGGTACACACATTATTATCAAGGACACATGATAACCATCTCTTACACACACACGTGAGACTATGTCATGTGATTACTCGAGTGTAGTTATGTGTATGCGCCGGTTTATGTGTATGTCTTCCCTTGCTGTCGCTAGGTGGTGCAGTTAAAGTGGACCACGTGGTTAGCAGTCAAGTAATTCATACTTGACAATATCGTGTCCGAAGTCACAGTCAGGGCCGCGGATGTACTGCATATTAACCTCTAATTAATACTACCTAAACATAGGGGAAAGTCTCCGATTACCGACCCTCTCCTAATACCGACCCCCTCTCGTATCTCAGTAACTATAAGAGATATCAAAAAATAATATATACACGAACTGTTAGTAATTTAATGATAAATATGAATAAGTATTTTGTTTTAAAAAATATTTAATCCTACAATTGTAATTTGATAAAATGTAATATTCTGTTTTTACTTTTTAAATATTTGAATAATAACTTTTTTTAAATCATTGTAAATACTTTATTATTTAAAAGAAAACTTAATACTGAGCATAATATTGTAGATCAATAACATGTTTATAAAAATTATAAAAATAATTTAATTTGAATTACTATTAACCAAGATATCTTAATTATAGCAACCCATATGATTTTCCTATTACCGACCCCCTAAATTACCCTAATACCGACCCCAACTGTGATTTATAATATCCAATAAAAATAGATCCGTATTTTACTTTAAAATATGTCGTAAGTTGTTTGTGTATCATTGATATAGATTTAGGATTCATGATTCTAGTTGATTATATACATACTGATTAATAAATAAATATTAAATAATAATATACACTATTTTAATATAATTACTATAAAGTTTAAATTTAAATTTAATATCACTATTAAAACATAAATTCAATACAAAATAAATTGCGTGAATGTTATAATTAATTATATTTATGTATATCTACTATTTGGATATTATAATACTACAATTATTTATATCACGATTATGTTAGGGGGTCGGTAATAGGAGAAGGGGGTCGGTATTAGGTACATGTATCCGATTACCGACCCCCCTGTTTATTCTAGTAAATATAATTATATCAAAAATTTAAAATAGCCACATTATCCATTGCCATAATATTACCCTGATTGCAAAATTTCAAATAAATATATTTAATATTGAATAAGTTATTACAAATAATCATTTAGGGGTCGGTAATCGGAGACTTTCCCCTATAGTATATTGATGAGTTTGTTTATGGGGTTTGTTCTATGGAATCCAATGATGCATTATTGAAATCTTAAACACCAAATATGGAGTTACTACAATTTATGTAGGCATGGGTTGTAGTAATATTACATGATTATGAGTTTAATAATATGTTTAAGAATAGGCCAAATTATTCATTTTATATTGTAATTATATATATATATATACAATTAAGTGAATAATCAAAATCCGTAACTAACTAAGTGGTATAATACCCAGAGAAATTTACAACGACTACAATCGATAACTACATAATTTGTAAAAAAAATCTAAAATCGCATTACTTCATGTAATAGGTAAGGAGAGCGATTATAAAATCGATTTCCTTACCGATATATAAGCAATGAACGCGATTTTATTATCGCGTTCCTTACCGATTTTAAAACATTTATAACTACACCATGGATAAGGAAATTTGGTACATTACTATATTGTATAATGTTTAAGGTACATTATTCCCGGATTTAATTCTCAATAGAATTACAAATGTAGCTTTAAACATATAATAATATATTTCATACCATAATACTTATAGGATCACGTCGATGTAAAGGGATTTCTTATATACAGGCACATTTAAAACTATCGGCAATGCTCATGCCTGATGGGGAAAGTAGAACGTATCCGCATATAACGAAGTATTCGTACTACGACACCATTACAGAACACTACACGTATTCATTATATGTAGATCATTGTATTCAACTAATAGAATACTGTATTGCTATACCTGTATGCATACTGTACTTATATGTATGTAGACATGAATACTGTACTTGTATGTATATAATAACTCCCATACATAACATAATAACATGTATTAAACTCATACATACACACACACAACACAACATACACACACACGTACATATGAGTCTATAATAATAATTAAACATATTTTCACTTTTACAGCACTGTTGTATAGACTTGTGTACATGACTTATGTGCACATTAGACACGTGTATACATTACTTATGTGCACATTAGACACGTGTATACATTACTTATACATGTCTATTGTAATGCGACCTAACTCGAGAGTGATCCTTGTTTGTATTGATTCTGTTAGTTGTCAATGATTCATTTACAATACACATATATATATATATATATATATATATATATATATGAATCCCATATACATACATACACTCACCCTCACACACCCTCACACACACATACACACACATATATATATATACATACCATTGTGTGTATATATTGCCTGGCGAGATATTATGCTGGCCGCAATATATTAATTATGATTAATTTGCTTGGTTATAAGTGTGCTGTGTGTTAAGCTAGAAGAGAGGCTGCAATAAATCTGCTGCCCCTATAAAAGTGTCTTGTAGTAATAAGATACGCCCGGTGGTGTGTGTGCGTGTGAGTATGACGTGTGTGCGCGTGTGTGCGCGTGTCTAACACTGCATTATTGCCGATTTCACTGAGCATGCGCACTAAAGTGTAGAAGTGGTGCATTCTGGGTACTGACCTGCGTGGTTGCGCAATACTCGGTGAGCGATGACGCAATCGCGGTTATTGCATCATATATTACGTAGTGGTTATGCAATGTAAAACCCGTCCAACCGTAACCATCACATACCCAGTAAGATTTGGGAATTATCATGTATCCTATGTATCGATATGAATTTTAAAATGGCCTAACTTTAATATTATTGAAGGTACACCTTACACAAGTATTATATAACACATATAGATAATAATGCAGTTAGGGGAGGGAAGGGGGTAGTGGCCGAGGAGGGAGTAGTGGCCGTTTTAATTAACACTTAAATGGTGCTTGATAGGATAAAAAGTTCTATATACAATATTTAGATAATCCAAATATCTATAATATATAGTATATTTTTTTTTAATAATTAATTAATTACTCTAATTTATTATATAATCATTTTTTGTCAAATGTTGACAAAAAACATGATTATATATATGTATGCTTATTTATATGTAAGAGTATATGTATATATAATTAAATCATTGAATCAAATAAGGTGCGTATGCATCATAAATATAATTATTTAATATTACATAATTAAACAAATATAAATTGAATACATTACGAGACACCTATCGCATTTTCTGGTACTAGCGGCCACTACTAGAGCCTTGACTTATTTTAGTGCTTTTTTAATGCCTAATCAAACGTTTATATTATTAGGATAAACACTTTATATATAAAAATGAAATAACAGTATTCTAGAACTATATGATTTCTAGTTGATTCAAAAAAATAAGAGCCTAACATTTAGTATTTATCGATATATTAGAAATCTTCTGAGGCAAATTAATTATCGGCCACTACCCCCTTCCCTCCCCTAATAGTTTTATAGTAAAATATTTCGTATTTATTAATAATATTAACTTTATAATAAATGTAAATGACGGTATTCTATATAATATATTGTTTGTTACATCATATAATATTTTTAATATATTCATTAATTTAAAAACGAATGTGTGCATTGATTTGTATATAAAATTCAAACACGAATTATTATGATACAATAAAACCACTCAAGCGTAAATAAAAGTTTCACTAAATAAGCATTAGCATACTTCCTGTTCTAGTTAACATCTATTACGCCCCTCCCAGTACGTCATAACCGCGCGTATGACGTCACCACCCCCTCATTACGCAACAGTTATCGTTCGCCGTGATCTCTGTGTCGGGCGTCATCGGAAACACGATCGCCATAAGGGTGTTGACATCCTCGGCGTCGATCCGCAAGACCACTTCCTGTACCCTGTTGGTGAGTCAGAGCTACGTAGACCTACTCACCTGTTGCACCGTCCTAGTGGAACTATTCACCGCTAGATGGCTGCACGGTCGCGTGTACCACGGAACTCAAGGTCACGTATTATGTCTGTTCTGGGCGTCCGACTTCGTGTTCGTGTGCGGCGTACTGATCAGTTCCTACAACCTGACCATGTTAAGCGTTGATAGGGCGGTCAGTATTCGCTACCCGGTGTTCCACAGGAGGCGATGCACTCGCGCCGTACAGCGAAGAATGGCCGCAGTAGCGTGGTTGTGCGGGTTGACCGTCAAGCTAGCGATGATGGTACCCACCACGGGGGTGCAGGACGGGTACTGTAGGGACTGGGAACTGTTCCCCGACCACAAGTATAAGAAGGCGTTCGGCATCTGTCTACTGATCTTCTCGTACCTTCTACCGGTGTCGTTGCTGGCCGTGTGCTATTACTCCATCTATCTGACGCTGAGACGACGAAAGCTTAACTCCGAACAGGTTATACATCTATAGTATACGTGTGAGTGTGTGCGTGTGTGTGGGTGTGGGTGTGTGTGTGTGAGTGTGTGTGAAGAACTAAGTTATCACGTTGTTATGGCGCTTGTTGTATGTATAGATAACTAATTAAATTATTAATATGAACTTAACAGCTCAATCATTATTTTAATATTGCTCCTATTATTTATATACGCATACATATATATATATATGTATAAATATAAATATGCATATATATATATTTAAAGATATACATACATGTAAACACACACACACACACGTATCATACATCAGATATGTAATATGATAAATGGATGAGATGAACTCTAGTGCATTGTTAACAGAATACATGTAGGCGTCTGGAACATTCCTCTCGTGTGAACATGTCAGACTATATCTCTATAATATAATGTTTATAATTTATAAAGAAATAAAAACATAAATCGTATAATTAGACGTAACAATAGTAGTCGATCAATTAGGGTAACACATTAACCCACATGGAACCCGCGAGTAAGGGTGTATTATTATCAATAAGGTATATTAGTGCGATATTATAGGACGTATTTAAGGAAGGGGTGGAGTGGGGTAGTTATGTAGGTTTGAGGCAATTAGTGAAATATCGTGTATTTATTAATATAAGAGGATTAGGATCGTGATAGAGGGGAACAGATTATGAAGAGAAGGGGTACAATGTACCCCAGTACATTATTATCGTATACATCTTAAAGAAGAGTAATACCAGGTATATAATGTTTTGGTGTAATGGTGTGACAGTAGTGGGCGAGAGAATACAGGTATACTCATATAGTAGTGGGCGACAGGTAAGTAATACAAGAGAGAGGTATTACCAGTTGTAGTGTATTATTGTAAGGCGTATTGTACACTGTACACTGTACAGTGTACAGTACGTAGTATACTGTATATATTGCAAACAGAAGATTTCGATACGGAACACTGCGTTTAGCATAGCCTGCATGCATGACATATAACACATTTAGGTGTTTAGCTTAAGTAGGTATTAACACTACATCGGGAAATGTATAATCTAATCTTGACATGTTAAAACAGGTGTCCTTTATAATATGTACTTTATAGAGGTATCAAGTGGCGAGTATATGGGGAATAACTATAATATGTAAATAAGTCCGAGTTACAGAGTGCAGGAGAATTTATCAGGAACAAATATTTATTTGTATTTGTATTGTTATTTTTATTTGGTGGAGTCCTTTCATCCCATCGAGGAACTTAGATGAAGTTTTCACTTATAACCATATATGGATCTAATGTCCCTTCGAAGCCGCTCTCATGTTAATGCATCCACGGTTTTAACGAGAAACGATCATTTCCCAAGCAACCAAAAGTGTATTTCATGCAACCATTAATGGTTACAGTTTGTATTACGGCTGTAACCATATGGTTACAGTTCGTATTACAGCTGTAACCATATGGTTACAAACCGTAGTACGGCTGTAACCATATTTATTAGTTTGAATAGAGGGGTTACAAAACGTATACGTTACTATTGTACGGCTGTAACCATATTTATTAGTTTGAATCATAGAGCTAGAAAGAATTCTCTCTGGTTCTGTGGTTTCAATAGATAGGTTACAAAACGTATACGATACTATAGTACGGCTGTAACCATATTTAGTAGTTTGAATAGAGAGGTTACAAAATGTATACGTTACTGTAGTGCATCAGTAACCACACACACATACACACATATATATATATATATATATATATATATATATATATATATATATGTGTGTGGTTACACCGTACTATAGTAACGTATACGTTTTATGTAGTAAATATAATATAAATAAAGTAATATATATATATACCTAAATGTAATATAAATAGAATATAAGTTATATATATATATATAAATATACCAAAATATAATACCAAATTTATAATATATATTGATATATACATATATATCAAAATATATCTGTGTAGCTAATTACGTTAATATAAATTAATTTACATATAATTATATGAGAATTTCATATATTTCTATTGACAGTCTGCATAGTACTTTATACCCTTTATAAGGCTTTATACTTTACACTTACTTTTTACAGTCTGCATAACTTTACATACTTTAGTTTACATTGCATTTTTCATGTAATGATTTAAAGTGTTTGCAAACATCTCTCCATGGACATTAGAAGTAGATCCATATATATCCTAATTCTAATGTCTATGCTCCTTTCCCTCTCGGCTGCTATTATTGTTTAAATATTTATTTGAATATTTTTACTATTTAATCTATGTTTTGTCAATATTAACATCATAAAGTTAGTATATAATTATTTATATATATACATATAAAACATGTTTCATATATGAAAATATACATATACATATATTATATATATATAATTAGTAAAAACGTATAATTTATATTATGTAAATTAATATATTATTATTATAATAATTTAATTAAATAAATAATAATTATAATTACTTTATAATTATTTATTTGTAAGTCTTATAATAAGGTAACCTTAAATGTTACTTTTTATTGTATTTCATTAATACTATCATAGTAACTATGGTATCATTAGTTTTATTAGAGTTTAAATTACTTCTTTATCTATTATAATATTATTATTTAACATCAGTTAATAATATTCGTGATATATTTAATTATTAAATTAATATAATTATTATATTAAATATATCACGAATAATAATTATAATAATATTTAATATTATATTATATATTATATATATAATAAATAGAAATATTATCGTGCATTATATATAGTGATATCTACGTAGGATATAAAATTTATATAAATGTATATAATTTATATCATATAAATTTACTAATATAGATAAACTTTATAATAAAGTGATCCACGTTTCGTTTGGATTATATAAAATAATATTGTATACTAATTTATAAGGTAATTTTGAATTATTCACACTAATATCATTTACAAATACTAATTGAATAAGTTTTATTAGTCTTTACATTACTTCTTAATTTAACTCATATAGTCTAACTTAGCAAATAATCTACTATGTAGCGATATAATTGCACTTTTGTATATATATATATATATGTATATACTAATTGCATATATATCACAAATATTTATAACGACAGTGCAATTCTATATTATAATATATTTTATTAATATGTTCAAGTTAACAATTCAAATAATACGTAGAAGTAATTTAAACACTATTTATAAATTATACGTATTGTAATGAGTAATCAATATGTTTTATCAATGAATAATTACATCATAAACTAGGTTAAAATATTATTTTTACATAATCTAATCTAAACGTGTTAATCATTTTATAACTTCTAAAGAGAGTGTATCATCAAATATAATGCATACTAATCTTGTAATTATATTTATATATCAAAAATATTTATAACGACAGTAACATTTTAAATTATAATATATTTTAGTAATAAGTGGAAGCTATACAATATGAATTTAATTTAAAAATAATATATACTTATTATTATAAGTAAAAACTTTGAATTAATAATTTATAGAATATAATTTTATTTAACTAAATAAAACTTATACAATAATAGTTATATTTAATAGAATATAATTATTATTATTAAATGGTGATATTGAATATAATATACTCTAATTAATTAGATAAGTTACAATCTATTTATTATAATCTAAGTAAGTAATACATATATTATATTATATAAGTAATTTTAATTATGAATTACAATTTCTTTCAATTAATGTATATATATATATATATATATATATATATATGTATTTTATTAATAATTTAACCCGTTTTAATTATATTCAACTCACTTTTATAATTTATTATGGATTTTTTATAATATATCGCCAAGCCTACTCCTATTTCAAATTTAACCTTTGAAACTCAGCTTGTCCTTTTTATTCATAATTTACTATAAGTAGTAACTATTATTTAATAACTAATTTTTGAATATTAATATTCTTTACAATTTATTAATTTTATTAGTATACAGTTTTACATATTTGTAATTATTACATACTTATTACAATTACTAATATATAATTTGTACATACAGGTGAATTTAGGAAAGAATATTATAAAATTAATCTTGCCACAGATCTGTTAACTCATCAGTGTATCTTGGTTAGTTTTATAAATAATAATAATATATATATATGTAGTAACTAATTTTAAACAACACTTTTTTCTAATAGAAGTACTCTGTCTTCGCTCGGCTATATAGCATCTACTTATCCGTGAATCTTGGTTAGTTTTATAAATAATCAGTGATTACTAAATAATAATAATTTTAAACAACAATTTTTTCTAATAGAAGTACTCTGTCTTCGCTCGGCTATATAGCATATACTTTCCGTGAATCTTGGTTAGTTTTATAAATAATAATAATATATTTGTGGTAACTAATTCTAAACAACAATTTTTTCTAATATAAGTACTCTTTCTTCGCTCGGCTATATAGCATCTACTTATCCGTGAATCTTGGTTAGTTTTATAAATAATCAGTGATTACTAAATAATAATAATTTTAAACAACAATTTTTTCTAATAGAAGTACTCTGTCTTCGCTCGGCTATATAGCATTTACTTGTCCGTGAATCTTGGTTAGTTTTATAAATAATCAGTGATTACTAAATAATAATAATATATATGTTAATATTATATATATATATATTAATATACATGACTTTTTTATAATAGAATTACTTTCTTTCGATTTACTTTTATTATCTATACCTATATTATGCTTAAATGTAACTGTAGAACAAAAAAAAATAATTTAGTTACTTTGAGAATTTATTAAGGAAATTTCAGAATCCTATATTCTCATACTCCTACCAGAATCAAGTGTAATATATATTCAGCAAACCAAGATTACATGCATATGTATAGTCATTCATATTAAAATCTATACATATTTATTTAGATTGGATAATATAAGTATGCCAAAATTAAGAAAATATAATAACCAATATCATCGAGCATATGCGTCCGCAATGAGGTTGATATCAAGAGAATCTTGCATTAATCATCAATATAATGCAAATAATATTGAAACAAGTAACGAATCACATGCATTAGCGAACAATATACATCAACAAATAGCAGTAAACAATAATCAAAGTGGGAATGATTTTGAATATGAAAATACAAACAACATAGTAGGTAATTGTAGTATATATCATAAATATGTAAGATATATAAACAAGAAATTCCATATTAGATGGATATGACAATCATACTGAATCCATACTTGAGCAAGAAACCGAGTCCGACACTGAACAAGAAACTGAGTCCGACACTGAACAAGAAACTGAGTCTGAAATTGAACATGAAACCGAATACGAACATGAAGGAATATTCGATCATGACATATTGAATTTTAAAAGTGAATTTATAAAAATTGCTTTACTTACATCAATGAATGCTAATCAAATTACTTCGATGTTAAAATTATTCAAAAAATTCAAAATTGGTGTAGATCTTCCTTTAAGCTCTCGTACTCTTCTCAAAACCCCAAGAAATATTGTTACTCGCAAAATATCCAATGTCGATTACTATTATTTTGGAGTGGAAAAGCAAATTATAGAAAATGTATCAACATATACTAATTTTGATAACGATATAATATACTTGACCATGAATATAGATGGGTTACCATTTTATAAATCTTCTAAGGCGGCTTGTTGGCCGATATTGCTTTGCTGCAATTTAAAACCAGCTACTGTTTTTCCTGTGGCTATTACACATGGAATAGATTGTACAAAGCCAATTAACACAGAATTTCTGAGAGAAACAATACTTGAATTAAAATCACTTGAACAAAATGGTTTAAACTATATGGGAAGGAACATTCGAGTAAAACTTGATTGTGTTGTATGTGATGCACCTGCACGTTCGATGGTAAAATGTGTAAAAGGGCATGCTGGCTATTATGGATGTGATAGCTGCGAACAAAGAGGAGAGTATAAAGAAGGAAGAATGACATTTCCGGAATTGGATGCGCAATTACGTACAAATCATACTTTTAGACAGCAGTGTAATCCTGAATATCATTTAAATGATTCAGAATTTTTGAATTTAGATATTGATATGATATCATCTTTTAGCATTGATTATATGCATGCAGTATGCTTGGGTGTAATGAAGAGATTGCTCAACATATGGCTCGGAAAAGATAATATTTTTAATCACCGAGTCTACAGAATCAGAAATACTAGAGAAATGAATAGTCGAATAGATGTACTTTCAAAATCAATTCCCTCAAATATATTTGCACGTAGACCAAGAAAAATAGACCATATATCTTTTTGGAAAGCAACTGAATATAGATTATTTTTATTATATACCGGGCATATCATTTTAAAATATCTACTACCAACAACTTATTATAATAATTGTATGTGTCTGAGCTGTTCTATGCTGATTCTAATAAACCCAAACAGTAATACCGATGAAATTGCGTATGCAAAAAAATTATTGTGTTATTTTGTAAATGAATGTGAAAGTTTATACGGCAATTATTTTTCCATCTATAATGTGCATATGATAACACATATTGCAGATGACCGTTTAAGATATAAGGATTTAGATTATTGTTCCTCTTTCAAATTTGAAAATTACCTTGGAATGCCTAAAAATTTAATCAGAAGTGGATTTCTCCCATTAAAGCAGTTAATTAATAGACTTGCAGAAAGGCAAGGTGTTGCATTTATTCCAAAAGTTCCGCTAATAGAAGTGAAAGTTGGGAAAACATATATAATATCAGAAAATAAGGCTTGTAGAATAGTAAACATTCAAAATGAACCATTTTGCAAAATTTATAAATTAAGACCTATATACATATCCGTGTGATTCTACTATGGTCGGTATTTTTTCAGCCATTCCTTATGGTACCAGTATTATTCCTAGAGATAGGCTTACTAAACATGCTATTCTTGTAGATTGTGACAGTATATATGATGATAGTGAAATAGTAATTCAAGCTATTCAACATGTATTTTAATTAATTATATTTTAAATTATTTATAAAATAAAAATCATTATTGAAAAATTGTCATGTTCTTATTTCTTCATAATAAATTATATTAGAATAAATAGTAAATGAAATATAAATAATTATTCGATATTGTGCTATGAAAAATATTATAACTAAATGTTTAACTTTTATATCTATGTATACTTATATAACATATAGATATCTTGTATATATATATTTATATATATATACATATATATATATATATATATATATATATATATATATATATGTATATATTTATTCAAGTATTCTTTTATCAATATTTAATGCTTACTAAATATATATATGTGAATTTAGTAAATACTATTTACTAATTATTTGTTGTCAAATTAATTTATAATAACCATGATAATATTCAATTTTTGTTATCTAATTGTATTAATATTTATAACTAAATTACATTAAAAAAAATATTGCAGATAATGTCTTATTATATAATTGAATCAAAAAGATTTCAACGTGGTCTTCCCATTAGTTTCATTATTTCGAAGTCATGGATTAAAGACGACATAGTAGATGGAAAGGTAAATAATATATATATATATATCATATATTAAACTTTATAAATGTTACTTTATTATTATTGGCTAAGTCATTATAAATATAACATATTTATATTTGTAATAGATATGGTATGATGTGTTATTGCCAGAGGATAATAATTATAATAAATCGATGGACAAGATTTTAATGCCAACAGAGAAATGGTATAGCGATACTGTACGCATATTAGCTATCAAAGGTTTTTTTATATAAATGCAATTTATCAATAAATTATATTGAAATTGAATTTATTATGATTATTTTGTATGTAATTTATATATGCACTAAAATCATTGAGAACTAGTTAACCAATCATTACTTTAATCACCACTCTATATCATATACTATACTATATATATATATATATATATATATATCTATTTATTTATTTCTAGACAACTTAGTCTGTGCTAAAGCCCATCTTAATTCGTTGTTATTTAATTCTGAAAATGAAGATGGAACAGTACACAGAGGTTTTTATATTTTACATATATTATTAATTATTATTACTATTAAATTGTATTATAGTTGCCAAGAAAAGAAAACTAACACTACCTGATGTTACTAGTGTAAGGAGAAAAATGTATCATACTATGCAAACAGTATCTTCTTCACCACCTCCACCAGCAACCCAGTACAATTATCCTCAAGTAATATCTACCCCAAATCCACCAGCATCGCATTATAATATTCCCCAACCAATGTATGCCCCACATCCACCATCATCTAATTATAATTTACCCCAATCAATATCTTCCCCAAATCCACCAGCTCCCCATTATAATATACCCCAATCAATTTCTTCCACACTTCCATTATCACCCGAATCAGTTTCCTCACCACATCCACCATCCTATAATCATTATCCATCATCCATTACTTCATCAAATCCGCAATTAAAGGAAATTATTGAGATGTTGAAAACTATTCACAGTCTACACATAAGTTAGTAACAATTATATTAATATACTCTTATATATGGACAATATATACTGTACATATAATAAATATTTTCTTATACTTAATACTTTTGAGATAGCAAAAATTAACGAAAAATTAAGCCAGTTGAATGAAAACGATATGACAGAATTCTATTGTAATAATTTAGAAGAATTGACTGCTCTGGAAGAAAAATTTAAAGATTCTATGTGCTATAATAAATATGTTAGTTCTACATATTTTTAATTTTAAGCAATACATATATATATATACACTGTAAAAAAGTAGGGTACAATAGTAGTAAAAATTAGGGTACAAACCATGTCTGTATACCTATAAAGTACTCTAAATTATGGTCCATCATGCTACAAATGAATACTTGTAACCTAGCAAATTTAAGTCTTCTGTACCCTAAATGTACCCTAATGTATTATTGATGTTGTACCCTAATTTATTAATTATGTTGTACACTAAAGTAAATTCACGACAGTTACCTTAATATTAATCTATTCGTTGTACCCAAATTTAATTACATATACCCTAATGTATTCACTGTACCTTAGTGAAAATTAATCCGATGTACCCTAATGGAATTTTTTTAGCTGTACACTAAATATTATACTAATTTATCAACTTCACGTGCTAAAAAAAATACTGTAACCCTTCATCACATATTTTGGTTCGGTATTAGTTGTATCTGATATCCTGGCGATACATACTATAGAAATGATCCCTGAAAGTATGATCTTAATTTTATAATTGAACATTTTTTAATTTAAAATTATAAAAAATTAAGAAATCATTTTTAAAACTAATTTCATTATTAGTAAATCGGTTGTTGATACTAATAAATATTTGATGATATATTTCGATTGACTAAAATATTATCAATTTATTACAAAAGAAACAACTTTAAAAACTAATTCCTAAAAGATATATTATCAACATAAATGCATACAGTAATTCTATATAGGATTATATATATACTAATAACACAGTGATAGAAGTACTTTTTCATCAAGCAAACATTCAACCACTAGACCATGAAATATCTTTTTATTACAATCAATACTATTGCATGTAATTAAAACTAATCCACACTTAATCTATATATATACATATATAGTTAAACAATATAGAGTAAACTGATAATATTTCCATACTCATTTTTATCAAAAATGACGGTGATATATAATTTTAATGCAGTTTTGGTACTGATATATTTGTGAATATACATTTATTTATGAAAATGACATAATTATATTACATACATTATTCAATTAACCAACACTCACACACATACACACAAGCACACGCATTATTATATATATATGCCTATATATCGCAACTACCACATGTAAGCACAACCTAGGTTTTAGCTATAATGTTCCATCCATTTCTGTGAACATCAGATATCCTATTTTTATTTCACTATAGTTATGCCTTACACCAACCACCCCACGCGTTTATTATATTAGGGTACATTTGATTAATTTTATAGTTTTAAACATGGTGTAACATAAAAAATATATATTATGTACCCTACAAATTTATAGTACTCTACCCTAACTAGGGTACATCATTATAATTTTACATTTTTGGATATAACGTACCCTAAATAATAGTATTGATGTACCATAAAAAAGTTGCATTTTACCCTTATACGTTTTTCATGGTGTACCCATAATCATGGTACATCACTCATAATATTCGATTTTGTGATTAAGGTACCCTATAAGAATGAGTTGTTATACCCTCATTTTTTACAGTGTATATATATATATATATGCGTGTGTATATATATATATATATATATAATTGATAATGCAGTTTTGCCTGTTTTAGGACTGGTCATAGATTTAGAATTTTCAGCACTGAAATGTTGTTTACCTAGTATATTTTATATATCGGCCCAAATAATTAACAGCCACTTTAAATCCTTTCTAAAACGATATTTTTTGCATTCTCCTATTTTAAGTTATATAACTACTTTAAGATTTAAGATAAATGACTTATTGTTACAACTATTATAATGTTTAAACTTTTCGAATGACATATATGTATATTAACTTATATATATATATAAATGATATAAAAATAAGTTATTATATATAGTAACTTATGTTGATATATATTTGTTTAATAACTGTTATTTTAATTTTTTAATTTATTTCAGAAAAATTTGTTTCTCAAAAAGTCATATGGATCTTTGAATGAGATGACAAGATCGTTCTTCTTGAATATTTCTTCCTCCGAAATATGGAAAGATTTTAATGTGGCCGGTGGAGGAGATTCGGGAAAACAATCCTTCAAGATTAATTGTCCATGTATGAACAAATTGATATATGGTTTGTATCATAAAATATAATTTAACATATTCGTATTAAAATGAGTTAATATAATATATGCCCAGTGATGGGCATGAACCTCATTCAAAGTTCATGATTTAATTTTGAACCCGATTGGTTTAATTAAATTGAACTTGAGCGCATACTACAGGTACAACTACCACCACCAACACCCCCACCACTACCACCAGCACTACTAACCTAGAGCTAATGAACATAGCGCTAGTCATACAGGTACCACTACCACCACTACCACCAGCACCATATTAAACTAGTAATGCTATAATTAATTAAAAAAAGTTCAAAATTAAAAGTAAAATTAAACTCAAGTTCATATTATTTATAATTACAATTCTTTATATTATTTAATACAAATCCCATTTATTAATATTCGATTTAACTTTATTATGTAATGAATAATAATCCTATAAATTTAAGTGAGATACAGTAGTTTATATCTATAATATTCTATATCACACACATATATATATATATATATATATATATATATATATATATACTAGTGTTGGGAAAGTCAGCACTATGGTGCCGAATATTAGTGCTATTTAAATTGCGGTACTAATAAATTATAGATAAATAATTATTTATCAAAGTTCTAGATGTATTTATTGCTACTTTGAACTTTAATGCATACTATGCATTGCATAGTATAAGTAACCGATGAACTTTAACTTAATGCCAGTTAACAATAAAAATTATGCATAACATTATTACCTATACAACTTTTAATTGTATATATATATGGTATATACATATATATATATATACATATATATATATATATATATATATATATATATATATATATATACATAGTAAAGTGTATAGGTTTAATATATATATATATAATTTAACTAATTATTATTTAATATTACAGAAATTAGCTCAACTGTATATGTGAAGACACCACCTCTTTCAATTATTTTGAAAGAAATGAAACAGAGATTTCAAAGGACGAATAAATAATTCTAATTATAATAAATATTTATATATAAATAAATTTGTTTTATTATTTATATAACTATTGGTTTATGGTTACAGACAATAGTACGGAAATCCGGATTTGTACTAGTACATTGTACTATGGTTACGGACAATAGTACGAAAATCCTGATTGCGTTCATGTACATCGTAACTATTACAGAAACTTACCAAAAAACTGTTACCAATAATAGTACACAAGAACTGTTTCTGTACATGTACATTTTATGATTTTGGTTGCTTGGGTTATTTATACACAATTATATAAGATAACTTCTAAATAATATTGTAAGACCTATTTTAATGTTCCGGACGAGGATCGAACCCGCGTCCTACTGCTTGTGTGTTTGACGCATTAGTCACTGATCCACACAGGCAGTTCATATATATGTGAGATTGCATGCGTATATTATTCTATTGGAATTCGTGGTGTAATAGCCGATACAAGTAATCCACGGGTA
>OZ025242.1:53351481-53356481 GCA_964019155.1 Osedax fenrisi
ATTTTTATATAAATTAATTTTATTATAATAGTACATTGTTTTTTGAGATTTCTTTTGTTTACGGTATTGAGATCTAGCAAATAAGAAATTATCATGATTAATTGTATTTTTATTTTTATTATATATTTTGTTTAATACGTTAGTATTTTTTTTATAAGTATGACATATATGATAAAACCATGGTGTTATAGAGTATATTTTAATTGTTCGGTTATTAAGTGGTGCATATGTGTCTAGAAGATTATAAAGTGTATTATTAAGTGCAGTTATAGTAAAATTATTTATGTCAAGATTAGATAGAATATCAAGAGAAAATTTAGTTAAGTCTATATTACGTAAATGTCGATAGGATAATAATTTAGAACTTATATATTTTTTTATATTTAATGTACATTTAATAGCATAATGATCAGTTAATAGTGTAGAATTAGTTGGTTGGTTAGCTAATAGAATAGAATTATTATGAGTAAAAATAAGATCGAGTACATTTCCAGAAATATGTGTAGTTTCAGTAACATGTTGAGATACACATAATTCATTACAGATATCTTTGAATTTATTATGGGGATATGATGTAGAATTAAAATGAAAATTAAAGTCACCAAGAATTATAAGGAAAGGGCTAATGTGTTGATGTATTAGATCCGAAAATTCTTTAAAAAATATTATATGGTTATTATTTGGAGGTCTATTATATAGTGAGAACAGTTATTATTTGAGATTGGGATGTTTTAAATTTTACAAGAAGTACATCACATAGAGTCATATTAATTCGAATTTGAGAAAGTATAGTATAGTTATTATTTAAAAGTAAAGCAACACCACCACCATTTCTACCATCACATCTAGGACTATGTATAAAATTAAAATGTAATGGTTCAAAATAAGAAGGAGTAACATCATCTAATATATGGAGCCAAGTTTCTGTGAGTGCGATTATTGATGATTTAGATTCTATTATATATTGTGTGATGATATCAATATTAGCAACTAGTGAACGACAATTAATGAGGGAAGTAATGTTTTCATTGCTACATACCGATAGTCAATTAGATTTATTATTTGGTTTATTTTTGATTGATGTGATATATGTATCGTATGATTTACTCCATGTGTTCAATTCATTTGTGGACGGTAAATATGGAGAACAGTTCCAATCAAGTTTATTTGTATCATTATATGGTCTTAGTTCATAAGTATTAGTTTTTAAATTTAATGTACATTTATAGTTTAAAATTAGCTTAGATTTAATAGCATGATAAAATATATTACCATTTCTTCTAACATCAGCGGATAAATTGTCATGAATAAATAATTTATTAAATTTATTATCTAAAGTTTTAATAGACGAGTTAAGTCGAGTTAAGATTTAAAAATTCTGATTTTGCAAACACAGTAGTGAAATTAATTATACATACTTTATTATTAAAGTGTACTTTAGAAATGGTATTTAAATCAATGTTTAATATTTTTAATAAATCCTTAATGTAGTTAGTATTTAGATTACTACTGTCAATTTGTTTAATAATGGCCGAAAATACATCCCTATTATAAACAACAGCATTCGAACTACTTATATTTCTACTTGTCACATTAGCATAGGTTATGGTATTATCGTTTTCTAAGCAGGTTTTGGCATTATCATTATTTACAGTGTTGTTAGATAATGAAGAGCTTATGCTACTTTTTAATTCATTAATTATATTAGTATGGCTGGATAGTAAAATAGCAATATTATTAATTTTATCTTCAATAGATGGCGAGGCACTTACCGGTGATGGTTCACTATTACGTCATTGTAGGCACGTGTATAAGAAGCAGGGCGAGTTCATCAATGCTATTGATATCTTAGATGGAACTTTGTTGCTCCATGCACAGTTAATTTCATTAGCGTTAAACAGACATGCGTAGTGAATAAGTAGACCGCATTTACATTCTAGGAAACCATCTGGAGAGGTGATATCGCTTGTTTCCAGAGAAATCTTACATTCATAGCAGGAACTCATTGTGTCTGTTTTATTAGATTATCAGGCAGAAACACAGAATACACTGATTACGTAGACGGTAGTCTAACCTCCTTCGAGTAGTAGGCAGAACCGACTACCTATTGAGCATAATCCCACGGGAGATCCACGGGAGATGATTATAGTCGGATATAATCGTAGTTTAATTAATTAGATAGCATATTATAACAATGTATAAAAGTTATTATAATAAATCTAATGTAAAAATATTACATGTAAAATGCAAAATTCTGATGTAATATTAAACAATAGAAATTTAGACAATAGAAAAACACGACCGTTCGCTATGAAAGACAGTGATCGAATGTAGTAGTAGTAGTAGTAGTAGTAGTAGTAGTAGTAGTAGTAGTAGTAGTAGTAGTAGTAGTAGTAGTAGTAGTAGTAGTAGTAGTAGTAGTAGTAGTAGTAGTAGTAGTAGTAGTAGTAGTAGTAGTAGTAGTAGTAGTAGTAGTAGTAGTAGTAGTAGTAGTAGTAGTAGTAGTAGTAGTAGTAGTAGTAGTAGTAGTAGTAGTAGTAGTAGTAGTAGTAGTAGTAGTAGTAGTAGTAGTAGTAGTAGTAGTAGTAGTAGTAGTAGTAGTAGTAGTAGTAGTAGTAGTAGTAGTAGTAGTAGTAGTAGTAGTAGTAGTAGTAGTAGTAGTAGTAGTAGTAGTAGTAGTAGTAGTAGTAGTAGTAGTAGTAGTAGTAGTAGTAGTAGTAGTAGTAGTAGTAGTAGTAGTAGTAGTAGTAGTAGTAGTAGTAGTAGTAGTAGTAGTAGTAGTAGTAGTAGTAGTAGTAGTAGTAGTAGTAGTAGTAGTAGTAGTAGTAGTAGTAGTAGTAGTAGTAGTAGTAGTAGTAGTAGTAGTAGTAGTAGTAGTAGTAGTAGTAGTAGTAGTAGTAGTAGTAGTAGTAGTAGTAGTAGTAGTAGTAGTAGTAGTAGTAGTAGTAGTAGTAGTAGTAGTAGTAGTAGTAGTAGTAGTAGTAGTAGTAGTAGTAGTAGTAGTAGTAGTAGTAGTAGTAGTAGTAGTAGTAGTAGTAGTAGTAGTAGTAGTAGTAGTAGTAGTAGTAGTAGTAGTAGTAGTAGTAGTAGTAGTAGTAGTAGTAGTAGTAGTAGTAGTAGTAGTAGTAGTAGTAGTAGTAGTAGTAGTAGTAGTAGTAGTAGTAGTAGTAGTAGTAGTAGTAGTAGTAGTAGTAGTAGTAGTAGTAGTAGTAGTAGTAGTAGTAGTAGTAGTAGTAGTAGTAGTAGTAGTAGTAGTAGTAGTAGTAGTAGTAGTAGTAGTAGTAGTAGTAGTAGTAGTAGTAGTAGTAGTAGTAGTAGTAGTAGTAGTAGTAGTAGTAGTAGTAGTAGTAGTAGTAGTAGTAGTAGTAGTAGTAGTAGTAGTAGTAGTAGTAGTAGTAGTAGTAGTAGTAGTAGTAGTAGTAGTAGTAGTAGTAGTAGTAGTAGTAGTAGTAGTAGTAGTAGTAGTAGTAGTAGTAGTAGTAGTAGTAGTAGTAGTAGTAGTAGTAGTAGTAGTAGTAGTAGTAGTAGTAGTAGTAGTAGTAGTAGTAGTAGTAGTAGTAGTAGTAGTAGTAGTAGTAGTAGTAGTAGTAGTAGTAGTAGTAGTAGTAGTAGTAGTAGTAGTAGTAGTAGTAGTAGTAGTAGTAGTAGTAGTAGTAGTAGTAGTAGTAGTAGTAGTAGTAGTAGTAGTAGTAGTAGTAGTAGTAGTAGTAGTAGTAGTAGTAGTAGTAGTAGTAGTAGTAGTAGTAGTAGTAGTAGTAGTAGTAGTAGTAGTAGTAGTAGTAGTAGTAGTAGTAGTAGTAGTAGTAGTAGTAGTAGTAGTAGTAGTAGTAGTAGTAGTAGTAGTAGTAGTAGTAGTAGTAGTAGTAGTAGTAGTAGTAGTAGTAGTAGTAGTAGTAGTAGTAGTAGTAGTAGTAGTAGTAGTAGTAGTAGTAGTAGTAGTAGTAGTAGTAGTAGTAGTAGTAGTAGTAGTAGTAGTAGTAGTAGTAGTAGTAGTAGTAGTAGTAGTAGTAGTAGTAGTAGTAGTAGTAGTAGTAGTAGTAGTAGTAGTAGTAGTAGTAGTAGTAGTAGTAGTAGTAGTAGTAGTAGTAGTAGTAGTAGTAGTAGTAGTAGTAGTAGTAGTAGTAGTAGTAGTAGTAGTAGTAGTAGTAGTAGTAGTAGTAGTAGTAGTAGTAGTAGTAGTAGTAGTAGTAGTAGTAGTAGTAGTAGTAGTAGTAGTAGTAGTAGTAGTAATCTTGATTTAATTATCAGTTCTAGTTTTCATCTAAATTATTTAACAATTCTTCCAATTAAATTTCTTATTTCTGATCATTATGCTGTTTCATTCATTCTGAACATTAATATTAACTGCAATTCAAATCGAACGATTAGCTACAGAAATATTCGCAATATTGATTATGAATCTTTTAGTACTGATATCAAGTATCATACTAGCTCCAATTTCAACAATATATCTATATCTTTTTTAGATCAAATTCTTACTTTTCTACTGAATAAATATGCTCCTTCTAAAAATAAAGTAGTTAGTGATCGTACTAATGAATGGTTCTCGAATGATAATTTATATATCAAACGCCAAATGAGAAAAGCTGAAAGAATGTTCAATAAAAACTCAACATCTTTTAACATGATAAATTTAAAAAAGTTAAAATTATCTTTTAAAATGAGTATAACTTCTACTAAAAAAGAATTTTATAAAAATAAAATTTTAAAGTGTGGTAATAACATGGGCAAGCTTTATGCTTTCACTAATTCTCTTCTAGGTAAATCTCATCACAAATCTTATCCTAATATTTCTGATGATATTTTATGTAATAATTTTAGTGATTTTTTCATTTCTAAAATTGATATTATTTACTCAGTCATTAAAATAAAATTGTCATCCCCTTCTATAAATCAATACAATTATTTGAATAATTCCTCTGAAAATTCTCAAAATACTCATTTAAATCAAACTCCTACTCTTACTCATTTTACGCTCCCTTCTAATGTTGACATCTATA
>OZ025242.1:53368981-53733981 GCA_964019155.1 Osedax fenrisi
GTAGTAGTAGTAGTAGTAGTAGTAGTAGTAGTAGTAGTAGTAGTAGTAGTAGTAGTAGTAGTAGTAGTAGTAGTAGTAGTAGTAGTAGTAGTAGTAGTAGTAGTAGTAGTAGTAGTAGTAGTAGTATTAGTAGTAGTAGTAGTAGTAGCAGTAGTAGTAGTAGTAGTAGTTAGTAGTAGTAGCAGTAGCAGTAGCAGTAGTAGTAGCAGTAGCGGTGGCAGTAGCATAGCTAACCTCATTAGACAGCGAGGATATATTTAGGTTATTGTTACGTGTAACTATTGATAAATACCTATCGTAAACAAGAGGTATATGCGGGTACATGAGTACCCATGCACAGGAGTACGCGGGTGCATGTGTACTTGCATAGATTTAATAATTACAAAATATTAATTAATTTTACTAAATGCATTAGTTTATTTTTATATTTTATCGATAATTTTCGCCACAATAATTTGAAATTAATACATTTATTAACGTATAGTTACATACTATATATAGTATACTATATATAGTATAGGCTATACTATAGTCAGTGTTGGACAAAGTTTCTTTTTTTTGCGCTATCCGTTCCCGTTCTAGTTAATTGTATCCATTCCCGTTTCCGTTCATTTTATATGTAACGTTCCAGTTTCAGTTTTTTATTATTCATAAAATACAGTATACAATGTATACTTCACAATGTACACTATACACTGTACATTGTACAGTACCTGCTAAATAGTGTAGAGTGAATATTTTACGGAAATAGTCCAACTGTAAGTACACGATATTACCGGATTATCCGGTAATACTGTGTACTAATTATACGGTAAATTGCACACGGTGTAAAATATACATAATCTATATATAGATTATTTATATTACTGTATACAGTATAATCTAAAATGTACAGTATACTGTACAAATTGTACAGTACAATGCACATCATCCATATTACAAACTATATAATAATTTATATATAGTTAAATATAGTCTATAGTTCAAACATATTGACCTAATTAATTATACATGAATCAGTATGATTTGAGTCTTTCAAACCTAATTGGTAAATTACAAATTAATTTATTCCCAATACACTCAATTAGATTGATTATCCTTTTATTATCATTGATAATTATCAATGGACACGTGATCTCAACACTTAAAAGAATATATACCGAAACGTTATTATTGGATATTAATATCACGTGTAAGTATTTCCATTGTAATTATAATCTTGAAATATATTACACATATTTATTTATTATTATTATTGTATATTTGTTTATTATATATAAACTTTTATTATAATTGATATGCTAATTGTTGTGATTCTTCATTTATATTGTAATAGATTATAAAATAAATATACAAAATATCTTGAATTAATACTACCTATATAAATATCCGTATTGTAAAGGAACGCGTTCCACTTGAACTAGTTCCTATATTTCTGTCTAAGCGTTCCCGTTTCTCGTTCCCGTTCATTATGCTGTATCCGTTCCTTTCTGCGTTCCCTATCCCGTTCCTATTTTTATATCCGTTCCATTCCCATTCCAGGAATGGGAACGAAGCCAAACACTGACTAAATTATATACTATAGTCTATCGTATAGACTATATTCTATACTATATTCTATACTATATGTGTTAGGAAGATTATCCATTTGTTAATTTGTTACATACTAATTATTACATACTCATTTTTATGTATATAAATTACTGGAATATATAATCATTAAATCAAGTAGTCAACGTGCCAGAGTATCTTGATAGTTATTTGAAAGTTGATATAATAGATGCATGACCATTTATTTTTATTAGCTATTTTTTAGAGAGACAAAATAAAATCGGAATACAATAATTTGAAAATAAAATAGCAATGATATAGTAATTCTTCAAAAAGTAAGCTAGACTTAGATGTATTTAAAAATAATGTATTTATCAAAATCCGTAGATTTACTAAATATATTCATGAATATAATTCATTTTAAATTAATTTATTTTACATATTGAATACATGAGAATATCATCAGATGGTAAGTTAGAAATTTAAAGTTACTAATAATATGTCAAGTTATACTGCAAATATGTGCTCTTAATTACTTTTGATTCCAATGCATTATAATTATAATTTATAGTATTGATAATTATAAATGATTATCTTAAGGATTTCTGTTTTGTATAACTACATATACATATACATCTATGTTAAATGTTTACTATTCTACTAACGACTCTGCCATTATTAATAGTTTCGATGTTGATATAATACACTTCTACTTCATATTAAGAGTTACAATTCAGTGATTACTTCTAGGTTGGTGAGTCATGTTCCTCACATTCGTATCTGATTAATGTGTGAAATATGGTATAATGTAGGTCCTATATATAGTCCTATATCCTATATCCATATATAGTGTTATATCCGTATAAAGAATAGTGGTTATAATAATCAATATATTATAATAGTGCTGTATTTATAAATACTGAAGTTAAATTATGATTTATATCTTTACGGATATGGCATTTAATATATAGATTTGGATTTGCTTTTATACAAATGCTTTTTTATATATGCAATTTAAAATTAATACCTGGATTGATATATATATATACATATTGTATTTATTTATTTATTTAAATCAGACATGAAATACAGAAGTCCATAGAATATAAACGAAAATTAAAAAGAATAATCTAAAAAAAAAACAATTAATCTAAGAAACGAAATTTAAAATACTATACAAACAATGAGTTATACCACATGGTAAACAGTGGCGATGGGAACACAATATTATATTCATATAATTGAACAATTAGTGAATTACACGATAATTGTATTCGTTTATATAGCGAATAATATGACTTGCGTAATTTAACAGTTAAATTATTAACATAATCGTTAAAAAACATTAAAGAGGCACTATTTCTACGTCTGTAGTTCATAACAATACGATAAGCATTATTATAAACTATATTAAGTTTAAGCTATATATATATATATTCCAAGATATTTTATATTGGACCTTAGTTCAATAATTATATTTTATACTGGACCTTAGTTCAATAATTATAGATTTATATTGGACCTTAGTTCAATAATTATATGTTTATATTGATATATAATATATAAGTTCTAGGAATAATAAACAATTCATGTTTATGTGCATTTTATGACTATCTATTATTAGTAAGCCATACGGAAATTTAATCAGCGCATATATATATATCAATATGAGTATATTATTATGGTATACCATATATACAAGACTATATATAATACTATAGTATGTAGTATGTAATATGTCGTCTGAGTAATAGTTGTATTTATACTACTACTACTAATACTACTACTACTACTACTACTACTACTACTACTACTACTACTACTACTACTACTACTACTACTACTACTACTACTACTACTACTACTATTACTACTACTACTACTACTACTACTACTACTACTACTACTACTACTACTACTACTACTACTACTACAACTACTACTACTACTACTACTACTACTACTACTACTACTACTACTACTACTACTACTACTACTACTACTACTACTACTACTACTACTACTACTACTACTACTACTACTACTACTACTACTACTACTAATACTACTACTACTACTACTACTACTACTACTACTACTACTACTACTAATACTACTACTACTACTACTACTACTACTATTACTACTACTACTACTACTACTACTACTACTACTACTACTACTACTACTACTACTACTACTACTACTACTACTACTACTACTACTACTACTACTACTACTACTACTACTACTACTACTACTACTACTAATACTACTACTACTACTACTACTACAATGTATTAAGTACGTATGCCATGGGTCAGGTGACCTTACAACATAGGCCATAAGGAGTGATATTATTTCTCGCGAGATCTCGTCAACTAAACGTGATAGTAGTCACGTTCCATAGCAATTATTATATAACTATTAAGCTGATCACGTGGTAGATTATCTTACCTACAATGGCGGTATACTGCGGTGTACGTTAAGGCTGTACTCCGAGCGGACAAGCACGTACAATTATGCACCCATGGCACCGCTGACCTGCATAGCTCGTGTTAGGCTAACTCGACTTGTATATTAATAAAACCCCGATGTAGCGAACTACAACGCGTGTGTAGCTACTACTGACCGGATGTGTGTGAGCGCGTTGACAGCTACGTCCACGCACGCATGTGTAGTACAACTTTGTTATTAACAGGTCTACTTATGAAATATTAACGAATTTGACTTTGCATATATATATATATATATATAAATATAAATACATATAATGTAATGTAATTCAAAATAATATTACTATGTAGAATTTACATTTCCTATATATATATATATATATATATATATATATATATATATAATGTTATACTAATTTTTAGATTTATTAGTGTATTATTATTAACTATAGTCAATACTATTGACTCAATAGTCGTATTATAATACGTAGGGGAGGGAAGGGGATAGTGGCCGATAATTAATATGCCTCAGAAGATTTCTAATATATCGATAAATACTGAATTTGAGGCTCTTCTTTTTTTGAATAACTAGAAATCGATTTCACTTTTATATATAAAGTGTTTAAACAAATAATATAAACGTTTGATTAGGCATTACAAAAATCACTAAAATAAGGCAAGGCCGTAGTAGTGGCCGCTAGTACCAGAATATGATATAGGTGTCTCGTAATGTATTCGCTTTATATTTTTTTAATTATATAATATTAAATAATTATGTTTATGATGCATACGCACCATATTTGATTCAATGATTTAATTTTATATACACATACTCTTACACATAAATAAGCATACATATATATATATAATCATGTTTTTGTCAAAATTTGACAAAAAATGATTATGTAATAAATTAGAGTCATTAATTAATTATTTAAAAAAAAAATGTACTATATATTATAGATATTTTGATTCTCTAAATATTGTATATAGAACTTTTTATCCTATCAAGCACCATTTAAGCGTTAATTAAAAGGCCACTACTACCTCCTCGGCCACTATCCCCTCCTCGGCCACTACTACCTTCTCGGCCACTACCCCCTTCTCGGCCACTACTACCTAATCGGCCACTACTCCCTTCCATCCCCTATAGGGGAGTATATGAAGTAACATGTGGAATAACATGACGCCAGTCTACTATCAGTGTGTGTATAGGCTCGATATGTAACATACGTGTTACCTATTGCATTAGTATGTATTAATAGTATCTACTTGCTCCTTAAATAATAGCTATTAATAATGTTTAAATTAATAATTATTATTGGACATTTATTGTATTGGGTATTTATAAACAATGGTGTATTTAGGATACATGTAAGCTATATCTTAGAGCATATATATATATATATATATATATATGTGTGTGAAAAGAATTTCTAAGGCTTCGCAACATCTTAGGTATATATATATATATATATATATATATATATATATATCTTAGAGAGTATATATATATGAAAAGATTTTCTAAGGCTTCGCAACATCTTAGGTATATATATATTATTTCACTATTGTATATACTAAGAAAATATAGATCTATTGTGTCATGGCTGATGAATCATAGATGATGACTAATAGTATAGTGTATAAACTATAAATACTCGCGAGTAAAGAATAGGATGATACGGTATTTTAAGTATACGTATATCATAGTTTTAATCTATATGATTATTTCTATTAATATAAATGATGTCATTTTATATTTCTATGAATTTTAATATAAGAGCACTAAACATCAATTCTGACATTATTAATATAAAAATCTGATATAAACTTATATATAGATATTTATTTGGTGATTCTTCAAAGGTCGCATGTGCAAACTGTAAACCATCGTACACCTACGCATGAGTCATCTCGCTATCAACATCCCGATAGGGGCCACACCGTAAACTGGTAATTATTGCCCTCTATACCAGTTTACCAGTGTACCAGTGAACTTAGAACACTGGTCCTTATTCACGCGGCGGATACGAAATCATAAATAAGTAATAGTTCATATTAATGCTAAGTGTATTATCACAGTTGTGTACATATATACGCATACACAAGTATATATATACATATATATATATATATATATATATATATATATCCGGATATATGGATATATATTAATAATAATCACTTTAGCAAAAACGTCAATAATGAATAATACATGATGTTTTCTTGAGTTATACATAACCTATAGATGGGTATGCAAGAAAACATCATGTATTATTCATTATTGACGTTTTTGAGAGTGATTATTAAAGTGATTATTATTTGTTATAGTTTTAATGTGGTTTTATGGGTTTATATAAAGCTATAGTTGGATTCAATACAATTTAATTTCATGGCATATTTAAAATATGTGAATATTTAGAGATATAGTATTCTTTATTGATACCAGATAACTTTAATCAATAAGTTATAATATTAGAAAACAATAACTGAAATAATTTAACAAAATTCCCATTTTTCAAAAAACCCGAACCCTATAATCTATAGATCTGTCTACAACTCCGGCCACATGTATTCGTCTACTTATGTAATAAGTATACTTATGTACTTCTAAATTACACTGAAGGGTTTCTTTTAAGGATATATTGACAATACACCTATAGGTGGTTGAAGTAATGTGGTTCTATTCATTTATTAAAGGCTTGTTCACAAGTATTAATAACTAGTTATTCAACCGTAAAAGTTTACAGTACTATCCATATACATACTGCATCCTGTCCTTTAGCATAATAATGACATGTTTCATTTGACCTACTTCACGCGAGACTGTTCATGCATATCTGCAGTGTCGATTATAAGCGGATGTTTAACGCGTGTAATTAGGTCAATATAGTGTATAAGAGACGGGGAAATAAGTTAATGAGGGATATATATCATTGACGTAAAGTATAATTAAAGCGTATACGCTAAGCATAAAGTATAACCTATACTATAGTAATGCATGGAAGTAAGTTTTGTTCTGCCTCATCTTAATATAGTATATGTTAGCGTACAAGTATTATAAATTTAAAAAAATAGCTCTTTATAATTTTAATAAATAGTCAAAGTCACTTACTTTTTAGAACATTTTTATATTTATATTTTATTTAATATTTTAAATTAATTACCCAAGAACTAATATTGTAATTATGGATGCTATAGATAATATGTACTATATCTTAATTGTATAAGTTATAAGAATATAGTATTTAAGAAAAGTATGCATTATTAAATAGATTTATTACGATAGAATACAAATAAAATTCACAAAATTCAAATAAATGTCCTCGTTAATAAACATAGAGGTAGCGAAATGTCAAGATTTTTTTTTTAATTATTATTTTTTTTAAATCTTAAACGCGTCACCAATTTTGAACCAAACTATATGTTTATTACTAAAATAGTGTCATGAACTATAAAATAGTATCATATATATATAGAATCTGTACTGTAGTGGTATGACCTTTAACATAAAACCACTGATAACGCACTCACACATACAGGCTGGCCGCAATCAGACCGTTCGCCGTAACGTACTAAGGACACTGGTCACTGTAGTCGTGTGCTACGTATTATGTCACACGATGAAGGCGTGTCTACATACCGCCTTCACTTTCGATGTGGACATAGACCTGAACGGGCGCCTCTATCGGGCAAGCATCGTACTAATGCTAGCTAACTCATGCGTTAACCCCGTCGTCTACACGTTCCAGTATCGCGACTATCAGACCGAGCTTAGACGTATGTTCTCTTATCGTAGGACTGGGCTCGGGGGTGGGGTTCATCTGGTGCCGTGTTGCTGGTTCCGGTCCGCTAGGGTACGCCACACCGATGATAGAACTCCCCCTGCCGGTAACATCCCCACTCGATTACGTAACACAAATTCATCGTCAACTTGCTCAAAGTTAGTAGTAGTAGTAGTAGTAGTTAGGTTAGTAGTAGTAGTAGTAGTTAGGTTAGTAGTAGTAGTAGTTAGGTTAGTAGTAGTAGTAGTTAGGTTAGTAGTAGTAGTAGTAGTAGTAGTAGTAGTAGTAGTAGTAGTAGTAGTAGTAGTAGTAGTAGTAGTAGTAGTAGTAGTAGTAGTAGTAGTAGTAGTAGTAGTAGTAGTAGTAGTAGTAGTAGTAGTAGTAGTAGTAGTAGTAGTAGTAGTAGTAGTAGTAGTAGTAGTAGTAGTAGTAGTAGTAGTAGTAGTAGTAGTAGTAGTAGTAGTAGTAGTAGTAGTAGTAGTAGTAGTAGTAGTAGTAGTAGTAGTAGTAGTAGTAGTAGTAGTAGTAGTAGTAGTAGTAGTAGTAGTAGTAGTAGTAGTAGTAGTAGTAGTAGTAGTAGTAGTAGTAGTAGTAGTAGTAGTAGTAGTAGTAGTAGTAGTAGTAGTAGTAGTAGTAGTAGTAGTAGTAGTAGTAGTAGTAGTAGTAGTAGTAGTAGTAGTAGTAGTAGTAGTAGTAGTAGTAGTAGTAGTAGTAGTAGTAGTAGTAGTAGTAGTAGTAGTAGTAGTAGTAGTAGTAGTAGTAGTAGTAGTAGTAGTAGTAGTAGTAGTAGTAGTAGTAGTAGTAGTAGTAGTAGTAGTAGTAGTAGTAGTAGTAGTAGTAGTAGTAGTAGTAGTAGTAGTAGTAGTAGTAGTAGTAGTAGTAGTAGTAGTAGTAGTAGTAGTAGTAGTAATAGTAGTAGTAGTAGTAGTAGTAGTAACCTGTAACCTGTAACCTAATGTTTTAGGCACTGCCATCAACTTCATCAGAAATTTTCGGCCGTGCATTAAATGTTGACTAGTTGTTATTAGGATAAGCCAAAGAGAAAAGATATGTCTTAAGCTTATTTTTGAATAACATGGTTGATTGAATAGAACGAATGTTATAAGGAAGTCTATTCCAGGCTATAGGTGCAGATATTGAGAAGGCTCTCTTTTGTTTTATGGATACATTACGCAAATCTGGTATGACTAGAGTATACTTGAGGCAAAGTCGTATTGGGCGTGATGATGTATAGGGAGTAAGTAGAGTATGTAAGTAGTCAGGTTGGCTGTGATGAGTGGCATGATGGGTTAGCATACATATTTTATATATTATTCTGTATTTAATTGGGAGCCAGTGTAATATTTTCATGTAAGGTGATATGTGTGTTCTAGAGAATTTATTTATATTGTATATGAGTCTGACTGCTGAATTTTGCAAAAGTTGTAGTTTATGTAGTAAATAATCCGGTATACCATTAATAATCGAATTACAGTAATCTAATTTAGGTAGAATAAGAGATGTTATAAGTAGTTTAGCAATTTCAGTGGATATTGAAAGTCTAATAATTTTTATAGTGTATAATATAAAATTTACTGATTTAATTATATTGGAGATCTGATGTGTAAATGATAATGTGGTGTCTAATATAATTCCTAGATTACGGGCTGATCTGGAGTAAGGTATACAATCATTACCAATATATATATTTGGAATAGTGGACTTATTTGATAAAGAAATATGGAGTGCAATGGTTTTTGAGCTATTCAGTGAGAGAGAGTTTGAGTTTAGCCATGTTCGTATATCCTCAAGGCAGTTGTTGAGTATAGGTATATCTTTAGTAGGGTCTTTTAAAATCATATATACTTGTAGGTCATCTGCATAGGAATGGTAGCCAATATTTGGATATTTATTAAAAATATCAAATATTGGGATCATGTATATATTGAAGAGTATTGGTCCGAGAACAGATCCCTGCGGTACACCATGATGGATTGACCGAGGTGTGGATGTCAGAGAATCAATCTGAATAGAAAAATATCTATTTTGAAGATATGATTTGAACCATTCAAGAGCGGTTCCATTTATACCTATAGACTGAAGTCTTAACATTAAAGTGCTATGATCTAAGGTATCGAATGCTGCTGAAAGATCTAATAGTATGATCACAGAGCTATGTTTATTAAAGGATGCACGCTGAAGGGAATTAATAATATAGACAAGAGCTGTTTCGGTATTTTTCTTTTTAGTATAAGCACTCTGAAATTTATTGAGGATTTTGTTACTGAGTATATAGTCATTAAGTTGAATAGCTACAACTCTTTCAAGTACTTTAGAAATATACGAGAGATGTGATATCGGCCGGTAGCTCGCGAGCAGTGATTTATCCAAGTCAGGTTTTTTAATAGTAGGAGTAACATTAGCTAACTTCATACACGAAGGTACTGAGCCAGATATAATTGATTCTTCGATTATTTCCTTATAGTACATAACAATATAAGGTATCAGCTTATGTAAGAGGGTGACAGGAATGGGGTCAAGGGAACATGTTGATTTCACAGACAGGAGAAGCTTCTCAACCAGCGAAGTAGATGGAAGGTTCAGTAATGAAAGAGAATATGGAGGGATGGTTGGTACATATGATAAAGGGGAGGGAAGAGATGTAATAATGTCATTTACTTTAGCGGTAAAGAATATATCAAAGTTATTAATATTATCTAATATAGAAGTATCTGGAAGAATACGTCGATTAAGGCGCCCTAGTAGTGTATTGGATATTTTAAATATTTTCTTATAGTCTTTTCCTGCGTTAGTAAGTAGATCAGTATAATAATTTTCTTTCGTTGTTTTGAGTAAACTACGATATTGCTGTCTGCATAGTAAAAATATGTCAAAGTCGGTAGTAGATTTAGATCTACGCCAGCATTTTTCGGCTTTTCGTAGTTTTCGTTTTTCGGTGACAAGATTATTATTAAACCATTTTGAGTTATCACGTACTATAATCGACTTTTGTTTAATAGGTGCATGAACATCAAGAGTAGAGGAAAGAATATAGTCAAAATGGGATAAAGTTTTGTTGTTACCACAAATGTAAATATTATTAATAAAGTCTTCCATAAATTTTGAAATATCAATTTTAGCAATATTTCTAATTTTAATAGTTTTTGATAGGCGGGTTGGCTTAGGGACATGGATATTAAAAAGGACAATGTAGTGGTCAGTTATAAGGTTATGAGTTACAGTGTTGGAAATTATATCAGATGATTTATTTGATATAACAAGATCAAGAATATTGTTTGCTGTATGTGTAGGGGTAGTGACTTTTTGGGACAAATTGTGTGATTCAAGTATATCGTAGAGATGTCGAGAATTATGTGAAGTAGAGGTGATAGGAATATTAAAATCACCGGTTAGAATTGTTTTAGGAGTTAATGCGTAAAGTAGAGTATCGAGTTCTTCAATAAAATGAGGAATAGATTGATGCGGTGGTCGGTAGATGGTTATTATTGTAAGTGGAAGTGAGTTATTGGGATGAAATGTGCATGAAAAAGCCTCGGAATGTTCAAGAGAAAGGTCTTTATAGCTTATTAGCTTAATACACTTGTTATATAATACACCTAATCCTCCACCAAAGTGGGAACTAGGTCTTGGAAGGTGAACGAAGCTTAATGTATTTGTGTTTAATGTGGCAATTATGGGGGTATCATTAAGATTAAGCCATGTTTCTGTAATACACATAATATCTAAGTTAAGATCAGTAAATAATTCGATTATAAGATCAGCTTTATTTCTGATAGAGCAAACATTAAGTGTTGCGGCCTTAATATTGGATAAGTGTGGAATTTTATATGGTGCAGAGGACATATTTATATTGGAGATGGTAGGTAAGGGACAGGGTTGGTTTATGATGTGTAGTGAGGATGAATGAGATTGGTGAATGATACTGGTAGGAATGGTGAAGGTCGAGGATATTGATCTGATGTGGTTGTCATGGGTGGTTATATGTCATTGTGTGTGTTGGTCATTGACTAAGTCAATTTTATTTGTATTATGTTTGGTCTGTATATATACTTCATAAGAAGTCTTCCATGTTTTGAAATCATATTCTGTAATATTTATGGGATTACAGGACCAATCTATTTTTGAGTTCTTAGTTTGACGTAGCTCAAATGTATTATTATAATTATTATAGGTGCACCTAGTGCCAGTTGGTGTTAAACTTTCTTTTATGGCATGATATATAACTCTACCTCTGAATATTTCATTGCCTGAGCGTTGTTCTCGTATATAAAGATGGGAGAATCGGGGGTCTTTTTTAATATGGTTCACATTGGAATGAAATGTGTATAGAGAGTTAGGTGAGTTGAAGTATATTACACATATTGAGTTTATAAATTTGTATGAGGTCAGAGAGTTTTTAGACATATTTAAATATGAAAGTATTTTATATACGAAGTTAATATTTCTTTCATCTTCATTCAGATGTTCAATAACAAGAGAATTAGATGGAGTAGTATTAATTACAGGTATAGTAGTATTAACTTTGTTTATGGGCATGTATGGGCTTTGTCGTACAGCTGAAGAGTATGATATATTTAAAGGATGAGTAGGTGGTGGAAAGTGTTGTTTTGGGGGGTTAGGTATTATGTGTTTATATATCGTACTGGTATTATTTACTAGTTTACATATATTATTTAATATCTTATCTTGTTTATCAAGACGGATAAGGATATCCTTTGTGGAGGATTCGATATTGTTTATTTCACCTTTAAATGTATTTAAAGGTAGAGGGCAACTTGGTTGAATAGAGTTACCAATGCATGTATTACATCTAAATAAGAAAGATGGTGACTCAAGTATTGATGTAGGTTGCTAGATACCCATGCATTAGGTGTACTACCATAAGGGTGAAGACACTCATAATGCACAATGATATCGCATATACATGTGACATATTTATCATGTTCATTAACTTTATTACAGTGAACACATAATTTGTTATCCATGGTTAGGTATTATATATTAATTGATGTATGTTTATAAATCAGTGTATGCTAATATACATGTACTGAATGATACACACATAAAGTAATACTATATACAGTGTAAGATAAACAAAAATGTATATGAGTGTATATGAATGTATATTAATGTGTATGAATGTATATGAATGTATGTGAATGTATATAATGTATATGAATGTATATATATAATGTATATGAATAATGTAAGAATATAATAATAGTGCAATGATGGTATGAATAGAGATTATGAATTGAAATAATAGAACAAATAAAAATGTAAACAACAATATAATGGAAATGTTATGCTCCAGTGATTTTGAGAAATTTTTAAATATGAATGATATAAAGTTGAAATAAACCAAAAAGTAGTGAATGAAAAAAATAATTAATGAGTAAATAATGTGTGTTATATGTTTATAGGTGTGATGATTATATTATATTCGTGGATGACTTATCTGAATATCGGATTAGGCAGGCTAAATTAATTTGAATTTAAATTGATGTTTAGCAGAATAATGATAAACAGGAAGTAGTAGTAGTAGTAGTAGTAGTAGTAGTAGTAGTAGTAGTAGTAGTAGTAGTAGTAGTAGTAGTAGTAGTAGTAGTAGTAGTAGTAGTAGTAGTAGTAGTAGTAGTAGTAGTAGTAGTAGTAGTAGTAGTAGTAGTAGTAGTAGTAGTAGTAGTAGTAGTAGTAGTAGTAGTAGTAGTAGTAGTAGTAGTAGTAGTAGTAGTAGTAGTAGTAGTAGTAGTAGTAGTAGTAGTAGTAGTAGTAGTAGTAGTAGTAGTAGTAGTAGTAGTAGTAGTAGTAGTAGTAGTAGTAGTAGTAGTAGTAGTAGTAGTAGTAGTAGTAGTAGTAGTAGTAGTAGTAGTAGTAGTAGTAGTAGTAGTAGTAGTAGTAGTAGTAGTAGTAGTAGTAGTAGTAGTAGTAGTAGTAGTAGTAGTAGTAGTAGTAGTAGTAGTAGTAGTAGTAGTAGTAGTAGTAGTAGTAGTAGTAGTAGTAGTAGTAGTAGTAGTAGTAGTAGTAGTAGTAGTAGTAGTAGTAGTAGTAGTAGTAGTAGTAGTAGTAGTAGTAGTAGTAGTAGTAGTAGTAGTAGTAGTAGTAGTAGTAGTAGTAGTAGTAGTAGTAGTAGTAGTAGTAGTAGTAGTAGTAGTAGTAGTAGTAGTAGTAGTAGTAGTAGTAGTAGTAGTAGTAGTAGTAGTAGTAGTAGTAGTAGTAGTAGTAGTAGTAGTAGTAGTAGTAGTAGTAGTAGTAGTAGTAGTAGTAGTAGTAGTAGTAGTAGTAGTAGTAGTAGTAGTAGTAGTAGTAGTAGTAGTAGTAGTAGTAGTAGTAGTAGTAGTAGTAGTAGTAGTAGTAGTAGTAGTAGTAGTAGTAGTAGTAGTAGTAGTAGTAGTAGTAGTAGTAGTAGTAGTAGTAGTAGTAGTAGTAGTAGTAGTAGTAGTAGTAGTAGTAGTAGTAGTAGTAGTAGTAGTAGTAGTAGTAGTAGTAGTAGTAGTAGTAGTAGTAGTAGTAGTAGTAGTAGTAGTAGTAGTAGTAGTAGTAGTAGTAGTAGTAGTAGTAGTAGTAGTAGTAGTAGTAGTAGTAGTAGTAGTAGTAGTAGTAGTAGTAGTAGTAGTAGTAGTAGTAGTAGTAGTAGTAGTAGTAGTAGTAGTAGTAGTAGTAGTAGTAGTAGTAGTAGTAGTAGTAGTAGTAGTAGTAGTAGTAGTAGTAGTAGTAGTAGTAGTAGTAGTAGTAGTAGTAGTAGTAGTAGTAGTAGTAGTAGTAGTAGTAGTAGTAGTAGTAGTAGTAGTAGTAGTAGTAGTAGTAGTAGTAGTAGTAGTAGTAGTAGTAGTAGTAGTAGTAGTAGTAGTAGTAGTAGTAGTAGTAGTAGTAGTAGTAGTTGTAGTAGTAGTAGTAGTAGTAGTAGTAGTAGTAGTAGTAGTAGTAGTAGTAGTAGTAGTAGTAGTAGTAGTAGTAGTAGTAGTAGTAGTAGTAGTAGTAGTAGTAGTAGTAGTAGTAGTAGTAGTAGTAGTAGTTAGTAGTAGTAGTAGTAGTAGTAGTAGTAGTAGTAGTAGTAGTAGTAGTAGTAGTAGTAGTAGTAGTAGTAGTAGTAGTAGTAGTAGTAGTAGTAGTAGTAGTAGTAGTAGTAGTAGTAGTAGTAGTAGTAGTAGTAGTAGTAGTAGTAGTAGTAGTAGTAGTAGTAGTAGTAGTAGTAGTAGTAGTAGTAGTAGTAGTAGTAGTAGTAGTAGTAGTAGTAGTAGTAGTAGTAGTAGTAGTAGTAGTAGTAGTAGTAGTAGTAGTAGTAGTAGTAGTAGTAGTAGTAGTAGTAGTAGTAGTAGTAGTAGTAGTGATTCACTACTCGATTTACAGGGTCAACGAGTTCACTAAATATCAAGATAACCTCAAGATAACACTGGAGTCAATTGAAACCAGCGCGGCACATTGAAACCAGCGATGCACGGCTATAACAATGTTGCGATATATCGATAATATTGCGTAATAGTTATATTAATAGAAATATTATCGACGTAACCGTACAGCCAATACTATAATTACGTCTGTTTTCCAATAAAATACAAAATATATTTTATATATTATATATCCTATTTATATATTATATAAGTATGTATAGGTATACCTATATATATATATATATATATATATATATATTTAAATTGCTCATTAGCAACTATTATAACGCATATTGTCCAATAAAAATGTGGTGTTTACACAATATATTGTTCGAATAATCGCTCGTGTTTATCTACTTAAACGTATTCTTATTATGATTGCGTCATTACTATTATTTTTATATTCTACAACATTGAAGCCATTATCGGAATAGTTAATTTTAAAATATAAATATTTAAATATATTTTTAATTCGAATAAATTATTGTATATGAGTTTCATTGAATATACATAAATATTAGCCCATGGCGTACCACTATGGGCGCCGGAACAGGGGGGGGTTTGGGGGGTTGCAACCCCCTCTGGCAAAATAATGGAGGGGTTTTGATACCTAAAACCCCCCCTGCCATTTAGGTAAAATGAAGAATTTTTCTTATGACTTTGGAAAACCAGGAATCGATTGTGATTAGATACATTGATGAAAATCTAAAAGTACAAGAAAAATGTATAGGATTTTATTCATCTACATCAAGTATTGGCGAATCTATTGCAAATATTCTGAAAGACACCATTATTCGTCTCGGTCTATCCATGTTTAATTTACGTGGACAATGTTATGATGGTGCGTCTAATGTGTCGTAAGCTGTATAGGAACACAAGCCCTGATACAAAAAGAACAACCTTTGGCATATTACACACATTGTAGTTCTCATCCCCTAAATCTTGTTTGTAAATCTGTTGCTCAATGTAAAGCTTTACTTGGTTCTCTATCCATTGTGAATGATATTGGTGTTCTTTTTAGAAAATCTGGAAAATGTCGCAATTTATATCAATCTATTGATAATAATAAAACCAGATTCAAATAAATACGCCCTACAAGGTGGACAGTCAGATGTAAGGCTATATCAGTAGTCTTAAAAACTATTTAGATATTATAAATGCATTAGAAAAACTGACAATGGCAAGAGGAAATAGTACTGAACTAATCGCAAAAGTATATTCATATAAGAATACTCTACTAGAAACATCTACATATATTTCATTAAATATAGATTTTGATATATTCACTTTATTAGAAAAATTGGGTAGTGTTACCTATAGCTTATACTAATTATTCTTGATTACAGAAATATATATTTATATTAATTATATTAATTTATATTTATATTAAAAGTATAAGTTATAAAATATATTTCATTAGATAAGTGTAATTGGATCAAAGGCTACTATCAGTGAAGATGTTATTTTACTCATTAATATGTTAATGTTAATGTTAATGTTAATCGACACAGTAGGAACAAACGAATGAATTATCACATTTATTTAGAAAATATTTTAAAAGAATCTGAAAATCTATATTTGCTACCATTACGTAATCCTAGAAAACGTAAAATTCCATCAAAGTTTGTATCATATATTAATATATATATATATATATATATATATATATATAATCTTATTTATTTGTAATTATAAATATTTTTAGACTTGTTAAGGGCCAGCACAACACCCTGAGTTTAACATGGTGGAGATAGGAAAATCATGCAATACTAAAAATAGATTCAATCTATGTATACTTCAAAATATCAACACATTTTTTTTATATATTATATAACTAATATTTATCTAAATATATAACTATCAACTATGAGATTTAGATTATTAAAATTATATTAAAAATAGACTAACATAATAGCTATTTCTAGAAAAAAATATGTAAGAAATTTAAATAAAATATAAAAAATATTATTTATCATTGAATAATGTATTAGTTTATATATAGTATATAGTTATATCTGAAGAGTAACATAATATTAATATACTGTGAAAATTTCATGTCAGTTGAATAAGTATTACTATAATCGAAAGTGGTTCAAACATAGATGGTAACAGTTTTTTTAATTCAGAGATATTCACGTTTTAAAAATTAGATATTAGAAAAAATCATCATATTTATAGGAACTATTTTTCAGCTCGTATTTATAAATGCTTATTTATATCACTTTTAAGTATTTTTATACACTGTGCGATATATCATTGTAAAGAGAAATAATCAAATATTATGATTATTATATAAAAAATATTAAAAAAAAGAATATTTTATTTTTAAAATCAGGGTGTTGCGCTGGAAATGGAAAAGAAAGCAATGTTTATTACAACATCAATGATATCAATATTATACTGAGGTTGTACACAAATAATCTATTTATTTAATATTTTGTTAATAATAAAACATTAGAAAAGAACACATTGAAATATATAATATCCTTATTACTGAATTAAATCAAAGATTTTTGAAAAATAATCAAAGTATAATTTCATATGAAAAATTATTATCGCCATTATTAAATACAAATATAATTGATTATTCTGAAGTAAGTATACTTAATTAAGGATATATATGTATCTGAAAAATTAATAAAACATAATATAGAATATTTACTATATTACAAATACAATATTCTATATTATATTTTATTAATTTTCAAATAAATAAATATCCTGAATTAAGTGTTCAAGTTTTAAAACTCGAACTATCTATGTTCAAGAACCATTTCAATTCTCAATATTTAAAAGATTCAGTAGAGAATATGATCAATGCAAAATAATTATTTGTAGGTATGTACTAGTGCTGTAAATGATGCTCAAATCTAAAGCATGATGCAGTCTCAGTCTCAGTTACCTAAAGTCTCGGTTGATCAATTCGTCTCGGGCTCGTTTTGTTAGAGTCTCGGCTCGGCTCGGCTCGGGCTCGTTTGGCTAGAGTCTCGGCTCGGCTCGGGCTCGTTTTTTTTTCCGAAAATGAAAGTATCGGCTCGGCATCAATAACCAAAAGTCTAGGCTCGGCATCAAAAAGCTCGGTATTGTGTATACCAATAGATGAAATTTACATTATTATTCACTGAATTGCGAAGTTGGGGCAGATTATTTTTTTAAATTGATGTAAATGTGAAATATATAACAATTATTATTAAAATGTAATTTCAAAAAAACATCATTTCGGCTCGGTATGATTTTGTAAAAGTCTCAATTCGGTCGGGCTTATTTAGCTAGAGTCTCGGTTCGGCTCGGGCTCGTTTTGCTAGAGTCTCGGCTCGGCTCGGATTCGTTTTTTTCCCGAAAATTAAAGTCTCGGCTCGGCATCAAAAACCAAAAGTCTCGGCTCAGCATCAAAAGCTCGGCATCATTTACATCACTAGTATGTACTAATATATATATATATATATTATATATTTATTAATTTATATTAATTATTTTTATAGAAACAACAAAATTAATAAATTTATTGATGGTACAACCAAGTACGTCAGTGTCCTGTGAGAGGAGCTTTTCTATGTTAATGTTAATGTTAAGAAGATTGAAGACGTGGTTAAGGTCACAAAGCACACATCAAAAATAAACATATTGGCTATATGCAATGAACATCAGGATATATTAGATTCTATTGACAACAATAAATTGATAAAAGAATTTTGCCAAAGATATAATTGTAGAAAAATTGTTATCAGTATAACATAATAAATATATAAACTATTTTGGGATTTATTCTTGTTATAATAAACATATTTATTTAAAATATTCTAGATATGTTCATTATGGGATTCATATTTTATTAATTAACTCAGTATAATTATAATTATATGTTTTAACATTTAAAATAAATCATAATTTGTACTCTATTATATGTTACAAGATATATTTTAAAATAATGACTATAATGACTGTCTAGTATTTAGGGTATTTAGTTGATAAATTATACTTATTTCTTAAAACCCCCCCTGGGAAAAACTAGTTCCGGCGGCTATACGTACCACCATATTTGGTGTTATTATAAAATCCATGTATTAATATTTAATAATCATCATTCATTTGATCACATCTCCTCTTTATATTAAACAGCGGTTATGGGTAATATAATCATTGATATCATAGAGATATTCTCCGTAACAGTAGGTTAATCTATATGGTGCTTTAAAATACACCTTCGTCTGATTAATGTCTTAGACATATACTTAAAGCAAGGATAATATATATTGTAGTTATGTAATCAGTATGTCAGACATTAAGAGTGTTAACATAATCATTACATTTAAAACAGCAATGACTATTTATTTACGATTATGTATATAATTGTAATTTAAATTATTTAATAATTTATAATATATATTAAATAATTATAATCAATTGATATAGATGTATAGTATAGAATATACATAATATACACACACACACATATATATATATATATATATATATATATATATATATATATATATATATGTAATAGTATATACACTGTATATAGGGACAAGTATCCGAATACGGACTATCGGTATCTCAGAAACCATAAATCCTATACAAAAAATGTTTAATGAATAAAATATTCATAATTATATAAATATTCTAAATAAGTATATTTTATACCTATACGTATATGTTAACTTAAAACCTTCTCAAGCATATACAATTGTATTACTTTAAAATATAACAATATATTATAATAACTAAAGTATTTTGAACAATATATAATTGCTTTATTTGTTTTCAAATATTAATTAAGTTATAAGCATATATCTAGAGGTCATATACATCCCTAATACGGACACCCTATAGGGTATACCAATATCATACCATGGTATTGGAGGTATATGCAGCGTGCAACGTGTGTTAACTATTCTAATACATAACAAGCACGTGGTGCGTTATGATATTAATAGCATACATTTATGTGAATACTTCATTTATATACTACTTTACTGTTAATTATTAATATATTAATAAGAATAATAATAATGATATTTATTTATTGAAATCTCATATAGGAAATTAATAAATTAAATACTAATTAAATTATTCATAAATTAATTATAAATAATGTAATTTTAATGTATATGATTGGTTCATCACTAATATATAGTATATTCTATGGTATATAGGGTGTCCGCATTATAACATAGTGTCCGTGTTGGAACATGGATACCGAATACGGACACCCCTGTTATCTATTGAATAAAACGATTAAATAAAATTATAAATCACAATAATATCTATAATCATATAATATATATACTCTAATTTTTGAATATAAATATTGAGTAATATAATGTTAAGACCATTTATCAAAGTGTGCCTATGTGTATTAGGTGCGGTCCACTTTCCCCTCCACCAGTTGTATACCGGTAGCACGATACTAATAGAGATTGTATTATTATTATGTAATACTTATCTTATAAAAGCTAACAAATATATTGGTTATATTTACTCATGATTATGTTACAATAAACTATCATTACATTTAATTAAAACTTCTTATACTATATTTGGTCAACATAAACCTTATGTTTTCAATATTTCATTAAATGGTATACTTATTAAATGTCAAAATGAATTTAAATTTCTAGGTATTATCATTGATAATAAACTTTCTTGGAAACCGTATATTACTTTATTAGCCTCCAATTTATCTAGAATTGTAGCTGTCTTTTATAAACTGCGTAATAAAATTAATATAAAATCATTAATTTTATTATATATCGCTCTATTTCACTCTAGATTAAGTTATTGTTGTTCGTCATGGGGCTCTAATTATAAATCAGTATTACACAAAATTATTGTATTACAAAACAAGGTACTTAAATGTATTTATAAACTACCCCAGAGAACTAATATCAACTTTATTTATAAAAGACATAATATATTGAAAATAGTTGACTTAGTAAAGTCACATTTATTAAAAAATACACATTATGCTTTTAATAGAGTCTATAGAACTAAACTATTACAAAAGTTTGTACTTTGTTCAAACAGTTGTACTAGGGCTAAAAATAGATGTATTATACCGAAATGTAGAATTAATATTAGTTGTTATGCTGTACATTATGCAAGTATTCAATTATGGAATAATCTAAGTAACAAATTAAAAATTATAAAACCTATTAAGTTATTTATAAAAAAATTAAAAATTTCTTACCTAACTATTTACTAATTATATTTTATTGTACATGTTTGATGGACTAATGGTGACTATTCAAGCTGATTGATAGAAGTGGAACAGATCCTCAAAGAAATTATTTTTATTTTATTTGTTTTCTTTTATTAAGCTCCGTGATTATTTATTTATTATTATGAATTACTAATATGTAATATTAGATGGATTAACATAGGGATTATATTTCTGATTGTTTGAAACGCTAAATAAATCACTGAGTATTACACTCCTGGGTGTGGGCTACCCATATGGGATTTAGGCAACCCCGAAGCTTCCTTCACTTATATATTCCCTTTGATTATCCTTCTATACACATACATGTTTGAATGTATTATATGTAATTGCATTATTATTTACTCTGGCCAAACACCTCAAAAGTAAATTTTGTTTAGCCATTTATTGTTAAAAATCAAATTTTTTTGCAATAATAAATTATCCTTATTTTACTTACTTTAAATGATAAATATAATATTATGCATATATATATATATAGGGGCGTCTGAATGATATTTTATATGGGGGGCTATTTATTTTTATTTTATATTATATATCCTATTATTTATTAATATAATTACTAATTAATATCTTATTAATATAGGATACCTCTTTAGTCTATGTTAATATGCAATTAATAATATTAATTTTTATAACAATACTTAATTTGAAAACTGAGTTAAAATAAATATATAACATTATAAAATGTATTATTATATAGATATAGATTTTCTAAAAGTGCCGGGAAATATTTTTTGAATTTCAGAAGGTTGTTCCATCATGTATATGTTTGCCTCGTCTATGGTATTACAAATATTGATTGATTTGAAAATAGATAATTCCATATTTAATCTTTCAATCGATAATTCTTCATAAATTTTGTTATTCACATATGTTTAGTGTCGCAAAGAGAGAGAGATCCAAATTAATAGGATTAATAAGATTAATCTAAAAAATAAACCGCCCTTTCATAAATTATATTATTTTTTAATAATGATTCCATTAATTTATAATAATGTATAAATAATGTTTCCTTAGTATCACATTTGGTTTTTATTTTCATCATTATGGAATCAAATAATTCAGTATATTGTATTATGTAAATATTAATGATACAGAATATTAACATATTAACTGATCATATCTAAGCACATTATTATATTAATATAACATTAATAATGTTGTATTATATTATCTAGATTATATACATAGTCTTTTGAAATTTCATTAATATTCAACCTACATATTTATAATAATTTATATTATATTTATTATCATTATTCTCTGAATTAGATATACTTAAAATTAAATTAGATATATTTAAAATAAAAATAAATTATTATAATATTTTATTATAAACATTTATTATAAGTTATGTTGTATTATATAATATGTTTTATATAATATGTTTATACAATTAATTTATTAATCTTGAATCAATATAAAACATAAAATACTTTTGTTTCTATCTCTTGAATGAATGTGCAAATTATTTCTATAATTATTCAATTTAATTAGAATAATCTTTACTGTATTATGTGATAATTTATGTTTATTTATTATTGATAATTATTATGATTATATAATTATAATCGTGTATGCTTTAAAGTATATTTTTATAAATTGTACCTCAAAGAGTATTTGTTGGTATCATGAAATATTTCAATATCATATCCAAGCTTTCGTGAAAAGTATTTTTGTGGAAATTAGAAACGGCAATATTTTAACAGAGGACTCAGAAATAGTCAAAAGATGGACAGCATAGTGCAAAGAACTCTAACTATACAATAAATCCAGATGAAAATATATATATATATATATAAGTATACTTAATAATAATCGAGGTGCGTGCGTAGAAGAGAACTTGCTGATTTTAAAATCAGAAGTAGAACATACAATACGAAGTCTAAAAAGGAAAATCAATTGATATAGATAACATTCCAAGTGAAATAATTATAAACGGCTATTCACAAATGGTAATAACAATGAATTTACTTTGCCAGAAGATATGGGTTAAGAAAGAATGGCCCTATGAATGGGCACAATCTTTAATTATTCCAATACCAAAGAAAGGTGACCCAAGAAAGTTCAACAATTATAAAAATATTAGCCTGATATCACACCCAAGCAAGATCATGCTGATAATTATTTTAAATCGACTCAATCCAATAGAAGAATATATCCTAGCTGAAGAGAAAGCAGGTTTCAGAAAGAAAAGAAGCACAATAGAACATATAGTAAACTGCAGAATTATGGCAGAGAAACATATTGAAAATGGAAGATAATTATAACATAACTTTGTTGACTTCAAAAAATCATTTGATCGAGTCTGGCACGGAGGATTATGGAAAATAATGAGCAAATATTATTCCAATTATCGAACATCTTTATAAAAAAAACAAACAGTACCGATTTGGTTAACAACAAAATAGGGACCTTCTTTAATACATCGGTAGAAGTACGACAAGGATGCCTTTATCGCTAACACTCTTTAAAAATTTCCAATAAAAGAATCCTGGGGATTACCTACAGAGAAAGAAAAACAAATTATGATGTTTACCAAATAATTGTTGAATGCATAGGTCAAGTTGAGCATCTCCTATCAAAAGTAAAGAGAAGGAAAATGTAATATTTTGGTCACACGATGCGTTATGATAGTCTGAATAAAACTGTGATACAAGGTTACGTTTTTGGTAAAATAAGAAGAGGATGATCCAGAAAAAACTGGATGGATAACATAGTGGAATGGGCGGGGTCATAAATGGATCTGACCCAACTACTAGAGGCTACACGGAACCGTGATGGATGGATAAGAACTTGTGTTGCAGCAATTCATATACCCCTACTATCAAAAGGGACTTAGTAAGTAAGTAAACCCAAGCTTTCAAATATCAAACTAGAAAAATTCATAAAAAAAATATGTGACTTATTCATATTTTTTAATAATAAATGTTCAATATATTTTTGGTCATTGGTAATGTAATCTAATTCTTTATATTCTTTCAGTGCATCTATTAAACCACTATATTAATCAAATGTTGTTTTAATACATGATTTTTGCAGTCCATCATGTAGAGCATATTCGTGTCACTGTCTTAACTTTGTTATTATTAGTATTGTATACATTCCGGAATTTGATAGTTTGTTCATAAAATAATCCCTAATCATGAACCACTCTCTAAGCTTTTCTTATATTTATATTATTATCTAATAAATATGCTATTAAGTTTGTGGGATGAGCTCCACAGTGTGTATATAAATCTAATGTCTGTCTAGTCACTATTATAGTCTTTACACCATTATATTTACCAGACATATTAGTGGACCGTCATATGAATGTCCTCTCAATTTAGAAATAGGCCAGTTAAGATGTTCAAGTTCAGATAAAATTAAATTTTCTATACCTTCCCAAGTTGTAGCCTCAGTAATATTGCATATTCCTATGTATATTTCTTTAATTTCTAGTTATGATGTCAAATAACGAACCTCCGAAATATACTTCTCACTTCCGTGTATATCTTGAATTCCATCACATTAGATCGAGAAAGTACCATTAATATATATATCAATAAAATATTTAATAATTCCATTTTATATATTTGAATAATTTCATTCTGAATATCACCAGATAACAATTATCTCTCATAAATATTATCATATTTCATGGAGGGGGGGGGGCAAACATTAATTAGCCCCCAACCCCCATATTTTTGGTAAAATTCTTTATCAAAAATGTGTATTAACAAAGACAATATACTAGATTTAATTTATATATATATATATAGAATTTATTATAACCCACATATCATGGGGGGGGCAAAACATACTTAGCCCCCCCCATATTTTTGAATGGGGGGGTCCGATACCCCCTCCCCCCCCCCTGTTCCGACGCCCCTATATATATATATATATATATATATATAGATATATATATATTATGTATATATATATATATGTTGGTTCTCAAATTATGGGTCGTGAGTCACGACTCATGACCAACAAAAGGGAAATGATACTTTTTCAAATGAGATAGGCCTACAAACATATTAGCATACATAATATACATTGATCTTAGCATAAAAGGCTGAGAAAATAAATAATATTAGGTATCATAAATTATAATATTTTGATATTAGCAAAAATGCCATGAAAATAAATATTATTTTATTTTAAACTATTAAATATTCTTAGTATCATATATAATATATACTTATATATTAGCCAAAGGGAAGAGAAAATAAAAAGGTTTATATTTATATTAATTAATATTCGTTGTATCATATATACACTGATCTTAGACAAAAGACAGAGGATCAATATTATAGGCCTATATTCATCTTAGCCAATACGCCGAGAAAATAAATATTCTCATATTTTGAACCTATTTAATATTCTTAGTATTATAATAATAATAGATATATTAATCAATCTTATATAAATCAATTCAACATATCCTCGTAAATAAATATTACATGTACTGTTATCATATCATATGGGGTTTCATTAAAATAGTATATGTTATATCTTTATTAGCCATGTATTATTGATAAGTTATATATTATACTCATTTACTAATATATTTCTCTTCTCTATAGGATTTCATCTTCTCTTCCCTATATAATACTTATTGTATTTATCAATTATTAATAATCATATAACTTTATATTTATAATTGGTATTGTATACCCATTTAATTATTATTAGCTCTATAGCCAAATCTATTCTGCAGGAAATGGTAGAAGGCAGAGGGAAAAGGCTGACCACAAATAACATGAAGGGATGCATCTGATTGCATCTATCGATGGCTTTCTACATGATCCATTGGACCCCACTAGATGGAATAAGGAATGCTTGTCGAATTCACGCTTTCCCCCTACGATTATTATGTCACAACACAAATTAACTAAGTGAATAATTATTATGATAGAGCCATTTATAATAAATATATTTGTATATCTTATTACTGTTATTAAATAAGTACATTGTATTATACAACATTAATAAACATATAATATAACGTATACACTTTGAAGATAATAAGCTTACAAAGAAGAATATGTTGAAATTATGGCACAAATATATGTCATATATGCTTATATAACCTAAATTAAATCTAATTTAAAATTTAAAAACCTATAATATAAAAAAATATTTTATTGTTATATATGCCATATGTTTTTATATTTATAATAATATCACTTAATTAAGCAATATGTATGTTTATGTAATATTACATAAATCGTAATGTATATTTTCTAATAATTTGATGTTTTACACTACATCATATATAATAACATTATACTAACATACCTAATTAGTTAACTTTGTAATGTTATGCCCATTCCTGATGTAAGATAATATGATTTATATGAATATGATCTTAAGATGTATTTATAAATATTTAGACATAGTTTTAGAGGTGTATTTAAAAATGTATTTAAATAGATTATTTCATTTTTGAATATTTCTCTATAATAAATATTTAATTTGTTTATAAATTATGATTATATATATATACATATATATATATATATATACTAAATATATATACTAAATATATATACTAAAATCTATATAATAAATATTTAATTTGTTTATAAATGATGATTATATATATACATATATATATATATACTAAATACTGAAATAATCTAACTTATCTGTAAATATTTAGCTATGAAAAAATGAATATATTAAATATTATATTAATTTAAATCATAATCAATTTAAGATTTATATATTTATAAAAGAAATAAATAACAATTTTAGAAAACTGATCAATTTTATATTTTGTATTATCCAATTATATTCATATATTTACTATATAGGGGAAAGTCCCCGATTACCGAACCCTAAATTATTATTTGTAATAACTTATTAAATATTAAATATATTTATATGACATTTTTTAATTAGGGTAATATTATGGTAATGAATAATGTGGCTATTTTAAATGTTTGATATAATTATATTTACAAGAATAAACAGGGGGGTCGGTAATCGGATACATGTGCCTAATACCGACCCCCTTCTCCTATTACCGACCCCCTAAAATAATATTGGTATAATTAATTGTAGTATAATAATATCCAATAAAATAATAGATATACATAAATATAATGAATTATAACATGCAAGCAATATATTTTTTATTGAATTTATGTTTTAATAGTAATATTAAATTTAAATTTAAACTTTATAGTAATTATATTAAAATATTGTATATTATTATTTATTATTTATTTATTAATCAGTATGTATATAATCAACTGGAATCATGAATACTAAATCTATATCAATGATACATAAACAATTTACGACAAATTTTAAAGTAAAATACGGATCTATTTTATTGGATATCATAAATCATATGGGGTCGGTATTAGGGTAATTTAGGGGGTCGGTAATAGGACAATTATATGGGTTGTTATAATTAAGATATATTGCTTAATATTTATTCAAATTAAATTATTTGTCTAATAGTTATAAATATTTTATTGATCTACACTATTATGCAAAAAATTAAGTTTTCTTTTAATTAATAATGTATTTACAATGATTTAAAAAAAGTTATTATTCAAATATTTAAAAAGAAAAAACAGAATATTACATTTTATCAAATAACAATTGTAGGATTACATATTTTTTTAAACAAAATACTTATTCATATTTATCATTAAATTACTAACAGTTCATGTATATATAATTTTTTGATATATCTTATAGTTCCTGAAATACGAGAGGGAGTCGGTATTATGAGGGGGTCGGTAATCGGAGACTTTCCCCTAATGAAATATAATAATTTAACAATTTATTTAAAATAAGTTAAATCCAAATAAGTTCATATAATAATTGCCTACACTGATAGTATTGGTCCAATACAAATTCATTGACATCATCATTGTGTCATTGAAATGTCACTGTCAACCTGATCTGTAAAATTCACATGTACATATATCATATATTACTTTTTAAAATATGTTCTTCAAAGTAATATATATATATATATATATATATTACTTTAAATATTATATAACTGACTGTGTGTCTCAGTTGGCAAGGCGTCAGACACACATGTGTATATGTAGTAAGATGCGAGTTCAAGCCTCGTCTGGACAAAAATAGACCTTAAATAATATTTAGAAGTAATATTATATAATTTTGTAGGACCTATACATAAATGATCGACTCTCGTTAAAACCGTGGATGCCTTAACATGAGAGTGGATTCGTAGGAACATTAGAGCCATATGGTTATAAGTTATAGGTGAAAACTTCATTTAAGTTCCTAGATGGGATGAAAGTAATCCACAGAAATAAAAAAAAAATATATATATCAATTATTTATAATATAATAAGGCATAATATTACATTAGTATATTATTTGTAGTTATACAAAAATTAGTATTCCATTAAATATAATAATGTTCTTAAATATTAGTTGTAAACTAATCATAGCTGTTCGGGTCTTACTTAATAGTGATCACCTGCATATAACTTCAAGTATACGTACTTACCCTTTATAATAATAATATTTATTTATTGAAATCACAAATATATATATATTGAATACAATACAAATAGCGGATACAAATGGACCCCTCAAGAAGTCATAGACTTGTACATGTTTATACAAGTCTACTAGATAATAGATTTTATACAATAATATTATTTTGTTATATTGTATAAACGGTGTTAGTAGTTATCCATACCACTAGTTCAAATTGAATTATCTCAAGGTGTCGTGTTGGATTAGGCACAAGCAAAGTTTGTTTGCTTATTAATAAAGTGTAATTCATAATAGTTATTCATAATAGTAAATACATTACAAACTATATAAAGTATATACGAGTACAACAAATATTATAAATTATTATTATTATTATTATTATTATTTATTTGGGTTTATACACTTTTTAAATGAAGGTTAACAAAAGTGTTTGTGATGACATGGTAATACAATATAAAAACAAGGTAATATATGCTCGTGATATATTAAATAATAAAAATTACATTATAACTCATATGCAATTATAAATAAATGAGTTTTTAATAATGTTTTAAATGATGATGTTGATACACAAGATCGTAAATTAGTATCGAGCCTCTTCCACTCAATAGGTGCCGCTATACTAAATGCTCTGCTGTTGTGTTCCGATTCTTTTTCTATGTTGCTTTGTATTTGATGTAGATTATGTGATCTCTGCACTCTCAGACTTGAATACGGTTTGATCAATTTTGCGAGGTACGTCGGTGTCCTGTGATGATATGCAAGATGTGTAGTTACTAGTAGTTTATAAATAATACGGAAATTAATTGGTAGTAGGTGTTGTTGTCGCATTAGTTCAGTTATACTGAGTGTGTCGTCTATTGATCTTGGTGGTAATTTATATAATACACGTATTGACGATCTAATTATTTTATTTAATGGCATTAACTGATAAGCAGGTAAATTAATCAATAGTATGTTACAATAGTCCAATATAGATATAACTAGGCTTTGAATTAGCAATTTACATGTATTAAAAGTGATTGTTTTTCTGATAATTCTAATATTATGCAATTGATAGTTGGCTGATTTGACTTTTGCGTTTATAAAACTTAACATATTAAGATTCTTATCAATTAAAACTCCGAGATTTTTTTCCTTATCTGATAGTTTGTATTGGATATTATTTATCGTAATTAATTGGGGATTATTTTCGTTTGAATTTCCCTTTAGGTTAATATATATAATTTTTGTTTTTTCTGGATTTACTTTTAATGAATTACTATTAAACCATTCAGTGATCTCGTTAATGCATTCATTTAATAGTTTTACTGATGTACAGTCATTTTCAGATGAAGATTCAATATATAATTGTAAGTCGTCGGCATATGAATTGTACTTTATTAGTTTATATTTGTCAATGATTTTAAAAGTGGGAATTATGTACACATTAAATAGTATAGGCCCCATTACAGAGCCTTGGGGAATTCCGTATTTTAAAGATCTTTCTGTTGAAAAATATTCATTAATGTTTACTGTTGCTGTACGTTGTGTGATATAGGACTTGATTAATTCTAATGCGTTGGATCTAATACCAATATCATATAGAGGATTTATTAGTATAATATGGTCTAACGTATCAAATGCTGCTGATAGATCTAGTAATACTAGATGAGCTTTGTATGTCTTACTTTGTAAGAGATCGTTGACAATTAATGTTAGGGCAGTTTCAGTACTTTTGGATTTTGTATAGGCACTTTGCATCTCGTTTAATATGTTTTGAATGGTTATATATTCATTTAGTTGAATGCATAATATTTTTTCGAAGATTTTATGAAATATTGTTAATTGATAAACTGGGCGATAATTTATAAGAGATTCAACTTCTAGTGAATTATTTTTTAACAATGGGGTTATCATTGATTTTTTAAGTGACTTTGGAATGGAGTTTTGTTGAATTGATTCTTGAATAAACGATAGGACATATGGTGCAATTGACATGATAATTCCTTTGAAGACTTCTAACGGTATATTATCTAGTTTACATGTTTTATTTGTTTTCTTTAACAATGTAATTACTGTATCAATCGGTGGACATTGAAAGTCATTTAATGTTATTTTTTTCATGGAGAGTGTCATAATTTGATTACTTGCGTTATTTGTAAGGGATTGTATAATTTTATCAACTTTTTCTATAAAAAATATACTAAAATCACGGGCATTATCATAGGGTGATTTTTCTGGTCGTTTTTTCTTAATAGTTCGTCCTAATAATTTATTTGATATTTTATAAAGTTTTTTCATATCATGGCCTGCATCATTGATTATGCTTATATAGAATTTTGATCGAGCAGATTTCAAGTTTTCGTTATTAATCTTTGTTTGTTTGGTAAATATGGACTTATTTAGCATTGTTTTGGTTTTTCTATATATTCTTTCAATCTTCCGTAAAGTTTGTTTGCTTTTAGCGAGTTTTGCATTATACCATAAGTTTTTCGGACGTTCTATGATTAATTTGTGTTTTAGTGGTGCATGTAGATTTAGGCAGTAACTAATTCCAGCCATAAGTTTATCTACAATTAATAAATCAGATTCATTGTTTAGGATATGATAATCTATATCTTTACATAGTTGGATATAGTTGATCTTTGAAATAGCTCGGTATGTTAATTTTTTTATTTTTTGTTCAGGTTTTGCAATGTTTATCTTGAATTTTATGGCATAGTGGTCAGAAAATATGTCTGATTGAGTTATAGTATTTACAATATTATTTTGTTCAGGTGTTATTAGTAGATCAAATATATTTCCATGAATATGAGTTGGAAATGTAATGTGTTGGTGAAGATTGTTTCGTTCAAGAATTTTCTTGAAAATACATTTTTTTTTATTTATGTGTATATTAAAATCGCCAAGTATTATTGTATTTGTTGTAATGTTTGGTATAATAAGGTTATTAAAATCATAAATGAAGGTTTGTATATCATTGTTCGGAGGCCTATAGATTAGTATTATTTTAAGAGAAATTTGTTCACTATTTTTTAAGTGTATAAATACTATCTCACTAGAGTCGATGTTCGGTATTGTTGTTTTTATAATGTTTAGGTTAGAATGATACAATAATCCTAGCCCACCTGCATGTGCAGCGCGTGGAAAGCTAATAAAGTTAAAAGGTGGTGTGTTTAATGAAGATATAATTGGTGCATCAGTTGTATTCGAATTAAGCCAAGTTTCTGTTATCATTGCAATATCAATGTTGTTATTTACTACGAGTTCCATTAGTTTTTCTGTTTTGTTTCTGATAGATCTAGCATTTATTAGGACTGCATGTAGTTCTGGATTGTTTGATCTATAGCTATCTACTGTAGTGGATAGTCAAGTTTTGCTAGATTCAGCCTTAGACATAGTTTTAGTAAACTTAGCAAAGGACTCCATCAATGAGGATAATTCTACGGATGTAGGAGAGTAGTTGGCAGACTTCCAATTTATATTATCGTTAACTATTGTCCTCAGCTCGTAACTCATGGTTCGATTATTGAAAACCGATTTATGAGACGTGATAGAACCCGACTTAATAGCATGATAATATAGTAATCCTAGTTTTCTAGTCTCAGTGGGTAGCGATTGCATTTTAAAAAGTTCACTATATGATGTATCTTTAAATTTTAAATTTAAAAACAAGTTCTTTGAATATAATGAGCTAAAAGATATAACAGTTATACCGTTTTTAAAATTAACATCCGTAACAGTTGATTTATCTATGTTGAAATCATAAAATATTTCGTTTATATAATCAATATTTAAACTAGATTTAGTAATATTTTTTATAATTACTGACAATTCTTCAGAATTAGGAGAAGTAGCGGTAGACTTAGGAGGAGTAGTGGTAGAAGAGGATGATGGTAAATTTGTTTTGACAATATCAGAGTATTTAATAATATTATTATTAGTATTCTCTTCTAGGGAATTTATATCATCTATCATGGATATTTGATTCAACTGTATTTGGTTTTTCATTTCTATTAGATTGTTTGATATTGTTAGATTTAGATTAGTTATGATTTTATTATTTTCTAAGTTAATATTTGTTAAATTTAATATTATTTTATTTTGATTTTCTATTATAGTATTTAGTTTTATAATTACTTCTTCATGTAATTCATTTTTTATTTTAGGCGGCATTATGATTTAGTATAAGTATATACTATATATAAAAATATATATAGATATGTATACTATTTATGTTTATTATTGTATATTGTATATTACTGTATATTTACTATATACTGTATATTTATATATGCATATTATATATATTGTATATAAACACAAGTATATATATATATATATCAATGCATAAATATAAAATTATATATGCAATGAATAATTCTTAGGATTAAATTAAATCAAATATATAGTATGCAATTAAATATATATTATGTAATAATTCAAAAATAAAAAGTATGAACAAATAATGAAATATACAATAATTTAATTAATATAAAAAATACAAAATAAATAAATAAAAAAAATAAATATAAATATATGAATAGACTTAATTAAATGAAATTAATTACCTAAATAAATCAATATATGAATTTATAGAAAAATAGGTCAACACATATTAAATAATTACAAATACATTAATTACATATATATATATATATATATATATATATATATATATATATATATATATATATAGTATATTAATAAGTAAATAGCGGTCAAGATATAATTTTACAAATAAATTAGCACATATATATGAACGTATATATATATTAAATATAATAAGATTTATTTGAGAAAATGTAGTCAAATTAAATTAGATTAGAAAAAATCAATAAATATGGTAACTAAGCTGAAAAACACGTCTGTACAGTAGGAAGGATAAAGCAAGAATCATTATATAATCATTATATAATTATTATATGAATAGATTATTGATTATAAGGTGTATAATATATTCTTTATTTTAACACGTGAAGTTGAAAGTAATATGTTTTTTTATATAATAAATTGTGTACTTATTGTTATTTTACATTTTCATTATGACCATTATGGGCCAATGTTATCGGCATTATATGATAGGAATTAGAGTGTCTACTAAGGTACCGATTACTTTTGAGATTGTTTAATAATTATTGTTCTTGATTATGTAGATAAAATTCATATATATTACTAATAGGCCACTATAATTCTATTATATCAAATATAAGTTATAATGTAGATACAGTAAACTTTTTTTCAAAAAATAATAAATAATATTTGTGTGCTTGCTTTTGAAATATAATTGTATCTATAAAATCTCTACAACTTTATTACATTAGCTAACATCGTATTAGCTATGTATTAGATATATAATATGACAATTGTATAAATATTCATCAAATGAAACAAAATCTATTGGGTTTTAGCTAGAACATAAACATGGAAAAAAAAGTCACGAGATAGCTTCTAAAGTTTTATTTTTATTTTATGTACTGAAGAGTATACTAAATGCTATACTAAGGGTGTACTAAAGAGTATACTAAAGGCTATACTAAAGGATGTACTAAAGGCTATACTAAATTCTGTACTAAAGGATGTACTAAAGGCTATAATAAAGGATGTACTAAAGGCTATACTAAATGCTGTACTAAAGGCTGTACTAAAGGATGTACTAAAGGCTGTACTAAAGGGTTTACTAAAGGCTGTACTAAAGAGTGTACTAAATGCTGTACTAAAGGCTATACTAAAGGCTGTACTAAAGGGTGTACTAAAGGGTGTACTAAAGGCTTTACTAAAGGCTATACTAAATGCTGTACTACAGGGTATACTAAATGCTGTACTAAAGGCTGTACTAAAGGGTGTACTAAAGGGTGTACTAAAGGCTATACTAAATGCTGTACTAAAGGGTGTACTAAAGGGTGTACTAAAGGCTTTACTAAAGGCTATACTAAATGCTTTACTACAGGGTATACTAAATGCTGTACTAAAGGCTGTACTAAAGGGTGTACTACAGGGTGTACTAAAGGCTATACTAAATGCTGTACTAAAGGCTATACTAAAGGATGTACTAAATGCTGTACTAAAGGGTGTACTAAATGCTGTACTAAAGGCTGTACTAAAGGCTGTACTAAAGGCTGTACTAAAGGCTGTACTAAAGGCTGTACTAAAGGCGGTACTAAAGGCTGTACTAAAGGGTGTACTAAAGGGTGTACTAGAGGGTGTACTAAAGGCTATACTAAATGCTGTACTAAAGGCAGTACTAAAGGGTATACTAAAGTCTGTACTAAAGGCTGTACTAAAGGGTGTACTACAGGGTATACTAAATGCTGTACTAAAGGCTGTACAAAAGGCTTTACTAAAGGCTGTACTAAAGGCTGTACTAAAGGCTGTACTAAAGGCTGTACTAAAGGGTGTACTAAAGGATGTACTAAAGGCTATACTAAATGCTGTACTAAAGGCTGTACTAAAGGGTATACTAAAGGCTGTACTAAAGGCTGTACTAAAGGGTATACTAAAGGCTGTACTAAAGGCTGTACTAAAGGCTGTACTAAAGGCTGTACTAAAGGGTGTACTAAAGGCTATACTAAAGGCTGTACTAAATGCTGTACTAAAGGCTGTACTAAATGCTGTACTAAAGGGTGTACTAAAGGGTGTACTAAAGCCTGTACTAAATGCTGTACTAAAGGCTGTACTAAAGGCTGTACTAAAGGCTGTACTAAAGGCTGTACTAAATGCTGTACTAAAGGCTGTACTAAAGGCTGTACTAAAGGCTGTACTAAAGGCTGTACTAAAGGGTGTACTAAAGGATGTACTAAAGGCTATACTAAATGCTGTACTAAAGGCTGTACTAAAGGGTATACTAAAGGCTGTACTAAAGGGTATACTAAAGGGTGTACTAAAGGGTGTACTAAATGGTATACTAAAGGCTGTACTAAAGGGTGTACTACAGGGTATACTAAATGCTGTACTAAAGGCTATACTAAATGTGTACTAAAGGCTATACTAAAGGCTGTACTAAATGCTGTACTAAAGGCTGTACTAAAGGCTATACTAAAGGCTGTACTAAATGCTGTACTAAAGGCTGTACTAAATGCTGTACTAAAGGGTGTACTAAAGGGTGTACTAAAGGCTGTACTAAATGCTGTACTAAATGCTGTACTAAAGGCTGTACTAAAGGCTGTACTAAAGGCTGTACTAAATGCTGTACTAAAGGCTGTACTAAAGGCTGTACTAAAGGCTGTACTAAAGGCTGTACTAAAGGCTGTACTAAAGGGTGTACTAAAGGATGTACTAAAGGCTGTACAAAAGGCTTTACTAAAGGCTGTACTAAAGGCTGTACTAAAGGCTGTACTAAAGGCTGTACTAAAGGGTGTACTAAAGGATGTACTAAAGGCTATACTAAATGCTGTACTAAAGGCTGTACTAAAGGGTATACTAAAGGCTGTACTAAAGGGTATACTAAAGGGTGTACTAAAGGGTGTACTAAATGGTATACTAAAGGCTGTACTAAAGGGTGTACTACAGGGTATACTAAATGCTGTACTAAAGGATGTACTAAAGGCTGTACTAAAGGCAGTACTAAAGGGTATACTAAAGTCTGTACTAAAGGCTGTACTAAAGGGTGTACTACAGGGTATACTAAATGCTGTACTAAAGGCTGTACAAAAGGCTTTACTAAAGGCTGTACTAAAGGCTGTACTAAAGGCTGTACTAAAGGCTGTACTAAAGGGTGTACTAAAGGATGTACTAAAGGCTATACTAAATGCTGTACTAAAGGCTGTACTAAAGGGTATACTAAAGGCTGTACTAAAGGCTGTACTAAAGGGTATACTAAAGGATGTACTAAAGGCTGTAATAAAGGCTGTACTAAAGGCTGTACTAAAGGGTGTACTAAAGGCTATACTAAAGGCTGTACTAAATGCTGTACTAAAGGCTGTACTAAATGCTGTACTAAAGGGTGTACTAAAGGGTGTACTAAAGGCTGTACTAAAGGCTGTACTAAATGCTGTACTAAAGGCTGTACTAAAGGCTGTACTAAAGGATGTACTAAAGGCTGTACTAAAGGCTGTACTAAAGGCTGTACTAAAGGCTGTACTAAAGGGTGTACTAAAGGATGTACTAAAGGCTATACTAAATGCTGTACTAAAGGCTGTACTAAAGGGTATACTAAAGGCTGTACTAAAGGGTATACTAAAGGGTGTACTAAAGGGTGTACTAAATGGTATACTAAAGGCTGTACTAAAGGGTGTACTAAATGCTGTACTAAAGGCTGTACTAAAGGCTGTACTAAAGGCTGTACTAAAGGCTGTACTACAGGGTATACTAAAGGCTGTACTAAATGCTGTACTAAAGGCTGTACTAAAGGCTGTACTAAAGGGTGTACTAAAGGCGGTACTAAAGGCTGTACTAAAGGGTGTACTAAAGGGTGTACTAGAGGGTGTACTAAAGGCTATACTAAATGCTGTACTAAAGGCAGTACTAAAGGGTATACTAAAGTCTGTACTAAAGGCTGTACTAAAGGGTGTACTACAGGCTGTACTAAATGCTGTACTAAATGCTGTACTAAAGGCTGTACAAAAGGCTTTAATAAAGGCTGTACTAAAGGCTGTACTAAAGGCTGTACTAAAGGCTGTACTAAAGGATGTACTAAAGGCTGTACTAAATGCTGTACTAAAGGCTGTACTAAAGGCTGTACTAAAGGCTGTACTAAAGGGTGTACTAAAGGATGTACTAAAGGCTATACTAAATGCTGTACTAAAGGCTGTACTAAAGGGTATACTAAAGGCTGTACTAAAGGGTATACTACAGGGTATACTAAATGCTGTACTAAAGGCTGTACTAAATGCTGTACTAAAGGCTGTACTAAAGGCTGTACTAAAGGCTGTACTAAAGGCTGTACTAAAGGGTGTACTAAAGGATGTACTAAAGGCTATACTAAATGCTGTACTAAAGGGTGTACTAAAGGCTGTACTAAAGGGTATACTAAAGGCTGTACTAAAGGGTATACTAAAGGGTGTACTAAAGGGTGTACTAAATGGTATACTAAAGGCTGTACTAAAGGGTGTACTAAATGCTGTACTAAAGGCTGTACTAAAGGCTGTACTAAAGGCTGTACTAAAGGCTATAATAAAGGCTGTACTAAAGGGTGTACTAAAGGGTGTACTACAGGCTATAATAAAGGCTGTACTAAAGGGTATACTAAAGGATGTACTAAAGGATGTACTAAAGGCTGTACTAAAGGCTGTACTAAAGGGTATACTAAAGGCTGTACTACAGGGTATACTAAAGGCTGTACTAAATGCTGTACTAAAGGCTGTACTAAAGGCTGTACTAAAGGGTGTACTAAAGGCGGTACTAAAGGCTGTACTAAAGGGTGTACTAAAGGGTGTACTAGAGGGTGTACTAAAGGCTATACTAAATGCTGTACTAAAGGCAGTACTAAAGGGTATACTAAAGTCTGTACTAAAGGCTGTACTAAAGGGTGTACAAAAGGCTTTAATAAAGGCTGTACTAAAGGCTGTACTAAAGGCTGTACTAAAGGCTGTACTAAATGCTGTACTAAAGGCTGTACTAAAGGCTGTACTAAAGGCTGTACTAAAGGCTGTACTAAAGGCTGTACTAAAGGGTGTACTAAAGGATGTACTAAAGGCTATACTAAATGCTGTACTAAAGGCTGTACTAAAGGGTATACTAAAGGCTGTACTAAAGGGTATACTACAGGGTATACTAAATGCTGTACTAAAGGCTGTACTAAATGCTGTACTAAAGGCTGTACTAAATGCTGTACTAAAGGCTGTACTAAAGGGTATACTAAAGGCTGTACTAAAGGCTGTACTAAAGGATGTACTACAGGGTATACTAAAGGCTGTACTAAATGCTGTACTAAAGGCTGTACTAAAGGCTGTACTAAAGGGTGTACTAAAGGCGGTACTAAAGGCTGTACTAAAGGGTATACTAAAGGCTGTACTAAAGGGTATACTAAAGGGTGTACTAAAGGGTGTACTAAATGGTATACTAAAGGCTGTACTAAAGGGTGTACTACAGGGTATACTAAATGCTGTACTAAAGGATGTACTAAAGGCTGTACTAAAGGCAGTACTAAAGGGTATACTAAAGTCTGTACTAAAGGCTGTACTAAAGGGTGTACTACAGGGTATACTAAATGCTGTACTAAAGGCTGTACAAAAGGCTTTACTAAAGGCTGTACTAAAGGCTGTACTAAAGGCTGTACTAAAGGCTGTACTAAAGGGTGTACTAAAGGATGTACTAAAGGCTATACTAAATGCTGTACTAAAGGCTGTACTAAAGGGTATACTAAAGGCTGTACTAAAGGCTGTACTAAAGGGTATACTAAAGGATGTACTAAAGGCTGTAATAAAGGCTGTACTAAAGGCTGTACTAAAGGGTGTACTAAAGGCTATACTAAAGGCTGTACTAAATGCTGTACTAAAGGCTGTACTAAATGCTGTACTAAAGGGTGTACTAAAGGGTGTACTAAAGGCTGTACTAAAGGCTGTACTAAATGCTGTACTAAAGGCTGTACTAAAGGCTGTACTAAAGGATGTACTAAAGGCTGTACTAAAGGCTGTACTAAAGGCTGTACTAAAGGCTGTACTAAAGGGTGTACTAAAGGATGTACTAAAGGCTATACTAAATGCTGTACTAAAGGCTGTACTAAAGGGTATACTAAAGGCTGTACTAAAGGGTATACTAAAGGGTGTACTAAAGGGTGTACTAAATGGTATACTAAAGGCTGTACTAAAGGGTGTACTAAATGCTGTACTAAAGGCTGTACTAAAGGCTGTACTAAAGGCTGTACTAAAGGCTGTACTACAGGGTATACTAAAGGCTGTACTAAATGCTGTACTAAAGGCTGTACTAAAGGCTGTACTAAAGGGTGTACTAAAGGCGGTACTAAAGGCTGTACTAAAGGGTGTACTAAAGGGTGTACTAGAGGGTGTACTAAAGGCTATACTAAATGCTGTACTAAAGGCAGTACTAAAGGGTATACTAAAGTCTGTACTAAAGGCTGTACTAAAGGGTGTACTACAGGCTGTACTAAATGCTGTACTAAATGCTGTACTAAAGGCTGTACAAAAGGCTTTAATAAAGGTTGTACTAAAGGCTGTACTAAAGGCTGTACTAAAGGCTGTACTAAAGGATGTACTAAAGGCTGTACTAAATGCTGTACTAAAGGCTGTACTAAAGGCTGTACTAAAGGCTGTACTAAAGGGTGTACTAAAGGATGTACTAAAGGCTATACTAAATGCTGTACTAAAGGCTGTACTAAAGGGTATACTAAAGGCTGTACTAAAGGGTATACTACAGGGTATACTAAATGCTGTACTAAAGGCTGTACTAAATGCTGTACTAAAGGCTGTACTAAAGGCTGTACTAAAGGCTGTACTAAAGGCTGTACTAAAGGGTGTACTAAAGGATGTACTAAAGGCTATACTAAATGCTGTACTAAAGGGTGTACTAAAGGCTGTACTAAAGGGTATACTAAAGGCTGTACTAAAGGGTATACTAAAGGGTGTACTAAAGGGTGTACTAAATGGTATACTAAAGGCTGTACTAAAGGGTGTACTAAATGCTGTACTAAAGGCTGTACTAAAGGCTGTACTAAAGGCTGTACTAAAGGCTATAATAAAGGCTGTACTAAAGGGTGTACTAAAGGGTGTACTACAGGCTATAATAAAGGCTGTACTAAAGGGTATACTAAAGGATGTACTAAAGGATGTACTAAAGGCTGTACTAAAGGCTGTACTAAAGGGTATACTAAAGGCTGTACTACAGGGTATACTAAAGGCTGTACTAAATGCTGTACTAAAGGCTGTACTAAAGGCTGTACTAAAGGGTGTACTAAAGGCGGTACTAAAGGCTGTACTAAAGGGTGTACTAAAGGGTGTACTAGAGGGTGTACTAAAGGCTATACTAAATGCTGTACTAAAGGCAGTACTAAAGGGTATACTAAAGTCTGTACTAAAGGCTGTACTAAAGGGTGTACAAAAGGCTTTAATAAAGGCTGTACTAAAGGCTGTACTAAAGGCTGTACTAAAGGCTGTACTAAATGCTGTACTAAAGGCTGTACTAAAGGCTGTACTAAAGGCTGTACTAAAGGTTGTACTAAAGGCTGTACTAAAGGGTGTACTAAAGGATGTACTAAAGGCTATACTAAATGCTGTACTAAATGCTGTACTAAAGGGTATACTAAAGGCTGTACTAAAGGGTATACTACAGGGTATACTAAATGCTGTACTAAAGGCTGTACTAAATGCTGTACTAAAGGCTGTACTAAATGCTGTACTAAAGGCTGTACTAAAGGGTATACTAAAGGCTGTACTAAAGGCTGTACTAAAGGATGTACTACAGGGTATACTAAAGGCTGTACTAAATGCTGTACTAAAGGCTGTACTAAAGGCTGTACTAAAGGGTGTACTAAAGGCGGTACTAAAGGCTGTACTAAAGGGTGTACTAAAGGGTGTACTAGAGGGTGTACTAAAGGCTATACTAAATGCTGTACTAAAGGCAGTACTAAAGGGTATACTAAAGTCTGTACTAAAGGCTGTACTAAAGGGTGTACTACAGGGTATACTAAATGCTGTACTAAAGGCTGTACAAAAGGCTTTACTAAAGGCTGTACTAAATGCTGTACTAAAGGCTGTACTAAAGGCTGTACTAAAGGCTTTACTAAAGGCTGTACTAAAGGCTGTACTAAAGGGTGTACTAAAGGATGTACTAAAGGCTATACTAAATGCTGTACTAAAGGCTGTACTAAAGGGTATACTAAAGGCTGTACTAAAGGGTATACTACAGGGTATACTAAATGCTGTACTAAAGGCTGTACTAAATGCTGTACTAAAGGCTGTACTAAAGGCTGTACTAAATGCTGTACTAAAGGCTGTACTAAAGGCTGTACTAAATGCTGTACTAAAGGCTGTACTAAAGGATGTACTAAAGGCTGTACTAAAGGGTGTACTAAAGGATGTACTAAAGGCTATACTAAATGCTGTACTAAAGGCTGTACTAAAGGGTATACTAAAGGCTGTACTAAAGGGTATACTAAAGGGTGTACTAAAGGGTGTACTAAATGGTATACTAAAGGCTGTACTAAAGGCTGTACTAAAGGGTGTACTAAAGGATGTACTAAAGGCTATACTAAATGCTGTACTAAAGGCTGTACTAAAGGGTGTACTAAAGGCTGTACTAAAGGCTGAACTAAAGGCTGTACTAAAGGCTGTACTAAAGGCTGTACTAAAGGCTGTACTAAAGGCTGTACTAAAGGCTGTACTAAAGGCTGTACTAAAGGCTGTACTAAAGGATGTACTAAAGGCTGTACTAAAGGGTGTACTAAAGGATGTACTAAAGGCTATACTAAATGCTGTACTAAAGGCTGTACTAAAGGGTATACTAAAGGCTGTACTAAAGGGTATACTAAAGGGTGTACTAAAGGGTGTACTAAATGGTATACTAAAGGCTGTACTAAAGGCTGTACTAAAGGGTGTACTAAAGGATGTACTAAAGGCTATACTAAATGCTGTACTAAAGGGTGTACTAAAGGCTGTACTAAAGGGTGTACTAAGGGTATACTAAATGCTGTACTAAAGGCTGTACTAAAGGCTGTACTAAATGCTGTACTAAAGGCTGTACTAAAGGGTATACTAAAGGCTGTACTAAAGGGTGTACTACAGGGTATACTAAATGCTGTACTAAAGGGTGTACTAAAGGGTATACTAAAGGCTGTACTAAAGGCTGTACTAAAGGGTGTACTAAAGGCTGTACTAAAGGCTGTACTAAAGGGTATACTAAAGGCTGTACTAAAGGGTGTACTAAAGGCTATACTAAATTCTGTACTAAATGCTGTACTAAAGGCTGTACAAAAGGCTTTATTAAAGGCTGTACTAAATGCTGTACTAAAGGCTGTACTAAAGGCTGTACTAAAGGCTTTACTAAAGGCTGTACTAAAGGCTGTACTAAAGGGTGTACTAAAGGATGTACTAAAGGCTATACTAAATGCTGTACTAAAGGCTGTACTAAAGGGTATACTAAAGGCTGTACTAAAGGGTATACTACAGGGTATACTAAATGCTGTACTAAAGGCTGTACTAAATGCTGTACTAAAGGCTGTACTAAAGGCTGTACTAAAGGCTGTACTAAAGGCTGTACTAAAGGGTGTACTAAAGGATGTACTAAAGGCTATACTAAATGCTGTACTAAAGGCAGTACTAAAGGGTATACTAAAGTCTGTACTAAAGGCTGTACTAAAGGGTGTACTACAGGGTATACTAAAGGGTGTACTAAAGGATGTACTAAAGGCTATACTAAATGCTGTACTAAAGGGTGTACTAAAGGCTGTACTAAAGGGCTGTACTAAAGGCTGTACTAAAGGGTATACTAAAGGATGTACTAAAGGCTGTAATAAAGGCTGTACTAAAGGCTGTACTAAAGGGTGTACTAAAGGCTATACTAAAGGCTGTACTAAAGGCTGTACTAAAGGCTGTACTAAAGGCTGTACTAAATGGTATACTAAAGGCTGTACTAAAGGGTGTACTAAAGGCTGTACTAAAGGGTGTACTACAGGGTATACTAAAAGCTATACTAAAGGCTATACTAAAGGTGTACTAAAGGCTGTACTAAAGGGTGTACTAAATGCTGTACTAAAGGGTGTACTACAGGGTATACTAAAAGCTATACTAAAGGCTATACTAAATGTGTAATAAAGGCTGTACTAAATGATGTACTAAAGGGTATACTAAAGGTGTACTAAAGGCTGTACTAAAGGCTGTACTAAAGGCTGTACTAAAGGCTGTACTAAAGGCTGTACTAAAGGGTGTACTAAAGGATGTACTAAAGGCTGTACAAAAGGCTTTACTAAAGGCTGTACTAAAGGCTGTACTAAAGGCTGTACTAAAGGCTGTACTAAAGGGTGTACTAAAGGATGTACTAAAGGCTATACTAAATGCTGTACTAAAGGCTGTACTAAAGGGTATACTAAAGGCTGTACTAAAGGGTATACTAAAGGGTGTACTAAAGGGTGTACTAAATGGTATACTAAAGGCTGTACTAAAGGGTGTACTACAGGGTATACTAAATGCTGTACTAAAGGATGTACTAAAGGCTGTACTAAAGGCAGTACTAAAGGGTATACTAAAGTCTGTACTAAAGGCTGTACTAAAGGGTGTACTACAGGGTATACTAAATGCTGTACTAAAGGCTGTACAAAAGGCTTTACTAAAGGCTGTACTAAAGGCTGTACTAAAGGCTGTACTAAAGGCTGTACTAAAGGGTGTACTAAAGGATGTACTAAAGGCTATACTAAATGCTGTACTAAAGGCTGTACTAAAGGGTATACTAAAGGCTGTACTAAAGGCTGTACTAAAGGGTATACTAAAGGATGTACTAAAGGCTGTAATAAAGGCTGTACTAAAGGCTGTACTAAAGGGTGTACTAAAGGCTATACTAAAGGCTGTACTAAATGCTGTACTAAAGGCTGTACTAAATGCTGTACTAAAGGGTGTACTAAAGGGTGTACTAAAGGCTGTACTAAAGGCTGTACTAAATGCTGTACTAAAGGCTGTACTAAAGGCTGTACTAAAGGATGTACTAAAGGCTGTACTAAAGGCTGTACTAAAGGCTGTACTAAAGGCTGTACTAAAGGGTGTACTAAAGGATGTACTAAAGGCTATACTAAATGCTGTACTAAAGGCTGTACTAAAGGGTATACTAAAGGCTGTACTAAAGGGTATACTAAAGGGTGTACTAAAGGGTGTACTAAATGGTATACTAAAGGCTGTACTAAAGGGTGTACTAAATGCTGTACTAAAGGCTGTACTAAAGGCTGTACTAAAGGCTGTACTAAAGGCTGTACTACAGGGTATACTAAAGGCTGTACTAAATGCTGTACTAAAGGCTGTACTAAAGGCTGTACTAAAGGGTGTACTAAAGGCGGTACTAAAGGCTGTACTAAAGGGTGTACTAAAGGGTGTACTAGAGGGTGTACTAAAGGCTATACTAAATGCTGTACTAAAGGCAGTACTAAAGGGTATACTAAAGTCTGTACTAAAGGCTGTACTAAAGGGTGTACTACAGGCTGTACTAAATGCTGTACTAAATGCTGTACTAAAGGCTGTACAAAAGGCTTTAATAAAGGCTGTACTAAAGGCTGTACTAAAGGCTGTACTAAAGGCTGTACTAAAGGATGTACTAAAGGCTGTACTAAATGCTGTACTAAAGGCTGTACTAAAGGCTGTACTAAAGGCTGTACTAAAGGGTGTACTAAAGGATGTACTAAAGGCTATACTAAATGCTGTACTAAAGGCTGTACTAAAGGGTATACTAAAGGCTGTACTAAAGGGTATACTACAGGGTATACTAAATGCTGTACTAAAGGCTGTACTAAATGCTGTACTAAAGGCTGTACTAAAGGCTGTACTAAAGGCTGTACTAAAGGCTGTACTAAAGGGTGTACTAAAGGATGTACTAAAGGCTATACTAAATGCTGTACTAAAGGGTGTACTAAAGGCTGTACTAAAGGGTATACTAAAGGCTGTACTAAAGGGTATACTAAAGGGTGTACTAAAGGGTGTACTAAATGGTATACTAAAGGCTGTACTAAAGGGTGTACTAAATGCTGTACTAAAGGCTGTACTAAAGGCTGTACTAAAGGCTGTACTAAAGGCTATAATAAAGGCTGTACTAAAGGGTGTACTAAAGGGTGTACTACAGGCTATAATAAAGGCTGTACTAAAGGGTATACTAAAGGATGTACTAAAGGATGTACTAAAGGCTGTACTAAAGGCTGTACTAAAGGGTATACTAAAGGCTGTACTACAGGGTATACTAAAGGCTGTACTAAATGCTGTACTAAAGGCTGTACTAAAGGCTGTACTAAAGGCTGTACTAAAGGCGGTACTAAAGGCTGTACTAAAGGGTGTACTAAAGGGTGTACTAGAGGGTGTACTAAAGGCTATACTAAATGCTGTACTAAAGGCAGTACTAAAGGGTATACTAAAGTCTGTACTAAAGGCTGTACTAAAGGGTGTACAAAAGGCTTTAATAAAGGCTGTACTAAAGGCTGTACTAAAGGCTGTACTAAAGGCTGTACTAAATGCTGTACTAAAGGCTGTACTAAAGGCTGTACTAAAGGCTGTACTAAAGGCTGTACTAAAGGCTGTACTAAAGGGTGTACTAAAGGATGTACTAAAGGCTATACTAAATGCTGTACTAAAGGCTGTACTAAAGGGTATACTAAAGGCTGTACTAAAGGGTATACTACAGGGTATACTAAATGCTGTACTAAAGGCTGTACTAAATGCTGTACTAAAGGCTGTACTAAATGCTGTACTAAAGGCTGTACTAAAGGGTATACTAAAGGCTGTACTAAAGGCTGTACTAAAGGATGTACTACAGGGTATACTAAAGGCTGTACTAAATGCTGTACTAAAGGCTGTACTAAAGGCTGTACTAAAGGGTGTACTAAAGGCGGTACTAAAGGCTGTACTAAAGGGTATACTAAAGGCTGTACTAAAGGGTATACTAAAGGGTGTACTAAAGGGTGTACTAAATGGTATACTAAAGGCTGTACTAAAGGGTGTACTACAGGGTATACTAAATGCTGTACTAAAGGATGTACTAAAGGCTGTACTAAAGGCAGTACTAAAGGGTATACTAAAGTCTGTACTAAAGGCTGTACTAAAGGGTGTACTACAGGGTATACTAAATGCTGTACTAAAGGATGTACAAAAGGCTTTACTAAAGGCTGTACTAAAGGCTGTACTAAAGGCTGTACTAAAGGCTGTACTAAAGGGTGTACTAAAGGATGTACTAAAGGCTATACTAAATGCTGTACTAAAGGCTGTACTAAAGGGTATACTAAAGGCTGTACTAAAGGCTGTACTAAAGGGTATACTAAAGGATGTACTAAAGGCTGTAATAAAGGCTGTACTAAAGGCTGTACTAAAGGGTGTACTAAAGGCTATACTAAAGGCTGTACTAAATGCTGTACTAAAGGCTGTACTAAATGCTGTACTAAAGGGTGTACTAAAGGGTGTACTAAAGGCTGTACTAAAGGCTGTACTAAATGCTGTACTAAAGGCTGTACTAAAGGCTGTACTAAAGGATGTACTAAAGGCTGTACTAAAGGCTGTACTAAAGGCTGTACTAAAGGCTGTACTAAAGGGTGTACTAAAGGATGTACTAAAGGCTATACTAAATGCTGTACTAAAGGCTGTACTAAAGGGTATACTAAAGGCTGTACTAAAGGGTATACTAAAGGGTGTACTAAAGGGTGTACTAAATGGTATACTAAAGGCTGTACTAAAGGGTGTACTAAATGCTGTACTAAAGGCTGTACTAAAGGCTGTACTAAAGGCTGTACTAAAGGCTGTACTACAGGGTATACTAAAGGCTGTACTAAATGCTGTACTAAAGGCTGTACTAAAGGCTGTACTAAAGGGTGTACTAAAGGCGGTACTAAAGGCTGTACTAAAGGGTGTACTAAAGGGTGTACTAGAGGGTGTACTAAAGGCTATACTAAATGCTGTACTAAAGGCAGTACTAAAGGGTATACTAAAGTCTGTACTAAAGGCTGTACTAAAGGGTGTACTACAGGCTGTACTAAATGCTGTACTAAATGCTGTACTAAAGGCTGTACAAAAGGCTTTAATAAAGGTTGTACTAAAGGCTGTACTAAAGGCTGTACTAAAGGCTGTACTAAAGGATGTACTAAAGGCTGTACTAAATGCTGTACTAAAGGCTGTACTAAATGCTGTACTAAAGGCTGTACTAAATGCTGTACTAAAGGCTGTACTAAAGGCTGTACTAAATGCTGTACTAAAGGCTGTACTAAAGGATGTACTAAAGGCTGTACTAAAGGGTGTACTAAAGGATGTACTAAAGGCTATACTAAATGCTGTACTAAAGGCTGTACTAAAGGGTATACTAAAGGCTGTACTAAAGGGTATACTAAAGGGTGTACTAAAGGGTGTACTAAATGGTATACTAAAGGCTGTACTAAAGGCTGTACTAAAGGGTGTACTAAAGGATGTACTAAAGGCTATACTAAATGCTGTACTAAAGGCTGTACTAAAGGGTGTACTAAAGGCTGTACTAAAGGCTGAACTAAAGGCTGTACTAAAGGCTGTACTAAAGGCTGTACTAAAGGCTGTACTAAAGGCTGTACTAAAGGCTGTACTAAAGGCTGTACTAAAGGCTGTACTAAAGGATGTACTAAAGGCTGTACTAAAGGGTGTACTAAAGGATGTACTAAAGGCTATACTAAATGCTGTACTAAAGGCTGTACTAAAGGGTATACTAAAGGCTGTACTAAAGGGTATACTAAAGGGTGTACTAAAGGGTGTACTAAATGGTATACTAAAGGCTGTACTAAAGGCTGTACTAAAGGGTGTACTAAAGGATGTACTAAAGGCTATACTAAATGCTGTACTAAAGGCTGTACTAAATGCTGTACTAAAGGCTGTACTAAAGGCTGTACTAAATGCTGTACTAAAGGCTGTACTAAAGGCTGTACTAAATGCTGTACTAAAGGCTGTACTAAAGGATGTACTAAAGGCTGTACTAAAGGGTGTACTAAAGGATGTACTAAAGGCTATACTAAATGCTGTACTAAAGGCTGTACTAAAGGGTATACTAAAGGCTGTACTAAAGGGTATACTAAAGGGTGTACTAAAGGGTGTACTAAATGGTATACTAAAGGCTGTACTAAAGGCTGTACTAAAGGGTGTACTAAAGGATGTACTAAAGGCTATACTAAATGCTGTACTAAAGGCTGTACTAAAGGGTGTACTAAAGGCTGTACTAAAGGCTGAACTAAAGGCTGTACTAAAGGCTGTACTAAAGGCTGTACTAAAGGCTGTACTAAAGGCTGTACTAAAGGCTGTACTAAAGGCTGTACTAAAGGCTGTACTAAAGGATGTACTAAAGGCTGTACTAAAGGGTGTACTAAAGGATGTACTAAAGGCTATACTAAATGCTGTACTAAAGGCTGTACTAAAGGGTATACTAAAGGCTGTACTAAAGGGTATACTAAATGGTGTACTAAAGGGTGTACTAAATGGTATACTAAAGGCTGTACTAAAGGCTGTACTAAAGGGTGTACTAAAGGATGTACTAAAGGCTATACTAAATGCTGTACTAAAGGGTGTACTAAAGGCTGTACTAAAGGGTGTACTAAGGGTATACTAAATGCTGTACTAAAGGCTGTACTAAAGGCTGTACTAAATGCTGTACTAAAGGCTGTACTAAAGGGTATACTAAAGGCTGTACTAAAGGGTGTACTACAGGGTATACTAAATGCTGTACTAAAGGGTGTACTAAAGGGTATACTAAAGGCTGTACTAAAGGCTGTACTAAAGGGTGTACTAAAGGCTGTACTAAAGGCTGTACTAAAGGGTATACTAAAGGCTGTACTAAAGGGTGTACTAAAGGCTATACTAAATTCTGTACTAAATGCTGTACTAAAGGCTGTACAAAAGGCTTTATTAAAGGCTGTACTAAATGCTGTACTAAAGGCTGTACTAAAGGCTGTACTAAAGGCTTTACTAAAGGCTGTACTAAAGGCTGTACTAAAGGGTGTACTAAAGGATGTACTAAAGGCTATACTAAATGCTGTACTAAAGGCTGTACTAAAGGGTATACTAAAGGCTGTACTAAAGGGTATACTACAGGGTATACTAAATGCTGTACTAAAGGCTGTACTAAATGCTGTACTAAAGGCTGTACTAAAGGCTGTACTAAAGGCTGTACTAAAGGCTGTACTAAAGGGTGTACTAAAGGATGTACTAAAGGCTATACTAAATGCTGTACTAAAGGCAGTACTAAAGGGTATACTAAAGTCTGTACTAAAGGCTGTACTAAAGGGTGTACTACAGGGTATACTAAAGGGTGTACTAAAGGATGTACTAAAGGCTATACTAAATGCTGTACTAAAGGGTGTACTAAAGGCTGTACTAAAGGGCTGTACTAAAGGCTGTACTAAAGGGTATACTAAAGGATGTACTAAAGGCTGTAATAAAGGCTGTACTAAAGGCTGTACTAAAGGGTGTACTAAAGGCTATACTAAAGGCTGTACTAAAGGCTGTACTAAAGGCTGTACTAAAGGCTGTACTAAATGGTATACTAAAGGCTGTACTAAAGGCTATACTAAAGGCTGTACTAAAGGGTATACTAAAGGGTGTACTAAAGGCTGTACTAAAGGGTGTACTAAAGGCTGTACTAAAGGGTGTACTACAGGGTATACTAAAAGCTATACTAAAGGCTATACTAAAGGTGTACTAAAGGCTGTACTAAAGGGTGTACTAAATGCTGTACTAAAGGGTGTACTACAGGGTATACTAAAAGCTATACTAAAGGCTATACTAAATGTGTAATAAAGGCTGTACTAAATGATGTACTAAAGGGTATACTAAAGGTGTACTAAAGGCTGTACTAAAGGGTGTACTAAAGGGTGTACTAAAGGCTCTACTAAAGGGTATACTAAAAGCTATACTAAAGGCTATACTAAAGGTGTACTAAAGGCTGTACTAAATGCTGTACTAAAGGGTATACTAAAGGTGTACTAAAGGCTGTATTAAATGGTGTATTAAAGGGTATACTAAATGTGTACTAAAGGCTGTACTAAAGGCTGTACTAAAGGGTATACTAAAGGTGTACTAAAGGCTATACTAAAGGATGTACTAAATGATGTACTAAAGGATGTACTAAATTCTGTACTAAAGGCTGTACTAAATGCTGTACTAAAGGGTGTACTAAAGGATGTACTAAAGGCTGTACTAAATGGTATACTAAAGGCTGTACTAATGGCTGTACTAAAGGGTATACTAAAGGCTGTACTAAAGGCTGTACTAAAGGCTGTACTAAAGGGTGTACTAAAGGCTCTACTAAAGCTATACTAAAAGCTATACTAAAGGCTATACTAAAGGTGTACTAAAGGCTGTACTAAATGCTGTACTAAAGGGTATACTAAAGGTGTACTAAATGCTGTACTAAAGGCTGTACTAAAGGCTGTACTAAAGGCTATACTAAATGCTGTACTAAAGGCTGTAATAAAGGCTGTAATAAAGGCTGTACTAAAGGCTGTACTAAAGGCTGTACTAAAGGCTATACTAAAGGCTGTACTAAAGGATGTACTAAAGGCTGTACTAAAGGCTGTACTAAAGGATGTACTAAAGGCTATACTAAAGGATGTACTAAAGGGTGTACTAAAGGCTATACTAAAGGGTGTACTAAAGGCTGTACTAAAGGATGTACTAAAGGGTGTACTAAAGGCTGTACTAAAGGCTATACTAAAGGGTGTACTAAAGGCTGTACTAAAGGATTTACTAAAGGGTGTACTAAATGATGTACTAAAGGCTGTACTAAAGGCTGTACTAAAGGCTGTACTAAAGGATGTACTAAAGGCTATACTAAAGGATGTACTAAAGGGTGTACTAAAGGCTGTACTAAAGGCTGTACTAAAGGCTGTACTAAAGGATGTACTAAAGGCTATACTAAAGGCTGTACTAAAGGGTATACTAAAGGCTGTACTAAAGGGTATACTAAAGGCTGTACTAAAGGCTGTACTAAAGGCTATAATAAAGGCTGTACTAAAGGGTGTACTAAAGGCTGTACTAAAGGCTGTACTAAATGGTATACTAAAGGCTGTACTAAAGGCTATACTAAAGGCTGTACTAAAGGGTATACTAAAGGGTGTACTAAAGGCTGTACTAAAGGGTGTACTAAAGGCTGTACTAAAGGGTGTACTACAGGGTATACTAAAAGCTATACTAAAGGCTATACTAAAGGTGTACTAAAGGCTGTACTAAAGGGTGTACTAAATGCTGTACTAAAGGGTGTACTACAGGGTATACTAAAAGCTATACTAAAGGCTATACTAAATGTGTAATAAAGGCTGTACTAAATGATGTACTAAAGGGTATACTAAAGGTGTACTAAAGGCTGTACTAAAGGGTGTACTAAAGGGTGTACTAAAGGCTCTACTAAAGGGTATACTAAAAGCTATACTAAAGGCTATACTAAAGGTGTACCAAAGGCTGTACTAAATGCTGTACTAAAGGGTATACTAAAGGTGTACTAAAGGCTGTATTAAATGGTGTATTAAAGGGTATACTAAAGGTGTACTAAAGGCTGTACTAAAGGCTGTACTAAAGGGTATACTAAAGGTGTACTAAAGGCTGTACTAAAGGGTGTACTACAGGGTATACTAAAAGCTATACTAAAGGCTATACTAAAGGTGTACTAAAGGATGTACTAAAGGCTATACTAAAGGCTGTACTAAAGGCTATACTAAAGGGTATACTAAAGGTGTACTAAAGGCTGTACTAAAGGATGTACTAAAGGCTGTACTAAAGGCTGTACTAAAGGGTATACTAAAGGTGTACTAAAGGCTGTACTAAAGGATGTACTAAAGGCTGTACTAAAGGCTGTACTAAAGGATGTACTAAAGGCTGTATTAAATGCTGATCTAAAGGGTATACTAAAGGCTGTACTAAAGGCTATACTAAAGGCTGTACTAAAGGCTGTACTAAAGGCTATACTAAATGATGTAATAAAGGGTATACTAAAGGGTGTACTAAAGGCTGTACTAAAGGCTGTACTAAAGGCTGTACTAAAGGCTGTACTAAAGGATGTACTAAAGGATGTACTAAAGGCTGTACTAAATGCTGATCTAAAGGGTATACTAAAGGCTGTACTAAAGGCTATACTAAATGATGTACTAAAGGGTATACTAAAGGGTGTACTAAAGGCTGTACTAAAGGCTGTACTAAAGGCTGTACTAAAGGATGTACTAAATGCTGTACTAAAGGCTGTACTAAAGGCTATACTAAATGATGTACTAAAGGGTATATTAAAGGCTGTACTAAAGGCTATACTAAAGGCTGTACTAAAGGCTGTACTAAAGGCTGTACTAAAGGCTATACTAAAGGCTGTACTAAAGGCTGTACTAAAGGCTGTACTAAAGGATGTACTAAAGGCTGTACTAAATGCTGATCTAAAGGGTGTACTAAATGCTGATCTAAAGGGTATACTAAAGGCTGTACTAAAGGCTATACTAAAGGCTGTACTAAAGGCTGTACTAAAGGATGTACTAAAGGCTGTACTAAAGGCTGTACTAAAGGCTGTACTAAAGGCTGTACTAAAGGCTGTACTAAAGGCTGTACTAAAGGCTGTACTAAAGGCTGTACTAAATGCTGTACTAAAGGCTGTACTAAAGGCTGTACTAAAGGCTATACTAAATGCTGTACTAAATGGTATACTAAAGGCTGTACTAAAGGGTATACTAAAGGCTGTACTAAAGGCAGTACTAAAGGCTATAATAAAGGCTGTACTAAAGGGTGTACTAAAGGCTGTACTAAAGGCTGTACTAAATGGTATACTAAAGGCTGTACTAAAGGCTATACTAAAGGCTGTACTAAAGGGTATACTAAAGGGTGTACTAAAGGCTGTACTAAAGGGTGTACTAAAGGCTGTACTAAAGGGTGTACTACAGGGTATACTAAAAGCTATACTAAAGGCTATACTAAAGGTGTACTAAAGGCTGTACTAAAGGGTGTACTAAATGCTGTACTAAAGGGTGTACTACAGGGTATAATAAGCTATACTAAAGGCTATACTAAATGTGTAATAAAGGCTGTACTAAATGATGTACTAAAGGGTATACTAAAGGTGTACTAAAGGGTGTACTAAAGGGTGTACTAAAGGCTCTACTAAAGGGTATACTAAAAGCTATACTAAAGGCTATACTAAAGGTGTACTAAAGGCTGTACTAAATGCTGTACTAAAGGGTATACTAAAGGTGTACTAAAGGCTGTATTAAATGGTGTATTAAAGGGTATACTAAAGGTGTACTAAAGGCTGTACTAAAGGCTGTACTAAAGGGTATACTAAAGGTGTACTAAAGGCTATACTAAAGGATGTACTAAATGATGTACTAAAGGATGTACTAAATGCTGTACTAAAGGCTGTACTAAATGCTGTACTAAAGGGTGTACTAAAGGATGTACTAAAGGCTGTACTAAAGGCTATACTAAAGGCTGTACTAAAGGCTGTACTAAAGGCTGTACTAAAGACTGTACTAAAGGGTATACTAAAGGCTGTACTAAAGGCTGTACTAAAGGCTGTACTAAAGTGTGTACTAAAGGCTATACTAAAGGTTGTACTAAAGGCTGTACTAAAGGCTGTACTAAAGGCTATACTAAAGGCTGTACTAAAGGATGTACTAAAGGCTATACTAAAGGATGTACTAAAGGGTGTACTAAAGGCTGTACTAAAGGCTGTACTAAAGGCTGTACTAAAGGCTGTACTAAAGTGTGTACTAAAGGCTATACTAAAGGCTGTACTAAAGGCTGTACTAAAGGCTATACTAAAGGCTGTACTAAAGGATGTACTAAAGGCTATACTAAAGGATGTACTAAAGGGTGTACTAAATGATGTACTAAATGCTGATCTAAAGGGTATACTAAAGGTTGTACTAAAGGCTGTACTAAAGGCTGTACTAAAGGCTATACTAAAGGCTCTACTAAAGGGTATACTAAAAGCTATACTAAAGGCTATACTAAAGGTGTACTAAAGGCTGTACTAAATGCTGTACTAAAGGGTATACTAAAGGTGTACTAAAGGCTGTATTAAATGGTGTATTAAAGGGTATACTAAAGGTGTACTAAAGGCTGTACTAAAGGCTGTACTAAAGGGTATACTAAAGGTGTACTAAAGGCTATACTAAAGGATGTACTAAATGATGTACTAAATGCTGATCTAAAGGGTATACTAAAGGCTGTACTAAAGGGTATACTAAAGGTGTACTAAAGGCTGTACTAAAGGCTGTACTAAAGGGTATACTAAAGGTGTACTAAAGGCTATACTAAAGGATGTACTAAATGATGTACTAAAGGATGTACTAAATGCTGTACTAAAGGCTGTACTAAATGCTGTACTAAAGGGTGTACTAAAGGATGTACTAAAGGCTGTACTAAAGGGTATACTAAAGGCTGTACTAATGGATGTACTAAAGGCTATACTAAAGGCTGTACTAAAGGCTGTACTAAAGGCTGTACTAAAGGCTGTACTAAAGGGTATACTAAAGGCTGTACTAAAGGCTGTACTAAAGGCTGTACTAAAGTGTGTACTAAAGGCTATACTAAAGGCTGTACTAAAGGCTGTACTAAAGGCTATACTAAAGGCTGTACTAAAGGATGTACTAAAGGCTATACTAAAGGATGTACTAAAGGGTGTACTAAAGGCTGTACTAAAGGCTGTACTAAAGGATGTACTAAAGGATGTACTAGATGCTATACTAAAGGGTGTACTAAAGGTGTACTAAAGTCTGTACTAAAGGCTGTACTAAAGGCTATACTAAAGGCTTGACTAAAGGCTTGACTAAAGGCTGTACTAAAGGCTGTACTAAAGGCTGTACTAAAGGATGTACTAGATGCTGTACTAAAGGGTGTACTACAGGGTATACTAAAGGCTGTACTAAAGGCTGTACTAAAGGCTGTACTAAAGGCTGTACTAAAGGGTGTACTAAAGGCTGTACTAAAGGATGTACTAAAGGGTGTACTAAAGGGTGTACTAAAGGGTGTACTAAAGGCTGTACTAAAGGATGTACTAAAGGGTGTACTAAAGGCTGTACTAAAGGCTATACTAAAGGGTGTATTAAAGGCTGTACTAAAGGATGTACTAAAGGGTGTACTAAATGCTGTACTAAAGGCTGTACTAAAGGCTGTACTAAAGGCTGTACTAAAGGCTGTACTAAAGGATGTACTAAAGGCTATACTAAAGGATGTACTAAAGGGTGTACTAAAGGCTGTACTAAAGGCTGTACTAAAGGCTGTACTAAAGGATGTACTAAAGGCTATACTAAAGGCTGTACTAAAGGATGTACTAAAGGCTATACTAAAGGATGTACTAAAGGGTGTACTAAATGCTGTACTAAAGGCTGTACTAAAGGCTGTACTAAAGGCTATACTAAATGCTGTACTAAAGGGTATACTAAAGGCTGTACTAAAGGGTATACTAAAGGCTGTACTAAAGGCAGTACTAAAGGCTATAATAAAGGCTGTACTAAAGGGTGTACTAAAGGCTGTACTAAAGGCTGTACTAAATGGTATACTAAAGGCTGTACTAAAGGCTATACTAAAGGCTGTACTAAAGGGTATACTAAAGGGTGTACTAAAGGCTGTACTAAAGGGTGTACTAAAGGCTGTACTAAAGGGTGTACTAAAGGCTGTACTAAAGGCTGTACTAAAGGCTGTACTAAAGGCTGTACTAAAGGCTGTACTAAAGGCTGTACTAAAGGCTGTACTAAAGGCTGTACTAAAGGCTGTACTAAATGCTGTACTAAAGGCTGTACTAAAGGCTGTACTAAAGGCTATACTAAATGCTGTACTAAAGGGTATACTAAAGGCTGTACTAAAGGGTATACTAAAGGCTGTACTAAAGGCAGTACTAAAGGCTATAATAAAGGCTGTACTAAAGGGTGTACTAAAGGCTGTACTAAAGGCTGTACTAAATGGTATACTAAAGGCTGTACTAAAGGCTATACTAAAGGCTGTACTAAAGGGTATACTAAAGGGTGTACTAAAGGCTGTACTAAAGGGTGTACTAAAGGCTGTACTAAAGGGTGTACTACAGGGTATACTAAAAGCTATACTAAAGGCTATACTAAAGGTGTACTAAAGGCTGTACTAAAGGGTGTACTAAATGCTGTACTAAAGGGTGTACTACAGGGTATAATAAGCTATACTAAAGGCTATACTAAATGTGTAATAAAGGCTGTACTAAATGATGTACTAAAGGGTATACTAAAGGTGTACTAAAGGGTGTACTAAAGGGTGTACTAAAGGCTCTACTAAAGGGTATACTAAAAGCTATACTAAAGGCTATACTAAAGGTGTACTAAAGGCTGTACTAAATGCTGTACTAAAGGGTATACTAAAGGTGTACTAAAGGCTGTATTAAATGGTGTATTAAAGGGTATACTAAAGGTGTACTAAAGGCTGTACTAAAGGCTGTACTAAAGGGTATACTAAAGGTGTACTAAAGGCTATACTAAAGGATGTACTAAATGATGTACTAAAGGATGTACTAAATGCTGTACTAAAGGCTGTACTAAATGCTGTACTAAAGGGTGTACTAAAGGATGTACTAAAGGCTGTACTAAAGGGTATACTAAAGGCTGTACTAATGGCTGTACTAAAGGCTATACTAAAGGCTGTACTAAAGGCTGTACTAAAGGCTGTACTAAAGGCTGTACTAAAGGGTATACTAAAGGCTGTACTAAAGGCTGTACTAAAGGCTGTACTAAAGTGTGTACTAAAGGCTATACTAAAGGCTGTACTAAAGGCTGTACTAAAGGCTGTACTAAAGGCTATACTAAAGGCTGTACTAAAGGATGTACTAAAGGCTATACTAAAGAATGTACTAAAGGGTGTACTAAAGGCTGTACTAAAGGCTGTACTAAAGGCTGTACTAAAGGATGTACTAGATGCTATACTAAAGGGTGTACTAAAGGTGTACTAAAGTCTGTACTAAAGGCTGTACTAAAGGCTATACTAAAGGCTTGACTAAAGGCTTGACTAAAGGCTGTACTAAAGGCTGTACTAAAGGCTGTACTAAAGGATGTACTAGATGCTGTACTAAAGGGTGTACTACAGGGTATACTAAAGGCTGTACTAAAGGCTGTACTAAAGGCTGTACTAAAGGCTGTACTAAAGGGTGTACTAAAGGCTGTACTAAAGGATGTACTAAAGGCTATACTAAAGGCTGTACTAAAGGCTGTACTAAAGGCTATACTAAAGGCTGTACTAAAGGCTGTACTAAAGGCTGTACTAAAGGATGTACTAAAGGCTGTACTAAATGCTGATCTAAAGGGTGTACTAAATGCTGATCTAAAGGGTATACTAAAGGCTGTACTAAAGGGTATACTAAAGGTGTACTAAAGGCTATACTAAAGGATGTACTAAATGATGTACTAAAGGATGTACTAAATGCTGTACTAAAGGCTGTACTAAATGCTGTACTAAAGGGTGTACTAAAGGCTGTACTAAAGGCTGTACTAAAGGGTATACTAAAGGTGTACTAAAGGCTATACTAAAGGATGTACTAAATGATGTACTAAAGGATGTACTAAATGCTGTACTAAAGGCTGTACTAAATGCTGTACTAAAGGGTGTACTAAAGGATGTACTAAAGGCTGTACTAAAGGGTATACTAAAGGCTGTACTAATGGCTGTACTAAAGGCTATACTAAAGGCTGTACTAAAGGGTATACTAAAGGCTGTACTAAAGGCTGTACTAAAGGCTGTACTAAAGTGTGTACTAAAGGCTATACTAAAGGCTGTACTAAAGGCTGTACTAAAGGCTATACTAAAGGCTGTACTAAAGGATGTACTAAAGGCTATACTAAAGGATGTACTAAAGGGTGTACTAAAGGCTGTACTAAAGGCTGTACTAAAGGATGTACTAAAGGCTATACTAAAGGATGTACTAAAGGGTGTACTAAAGGCTTTACTAAAGGCTGTACTAAAGGCTGTACTAAAGGATGTACTAAAGGCTATACTAAAGGCTGTACTAAAGGATGTACTAAAGGCTATACTAAAGGATGTACTAAAGGGTGTACTAAAGGCTGTACTAAAGGCTGTACTAAAGGCTGTACTAAAGGCTGTACTAAAGGCTATACTAAAGGCTGTACTAAAGGATGTACTAAAGGCTATACTAAAGGATGTACTAAAGGGTGTACTAAAGGCTGTACTAAAGGCTGTACTAAAGGCTGTACTAAAGGATGTACTAGATGCTATACTAAAGGGTGTACTAAAGGTGTACTAAAGTCTGTACTAAAGGCTGTACTAAAGGCTATACTAAAGGCTTGACTTAAGGCTTGACTAAAGGCTGTACTAAAGGCTGTACTAAAGGCTGTACTAAATGATGTACTAGATGCTGTACTAAAGGGTGTACTACAGGGTATACTAAAGGCTGTACTAAAGGCTGTACTAAAGGCTGTACTAAAGGCTGTACTAAAGGGTGTACTAAAGGCTGTACTAAAGGATGTACTAAAGGGTGTACTAAAGGGTGTACTAAAGGGTGTACTAAAGGCTGTACTAAAGGCTGTACTAAAGGCTGTACTAAATGATGTACTAAAGGCTGTACTAAATGCTGTACTAAAGGCTGTAATAAAGGCTGTAATAAAGGCTGTACTAAAGGCTGTACTAAAGGCTGTACTAAAGGCTATACTAAAGGCTGTACTAAAGGATGTACTAAAGGCTGTACTAAAGGCTGTACTAAAGGATGTACTAAAGGCTATACTAAAGGATGTACTAAAGGGTGTACTAAAGGCTGTACTAAAGGCTGTACTAAAGGCTGTACTAAAGGATGTACTAGATGCTATACTAAAGGGTGTACTAAAGGTGTACTAAAGTCTGTACTAAAGGCTGTACTAAAGGCTATACTAAAGGCTTGACTTGAGGCTTGACTAAAGGCTGTACTAAAGGCTGTACTAAAGGCTGTACTAAATGATGTACTAGATGCTGTACTAAAGGGTGTACTACAGGGTATACTAAAGGCTGTACTAAAGGCTGTACTAAAGGCTGTACTAAAGGCTGTACTAAAGGGTGTACTAAAGGCTGTACTAAATGATGTACTAAAGGGTGTACTAAAGGGTGTACTAAAGGGTGTACTAAAGGCTGTACTAAAGGCTGTACCTAAGGCTGTATTAAAGGATGTACTATAGGCTGTACTAAATGCTGTACTAAAGGCTGTAATAAAGGCTGTAATAAAGGCTGTACTAAAGGCTGTACTAAAGGCTGTACTAAAGGCTATACTAAAGGCTGTACTAAAGGATGTACTAAAGGCTGTACTAAAGGCTGTACTAAAGGATGTACTAAAGGCTATACTAAAGGATGTACTAAAGGGTGTACTAAAGGCTGTACTAAAGGCTGTACTAAAGGCTGTACTAAAGGATGTACTAGATGCTGTACTAAAGGGTGTACTAAAGGTGTACTAAAGTCTGTACTAAAGGCTGTACTAAAGGCTATACTAAAGGGTTGACTAAAGGCTGTACTAAAGGCTGTACTAAAGGATGTACTAGATGCTGTACTAAAGGGTGTACTACAGGGTATACTAAAGGCTGTACTAAAGGCTGTACTAAAGGGTGTACTAAAGGCTGTACTAAAGGGTGTACTAAAGGGTGTACTAAAGGCTGTACTAAAGGCTGTACTAAAGGGTGTACTAAAGGCTGTACTAAAGGATGTACTAAATGCTGTACTAAAGGCTGTACTAAAGGCTGTACTAAAGGCTATACTAAATGCTGTACTAAAGGCTGTAATAAAGGCTGTACTAAAGGATGTACTAAATTCTGTACTAAAGGCTGTACTAAAGGATGTACTAAAGTCTGTACTAAAGGCTATACTAAAGGCTGTACTAAAGGATGTACTAAAGGCTATACTAAAGGCTGTACTAAAGGCTGTACTAAAGGCTATACCAAATGATGTACTAAAGGCTGTACTAAAGGCTGTACTAAAAGATATAATAAATGCTGTACTAAAGGGTGTACTAAAGGCTGTACTAAAGGCTGTACTAAATGATGTACTAAATGCTGTACTAAAGGCTGTACTAAAGGCTGTACTAAAGGCTATACTAAATGATATACTAAAGGGTATATTAAAGGCTGTACTAAAGGCTATACTAAAGGCTGTACTAAAGGATTTACTAAAGGATGTACTAAAGGCTGTACTAAAGGCTGTACTAAAGGCTGTACTAAATGCTGATCTAAAGGGTATACTAAAGGCTGTACTAAAGGCTGTACTAAAGGGTATACTAAAGGCTGTACTAAAGGATTTACTAAAGGCTGTACTAAAGGCTGTACTAAAGGGTATACTAAATGATGTATTAAAGGCTATACTAAAGGCTGTACTAAAGGCTGTACTAAATGATGATCTAAAGGGTATACTAAAGGCTGTACTAAAGGCTATACTAAAGGCTGTACTAAAGGCTGTACTAGAGGATTTACTAAAGGCTGTACTAAAGGCTATACTAAAGGGTATACTAAAGGTTATACTAAAGGGTATACTAAAGGGTGTACTAAAGGCTGAAGATATGTTTTTAAACTCAAATATATGAACGAAATTTTTTTTTTACAATTTATTTTATATCTAGATAATACACAAATATAATATTTATGCCACTTTTACTATATTTTTTGAGAAAAACATAATATTTTTCAAAAATGTATAAAAAACCAACCAACATTTTTTTCTTACTTATACTGATATTTATTATAATACATATATCATTATATACTAGAATGAGAGCTAGTTAGGGGTGCTGCAACAGGGGGACATGTCCCCCCCCACTTTTACCACAACATTTATTATGATTGGTTAGTCCCCCCTACATACAAAATCGTTCCAGCACCCCTAGAGTTAGGGACAAACAATATTAAAGAATTAAGTTATATCAACTTTTTTCATGTAATTTGGTATATTTTCGTTATAAATTATTTATCTATAATAATTTTCTATATAATATTTTACTAATTTTAACGGTCTGTCAATATCGTCAATATAATCTCAAATTGAATAATTTATTTGTATATGTCTTAAAACATCTAAACTTAACCTAAAATCACTTGCCCAGAAAATGTTTATTAAATGATCACTCTAAGGCAGTGGTTCCCAAACTGGGGGTCGCTACCCACAAGTGGGTCGCCAGCTGTTTTGATAGGGGTCACGTGAATTTATATATAGTATAACATTAAAATAAATAATAATTGATTTTTTTTAATAATAATGTCTTAAATGGAACGACGTCATTTATTTATAAATATACATTCATTTATAAATTACTAATCTCAAAATGGTTAAATTTATATTTTATTTACATTTATTATATTTTTTTAATTAATTATTAGTTCAATATTTAGTATATAATTGGATGAATCCACCTATATAACTCATATGTCAAAATTGATGGTATTCGTATGTTACAAAGTAAACAAATCTATAAAAGAAGAGTTCCTTTTCTGTGAGCTAATGGAAACTATAACCAAAGATTTTCCGAAGGAAAGATATAACACTTACGCGAAATCATGTAATTCGAATTTGTATACAAAATACCCTGGTGCCACCTATAGCGGGTTACTTTTAGGAACTATGAGTTGTTTATAATGTAAATTCATATTTAACTATACACTTTTAAAATGTTAAATAATATGCTTTAAATTAATATTTATATGATGAAAACTAAGTGTTCATTACTAATATATAGCAAACAAATATGATATTTATGTTTTAAATGCTATAAGTATATATTTAGTAAGTAAAAGTTAATTTATATTGCATGTAATTTAATAGAGCAATGAAAACATTGTTGTATGCAAACAGAGCCGAACCTAAATCTATTTCAGTGATTTCGATACTACTGCTAGCAGCGGTTGGGGATATTACTAAATTACGTTGCATGCATAGGGAGTGTTATATCTTTGCTTCGCAAAATCTTTGCTATAACTAAAGAGTGGATGAATTTGATATATTAAATTAATTTTATATTGCTAACAATTTAGAATGGATTAAAATTAATTTGGTGAGTAGTAACTAATAACGGAGCAACAAGTATGTTAGACATAAAATCAAGATTAATTAAACTTATCAACAATTAATCACCAGAAGCAATTAGAATACACTGTTTATTTCATAGGCAAGCGTTAGCTTTACGAGTTATTCCAGAATATTTATCAATAATTTTAAAAACAGTAATACAAATTCTGAATTACATTATGTCGAGTTATTTGAGAAATCGGCTATTCAAAAAAATGTGTGAAGAAATGGACTAAGACTTTGAAAATGTGTTATATTATACTCAGATGGTTATCAACAGGTAAATTTGTAAAAAGAGAGTTTATTCTCTTAAGGATGGAATTATTATTTGTGTTTGAGAATAATATATTATTGAACTAGCAATGCAATGGAAAGAACGAAGGTATACTAGGTATATCCTACTAGGGGACATGAGGGGGTTGGGTTTGGGATTGTCATATCTTGTTGACATGTTTGATTTACTTAATACAGTGAACATTTCTTTACAATGTAATATTTATTTATATATAATCTGATAAAATATTTAAATCATTTATCTATGAAAAAATAAATATATTCTTGAATTAATATCTCAGATTCATGGATTTATTGGAAAATTGGATAACTAGTATCGGAGAGACTACAAGTTATTAAACAAGAACTTCGCAATGTTCCATACTTATACTGAATATGTTGATATCTTCTAAACAAATTCTGAAAACTGAAATACAAGACAATATAACAACGCCTTTAACTAATCTTTCAGATGAATTAAAAATGTATATTCCAGAAATTGACAATCATATTTATAATATAGTACTTCATCCCTTTAATGCTGATATTAAAGATATCGAAGAATATAACCTGGAACAAAGTGAACTCATGATATTAGTGCAATGCACACATTTGAAACAAAATAACTTTCTTTTTTAGGATATCATTTTTTGATTTCGGTGAAAATATCCTATCACATTTATTTTATTTAATAATTAAATATAGTTTACCTTTTGCAAGCATATATCTATTAGAAAGGGCATTTACAGATTTATTAAATTTAAAAAATAAAAAAATAAATAAATTAGAAGTTGAACCAGACTTGAAGTAAACTTTATCCGAAACACAGACAAATATTGACAAATTAGTATCTAGAATGCAAATACACGATATTTAAAAATATATTACATATTTTATAAATTTGTAAAACATTTATTTTAATAAGTTAACTTATTTTTTTAAATAGGGATCATTTATAAAAAAAAACTTAAAAAGGGGTCGCCGCAGAAAAAAGTCTGGGAACTACTAAGGGCTATTCAAAGTTAACAGATTATCGAATTGGAATGATTGGAACAATTTAAATTTGATTTTCTTATTAAATACAACATAACAATTCTAAGGTATGCGATGAAGTTTAACATATAGTAAGTACATGTATATAAAATAAATTATGAAAAATAAGGAAATTAAAACTTTATAATGAATATTATGATATAAAATGTTATAAAACACATTATTTATTTTATATTAATAGAATAGAAAATATAAATAATACAATTTAAAAAAAATTACCCTGAAAATGTCCAAGAATTTTCTAGAATTTCAGAAAATCTTAATTTTATCAAAGTGAAAATATTTTTAAAATATAAATATATATATTTCCAAAATAAACATTAACATACTTTCTATATAAAAAAGAATCCCTATATAAAAAGGTTTATTGCAATTTTAAATGTTTTTTGGCAATAAAATAGTACATTTTTTTACGTCAAAAATTTGTATAAATTTATTTTTTTTTCAACATTATTTGTTAGTATATTAATCAATATTTTATCATTATTTTTGTAATCGTTGGTTTCATTTGAATACAAATTGGAATATATATTAATTGAAAAAATATTTGATATATACATATATTATTATAATTTCAATATCTATTCATTACAATGTATCCAAACAAAATTGTTTTCCTATGATCACCTTTAGCGAAACTTTCTCAATTATATATTATTTTATTGATAGTTCCAGTTCCCTACTTAAAAAGTCGTACGATATTACTAAATAACTTATTTAATAAATAATCCGAAATTACATGGTTTGAGATTACTGATATTCTGGTATATTATAATAAATATAATATACCAATGTATTATTGTAATGGTTGTACTAGGTGTCCGATCATATCGGACGGGTTGAGAATGTAAATATATATTTATTGTATTGATATTTTAGGGTTATTTGGTTTAATTGGTTTGGTTTTTTTAGCTGCATTACATCCATAGAGCTCATAGAGCTAGAGAGAAATATAGTGGTAATACACAATGCCTGGCAGCGTAAGCCAATGCGGAAAGTGGAAATAAAAAATCAGACATCTTGCGGTGACCAAATATTAAAATATAATATTCTTTTGATCATACATTTTGTATTAATAATTATATCAAAAAAGTAAAATATGATATTTATATTACTTTTTTATCCTCTTTTCATTGGTATTAATAATTTTATTCTAGCTACAAAATAAAAAATCAAATAGGTCAAATCCGCCATTTTTCGGTGACTAAATTAGATTGATGTTTTCCGCATGTCAGATAACTTGTTTACTACTCTATTTCTCTGCAGCTCTATGATAGAACTAGAGAAATTAAAACATTTCTCTCTAGCTCTATGATTACATCCCAAAGTGAGCATATAAAAAGTCAACTCCTCCTTTTTCGCGCTTATTTACATTAGCAACCCATCCGTTATGATAGTATAGCGTAACTATAACCGTTGTACTATATTATTACAACCATTAAGTTAATGATTAAAGTCATACTTAGTATTATAATAAAGAATACATAATTTCGTATATATTAATATAATAATTATCCTATTAATTAAACTTGTTATCTATTAATTTACGATTGATATATTATATATAATTTAAAATTAAAACCTGAATTTAAAAAAATTATAATTTGAAACATAACATATAAATAGTATATATGTATCCAATGGATACTATCCATCCTGTGGGACCCAGTGTGGGTGGTAGGAAAACTATATTAAAATAATTACATAACTAAATAGATTGAACCATCTTCGCAAAATCTTTGAACATAAATTAATATCATTGAATTTTTATTTTGTCCTTAGTTTCTTAAAATGTCCTTGTAATCTGAATATATAATATTCGTAAGTAACTAGTTTTTAACTATGTAATTTAATATATAAATAATATTATCACTTAACTATATTATTTAAAATGTATTTAATATACATATACATATCTATGAATACATATTTATTATATTTTCGTCAATTTATTTATTCAATCCAAAAAAATATACAATAATTCAAATATCAAATTACCGGAAATCTTACTCGCGCATGTCCCATGTGGTTTGACATATTCTAATAGCGTCTTTTATAAAGTCGTTTTAAAACTTTATTTTTAGTTTATATTTGCATTGTAATTTTACATATTTTTCTAGATTATTCATAATTAGATTATAAATAACAATCTATACTATAAACATATCTAAGGATTAAACAAGTACGTATAATTATAAATATATATATATTGAAATAGAACTCGCTCGGACTTGAATAAACAAGGATATACAAAACTAAACTATATTCATAGACAACGCAGAATGGACAAGCAATTAACTTCTCAAGTGGTGGGAAGAGAATTTGTAAGACAATATTATACTGTTCTTCATGAATCTCCCCTTGAAATGCATAGATTTTACAATGACAAATCTAGTTATTTGCACGGTGGTGATGAACAAGCAGGCCACGAATTACCCCCAGTTTGTGGGCAAAAAGTTAGTATATATTTACATTAATATCAGGAATTGAATATTAAATACAAAATATATTATGGATTATCTATCAGTATAATAATGCATGTTATATATATGTATATATTAATAATTATATTATATACTTGTATACTTATATTTAAAGATATATATTCTGAGAATCGGATTATTATAAATTGATTAATTTATCAAAAGAGTTTTAAATTATATTTGTTATGCATTATTGCGCAACAATTAAATCTAATATATAATAGCTCTTTCAATAGCTATCTATATTTTATTAAGTAATATGTTTCATATAAATAAAACTTATACTTATACATGTATTTAATATAATACTTAATGTATTTGCAATTTTTATTTATATTTGCACAATTTCAACCGTATTAATTTCAAAACTCGAACTTTAAAATAAAATATACTGACAATCACAATATATAGTGCCGTACTGTCCAACACTGGCTATTACAGTATTACATTTAATATCTAGAGGGAGCACACTGAATTAATATTTCACTTTTTTAATTTAATAGTTTAATAAGATTAATAGTTATCAAATGATTTATCATAGTTATATATATTTAAAATATAAATTCTCTATCAATATCTAAGTAGGCTATCTTAAAGGTACACAAGTATATCGTTCAAAATTTGACACATTAAACCATATATAAGTTATATGATATAACTTATATGTGGTTTAATTAATAACATTGTATATGATATACGTATGTTATAATTATAGTTAGTTTTATATCTGCTTATAAATCCCTCCACAATACTATATCCGCACATAATCAATATGAATATCATATTCAATATGTCGGCCCATATTTATTTTAAATATCGGCACATATGTTCAATGGTTATATCATATAACTTATATGTACCAAAGTATTCATGTTCAATATCACATTAAATATGTGGGGACATATTCATATTGATTATATGTGACAATGTTTTATTGTGGTGAGTGGTAAAGATATAAAACTAAATATAATTACAACATAATTATATATCTATGGAGTTATATACCGACTTATCCTTTTGAACCTTTTCCACTTTCCTCCGGGTAACGTCTTAAATAGATATGGACATATCTTATATATTTTATATGTTCTTAATTATTACTCTTTGACAGTATAAACATATATATTTATATAGAATCTGCGACGTAGTTATCATGTTTGATATTTTTTAAATAGCATTCGATATATAATAAATAAATAAAATATAAAACACAAATTAATAGAATATTTGTAGGTATGACGAAACAAAGATTTTTATATAAAATTATTTATTTATTTTGATATCCATTAGCTATTAAATTCAAAAATGTATTATATATATATATATATATATAAATATTATATAATAATATAATTATAATTAGCATATAAAATTGTTATAAAAGTTAGCAATTTATTTAGCACCGCTTCATTAAATTTTATTTAAATAGAGCGCTCACACAATTCTATTTTTAAATATCTGTGGCTATAACTATAGGTATGCAGATAAAAAATGAAAATTGATTATTTATTGATTTATTATACATCATTGGATTCGTTATTTCTAGACTAAACAAGTGTATATTTCAGTTTTTTTTTATATCAGATAGAAAAAAAGTTATGCCCTTATGAAAGCCAAAAAAAGTTGTAAATTTTGAACATGCAAAGAATAGGAATTGATGTTGCTTTTATAAGTTAATATATTAATATGACTATAACTATTTAAATAATATACCAATTTCAACGAAATATTCACACATTATGTAATATCATTAGTGTTGGTGAAATAATTCATTTAATAACTATTAGTTATAATAATAATATAATAAATTATAATAATTAAATTAATTAACTATTAGCTGCAGCTAATTACATGTAATAATAATATAATTAATTGTAAATACTAAAACATGATATTATGATTACAAGTATATATATATATATATATATATTAAGTTTACTATTTATTTCGGGATATACAAATATCCAGAAGTAATTCAGAAATAATCCAGAAGTAGTGTTTAGAGTATTACTGATATATATTATCATAATATACTACAAATAGTATGTTAAATCTTATTAATATATCAAAAAAATGGATTTATATACAACAAATAATTTCTACTTCTGGATTATTTCTGGATTACTTCTGGATTACTTCTGGATATTAGTATATCCCATTTATTTCATCCACATTTCATAATAAAATTTCAAATTAATATCATATAAGTGAATTTTATATATGTATTAACATTAATTAGAATGTAATATATTAAAGATATAATTGATAATATATGTATATATATATATATATATATATATAATAGATCGTTTTTATTACTAATTGTTCTTAAATACATGATGAATAATTCATTTTAATTATAAATTATTTAAAAATCCGGTTAATCTGGTTAAAAATGTGCATAACAAAAATTATTTATCCTCCCTATAAAGAAATAAATAAAATATAATTGAAAGATAAATCAAGCACTCATTTTAAAATACCAATTCACAAAAATATTCATATGCATACATAATATGTATAGTATTAATATTTAGCTAATAATGTAATGATAATAACGCTGTATTTCTTGAAATTTAATTTTGTTTAAAATAAGACATTTTTAAAAATCATAAATTACTTATAATTTAAAATATCAATATTTTAATTTCTATCAATGCTAATTAGAATATTTTATTTACGTTATATAGTCTGTTATATTAGCTTTCCAACGATACCAAAATTGTTATGATTAGTAAATAATTTATTATAAAAAAATCAATTTTAAATAACCCATATTTTTTAAAATGCTAAAAAACCGATTCATATTTGAGTGAGAAAAATATGAACATTTATTAAATTTAGTACACGTACCTACTATAACTATGATTCCCAATATGCAATATATATATAACCTGTACGGTAAATCAGCAATATTCATTTGCATTATGTTAACTTCCATGGTTTAAAAATATTAATTGTAAAATATGTATTGTATGTAAATAAAAATTTATTTGTTGTGTTAATGAAAGTTACAATTATCCTGCTGAATTAAATATTAAGTTTTATAATTAATTATTATATATATTATATGTATTTTTATTTATATAATCTATTAATTATTATCTAATTGTATGTTAAAATATAGATGTATCAATGGAAAATTCAATAAATATTCAATAACAATTTAAATTTACTTGTATTATATTTCCTTTAATTTTCTATTATAAGTTAGTTATAAGTTATTTTCATATTTGATGATGATACTAAATCTTCTGCAGTGATAATTAAGTTGTCCTCCGAATTATATACTTTTCAGTGTTATATTTAATTATATTTGAAAGGGATAAGCTCTCTTAAAATCTAATAATGTGATTAATATGTGTTCCATAGTAAATAGATAGGAATTTCTTGCATATTGGGTAGTAAGTTATAACTGTAATTTCAATATAGCTAACACTATAATTTGTTATGACCAAATAGTAATTAAATTGATATATAAAAGTATTATATATTTATAATAAAACATAAAACGTTTTTTGTGTGTATATTCAATTCAGTTATATTATTAAATAATGTTTAATATGAAAATTATTGTTTTTAATAAAATAATTATATGCATTAATAATGTTATGATAATATGAATGAATGAATGAATTGGTTTATTTAAAACACTGAATATAGTGAAAGCCCTCACTGGTGTATAGCATAATCTAACATAACATAATGTATGACATAATATAACGAAAAATAAACAAGTTTATTTTAAGATTTGTAGTCAATAATATATAAATAAATCATATTTTATACATATTTTTTAACAAAAAAATACCATGTAAATTATTAAACATATTAATAGTATTATTATATTGCAATATTGAATACTGTAGCATTTTTAGCCAATGTCCAAGAAAAAACATATCCTGACCTAGGATTCCTGAGAAAATAAAGATCAAAGTAAATACTTTATTTACTAGTAGGATTACAAATAATAGAATTAATAGCTTAGAAAATAATATATATATATATATAAAAAAATTTATAGATACATATATAATTTGATAACACCAGTTATTTTACTATCATATTTATATTAATATTTATACCGGCAAAATATATGAATTTTACATGATGGAGATTTAAAGGACATTTTTTTTACCAGTATGATAACTTCTGAAATAAATAATATAATGACTACATTTTTGTATGTCTTATTAATTATATTTATATCTATATTTATTTATATATATATATATATATATATATATATATATATATATATATATATATATATATATATATATATATTAAGTTATAGAATTATATGATAATTATATGATAATTATAAGATGTTGAGAATGAGACATACTAATTTTAAATAAAAAAATTTCCAGTAATTTCGTGTAACTAATTTTTACTTTTAAGTCATACTTACATATAATATATATATAAAGGGATATTTATGAATAAGTTCTGATAGTTTCATATAAATTTATCTAATAGATCAAGATTTTTACATGTTTATATAATGTTTAAAAACTAATATAAAATGATGCATTATATCGAATATCGCCGTTTATTAAGATATCCGAGGTCAAATTTAAAATATTTTACTTATATCATTGTATACTTTTAAATTATTGTAACAACAAATGTATATCTAATAATATGTACTACATATAAGTGTATCATGCACACTAGTGTGTAAAATATTGAAATGAATATTTGAATTTGACCTCATATTATATGAGTCATATATCGTAATCAAAATAAACGGGTGCCATATTTGATACATACCAAAATGATAAAAAAATAAAAATGTTAATGTGAATTTGAATTAAAAATATTTTAAAGGCTTATATTAACAAAGGCTTAACGAATTTTAAAGATTTTTTTTAACTATTTTAAAGATACCAGATATTTATATATTTTACTTAGTAAAATAAAAATGCATTAATTTTGTCAAATATATAATTCTATATAAATATTTTATTAAAATTGTATTTATTTATAAATTTAGTTTGAATTGTAAGATGTCTTTCTATATTATTTATGTTGACATTCTAAATAATATAATGTGCATTAAATTATTTTAATATAATCATATTGAAATCATTAATTAATAGATATTTTTTGTATTAGTTTATTAAATTAAAATATGTTCAATATCAGCATGTATAATCTCCAATAAAATATACATTACATGACGCCCTATGCTTGATATACGTTTTAAAATAATATATATTTAATTTTTTAATATATATTTTTTTTTTTAATATTTGTTTAGACTATATTTTTCAATTATTATAATCAGAGATTATGTTTTTATTATTTTAATTGTTTATAATATTTAGTTATGTATATTTAATTATTACCTGTATTTTGAACCTTCAATGTAAACAAATATATAAAATATGTACTTTTTTTATATTGAAGATAGTCATCATTTTTATTTTATATTAAAGATATTTTTTCAGTTATTAAAGTTATTACTTACAAATATTTAACAAAATATAATTAATTAAATATAATTTGTTGTCTTCATTACACATTACATATGTAATAGCTCTAAAATATTGTGAATAGTATTAGTTATATTTTATACAATTTAAAAAATATAACTAGCAAAAATAAAGTTATTGAGAAATCGCATTTAAAATTATATTAAATTTATTAAATATTTGCTAATCTGGTATATTTAGTTAACTCTGTTATAAATGATAAAATAAAATATTGTGATACTAATAAAATATATTAAACAAAAATAAATAAAATGTATTAAATATGATATAATTAATACAATTTATAGAAATAAAATTGATTAATTTATAATACTGGTTCATATTCTTTATGATCAGCTATAATGTTGGTAATACGTAATGTTCAACTATAGTGAAGAAGAATATCTATTGATATCTAGATAATAGATTGATGATTATTCAACACATTTTCAGATAATACTCAATAAATATTTATTTATTGATATACTCCAAATATATCGTCACCTATATTCTTATTTTTTGATATACTCGTTTTTAAACAAATGATAACAATCTTATAATTATAATGACTTATCGAATAAATACAATATATCATTTAATAATTAAATTAGGTACTCTTAAGTATATAATTCTATTATTTACAATTATCTGATTTAGATAATTTTTTAATATGAGATATAACTATATTAATAAGAATTGATAACATTTCAATAATTTTTAATTTATTTATTTTATAGCCTCATAAACATTTCTGAAAATAAATATATTCATAAATACTTGTATTTGTGTAATTAATTTAAATTGGGAAATAATAAATAAATTAATTTAATTTTTACATGTCTAAATAATAAATAAATATTTTTTATATTAACAATAATACAATTTAATTTTTATCTAAAAATGTATTAATGTTTTTTAATTAATTAACTATAATTAGATAAACATTATTTTAAATTAATTAATATCCTATAATAAGGAATGAAACCTGTTGTTTATTGTAACTTATTTATTTGTTAACAAATTGTATTATAAACAATTGTAATTTATTATCTATTTTTAGAAAATACACTCCAAAATAAAGTCTTTGAACTTTAGAAATTGTCACGCTAAGATTCGCCAAGTTGATAGTCACACGTCGGTTGCAGAGAGTGTTGTCGTACAGGTTATTTCTTATTTCATTTTGTAGTGTTCTATTTTTAATTTTAATTTATCTTAAATATAGTTATAATGTTCATCAATATTAGTTTTATAATATTATATTAAGATCATGTGATACTCACTATATATATATATATATATATATATATATAGTTACTAATATGAGTTACTATTTTGGTAGTAAGTTTATTTTGAGATTAAATTATACATATTAAATATACAAATTTCATATTTGACAGGATTTATATGTGAATAGATCAATTTAAATCATTATAATAACTTTTACTAGATATACATTTATATATAATTATTACATATTAATTTTTATATATAAATTATTAATTGTTTGATTATCAATAAATTGTAGGTTTCTGGAGAATTATCAAACAATGGCGAGAGAATGAGAAGATTTATGCAAACCTTCGTTCTCGTACCTTTATCTGCTAAAAGCTATTACGTACACAATGATATATTCCGCTACCAGGATCAAGTATTTCACCAAGTAGATCATGTAGTCGTAGAGCATGTGGTCGAAGACCTTGTAGAAGCTGAAATTGATAGCATCAATGATGAGATGAATGTAGACTGCAGGAACATGAATGATCACTATGATGACAGCGTAGTAGAAAATCATGCAATTGGTGAACACACTTATGAGAATTACGAAACTTATGAGGAAGCAAATATCGAAAATGAAGTACCTTTGATGTTTGTATTCCTTCAGCATTTCATTAATATGATATTTTATGTTTTCCATGTTTAGGAATGGAAATTCTAATGAGATGGCTTACAACACCAACACGGAAGGCGATCTTTCTCAAATATCTGCTGAAACCGAAGAAGCTAATGAAGAACATGTCGTCGCTGCCTCTGAACCCGTTGAAGTTGTTAAAAAGAGGCCTACAACTCCTATGTCATGGGCTGCTAGGGCTTCTAAGAATAATCCTATTAAAGATACTGTAAAATCTGTACCCGTATCTGAAAATACTAATCCTGAAAAAGAAAGGTTTGTTTTTTAACTTATAAATGAACTTATTACGATTAATCAATTTTTTTATTGACATGATAGTCACAAAGTGGAATCTCGTATTACTAACGTGCCAGTGAAAGAAGATGACCGACCTGTACAGTCTCGTATTCCTGATAATCAGCAAGTGTTTGTTGGCAATATTCCACTTAATGCTAATGAAGTCGCATTGAAGAAGTTCTTTGAACGTTAGGCTGCTTTTAGTTTACCCAGTATGGGTAATAAATGTGTATTCATACTATAAATTAAGGGGAGGTACATTAAAGTGGTTTGGTATTTTGGGATTAAGCTTGTTAACCATTATATCTATGGGTAATATAAATAACTTCTGTGAAAGAATTTTTATTATATCTGTTAATTAAAGGCTGCCGTCAAGGCTTTGAAGTTTGGTCTAATTGAAATAATTACTCAGGTGTAGAATATAATTACCAGTCCTTCCTATGATTGTCTGCACACGCAAACACACGCATCGCGTACAAAATTAATATAATTCAATAACAAATATTTAAATAAATACAGTTTAATACAGAATTTAAATCTAAATTAAGGGTATCAACTAAATTACCTATATTTGTCGATGTAGGATAATTTTTTTTATATATTCAAGTATCGATACAGTTAAAATCCATGTAGGTAGAAGCTAAATTAATAAAGAAGTAAATAAAATATTTATAAATAATATTTCTATATTATTTATTGTTATTTATAATGATTTTATTTACTATTTATATTATTTATATTATATACTTATTTATTATTATTTATAACGATTTTATTTATTATATATATATATATATATATATTAATATATTGAACTGTAGCCATACTTGAAAATATATTTATATATAACTAAACCAAACTTATCAACAAATTTAAATTAATTTGCTATACATTTATTCTAATAGCAGTATAAGATAGTTATGTTAAATTCTTATGAGATGGTAATTACTATATATCTATATAATACTATGTATATATTATTTTTAATTATTATTGAATAATAGTTAAAGAAATAAAAATAAAAATTTGTTGTTTAAAATTCCAGGAATTCCAGGAATAATTTTTTTTAAATATTCTGATAGGAAATTATTATAGAATTATAATATATTAATATGCGTTTAAAGTTTGATTATTATTAAACTAGTATTAGTATGTTAATTAGTGAAGTTAATTCCTATCTCTCCCATGTTAAAATTCCTATGTTCTCCATGTTTAATTTCAAGGTCAATACGGCAGTACTATAAATAGTCAACAATTTTTTTTTATAATAATTTTCATTATCAATACTTTGATGAGCAATCGCCCGATCAAAAAATATTAAATATATCCCCAATCAAACCACCTTAAGGTACATCCTTCGCGTGCGCAATGTAAATAGATATATATTTAATAAATAGACATTTATGCCTCACAATATATTCACTTACACAAATTTAATAATAGGTAATCATATCATTTTTTTTTCTATAGTTTAATAATATATCATTCTATTATGAAATAATTTTGTACAAAGAAAAATTAATAATTGTTATTAAAAAAAAGGATTTCATTATAGGCTAGCTATCTATCTGTCTTATATTGAAAATTTCAATTCATTATTTCTATTATTCAATGAGATATTGAATTTTTAATGAGAGCATGAAAAACATTATTTTTGCAAATGACCATTTTAAAATTATTATACATATATTTACTTGTATAATATAGAATACATAAAAGATGATATAAAAATAATATTTATATATATAAAAAGTAAGATTATATGTATTAATGTATGTTATAAATACTATATATGTATAATAAATACATTCTAATACATTTTTATATATTCAATTTATTTTTATCTAAAATGCTTGCATTTAATTGGACAATACTCGTATCATAGTTAAGTCTAGTATCAAATAAATTGTAAACAAACAAATACTATTTAATGTTAATAAATGAATTTAAATTGTCAAAATTGAAAATAAATTACAAAGTTATACAGAATTTATTTAGTAATTATTACTGGTAATTTTAAATTTATTTTATTTTGTACTTCCAATAAAGTACTATTTTGATGTAATTATATAACGATTTGAAGTATTAGTATACTTTATAGCTCACATGATAGATAAATATTTGCTGGTTATTTCTAGCATAATAATTTTTTTTTTCAAAAATAATAATTCCGAAGGACGTCTTAACCATGCCCATTTATACACACATATATGATAATGCTCTATAATAAATTCTGACCTTGACCAAATCATTATTTGTATCTTAATATTATTTGTATATAAATATAGTCATTCGTAAAATAATATCTGTGTAGATTATGTAGCGTGTGATCACGATCGGTAGGTATATGTAAATAGTGTGGGTACAAATATATACGCCCACATCTTACGTGTGAAAAAGACCTTTGTCTTTAATATAATCATTATATTATATTATAATGTGAATATCATTAATGAATTATTACACTTGTAGAATTTGGTGAAGTAATTCATGTCAAATTGAATAACAAAACAAAGCCAACTGCCCAAGGTCTTTTTGCATTCGTCTGTTATTCTAGCCCGGGTTATGTCCTTAAAGTTTTGAAATCTGCTGTTTGTATTACTATTAATCTAAACTAATACATTATATCTATATCTTAATTACTCTTTGCAGCCATTAAAGTTTGAAGGACAAAATATCAATGTAGAAGAGAAGAAGGATAGTTCTAAGAAATTCTCCAATCCTAATAAGAAAACAAGAAACAATAGTCGAGGAGGCTTAATCAACAAGTCGAAAGGTCATATGATTACAGCTGGAGGAAGACATTAATATTGTTAAATGCTATTTATACGTTGTTCAGTTATTATTTAATGTTTATCAAGATATCTTTATGATAAACGATCCTCAACTTTTTATATACTGTTAATAAAATATTGAAAGTATTAACTCATTATTTGTATTTTTTATTCACACTTTTATTCACACACATAATTTTTAAATTCATAAATAATATTATTTCTTCTTTTCTTTGTGATAAATTTTATACCATATATTTCCAGATTCTTTTAAAGATCTATGAAAATAATTGAATACATTATTAATAATTAACAATAATTAAAGCTAATATTCTGTAACTAACTGTATACAATCTTGAAAAGCAACTGACATCGGTTTGACGGAATATTCTAGGTTGTGCTTAAGACAGAACTCTTTAACTAAGGAAGATACTTTCCTATAGTTGCATCTCGGCATCATTGGGAAGAAACTGTCAAATAGAATACATTCGATAACATGCGTGCATATTTATTTATACTGATATTAAAATAAGAATTGATAGAAATGGATGTTAATGATAGATAGATTTGTACATGAATGAGATGTTAGTATACTAACTGATGTTCGATCTGATAGTTAAGGTGTCCTGTGAACCAATCATTGAAGAATCCGGTGGATATGTTGCATGTGGACCTTGTTTGCAGTATCGGCCATTCCCTACTCTCGGTGTAGTTGTCGATGGGGTTCGGAAGGTGGTTACTTTGAGTAACGAACATAAACCACATCGATTCTATTAATCTATAATATATAATTAATGAAGACGTTAATATGACATTGGTTTGATTGCTAGTGAGTTGTAAATTGTACAATGTACATTCATGTAAACTATCAAATGTTCAATTTAATTATGTGTTAATAAAAATATGTTTTACATCTTAATAGTTAATTAAAATCGTAACCTTGTTATGTAGTAGAATATCACAAAATTATAAATTCCAATTAATGGTGTAAAAGTATAGAATATTCTAGAGTAGAACACCATCATAGATACCAAATCCTGTGAAAGTAATGCACATAAGTATTGGTACTTACTCAGCGATATGTACTTACCAGATAGTCTCGTCTTTTTATTACAAAGTATAATACTTCTAGGTGAAAATAAATTGGTATTAGAAAAGGTACAGCAACTGTTGATTAAATAAGGTATTAATAGTACAAAAATATATAAATGGTATATTAATATAATGGGATAATAATAGTACTAGTATGATATTATTATGTATGCTCTCTATCTTATTAATAGTAACTTGTTGTACTCTTAAATATATAATTGTCAGCGGATTATTTAATATTTCAATGATTACAAAGATAACAGATATATTTATTTATTTGTAAAATAAAAATATATTCATTTGTTTAAAATTTGTATTTCTTTATAAATACGATATTAAAAATATAATTTTATTTATAAATTTGGTATTGATTAAAACATTTTTTCTATATTATTTATGTTGAAATTATAATTAATGTGTATTATGTTATATTATGATTTTAATATAATCATATTGAAATCATTAATTTAAAAATGAGTTTTTGTATACAAAATTTAAATATGTTCTCCTGGATCATGTCCTCAGTATTACGTAGAAAAGAAAATCTAATATTTAAAACTAGTACTATAAAAATTAATATATTAAATCTGCTGATTTATTTTAACGATATTATAAATATTTATTCGTAATGTTATATTTGTATTGCAATATATACACATTCGAGAATAAGTAAGTAACGATATAAATTAGATAATAAATAGATTAAAAGAAATTTAAAGATTATAAGGTCAGTATTGTGTACATTGATAAGCTGATGAGCTCAGAAGTTTAGTAGCTAATAATCATTGAAATTCATAATTTCAGTATATTTTAATATTATTGTGTATGTGTATGTGTTTGTTTAATAATATATAATATTTAATTTGTAATTAAAGTGTTATCGATTACAGTGGTCTGAACATTATTTGTTTGCTGTCGGGGATTTTTTAATTGACCTGACTACTTTTTTAATGCTGAGTTCAAAAATGTAAATATTTTATCTGAATCAAGTTTTTTTTTTAATTCAATTTTAATTTCTTTTGTAAATGCAAATATAAGAAATTTCATTTAAAAAAATATATTTAATTGTTTATTATAAATATTAATATTAAATAATATTAATAGATAACATAAATACTTATTATTATTATGATAAGTATTATAAGTATACTATTTAAGTGCTATTCTCGTGAGTTTTTCAATCAAATCATCCATTTTTAGACATCAAAGTAGTCTGAACTTATATTAATGTCCTATAGATGTCCTCGATACCTATCTTCCATTAGAAATACAAGTTTTTAAATAAAGTACATAACGTAAAAAATCACCATTATTACAAAAATAATAATTACTAAATATTTCATAATTTAAATATCTAATAAAATTTGATATATTTTATTATTGAATAATTTAAAAAGTATTATAACATTTCAAATTTACTCTTCGATAATTCATGTATGTTAATACCTTATTATATAAATAAGTATTACTTTATTATGATTTATATAATTCTATCTCAATATGTAATTTACAATATATTTTATTTTAAATAATTATATAATATTTTTAATTATATATCTAAAAAATCAATTTATTCAAGAAAAAAGTAATCATTTATAATTTATCCCGAGTTAGTAATATTTATAATACTAAAGTTTACTACTTTATTATTATACTATACATTATAATTATTATTTTTTAAATTATTTTATACAATTTTATTTTCTAAATAATATTAATAATATTAAAAAATATTTTTACTATATTATTATAATTTAGATATACATATATTAATATATCATTATATTTTATATAACATAATTGATATAATATATATGTATAAATTTATAATAATATATAAAATTAGTATCAAAAAAACTATGAAATGGGATTCTGAATGTCATCATGGAGCATATTAATAGTTTAATGAGTGTATTTATTTTTATTTAAATGCAATTAAACTTGTATTTTATTTAATATAAAATGATAATATAAATTAATATATGTACACTTGAGAAATAAGAGATCTATTGTTAATTATAAATATTAATAAATAGATAAAATGAATATTTGATCATACATAACTACTAAAACATGTTTTAAAATGTGTTTATAATTAAATATTCTAGATTAATTTCATCATATGATATTGAAATTATAGAAAAATAATATTTAGCTTATATATAATTTTATATAAATATTACACCATTATTTCTCAGTTTCATGTTTTTTTTTTTAATTCTAAATATTTAAAGTACTACTCTTATTTTATTTTTAAATATTTAGACTAATTTTTTTCCCACTATATTCTAAATTTATTACTAAAGAGTAATCCTAGCTTTAATTTTTTAATATAAATACTTATTTATTTCTATTCCAAAATTTAACATTAAATATCTCCTTTTTTTATTATATAAAAATTCCTAGTTAGGTTTATTGTAGAGCTAATATATTTTAATACTATTTTTTTTTAATTTAAACAAAATATTAAATATTGAAGTAGTAGTAGGCTTTTTAGTAGACCCACTTTTACTTATCTAATACATTAGAATTAAAAATAGGCGCACCTGCCCTTAATACAAGTTCTTCTATTCATGAGGATATATTATAAGATAAAGAAAAATATTAGATATAGGATCTTGACGTATACTTTACGGGTGACACCAACATACAATACTATAAGCTGTATTACTGTGAAACCCTTTAGGAGGACACATTATATAAATATAATTGTAAATTAACAGAACAACAAAATTAAATTCTTCTAATAAATATTATTATTATTTTATTATTATTGATTGATAATTTATTTAAACAAATACATAGTCGAAAATATAGTCGAAAGTATAAAGTATACATATTTACTAACGATAATATACGGTATAGAAATGAACAAAGAATAATACGAAATTATAAAATTAAAGAAATTAAAATGTTTTACAGTTACCGTAAAAATAAACGAAAAACAATCGAAATTAGAAATAAATCATATAGTAAAAATGATCAAAATAGAAATAAAAGATAGCGTAAAAATAATCAAAAATAGAAATAAAATACATTATTTTGTATTATTATTATTATTATTATTATTATTATTATTATTATTATTATTATTATTATTATTATTATTATTATTATTATTATTATTATTATTATTATTATTATTATTATTATTATTATTATTATTATTATTATTATTATTATTATTATTATTATTATTATTATTATTATTATTATTATTATTATTATTATTATTATTATTATTATTATTATGACGACGTTGATGGCATAAGACTAACTGATCACGAAGATTAAGTGTTGCTGGCGATATGGCCAGTTGACCGTTTGGCCGAAGCTGCGTTGACCAGTGGCTACTTGGGCTGGCTCTACTTCACCGACCAATAGTAATGGAGCGAATGAGATGTCAGGGTCACCATGGAGACGGTTCGGGATTACGTGGTGCTGAGAGTGACGGAACTTCCACCAATGGGACGATACTCCCTGGTGAGAGGTGCGAGTGTAATAGTATACTATAGTAGTAGTATTCATTATAATAATATAACAATATATATTTCTTATATTATTAATATTAGTAAATTAATAAATATCTAATATTGTTAATATTTTTTATATATTTCTTAAAATCTAATTAATTTTAGTTTTATATTTTTATATCAGTTTTACTTACAACATACAGAAATACTTTCAATATTTACGAAGTCATTTTAGTAAATAATAAAATTCAAATTATGTAATTTGTTAATTTATTTTAAATCATCGAAAAGTTTGTTAATTATAATATGTATAATATAATATATGATATATGTATAGGATCTGATACTATCTATATAGATTATTTAATTATAATACATTCATCGCTTAACAAATGTACTCGAGGCACGTATAATACAATTGTTCATTTTAATCATTTATTTATTTATTTATTTTTGTTTCCTGTCATTTTTGCATATCTAATTTTATAATTTTATTTATGTTCATATAATAATGCAATAAACTATATCTCTATCTAGCTATGTAACTTAGGAATTACTACCAAAAGTTATATTTACGTACTATTGAATACCATTACGCAAGGTCATAATTATGAAATCCAGTTGGTCTAATAAATCACTACTAAAATATTGTATTCAGTTATTGAGAACACACAATTATTGAGATGTAATACGAGAATATAGATCAGGCACCTATGTCGTACCTTAATGCACGTCTATAACTGAAATCATTTAATAAAGACAGATTATATTATTAATAATGGTAATATTAATTGTTTAAACTATTTAGTAAAGAATACGTACAAAAATTAAATGTGTTATAATTAAAAATCACTGAAATATATAATAAAATTGTTGTTAAAAAACATACGCTAGTGCACTAGATAGTTACAGAAATGTTAATTACATTTCAAGATCCAAAGTAAAATTATTTCTTTTAAATATATCATATTTTAATAAATAATAATAATTGTTATTTAAATCATAACTCATAAAATGTTTATTAAAATAACTATATAAATATAATTATATATTAACTAATTATAATTATATATATATTTAGAATTGAAAATTAAACTATGATTGATAAAATTATTATTATCAAATAGTTAAAATTAAAAATATAATATATTATTATACAAATTTTGTAAATATTATTAATTTCATAGTGAAGACCAGGTATAAACTTAAATAATATTGAATTATTATATGATAAAAAACATAAGAAATTTACATTCATTAGAAAAGTTTTTTTACTAATTAATAAGATTTTAAGATTTTAAGTTTATTAAATCATATTTGATTAAGTATTCTATTTTTATCATATGCTAACAATTCATAGATGAGGACATATTTTAAATATAACTAGACTTTAGTTTATTTATAGAATGAATACATTTCTACATGATCCTTATAACGTATTATATTTGAATAAATTGTTATAATATCAGCTGACATACTAGTTCTATATAGTTATATCGCATTCATAATATTACATAACAAACTATAAATCTTGTGAAATATGAAAATAATTTATTTATCATTTTAAATTTCAGAAAATATATAAATATACAAATATAACATTATTATGTTGTTAGACTGATGGGTAATATTCATTATTTAACAAATGTTATTACGTTTAATTTTAAATATTCGATACACAAAATATTTAGATATACAGATAAATAAATATATATATATATATATATATAGTATTAAATATAAATTGTATAAAGAATAGATATTTATTACAGTTAATTAAATATATAAAATTAAATTATTAAACAACTAATAAATTATCATAAAATATAGTAGAATTAGTACTCTCTTGATAGCGTGGTACGCCCCACAAAAGCGTAGAACGACGTGATAACCACACGCATGAGAAGGTGCGCGCGCTCGAGTACCTTTAGTAAGCCGATAGTGAGGTAATGACAGAGTTTGTTAAGACGGACGCTGCCCATAACGCTGTTGTGTCCGAAGTCGTGTTGAAGCCAGCCGACTTGTATCTGGCATGTGGCATGGCAATCAGGGCAACATTAATACACGTAGATATAGATTATCGTATACAGTACAATATTGTAGACATGTTCGACTTATATAATATATAAATAACGTGTATATTACGTAGACAACTACGACTACCAGGTGCCCTATTATTATTCACTTTTACATCGATAACTCATGTATACGTATATATAAATCTATATAAAATATATAAAAAAATACATGCCTATAGTTGAATAGAAAATGGCTATTTTATATATTTCGCATATAATCATAATATTGATTATTTTAATATCGCATATTTGTATTCGTAAGATTAATATTTCACTGTGAAATACTAATATATATTAGTTATGTAACCTGTTGAAAACATATATTTTATATTTATTTCTATTTTAAATACAATAATAATGTTCACGCAAACAATCCACACACATGTCTCTATTCATCGGGTGACTAAAGCTCTTGAAATAGGTGACACATATATTTCAGTAAATATTTCCCAATTAACTGTTATTATGTTATACCTTTACGAATAACTAATTAAAATGTTAACAACAAAGGATTTATCAATATATATAATTAATTAGCTGTGATAATATTTTTTTATAATAATTTAATATTTAGTTTACTTTATCTGAAAATATGCGATTATAATAAAAATCATAGTTATTATAAAAGCGTTATTCCTTCTCTATCATTGTTACAGCTTTCTGTAAACAATCCTAGTTACGGTATAAACTGGAATTAAATTACCAAAAGTATTATAAAATAAAATAAGATTTGATTACAGTAGGCATAATAATTAATATATTATATAATGTGGGGTTGATGGGGCTGATGAACCTGAGCGGTGGCGAACAGTAGGGCTGCGATAACGTAGGCCACTAGAGAAGTAGGCCAAAGGTACAACACGAGCAGAGAGCCAGAGTCCAGTAGTAGACAATGCACTAATAGGTAGACGTAGAATAGCAATGAAGACTTCATGTAACCTTCGCTTCTCACCTTACGCCGCAGTCGACCGAAATCTTTAATTAGGTCACTCTCTTCCTGTGTAGGAGATCATTGTTGTACATACCTTCAGATATACCACCCCATACCTCCATAAGTCTTAACTTAAACATTATTATAATAAAACTTATCACAAACATTGTAGAGAAATGCGAATATTACACATTTGCCTATATGACTATTTACTATGAAGTATGTAATATTTAACGTTTGAAATTATCGACTTGAAACGTTTGTGTGTACATTCTACAGAACTAGGATACATGATGAGGAAGAGGAGGAGGAGAAGGAGGAGGAGTAGGAGGAGGAGAAGGAAGAGGAGGAGGAGGAGGAGGAACAGGAGGAGGAGGAGGAGGAATAGGAGGAGGAGGAGGAGAAGACAACACAACTTTACATTTATATATAATATTTTATATGTAAAACTATAGAAACATTTATTTCAATAATATCAATAATGGTAGTGATCTTGGCCCATTATAGTGATATGATGTAATAGCTTAGGAGAGTGGAGGTGTAAACATTGGGGAGAAGGAGGAGGAGTAGGAGGAGGAGAAGGAAGAGGAGGAGGAGGAGGAGGAGGAGGAGGAGGAGGAGGAGGAGGAGGAGGAGGAGGAGGAACAGGAGGAGGAGGAGGAACAGGAGGAGGAGGAGGAGGAACAGGAGGAGGAGGAGGAGAAGACAACACAACTTTACATTTATATATAATATTTTATATGTAAAACTATAGAAACATTTATTTCAATAATATCAATAATGGTAGTGATCTTGGCCCATTATAGTGATATGATGTAATAGCTTAGGAGAGTGGAGGTGTAAACATTGCCTAATCACCAGCAGCCATAAGGGCATAAGTACACCGTTAATGATTGTTCACATTGATAAAATGTGATTCAAGTCTGTAATAATAATAATAATAATATTTAATAGAAGAATTGAATTTTTTTTTTCTGTTAGTTTTCTAGTGTAGTTATAAAATATTATATGTGTATGTTGTTGTCACCCATGAAATGAGCTTACTAACTATGTTCTAGTGCATAACTAAACGTATTATACAATTACACATATAACATATTTAATATACGAATGTAATGATTATTTTTCAATAATTAAACATCAGCTATTCACGATAATGAAATACTATTATGAAATTATGGATTACAGCTGCGGTAACTATTGATTAGTTAAGTGCTTATTACCTTATCGATAATGGTACCTATGAGATATTTCTTCATTTCAGACTTCACTCTCGCCATGTCTGAATGTACAGCATGCCACGCCTCCTAAAGGGACGAGGGGGCGGGACGGTTACGCTTCATCGCACACTATCTCCCTGTCATCGTCATGGTAACTGTAAGAGGTTCTACAAGGTAACCGTAGCGTCTTGGCCCGCGTAATGGTTGATGATCCTGGCTCCCCCTGGATGTAGGCGACTCCACTCGGTGACATCGTACACGCCCCTTTCTACGATGATCCAGTTGTCTTCTCGATTGTTGTGACAGCTCACATCAGCCAATGTGTAAGTTTGGGACATTCTGGTGCTAGGAAGATGCGGTGAAAAGTGGAGATGGAGTGATATTGGGAGGTGGAAGTTAAAGCAGGAGACGAGAGCGAAAGTGAAATGGGATGAGGGAGAGAAATGAGTAGGTATCAGCTAAATGGGATGGTGGGAGTGAATGGAGAGTGTAGGGAAGTGAAATTTAGTATACAATCTGGTGTATATATAATAATATTTATTTATTGAATCATATATACAAAGAGCAGAACTAAATGGACCCCTCAAAAAGTCATAGACTTATACATGTTATAAATATATATATTAAACTGTCATAAATATATTTATGCTCGTAGACATATTGACAGCAATAAACTAATATATGTCTTGATGATAATGTTTTATTTTAGCACAGAAAACTAACAACGTGGTCTATCGTGATGTAACAATAATGATTGTAATGTAACATTAATAATGAGAGTAACAATAAAAATAAAATAAATAAAAAAAGTTATTATATTAATATTAAGTAAAAATAATAGCATAATTATCATTAATATATATTTTGTTAACATTATTTGTAGAATTTTATCGCACCTATAAAGAAAGTTCTGGAACCTATACGTTTAACCTAGATGTAAGCGGATTAATAATAGGAACCTTATGATGAAAGTCTATCGTCTACATAGTATACAAGTCTACATAGTATACACGTCTGCATAATTGTACTAATACACAATTTTATCTTTTATTTTCAACATAATAATAATTTATTATTAAACATAATTTTATATTAAATATTTTCTTTTATAATCTATAAAAAATACAAATATTATAGATCAATATAATTTCTATCAATTTGTTAAATATTGTATTGAATAAATAAATTAAAAAAAGTGAATATACTTTTAGTAGAGCACTATTTCCCTTTAAATACATGTAAAATCTATTTATAGAACATAGGTTTATACAACAACACTAACATATTTCAATTAAGTCAATAATAAGTTTATTTCATTACATTTTAATGATATTATCATAGTGCCATAATCATAACAAAAGTAGTAAACAGGTCAACCATGTATAGTTAGTGATGTAATTAGTAGATTTGTGTAGTTTTATATTTTGATGAACTTTTTAAATTCATTGAATAATATCATTTCTAATGAATTCATACATATGAATACTCAACCATACAATAATATCATTTTATTTTTATTGCTACTAACTCACTGTGCATTAATATAATTTACAACTTATTCAAGGTTACTATGATCTCTATGTAGAAATGATATTTCTTAATATTCATATTTATGTAGTAATCATATATATATATATATATATATATAAATATATATACTATGTAGTTCAACATATTGAGATGCTCTAGTGCACATAATCAATATATAGTGATATATTTCTATACAATTAGAATGATAATAATGGCTGCAATTGATCATAGTATAAATGTATTATATAATGTATAATACACATGTGCTGTATGATACATCATGGTTGTACACCTGTATGTACAATGTGTATACTGCATGTGTATCAGCAGGTATGGTTATACCAAAGCCCAGTCTTTGGTTATACTATGGGGCAGCCACAGATGTGTATATATAAAGATGTCTTTGATTTAGAGCAGTCAGTACTGCATATATGAACAGTTAATTGTAATAATGATATTATTGTACAGTGAATGTACAATGTACACTGTACATTGTACAGTGTACATTATACACTGCAGAATGTGTATATTAATATTTGATATTCACATAATTACATATTCAAATATGTGCAAATGTATATAAATAATTTATATATACATAAACATATATATATATATATATATATATAATTAATTCACCAACTCATTAGGGGATCACGTTAATTCTAGAATTCTAGTTACAGTCGAAAAAATATATTCGAAAGTCGATTAGCAGCATCGATAGATCTGATCGTCCAATCGGATGACAGCGATTAATACAGTAGGCATTCACACTAGTTGCGCTATTTCATCCATCGATTAAAATCTACATATAATATGACTGGTCATTATAATTATCTGCATGTGTATGTATATTTACAGAATACATGCAACGGCTTGCATGTTATACATATATACGTATAGCAGAATATATATGTATATGTATGTATGTATGTATGTATATAAAGTACCTGTAAGCGGTTGCATGTATAGTCTATAAATAGACATACGCGCTGAGTTGATGTGAATCCCCTATTATAGGGTGATCACATGAATACTGATGGACGGTTATACAGTCACCCTCTCACATCAATACAGTCGATCTAGATATATTGTATGATATACATATTACAAAATAAATAATGTAGTGGCACTTATTACGAAAATGATTTTCATCTGACGATTCATTTTTTGTCCGTCAAAATCATCGACATAAAGAAAGTGGATAAGCAATTGACGCATGCAATGCATGTAAAAGATAGATAAGTGAATGGCACTTTTATCGATAAATTAACAAAATGGTATCAGTGATGTTGATTGGATATTAGCCATATTATATATGTCAAATATTAAAACAGTAGGATTTTCGTCGAAATAGATTAAAGTGACTTATATCTATATCAATGGATTTAGATTATAAATATCAATAAAATAGTATGATATCTTCAATTTAAATACACAAAATTACGAGGAATGTTTATATAATAAATATATGATGTATTTTAAATATATAATTTTATTTTTAGTATAGATAGTACATTAAAATTGGTAGTAATTATCAATATATATATGTATAAATAAATATTATTATAAATAAAAAGTAGAGGGCCAGATAGTGGGTTTCGACTGCAGCTCCCGTAGCGGATAGTGCCATACACTACATTCAATTGCTTATCCACTTTCTTTATATCGATGGTCAAAATAGACATATATACAAATAGCATTACTGACTTACGTAACAAACTTAACTGGCTAAACACTGAAGACTTTATCAACTACAAAATACTAAAAAAGACTATTACTTATAACTTACCCTATAATTTACGAAACAAAATAAAATTAAAACAAACACTAGACTTTTATGTAATAACAATTCCACTAAACTACACCAACCAATTATCCATTGCATCAAATATGAAAGGAAAAAATTCACTTCAACATCATCAATTAGATGGAATAAACTACCCCAGTCACTTAGAAATAAAAAACTATATATTATTATTTTAAAAAGAAATTATAAAAATGTCTTATTACCCATTATTGATATTCGTTTCACATCGTAATATTATCGTGCGAATTATATACATTCGATATTTGTATCTATATGCGATATATATTGTTCGATACACATTATAGAATTATTATTATTAATGATGTGTTTAAATAAATACTTTCAACAACAACAACAACATACACACATACACACATATGCACACATGCAAGCACACACACACACTTCCTTTTTACATATTTTCTATAAACTATTTTATTTAATAAGTTATTATTCAAATAAAGTTAATTGTTTAACTATTTATTTTTAAATAATTGATTATCTGAATATTAATTACTAACTGGTTATTATTATTATACAGTATAATTAATTTAAATACAGTTTATATTTTTATAAATGCATTGGTATTATTTTTTATTAAAAAGCAATAAAAGAGCCATAAAAAGATATTTATAGCTTTCCAAGAATTGGTAATTTCACATAATTATTAATTATATGCATACACCATAGATTTAGAGTACCTAAATCCAGTACTCTAAATCTATGGCATACACTAATACATTTATATATATATATATATATTTGTATATTTTAGTAGACTACATATAACAAGATACAAGATGCATGGCTTGCATGACATGTAAAGAAAGAATCACAGATAACAATACTGCGGTGATAACATGCTCTTCTGTGAACAAATGCTACATCAAATATGTATTCGTGATGCTGGTATTTTCACAACAAGATGGTCGTGTAAATCACTTCAATACTCCTCCCACTTCCTCAATCCCCCTTCTTCCCTTCCACCACTTCTTCCTAGTTCTATTTCCTCAATCACCCTCCCTCGCTGCCTACCCCTATCCCTAGCCTCCTAGAATTACCCATTAATATGCATTTATGCTGATCATTGATACTGATTCATTATACATAACGTGATTTGTCAGTTAGAGACATACTGGTAGTATAATATGCAGTATGCAGTATGATACTGGCAGTATGATACTGCATCATACAAAGTTAAGTCATCATCGATTGTTAATACAGATCACATTCTTATACCTCTATTACACATCTAGCTTTGATTAATGAAGAATTTTGTAAAAGTATAGAATAGGAGGGGCAATATTTTGCTAATTTGCAACAAAGATTTGCACACAGCCAGTGAAGCTAAGTTAAAGGTTGACATTTGTAATGGACCACAAATTAGGGAGTTAATGAGCCTCACTAAATGTAATGTATTAAGAGATTGGTTGGCATTAAAGTCAATTATTAAATATTTATTTGGAAATCATTAGAAATACAGAATATGTAAATATTGTGGATGTGAATTACTTCTATGTTCTAGAGATCTATGTGCTCATATGTCCATAGAGATTAATTTTCTCAATGTACATCTAGAGTCTAGATTCTAGACTATGTTCCTGATAACTGTGGTGAATAGTGTAGCAAGGAGAGGGCTTTCATCGTGACATTTGCACACTAGAGGGAACCTAACTACTTAGCTGGTTACTGTTGTAGTAATAAAGGGGTATAAAGGGCTATAATGGACTGTTCACATCGAAGAGTTTCATTGAAGCAATCCTTTACATAATCATTATTATAATATTAACTGTATTCATTATTATTCTCTATCATTATATATATATAAATATATTAAATACTATTGAAATTAATTCATTAATTTATTTTAATAAATTTTTCTTATTTTAGTGATTTTTTAAAAATTTCAAAGTAAAATAAAAAAATCTCGGCCTGATCTGAAAAAACTAATAACATATTTTAAATCAGTGCAAAAAAACGTCTAAAAAACTTCCAAAAAGCTAGTCTATAATCAGTTAACAGAACTCAGAATTCATAGAATTTATTTTCAAAAAATTGACCAAATAATTATAATTTATTTTTTTTTCCATTTTTTTTACATGGTAAAAACTTTTATTAAATTTGAATTTATAGATATATTTTTTAATAAATATATTATTGAAATTTAAATAAATGTGTAAAATAGAAAATTATTTGAAAATAAAATGATATTTATTAATAATGTTGATAAAATAAAATAAATATAATATTCTATACAGTAATATGTATATATAATTAAAAAATATTTATCTAAATTTAAATAACATATAATTTATTTGTTAAATATTTATAGATTCAAAATTAATCAAAATTTTACCATGAAATATATGGAAAATTCAACAATTATAATTTATATTAATATTATACCATTATTATTGTAATACGAGGGGATATGTTCGATGGAAAGGCCATGGGCGGTTATTATTTGTATGTGGAGTGCATTATTATATTTAAATGGAGTGTGTTGGATCTTCCAACTTGGGAGTAGCTTTGGTTACACCTCTAAATGAATCATCACATATACTATTGACATGATATACATACATGAATATATATATATATATATATATATATATTTATATATATATATATATATATAAACCATACTCCATATATATATTGTTATTGATATTGTTATTTTATTTTGGTGAAATCCATCCATCCCATCCAGGAAATTAGATGAAGTATTCACTTATAACCATATGACTCTCATTTATCTTCGAAGCAGCTCTCATGTTAAGGCATCCATGGTTTTAATGAGAATATATACTTTTGTATATGGAATTATAATAGAAAACTTCAAAATATTATATTAAGATCTATTGTATTGGTGCAGATGGGGATTGAATCCGCGACCTACTGATTGTGTGTCAGACGCCTTAACCATGTATGCCACTCGTGCAGTTCATAGACATTACAATTGGGTAGACTGCTATTTACTACTTGTTTGAGTGTAAAAATATGATGTCCTTGTCGTCGAACATCCTGATCATTTATTAAATAGTCGGTCTGTATCGAATATGGCACCCATTTGTTTTGATTGCGATATATGGGCTCACATTTAAAAATCTCGTTTTGACATACTAGTGTACAGTAAGAGTGATTTTAAACATGCTATTAGTTATCGATTCCTTAACGGCATTTGGATCATCTAAATATGAGTATAGATAATACACAACATTTTTTTTTTTAAATTTAGGTCAATATTGTACATGCCAGCTTGGTCAAATTTAACAACATTTAACATGGGAATAGATAGGAAAATACCAAAAAAACATAAATATGTACATTTTTCACAGTTATAATTAAGCTACAATCATGAAATTTTCAGAATATGTGTAATGTGTATAGTTCCTTTAAATATTATAAATTCATAACAAAATTAATTTTATTTCTAGGATTATTTTTTAAATTATAGGATTTTCTAGAATTTTTTTTGACCTCTCATAATTGTGTACAGAATTGTTATATTTTATCAATTTATATTATATATAACAAAAAAAACAATTAATTAATCACTATATATTACAATTTGGCCGAAAAAATAATAACTACCCTGGTATTTCTTTAATTTTGTTAAAAAACATCAAAAAATGACCATATTTTCTGTGGATTGGTACCTTTACACATTTTAAGATTTTTTTTTTTTTTTTTTTCTACCTCATCTTAAGATGTTATATTTTAACGTACAAATATTATAAATTTAAAAAAATAGCTCTTTATAATTTTAATAAATAGTCAAAGTGGCCTAATTTTTAGAAAATTTTTATATATATAAAATTTATTTTATTGTTTAAATTAATTATCTAATAACTAATATTGTAATTAGGGATACTATAGATAATATTTACTATATATTAATGTTATCTTTTAGAAGAATATAATATTTTAAAAAAGTACTCATTATTATATATACCCAATACATTACAATACAAATAAAATGTACAGAATTCAAATAAATGTCCTCAAGGACATTTTTTTATAAACATATACAATACAATTACATAGGAATAACGACATTTCGAGAATTATTTTTTTTTAATAATTTTTTTTAATAATTTTTTTTTTTAAAACCTCCGTCGCACCACCAATAATGAACCAAAATGTATATGGTTTAATAAAATAGTATCATGAGCATTATATCTATAGAATCTACTATGCCGGTTTAGGATCTTTAAAATTAAATCACTCTTAGTGTACACTGTACAGTGTACACTAGGGTAGCCCGTTTTGGTAACTTTTTTAGTTACCTTCATATAAAAGTGCCATCTCGCTCGGAATAACTCCTTTTAATCATTCCAGATATAATATAAAAAAAAGAACTGAAAACCGACAAAAATTCAGAAAACGAAACTATATTCAAAAATAGATAAGAATTGACATTGACATTTTACGAAAACATTTAAACCACAGATATATGAAAGAAAATGTTATTTACAAGTAAAAATTGCCTTTTAACATTTGTAGTATATAAAAACCTCCTTAATAAATATTACAACATTTTTTTTTTAAATAATTGAATCGATCCACGGAAATTTTAATTTAATTTTTTAATTTTTTCTAAATCGTAAAAAAAAATGATCAATGGAATAATAATTAAAATTATATTATATACGTCTATCATCATTATATAAATATAAAATTATAAGTATTGATATAAAAATAGCATATATTTATTCAAAAAATGACAAAAAATTATTGAGCATTTTAACAAAAAATAAACTAGTCGTAAAAATTGTTTTGTTAGAAAAATAAATTTTTTTTTTGTATTATACCATGTAGATATCAATCATAGGCTCACAACAAACTTTTATCCTTAATTAAAATAATTTATCAAAAAAATAGTCGAATAAATTACATTAATTAAAAAATTAAATTAATTTGAAATTTTTAAATAATTTGTTACTTTATTAATATTATAATATATTTATACACATATTTGCAAAAATATTTTATTTTTATGACAACGCGCACTTACACAAATATATAAAATACATAAGAATTAATTTCTATTTATAGAAATTTACATTGTAAAATAAATGCAAATATTTCTTCATTAAAGTGTTTTCGTTTTACCAATTTAGATGAAGTTTTCACTTATAACCATATATGGCTCTAATGTCCCTTCGAAGCCACTCTCATGTTAAGGCATCAATGGTTTTAACGAGAGCCGATCATTTATTTAATTATGTATTACTTTATAATTTAAGAACATAATAACAACTGATTTATATATATATATATATATTATATTTTCATATTAGTTTATCATGTACAGTGTACAGTAGGGTAGCCCGTTTTTGAAAGTTTTTCTATCTCGCTCACAGTAGGTCATAAATGTCATAATAAACATATTTATGAAGTTTCATCAACAAATATTTAATATTGGTAAAACGAAAACACTTTGATGAAGAAATATTTGCATTTATTTTACAATGTAAATTTCTATAAATAGAAATTAATTCTTATGTATTTTATATATTTGTGTAAGTGCGCGTTGCAAAGATTCATCTTTTATTAATATAATAATATTATAATTTGATATCGACAAGGGTCCCCTATAGTTGAACTAAATGAATTATTGCCTATAGTTTGCTATAATCATAAATTATATGTGAAATATTTAATATTATATTATATTATATTAGGTTTTGTAGACAATATTTTAGAAAATATTAAGTTGTATTATATACACAGTGTGTATAATACAAACTAAGGTTTTTACCAGACATGTTATTATCGGTGTTTACCGGACATGTTAATATCATATATGGTAAATATCTATGGAATCCTGAATTATAATAATTATATTTAATATAATATTAGTAAATTTAATAATATTAAAAATAATATAAAAATATAAAAAATGGCGGATATCGAGTATATATCATACTAATAAAATTAGGAGCAGTATTATACTGAGTATACACTTAATTATTATATAATTGTATTATTTAATATTATATTAAATATATTAAAATATAATAAAATACAATATTATTATATTAATTCATTTATTTGAAAATAATTTTGAAAATTTAATTTAAATAATCTAAAAATTGTGTATAATTATTGTATAATGCCTAATAGGGTATAATGTAAATATATAAAAAAATACATTGTTTATCATGTATACCTTTAGTATATTATAATTTAAGAAGATCGGAAACTTAATTAATTAGAAACTAAATTAAATCATAATTAATAATCCAATTAATTAAATTGTACTAATGATGTTTTAGCGGCTTTAGCGTTGTCAAGAATATCTTTGTATATCTGGTATCATTGATAAAATTCACAATTTTATTCCAGATCTGATTAAAATATGGATATAATTATAACATATTTTAATAAATATAAAGTAAACTAATTATATATATATATAGTTATTTTTTAACTTTTATTATTTTAGCAATAAATAATATATATTTATAAATAATTATTTTTCTCTTATTACCTTTGTTGCTAATAGTTACAACCACAAAATAAAAATACAAATATATATTATAAATTTTTAAATAAATAATTTTATAGAATCATATATATATATATATATGATTTTTTTTTAAATATATACATTAAATTATGACTACAGAAACTCAAACTAGAACTAGAGCTCCTAATATCATACAAAATGATAATCATTTCACACGACGACCTGTTATTAATCCGACCCGTGCACATGACTATTTATACGGTATACTATATTAATCTATATTATATAGGGTGAATATGTGCACATTTATTACAATATGATAGTTTATATATAAATATGATATCATATGTTATGATGATAATAAATATATGAGTATAATTATAATAATAATAATATAATTCATTAAATTAATGATTAATTTAAAAAATATTTTTAATAATTTTTAATAATATTTTGTATTTAATATGTAATATAATATTACATATATAATACAATACATTATCGTGTGCTCTCCCGTGATCAAGCGAATAAACTGCCCCGCTGTCAATTACGGTCGACACTATCACTGATTTAAAAATCGACGGTCAATACGTAATAATCAAGTTAACTTAACGATCGACGGTCATCGATGTTTGTCGAATTTGTCCGTTGATCGTAAAGTTCCGTTTATCCATACGCAAACACACTGTCACCTAAAACTTATAAACTAATATCATCAAATACTACAAAATATGTATCTAATGAAAGATATAACATGCAAGACATTTTGTAATTTAATTTTGTACACAAAACATGAAGAGTGCCACCTATATAGTGTATTTTTGTGAAATTGTATTATTTATATTGTAGATTTGTATCAAACTATATACATCAGCAACAAGGGTTCATGAACATTGAATATGCATATTAATTACGTTGTGTATAAGGAGTATCTTGGATACTATACAGAAAAGCCGACTATTAATTAATTATAATTAAATAATTATTTATGTTAATGAGTTAACTTATTATAATGTTATTCAACATGAATTAACATATAAATTAATTATTGTAATGTTTACTATAAATGTAGTACAATTTCCCATACGATAATTTGAGATTGATTCAAGTATTTTATTTTATTAAATTAATAACAGAATATACAATGATAAAACTTAACAAATATTGCAAAATATTACAGACTTAAATATTACCATTAAATTATAATAGTTTACAAATTGATATCATATTTAAAAGTAATATTAATCCATTGAATATGTATATAATGTGATTACGATTAATTAATTAATAACATTAATCAATAACGTCTAATTAGTTAAATAAATGTGATAAATAATTTATTAGTTATCTGAAATATATGTGATTGCCGATTGTAGACACGCACTACATAACATCGAGTGAAAGAGATCATGCCAGAGCCACTCTACAAGCGCACACGAGTGTGTCATGCGTCGTTAGTATACTATATGTGTTGTACCATGGCCTCCTTAAGCTAAAGGAGGCCATGCTTGTTCATCCTATTGAAACCCTGCGTTATGTGTGCTGTAACCATAACTGTCATAGTTTACACACGATCACTCTTTCGTATTAAAGATCACTTTATGTGCAAATATGTTATGTAATATCTGCGTATTTATATTTTCCTCTATATATATTGTATAATGAATATACTATATATGTATATTTTGTTTATAATTAAGTTGAAGTTTGTCCATCAGCCACATCTATGTGTAGCTAGATAGCAGATATGCACATGTAATACCATTAATTGTATTCAGTAGATTTAATTATTATTATATTTATTATATATATTCAATATATATATATATATATATATATATATATATATATATATATATTGCTATACAATTATGGAAAGATATCATTAATATATAATATAATTTATATTTAATAATCAATATAAACTTTTTACTTTATTTTGTTCTGGTATTTTATAGAAATAAGATTTTATGTATTAACATTGATTACGTTTATGAAAATAGCTGGTATTAATGTTATGTATAACCATCGTTAATAACAATTCATAGTTTATACTATAAATTATTTACTAACTTTTTTGTATGCATAGAAGCCTTGCATACTACAAGCCTTCCATGCTAGAGGTGTGTAACATAATGGCGCTGAGTAAAACGCATCCAAAGTTTTACTAACGAAAAATAAATTTTATGATAAAATAAGTAATAATTGTATGTTTTTTATCTTTATAGATTATATGATATACATAATAGATGTCATTATACTAGTTACAATTTTGTTGCTGCTTGATTTTTATAAAATATTGTCTTCAATAAATTATTTTTCAATACGAGGTTCAGTAAAAGATGCTTTTCATGCTATTTCTCAATTGATTCAATATATAATTTGTTGATATCAATTCATTTTTTATATTTGATTTGAAACCTCCTCTTAATAATATCACAATAGATATAATCAGCTTTATAGTTAACTTTCTCACTTGAAATGAATTTTATATTAGTTTATTAATAATAATGCATTTGTTTATTTACAAATTATATTTAAACATAAATGAATAATATGTAAAATAACGGGAAATAATATGATTATTGTAATAGTGGTTTTACTAAAAACAGTTTTTATAAAATAACTTTTATTTGTTATTAATGAGGTACACAATGTGTACCCTACTCAGTAGTCCAGTATACATGAGTGTATATCCAGTATCTCTGTGAGAACATTTACAAGCCAATCTCAAATTTTGTAAATATCTAAATGGTAATCAATATTGCATATAGTTCATTAAAGTTTTATTAAAGTTTTTATAAAATTAATTATAGATAATATTTCATGTATACTAAATATACACATTTATACTAAATAAATATATATATATATATATATATATATATATTGTAAGATTCTGCGTTATATTGCGAATATAACGATCAACAAATGTATCTATTCAAGTGGAACAAGAATCAAGAATAATTCGTGAGAAGAATTTGATCTGGTTGTCACAGAATGTATAGTTTATTTGTATGACTGAACAGAGTTCTTAAAGCGAGAGTTTATGTGGTTTGTTCTATTCACTATTAGAAATCAATAAGGCAGGTTTTCAATTAAGTTAATTAAGTTTAATAGGAAACAACAAATCGATATATAATGTTAGAATAGTACGAGAGTAATATGCAAGAGTGGGTCAACTCACAATTGGATGGTTTCTCAAGGCTCGATCTACGATGTTGAAGAGTACGGCGTTCTTGATGATTCAGCTCTGGTGTATGATGCAGTCTGCTTGACTTCAGATGTCGTTCAATGAATGTCGCAAGGCAAAGTGGGAATAGGAAGATTATCTCTGGATGATCTTCTTATATAGGCAGATGGGTGTGGTCTAGTTTAGTCCCGCCTCTTTATGATCTTTGTAACTTTGCTATGTGTTCATTGGTCTGGATTTATTATCTCTTTGACGAGTTACCATTGTTATCTTAGTGTCGTGGCTGGGAGTTTGTGCTTATCTGTTATTGTTCTTAGTGCATTCTTCCTGCCTCGTTATCTACCGTCGGCTTTAGTTATTAATGACTGTCGTGTGTCGTGAGGCCAAGTGGATCGTTAATCATCGAGTCGAATTGTATTTATTATCAACTATAAAGTCAATACTTTACAATATCATGTATGTGTATATTATGTATATATAGTTTAGTCACCTAGGTAGAAACATCGAATAGACTACGGGGCTCGTGTGCCCAGTGTCTCGTAGCCATAGTAACCACCCGTTGACCAATAGAAACGTGTGCCGGTGTTCGATCACATGTTCAGCGAGCTGCGTCACAAGCCTCGCTTCACGATACAACTCCAAGTCAACGATCCGGTACCAGCTTTTGTGAACCGTCAGTGGCCTGGCTATGCGGATCAGGCTAGGGAGAACATCATTCGCTACAAGACGTTATTACCATAGCAACCACTACTACTACTACCACCTGACTACTATTACTACTTACAGATTCAACTATGACCCGTCTGTTCAAATTCCGATAAAAATATTTCCGAATCAAATCATTCATGGCGGAAATCGGTACAAATATTTCACGAGGTTGTTACTATGAGTTTATGCTAATTTATTGTATGATCATTTACAATCACATAAATACATATATTTGTATGCAGATAATGTCGATTTCTATGATATATAAATTATTCATCATTCCCACATATATATCCTACTATTCTCTAATTTCACAGACCAATCATTCCCTATCTTCAGAGTATTCCTCCCGAAGTGATGCTCGCAAGTGCTAGGTTTGTAAATAATCTCACTAATATTATAGTTAGTCAGAAAAAATAGCTGCAATATCTAACGAGACATATCTATGTTATCATTAATTATATTGAGTTATTTTATTCAATATTATATTTATCATAGACATTATAATCTTAAAAATCTACAAACCCCAGAAAATGTATTCTTCCATTGAAGTTTAAATACAATTTCCTAATCCCTTAAGAATTTATAGACAAACAATGACAACTATTCTATTGTCTTCAGTATAACTATACTTAAGTGATATAGCTAATTCACGAGTATTCACATCTATATAATCATATCGTAAACCGATGATTTCATTAACACATTCGTAATGCTTTCCTCTCAGACAAGATCCTATCGCGATGGCCAATCAGATCGAGATGGATATGCACAAGATGGCCGACGACGCCGCAGCCTCTTCCTCGTTAACCTCAGGCACGCGAACCGTCGCCTGCCAAACCGACTACCGCGACAGCGAGATGCAAACCGATCCCTACTCGCCGGACTACGTCGTCAAGCCGGGCATTCAACCGGAACTGTTGACCTTGGCGACCCTGTCGTACGGTTGCGGTCTGCCCGCCGGTCTCGCCGAGGTCGAGATGATCGAGAGGGCGCGCGCTAAACGAGCGTGGGAGGCGACGCTGCCCCCTTTGTCGGACATCTCGCAGCACGACAAACGTAAACGTATGATGGAGGACATGGAACTCGTGGAGTGGGAACTGCGCGAGAAGGAGATTGAGAAACTGCAGGACGCTCGGCTGCAGATGCTGAAGAAGCTGTTGCGTCAACGGGAGGAGAATCACTGCGAGATTAATATGAAGAGGATCGATAAATTATGGTATACATTGTAGACATCATTGTGTACCTATCTAAGTATTACATCATTGTGTACATATCTATGTATTACATCATTGTGTACCTATCTATGTAGACATCATTGTGTACCTATCTATTCGTATGTATTACCTAGCTACTTATTATCATATCTATTTGACTATTAATATTTCACTCTGCCCTTTTCTATTATTACTACAACTGTAGGTCTAAGAAACAGGAAGTTAAAGAGGAGCAAGTTAAAGTGATTCGAAATCGACATATTAAAGGTTCATTGTCATCGTTTAACATGACACACATACAATTCTAATAATTAACACTCGTATCTATGAATTAGTAATAATATTATCATATATATAGAATTAATATATAATATTATAAAATATAAATATTTTGAATTTTTGAAAATGTTCATATTTAAAATTGTTTTCACTAAAAGTAAAGATTGTATTATGAAATAATGAAGTTTTCAAATTTTTTAGTTTATTTTAAATATAATTATAATTTTAATATTACTTTCTCAATCAATGATGCATACTATACCTACCTTACTTCTTCCTAATATACAGTATGTAAATCATAATCATACTCTACTAATTGTGTGTTGTTAACTAATAACCTAATTAACCTTTGTGTATTGTAGGATGTGATGGAGATGTGAGGATAAATGTGTCAAAATAAAGCGCGTCGATATAATGTATTTATATAAGTAAATCATGGATATTAAGTTATTAGTTGATTCTAAATCAAGTTAAAGTCATGCTAAACTCTACGCTTTAGACATGCATACATAGCTAACTCATAAAAACAGCCCACCTTCTTCCATGTAAATGTTCTATATAATATGTAAATATACTATAATAATGTGTATGTATACTAATAGTATATTAATCGCAATGACTAACTTCTAAATCTAGATCACTTCAGGTTAGATAATATACACCAAAACCCCCAACCTCAACCCCCCACCCACCCCCCGCCATCAGAATTACGCAAGATATCGGCGCAACGTAAAGATGTAGAAGGTAAGTCTAAGAAGCGCGACATCGTCACGGAGTACAGTAACTACGGGTCTGAGGTGTACGCCCCTTCAGCTCGTGTGGGCGTGTTCATGGACAGAGGCTCTGAACAGTACGTCATTCACTCGCAGTACATCGATAACTATTACGGTTAGTGTGGTAGTGGTAGTGGTAGTGGTGGTGGTGGTGATAGTGATGGTAGTAGTAGTAGTGGTGGTGGTAGTGCCGTCCCCCTCAAAGATGGGCGATGTAACCTCATTGCGAGTGAAGCAATAAATTATACACGATAATTATTTTGAATAGTATAGTTTATAAATAAATAGTTTACGTCGCTTTGTATAAACAATTCTTAGCGATGATTCATACTCTATGTATCAATATATTCATGTCTGTATGTCTGACACGATCGTATATAATAATAGACCAGTTGATTATCGCACATACAAGTGTACGCTTCAAGGTCATTGTTTGTCCTCTAGGTCTCCTCGAGTTGGAGAACTCAATCCCTAACTTCATTATGCATCCGTCGGTCCGAGCTCCCAAACAGAAAGTTGCCGCTAAGAATCACTACGTGAATCGCAAACAGCGCCGGGAGAAGGAGCTGGCAGACATTCACAATGTAGGTCACATACAATAGTTCTAGGTGAAAGCTGTTCGGCTGTGATGCTTTTCTCACTATTTGTATATATTTACGATATTCACCTTTTGTAATGATTCCTTAATAAAACGTCAGAATTTATTGTTCATAAGGCATTATCATCTATACACTTTTAATTAGATTTTATATTGTTATATTGGTTGTATTATTTGCAAGAAATTTATAATATATCTTAATATTTTAAAAATCCATAAATTAAAATTATAATAGTTGTATTAGTCCATATTTAGGGAAGAGTTAAAAATATTGAGCTATGTTTTCAGTCTTATTCAATAATTTGAATTATAGAAATACTTTGTTAAAATAAATGTTATACATGACCAGAGTATTGTATACATTATTGCTTACTAAGTATTTTTTAAATAACATCTTAAATTAATTAAATATTTGATTAATTAAATATTTTAGTATAATAATAATAATTAATTATACAATAGATCTTTAGAAACTTACTTCAATATGTTGTATTAGTCTTTATCTGATATTTATATTCAAATATCTGAATTAGAAATCATTCTAATATTTGTCAAATTAAATCTGAATATTTGTTGCTAACTTATAAAATACGGATGTGATAATGATGAAATAGTTATTTTTCAGGTTTTCTGTTTGTTCTCGCCTAGTTTTATTAGCTGTTATAACTTACACACGAGCGTGCATGCCACATCACTACTGTGTTTACTTCACTCATAACACCTGACACATCTTATACGTCGCAGTTGCTGAAAGAGAAGAAACTGAAGGAAGACGAGGCCCCTAAACCGCTCAAGTATCTGCAGAAGATTGAGAAACCCATTCCGCGACCTACGACCCCTTGCGTTCCCGTTCCAAATCAGGTTTGACATCCGCCGAGGTCGTGACAATGTTACAAGGTCATTCTCTACTTGTGTAGTGAGACGTACGCTGTCACTTTCTCTAAACAATCACCAATCAGTACTCGTGTAATGTTACAAACATAACAATGCGGCATAAATATTCATGTTTTTAAATTAGTGACCTTGTAAATCTATATGAAATAAGTACTTCAAGTTAAAGTGAATTTTATTATCATAGATATTATCATTTATTAAATTTCATTTTTATTCTAGTGATTATATATATAATATATTATGTGCATTTCTAATTATATTAAATTATTATTTTTTTTTAAATGTTATATATACATGCCACAGTTAGGCATATTGTGTAGGCACTATTACTGATCCGTGTGTACTGTTCACAACATTTTACAATATATAGATATATATTTATGTAATTCATTAATCATAGATCTATATTATAGTATTAATATGAGTTCATGATATCTAAATAATGATGTATCACGGGTTATAAAATAATGATATAATATTCAAATTTCTAAAGATATATATCTATATTATTGATTCTAAATTAATTTAAAGTATATTTTCTCAGTTTATTGATTTTCGCATTGAGATGTATTATAAAGTTTAACAGCCTTCATTTTATGAATAACTTCAACTGTTCACCAATAGCTGATAAGGGTACCAGGTAAACTCGGACCACTTTTATGTTTTTATGTTTTACTTGTTACCGTATTTATGTTTTTAAAAGTGGTCTGAAATTTCTTTAAAAGTTGTTTGAGTTAACCTGGTCAGAGGTAACCTTTTCAAAACGTTCTGGTATTCGTTGATAATATAAGATATGTTAAATTATATAATGTGGTCGTACAATGTTACAATACTGCGTATAATGTCCGTAGTTTGCATTACATTTTTTCCCAAAAATAACTTCAAATACAATTCAAATAAAAGTTCATAGAAAGAAGATGTTCAATTGTTGTCTATTACCAGTATTACCCATTGCTATAGATGAATTAGACCTATTACTATAGATGTTTACATATTGCTATATAATATGAATATAATAAAATAACATGTATTTAAATATATTTGTTAATACATAAAGTGAACATAGCCTCACGCTTGCTAGCCTTATTCATAATATTTAATATTATATATTTAACAAAATAAATACTACATTTATTTATAATCAGATATTTTTGAATTTTTTTTTTATAATTAGCATTGGTTATTGATTTCTCAGAATTAATTTTAAATTTATAAGTAAATACTATTTACTAAATAGTAACTTATTAATTACTTTATTTATAAAATATTCTACATGATGAGTACATTTTAATAAAGTATAATACAGGTTTTTAATGGTTATTAAAAGTACCAAGTACGTCTGCTAATGTATATTTTTCCAATTTTATTTTCTGATGTTGTCGTATTGCATCATGGTCCAGGGGAACAAATTTGAATTTCATACAAAATCAATGTAAAAACTAGTTTTATATCAATGATTTCAATAAGATATATTAAATTCATAATATAATTTAATAAACATTATATATTTAGAATGTCGATATAAATAATATAACGAAACATCGTTCAATTCGAAACTAATTTATAAATAATTTGTATGTTTTAATAAAATATTTATATAGAAAGGCTATATTATTATATTATTATATTATTATATTAATTCGTATTTTTGTGAATGCATTTTATTTCACAAATAAATCAATATCTCTGATATATTTGATTCAAAGATTGAAATCATTGAAATATAATTAAATATACCACTGAAAAGTATCTAGCTCGGAGTACAAAAAGTAACCATTGCAGAGATAGCGAGCGGATGTCCTGTCCTTGGTAGTATTATATAGGAATTTTATTTCTGTGGTATTTCATTACGATATCATTAAATTATATTAACTCATGTCTGTTTACGATATGAATCTATTTATAACCACTCTAGAACTGTTCTATAATTACTTTTGTTGTGGTACTGCATATTGCATTATTCATGTAACATTTATGAACTATTCTTCTCTCAGTTGGAAGAAGAAAAAGAGCTGGCGATTATTTATCTTCAGTCTTTGATTAGAGGTCGTGCTATACAGAACATGGTTAGTAAACAATAGTGGGGTTGTGATGGGGGCAAGTGGTGCTGGTGGTATTGATGAGGGCAAGTGGTGCTGGTATTGATGAGGGCAAGTGGTGCTGGTATTGATGGGGGCAAGTGATGCTGGTGGTATTGATGGGGGAAAGTGGTGCTGGTGGGGTTGTGATGGGGGCAAGTGGTGCTGGTGGGGTAGTGATGGGGGCAAGTGGTGCTGGTGGTATTGATGGGGGAAAGTGGTGCTGGTGGGGTAGTGATGGGGGCAAGTGGTGCTGGTGGTATTGATGGGGGCAAGTGATGCTGGTATTTATGGGGGCAAGTGGTGCTGGTATTTATGGGGGCAAGTGGTACTGGTATTGATGGTGATAATACTGTTAGGAGATGTGGTATTGGAAGAGGTGCTGATATTGGTAGGGGAGGTGGTTATTGAGGTGATGATGGTGATAGTGATGATGGTTCATGAGGGACCACTGACTGACGCTTATGATTATCATAGATGTACGAAGGCAAAGAGAAGAGGATGGAACTGATCGAGGAGCTGAGGTCAACGCACGCCCTCGAAGAGACCGAAGTGAAGATCAAGATGGAACAAGAGCTGAGCACGAAGGCGCTGCAGAGACAACGACAACTGCACGAGAGACGCGAGGATATCGTCTCTTCTGTGCTCGTCGAACTCGAAGGACGTAACATGGGCGAGATGCTTCAGTTCCTGAACAAAGAGCTCATTAGGCTACAGGTTTATTATCTTCGCTAGCGTTGCGATTGTGTTGCTTGCCGTCGCAGCGTCAACTAGACGATTGTTCGTTTTTAGGTTATTATTGTGACCTTGACATTAGGAAATGTAAGGAATTAGGAAATTTAAGACATTAGGAAAAATGTAAATATAGAATATCTAGATAGATCATTGATAGATAACGATCAGCGCTACTTTAATTACTAACGATCACTAGAGTTTGTTCACAACTTATTTACTCGTTTAGATCACAGCTGCTGGTCTTGTTATAAACCATAATAAAAATGGAATCAATGATAATAGAGTGCAAATTAATTACAAATGTTAAAAAAATGTGATTCCAAACATAAATTCATATAATTTTAATCTAACGTTTAATTCACGATCCACGATAGTTTAATTCTATATTACCATCAGATATTTCCAGTTTACTCTAAACATGGTCTCTCTCGCTAACCAGGAAGAGAGACGCGTGCATGCATTCGCCATGCTCGCTAACCGTCAGAGAAGGATCAGAGAGGCTGAGGAGAGTGGCAAGAGACAGCTCGAGGAGAGGAGGAGGCGCGAACAGGATGAGATATTCAAACAGGTGTGTAACAGTATTCACTAGATCTTCATTATATGGCGTATCTACAGAATATAGTATACTTTGAATATATATATACATATATAATATATAGTATATATATATATATATATATATATATATATATATATATATATATATATATATATATATGTGTGTGTTTTATGAATTTGCCAGGGTCTCTGAGTCAGCTTCTCGTGCGAGATATCATATACAAGAGGTCAAGGGTTAAATCCCCGAAGAGTGTGACACCTTTAAGATTTTCGTAACAACAAATATTTGATATTAAAATTACAGAAATAATAAACTTCAATCGTGTAACACTAGGGGTCTATGCTATAATAATGCATGTATATATTGCATTCTATCCAGATACCGTGAAGGTATACGGCACAGGTGGTGAAGAGTTAGAGTTACTGTAATAAACTTCTTAATATATTATTATTATTATACATATATATATATATATGCATATATATATATATATATATATATATGTATAATAATAATAATTAATAATTATTATAATAATAATTAATATATATATATTAACAATTCCGATAACTATTATAATATTGATTGTAGCAACATTGAACCTCTCCCCCCCCCCTCAACTCTATTGCGTGACTATTCGCAGGTCACCAAAGTACATCAGGTATCGGTGCAGACGTACCTAGAAGATGTGATCTTGAAGACGATGAACACGGCAGCCAATGAACAGTCGAGGTCTGAGGTCAGACAAATGGCCGACAAGATTAACGAAGTATCCTACCAGATAGAATGCCAGTCAGTACGATATGTTACTCAGCTACAGCTGTTAATGCATGCTTTAGAAGTATGCTGCTGTCAGTTAACCTCTTGTGTTATCTATTCTAATAATTAAGTCATTTTAAAATACTTATTTTAATAGATATGTAAGTAAATGTTATTCTACTTACAGCTAGCTGCATTAATTTCAAAATTTTAAAGAAAGATTTATTAACGATTTATAAGCGAGTTATTATTATTGCATATTCGATAATACAATAATTCACCTGTAGTTTGTTGTCGTCAATTTATAATATTTAAAATAATGAACGATATGAGTTAAACTGCTGGTATTGTGGTCAAGCATAAAGCACAATTAACGTACGTTGTTATTTCACTCGTTTAGATGTTCAAATCACTTTTGTTTAGAAGTGAATCTGCTTATAATAATCCATTATGACTATTCAGAATCTCCCAACTTGAATCTGAAGAAATTGTTTCCGAACTTGTTCACGAATTCTTGATTCCAGAAACTGAAAAGAAATATCATCGTGAGAAGAGTGAGTCATTTCTCCTATATTATCTCTTATATTATCTCCTTTATTATCTCCTATATTATCTCCTATCATCATCCTTAGAAGTAAATACCTGACCCTTAACCTATTCCCCTGACCGTACAGTTCAACAAAGTCAGAGGCGAGTTCTAGTAGCTGTACACAATGAAGTGTTCAACTGTAAGGACGAGGTATTCAGTCCCCCAGCAGCAGCAGCAGCGGATACTTCAGGTGTGGCGGCTATGGCAGCGGCATTGGCTATCGATAAGGTTAACTATACCACTACTAACGCCCTCTTGACACACGCAACCCCACCTATCTAATATAGGAGATAATAGAATGTTTTGCAGAGTTGTTGATTTCATTCGGAAAAATCTTCTTGTGCGTTTGCGAATATAATTTATATTCGCTATAGCATTTATTCGCTTTAGTATCTATTCGCTTTAGTATCTATACACTATAGTATCTATACACTATAGTATCTATTCACTTTAACTTTAGCATCTATTTAATGATTTAATCCTTAGAATAGCAATATTTAAATAACAATATTTTAATTTATTAACAAAATTAACACGTTGCGTTTATGAAATAAATAAAACTTCTATAAAATAGTTTGTTATTACAATGTTTAGAATATTAACTTTTATTTGTTTACCCAATATTCTATATAAACTGATTGATATAATAATAAGCTAAATATTGTTTGATGTAATAATAGAATATTGTCGTACTAGATAATACAAAGATTTTCATCTAGTATAATAATAGATTTTTCAAATATTGTAATTTTTATATACATTTAATATTATATTTTATTATCTGATATATAAAGTAAAGTTAGTTTGTTTATTTATATATTAATATCTGTGTATTTGTATGTATATGATGAATATTACACTGGCTCGATCGAGTTCAAGTTTTGAAATTGTATCATAGAGATAGAAAAATTGGTATTTTGTCTTGCGGTATTTATCATGACAATATTTAAAAAATATAATTTTAATTTTCAAATTTTAATTCAGAATTTTCAATAATAATTAATATATTAAATGAGAATGATTAAAAATGTTATTTCAATAAATAAATGTTTTTAAAAACATGGTAATTAATTATTAGAAAAAAGTTATTTTTACTATTTCATATTTATATAAGTAAATAATTTAAATATAATATCAATAACTATTCCACATCAGATCACTCTACACATGAAATAGAAAATGTAATAAACGTGCAATACCTACCCCTCTTAAATAATGCAATATAAATACATCAAATAATATATTTTAATAGTTTAACTTAAGGCTTCTTAATTCACACAATGGAGAGAAATGGATCGACTAACATTAATATTTTATTTAACAATATGTTCAAATCACTTATAAATTAAAATTGTATTCATAATAAGTATTGAATATATTGAATGTATTGAAAATAATTTTACAATTTATTTATTAACATTTGAAATATTTTCTTTAAAATGGTGTATGATCATTATGCTGACAAAAATGAGAAAAGAAGAATTTTAAAATGCCACTAAAACTATGTATTATAGTGTGTCATAAATATTTTAATAAATTTAGATTTAAATTTTATATATATAAATATATATATATATATATATTTATATTATTTTATATTATTTGTTATACTCATGATATATATTTTAGCTTCTATAAATATAATGATGTATTAATATTATATATTAATAGGAATAATATTAATAATAATAGGAAATATTAATAATAACATCTATCTAAATAATTATATATATATATATATATTTCAGGAAATTATTTATTTGTTCAATAAATAGTAAACATTAAAACCTGATTAAAACTAGATTAATTCAAAATACATATGCGTTCCAATAGCTTTCACCCCCAATGGCGTTCACATCAATTATATAGTAATAAGGAATATTTTATTTACATTTTTTAGTATATCATCATAATATATGTATCATTGTTTTGTAGAAATATCCATAAGGGGTTACGATTATAAAGAACAAGTTGAGTTGCAAAGGTTAAATTTTAAATGCAAAATAAATTGTTATAGGCTCACTTTGGGATGTAATGCAGCTAAAAAAAACCAAACAGGACAAAACTAAACCAATTAAATAACCCACAAATATCTATGCAAAATATATGTATATACCCGGGTACATACTATTAACGCGTATTTTTAATTAAACCTTTAACCCTCAACTCGTCCTTTTTGATCTTCTCCCTCCATAAGATAATGAATAAAAAGTATTACATTTTATTATTAAATATATTATTTATAAAAAAAATATAAAACAAAAAAATGATGATAAAATGGCTAATTATTCTTTGAAAACGTAAGAGAAAATTTTGTTATATTTTACATGTAATAAATATACGTATATATAATGGGTGCCAATAAACCAGTTATTAGTATATAATATTATAGTTTATTATATAATATTGTGATATCTCATAGATATATATATTAATAATTTATGTTTAAAGTTATATTGTCAAATAAATAAAGTCACATATGTATATATATATATATATATATATATATGTATCATTAAAAATAGTTCATTGACTTTCATATATGTAAATTTAATATTAATTTGATAAATATTATTACATTTTTTAAAACCATTTTAAACTAACTAAATATCTCTACAATATTGTAAAACGATATACAAATAAAAACTTCCTATAAGTATAATGCTGATTAATGTACTATTATATCATATATTATACTCCTGTTTGACAACTTGCACTGTCAGATACTATATATTGATTCAACAGCTCGTATAATCCAATGTTTTATTTATATTTTACTTCTCAGTTTATTTCTTGTTTTTTTGTATCGTGTCGTTTTGTATTACTATTATCACATTTATATATTTTGTTTAAATGATATTTTTATATATAATTATAACTTTATTTATATAGGTATACCTATAACCAGTAATTCAATAAACTTTTGATCTATCTATCTATCTATCTATACAATATAATATAATAATTGCTAATAATATATTATTTTGATTTTAATACAAATATTATTATATTACATTTTTTTAAATATGTACATAAATATACTTCTCCCATCATCCACCCCTCCCATCACCTACCCTTCATCCTATTTTCCTCTGACTTCCTCTCCATATCGATATCCTCCACCCAGGGCCGGCTTAAAGGGGGGGTAAATCGGGCAATTGCCCGGGGCCCCAATTTTTGGGGGCCCATGAATTATTTTAGAATTTTTTGTTGACTATTTATATGAAAAAAAAAATTTTCTTAACTATTTTTCTTATATATTATTAATTCTAATTAAAAAAATAAAAATAATATAATAAATTAATTAAATATGAGTCATTTAGGCCGATTTGAAGAGTGAATTTTACAAAAATTTCTAAATTAATACGAAGATATGGTGGAAACAGCTACATGAAGATTTTGGAGCACATGCTAATAGTGATAACATAGATCTTCTCACACATCTCTGATTGTTAGATAAAATAGAAGGTGATAAATGATAAACGTATTAAGGGATTATTAACCATAGTTAAATCTTAACAATTTATAATTCTATAATTAGTTTACAAAACAAAAAGTATACTTTTTTTTATTCAAATTAAATATGATGTATATATTAAGATATATTTTAACTATGATTTCTGATATTTGTAAAGTATTATATTGATTATAAATTAAGAAAAAACGATATTCTATATAGATTTATAATTGTTATAGTAATTAAAAAAAATAGATATTTTCAAAATAATTAATTTTCTCTATAGAGATATATCTTAAGATTAAGATAACCCAGCAAACAATTTATCGACGCTTTTGGACGCTTTTGAGAATTTATAGGCGCTTTTTGGACGCTTTTGGACGCTTTGATTCCGAATCGATATATTCGTCGCTTTTTCGACGTTTTTGGGCGCTTCAGTTCTCAATCATATTGAATTCGTCGCAAATTCGACGCTTTTGGGCGCTTCAGTTCCGAATCATATTGAATTCGTCACTTTTTCGTCGCTTTTGGACGCTTTGATTCCGAATCTATATATTCGTCGCTTTTTCGACGCTTTTGGGCGCTTCAGTTCTCAATCATATTGAATTCGTCGCAAATTTGACGCTTTTGGGCGCAACAGCGTCCAAAGTACAATAGGATTTTAGGCGCAAATTCGACGCTTTTGGGCGCTTCAGTTCCGAATCGATATTGAATTCGTCACAAATTCGACGCTTATGGACGCTTCAGTTCCGAATCGATATTGAATTCGTCGCAAATTCGACGCTTTTGGGCGCAACAGCATCCAAAGTACAATTGAACAATTCGCCGCTTTTTGGCGCAAATTGTCATCAAAGTGATGAATTAATTCCGGAACTTTTAGGCGCATGGCTTCCAAAAGCGTCGAATATATTGTTTGCTGGGTTATGTTCGTATTAATAAAATGTGTATATTCTCAGTGTAAATATTATTATAGTTGTATTAGTACACTTAATATATATATATATAATAGTTTTAATTTAAATAGGATTATTCTGCTTTAGGTTATTCCTATAGTATTTTTATTAATGTCTAATGATGAAAGGGAATTCTGTACATAAAATGATTATCTTTTTCAACATACTATTATTACAGAAAGATATTATATTTATTGAAACAGATATTATTTATAAATATATATATAACATAAATATAATACTAAAGGCATTTTTGCAATCATCCACCTATTAATTACAAATGAATGTTAGATTGACATCACCCTCATCTATCTATTTACAAATAAATACACACAATAGCGATATTCGTATTGGAGAATAGGTGATAAGTTATCACTGATAACTACATAATTGAAGAAATAAAAAATTCAAAATATTATATTATATATCAGTGTATTCAATTCCAGATATATCATATGTATGTATGTAACAATTATCGTTATTTATATCAAGTTAGGTACTATTATTATATAGGTATTTATTGATTTACGACGTACGATTGTACGTTGAAATTCATTATCACTGATAATTTATCACATCGGTCAATATTTAGCTACCGATCTAGTAGAATTTTTTAAATAATAATATAATTATAATAGATTATAGAGCTCAAAGTTATGAAAATGCCAGCAATATGTCTGGAAGATTCAATGACATGAAATATATTATAATATACCATAGTCCATTGTCAATATGGATCCACATATCTACACTGTGTATTCCTTAAATATGTTTGGCAAAATGCCGTTAAATCTTCGACAAGTGTAGCAATATTCTTTGCCTTCATCCCAAATCAATATAATTTATTTAGCCAAACTATATAAAGAATATATTAACATCTAGATTAAAGAAGAATATAATATTTTTTATTAAAAGCATTATCGAATATAAAATGGTGATCGCTAGTAGATTATGTTAGTGCACTCTCTTGTGGACTTCTTATTATTACATAATTTATATCTGATATTATATATGTTAAAATATAACGTAAATTACATTACTAGAGTCAACGTATTTATTCAATAAAATGCAAGAATTTGAGACTTCAATATCATGAAAACCGTTGAACTAAATACTTTGTAGAATAAAGTCGATCAGAAAAGTATTGCAATTAGGTTACATTGAGATAATAGCGGTAATACAAAGATTTATGCACTCTATAAATCAGTGGTTCCCTACCTATGGGTCATTGAGTATTTTTTGTAGGTCATGAGCCAATTTCTAAAAAATAATATAAATGCTTTTATATGCAAATTGGATTTATGGACGAGAAAAATTTAAGATGGAAATATATATTTAAATATATGTAGGTTTATACCTATATTAATGTTTATATGAGTATTATACTTTAATCATAAAATAATCATACCCATGGGTCATGGTATATTTTTTAATTAAGAATTATAAAAAAAAGGGTCACGGTGAAAAAAGGTTGGGAACCACTGCTCTAAATATATATGCGAGAAAAGAAATGATTATGAGTAGTTGATTAAAGTATACAAACAAATTACAAAATAATTAGTATAATGATAACATATGATACAATTGAAGAGTTATAAATATTAGTTTTTGCTAAAATGGCTAAATTTAATATGTTATTCAATTATTATGGGGCCCATACGTTTTTTTTGCCCGGGGCCCATAGTATGCTTAAGCCGGCCCTGCCTCCACCCCACATCCACCCCATGGGGTTATGGGGTTATTCATGCTATTCACCCTACTTCACTCTATTTACTTCAAACTCAATACATGTATTACATACACTAATGCATACCTTATGTTTATGACATATATAGAATAAGTATTCAATTTTAATTTAATAATTTAAATAATTTTAAGAAAATAAATGTATTCTATCAAGTATCTTATATATATATATATATATATATATAATTATAAATGTACACAATATAATAATTATTAAATATTAATAATAATAAATTAAGGTAATTTATTTATATAATATATGAATAACATATGAATAGTTTTGCAATAGTAGGACAATTGAAAAAATATTAATATGTATATTATAGAACTCAAACTTTAAGATTTGTATTTCATTGTTCAGGTGACCCAGTTATTATACGGAATGTGCCATACCCCTTTAGTAGTAGTAGAACATTACAATAGTTATATGCTATGTCACATAATGATTACATAATCAATATTGAACTTAAAGTAAACAAAATAAATGCATGCAATAAGTAAGCCGTTCCATATTATCATGAAACTTTCTAGCACTAGAATAGGCTTTGTATAATATTAATATCATGAAATATATCGTTTAATATATACATTTATGTATTCCTTATAATTTCATTCCCAATATATATATATGCATATTCGTTTATATATTTATTTATTTATATACACTCATATATATATAGATCTTCGTAGTTTGAATTCATTAAATATTACTTAATATTTGTACTAAATTTCATAGAGATAAATAAACATAGATATGAATAACAATTCAGCGTGTAAATAAATATGAACCAATGAAACCTCTCAATTGTCACACACACTCACACACACTCGCTCATTGTTATCACCTGTTTGCATTAGGTAAACAACAGGCTTATTTGTATAGGCTTCGTTTCAATAATTCAGTTTTCACCTCACTAGCTTATTCTATAAATAGATGATCACATGATCACCTGTAATGTTTAGCAGCAGCCGGCCAAGGTCAAAGATGAGGACGAAGCGAGGAAGTCTGTCTGTCAGAAAGTCACACAGATTGTAGAGATTGTATCGGATGACGATAACGGAATACTGAACGACGTGCTCACCGTTAGACCTAGTTACACCTCTATTACATCATGTTCATCGTATATTACATCACCATTGTTTTCCTTCTATACATTTATTTTGATTTATATTTTATTCATTCTGAAGGAACGGACCCGGTCCATTTTTAGTGCTAAAATATAATCTTCTAAACCATGTATTGCATTATTATTCTATATCGTTGCATCTGCTAAACAGTTTATTATGATAATGATTATTCTATATATTATGTCATCACTTTATTGTATGTCATCACTATATCACTATGCTTATTTCGTAGGTTTATTTATAATTATTTTCATTAGTCACCGTAAAACGAATTATTATTATAAAAAGCATCCTTGCAACCTTCATTATAATAACGCTAAGTTGTTGACAATTACAGCTAATCGAGACGAGGCAAGAGAAACGTAAAGAGACGAAGAACACAAAGAAGGTAGATGAACCTCTCCTAGACGACGGGTCACAAGTTGACCGCGCTGCAGTGTCCAGCCCTTCGCTGACCGGTATCATTGATGATATCTCCAGACGTAGGCACTTCAATAACGACGACGACCTCAACAGTGACACCACAGACGGGGAAGAGTACAGCAGTGATTGGTCAGTAAGAACAATGGCCCCCGCCATGTTGTAGTCGTTAAGAATCGACAACATGTTTTAATTCACTTCGAAGATCTTTTGTTTAAATATAACTTTGTGTTTACATTTTTTTAATATTAATTAAAATTAATTACCTCTATCTACCTGTATTTTATAATAATTATTTAATATTTTGTACAGTTAACTTATACAATTATTTAATTAACTATCATCATTAACAGATAAAGAAGAACTTAGGAAAAATATGGATACGATTATGTACTTCTGTCATACTATTATTTTAATCATTAATAAATGTATATCATTCATTTTCATTACACATATATAAACAATAGACTGGATAAGAATAAATTTGATAAGGATAAGAATAAAGTTGTGCTATAGATATATTTATTAAAAAATCGTAATAGTATGGACATATATATTATATAATAATATTCGGTATAATATAATACACTTAGTGAGAATAAAACATAGAAAAATAAGCAGCATCAGCAGTCAGAATTCGTCTATCGTTTGTTACGAGGGTTAAATGAAGGTCGCGAGGAGAGGTCGCGAGGAGAGGTCGTGAGGAGAGGTCGTACTCTATATATAGAATGTCTTGGAGCGTTGCATCTGAGGTTGAGAGGGTGAGGCGACGGCTGATGAGGTGGTGTCGTGTCGAGTTTTAGTGCCGGAGACTGCGGGAAGTGGGCCAACGTACGGACAATAACCTACATGATTAGCCGCAATAGGTATCGCTGTATTGGAGAGTTCTGCAGCCGGCTTGTAAGGAAATATTTCTTTGACCTGTGCGGGAGGAGGTGTACATCATTAGTGTCAATAGTGTCATTAGTGACAGCTGTTATGTAATAACTAGACAAACAAATGTTCGGCGTACAATTTCCATTTACTATATTGAATGTCAATGTTATATTCATAATTGATATATTATCATCCAAGATTGAGATTATTGAATAGTAACAAATATTTATAAAATTCAATCTACAATATTTTATAAATGTTAATTGTATTACTACTTTAAATGTAACTCACATTGTTAATTATATCTCATGCTAGCCATCTCATATATTATATATCTATTTTGTAAATGTAAATGATAAATATATTGAATTTCATCAGGTAAACATCATTAAATAGTGTAATTAATTGATAACAAATAATTAAATAAATAAATGTTAAATATTTTAAATAAGTATATGATGCCACTTGAATTTACATCAAATTATTGGGTAATGTTTACTAATACGAGAGGATTGATGCATATCGTAAATATTATATTGATCCTATATAAATCACAAGTATTATTTAGTTATTATTATTAAACTGATATTCTACGAGAATTAGTATTTTAAAAACATAACACTTGTAATGGCAGCGGTGTGTGTATTTAGCTGTTATTAAGCAGAGTTAGAACACACGCCTGCATAATAAGTTGTGGGTCATACCAATATTACAATTATTTATCATTATCAGTGGGCAAAAAATTCGATAACATCGAAAGTAAACAATAAATGTATAGGTAGGTGGCGCTACCTCATGCCAATCACCGAAATGAAGATGCGCCGGGGTCAGAGGTCGTCGTCGTAGGTTAAAAAAGACGAACCTTAACAGTGTGCGTATCTTCATCGGCGTAATAATAAGAAATGATGGAATCCATCTGATTGGCTACGTGTAAACAGTCCTCGAAAGTGTCGTAAGAGTAGCCAGCATCGGGAGCATCCAGCTTCTTTACATCGACGTCTAGCTGCTGCTGCTGCTGCTGCTGGTAGTGATGCGTGGGCAGCGACGTCAAGTCAAACGACGGTTGCACCGCTGCCACGGGAACCACTCCGGCGGTTCTACGCATCGCCAGAGGTGAAGGGGTCACGTAGCTGGCACCGGGTGGAGCTACTGAGGCGGTAGAGGTCGCTGTCACATCCGGCATGTCGGTGAGTGCTAACTGACACGTGAACCTGACGTGTTACGGGGATTAAGAGAACACATTAGAGTGTGGGTGTGAGAGTGTATGTATGTGTGTGAGAGTGTGTGTGTGTGTGCTACTAGTGTGTGACTACAAGTGTGTGAGTGTGCGACTCACCTGGCGCTGTATCTGTGACGATTGTTCTGTACGATATCGTAGAGTTCACGACCTATGATGCAGATCTCACCGATACACCAGCTCATGTCAACGGGCAACTTGGATGTATCACAGATTCTACAGTCGTTGTTGATGATGTTGTTAGTTAAAGTGTAATGCCATGTTATCATAAAAGCTAATGTTAGTGAATCACTGTTAAAACTAAACACAGTACAATTATATATACATAGATAACAACAATTACTTATAAACACATGTTTTTTATTTCAGTTGCAAGGATTTGAAATACAAAATCTATAATGCTATAATAAATAGTGAATCAATTTGTTCATTAAGACAATAGTACGCATCAACAACATTACAATAAATAATGTACAATAAATTTGAGTACTAAATTCAAGCATTAAATGTAAGTACTAAATTAAAGTAATAAATTCAAGCACTAAATCTAATCATTAGTGGTATAGAAATTAATAAAACATACATTACATTAGATTTGCTATGGTTATTCACATATAGTATGCTTAGTAAGATAATCAGTTTGGTGGTAAGGGCTTAGTAGTTTAACATACATTTAAGGGGCGGCGAAACCTTGCTCACTTTACATGCAAAGATGAAATGGGCCTACTATAATCAAATCATCTTTTAAGATTTTATTTTTTTTGTTTATTTTTTTATGATGTAGATTTTATTCAAAAGTAGAAAAGTTATACAGTGCCGATATTGTTAGATGATGGTAAGATGAAGAAAACGAGTATATACTGGATTTTACTAATACAATATATTAAAATTCAAAAATATACATGTTTTATTGATATTATGTAATATATTTGTATATATAGAATTTATATCAAATAGTTCAAAATTTAGGGGAGATTAAAAAAATTGAAAAGGAGCTGGTGTTTTAAAATTAAAATGTATTATACTTATATTTATGTTTAATTAACATGTTATATATCATTATTTAGATAATAAATTAAATTTTAATAATTAAAAATAAAAAGCGAAGGTTTCATTTTTTGTTAAGCCCCTTAGACCTTTTTGACAGAAGTTTGAAATCTATACAGAGAGCCACCAACTGAGGGGTGTATCACACTGTTCTACCCTCGAGGGCTAACCTTCGAATGATCAGGTAGGTAACTTCAATAGGCAATATAATAGGAGCTAACAACAGCGATGCCATCTTATACGCCGGCATATTATACAGTGGAGCCAGCATGTGACTATTCACAGATTCGCAAGCAGCCTTCAACTCTGTGGGATAGAGATGCATAGTGTGTAGTGCAATGTGTGCAGTAGTAATAATATGATGCTAATGCACATAATATATTGTGATAATGCATTATAATATTAATACATGTAAAATAATAACTTGTGTATATTACGATAACTTGCACTTCATAACCTCGTGAACTAATTACAGATTTATAATGTAAATAAATGAATATTAATAGAATGCCTATTGATATAATATAAATAGTCAATATTACTGATAGATATAATTGATATACATAATACAGAATTTTAAATTAAATATTTATTTTAATGTTTTGAAATTATAATTAGTAGTAGTAGTGGGGTGGGGTGTGGGGTTTGGTCTAACCGTATACAACTTGTGGGGGTAGGCTATCAACGAGGGCGATATGACGCCTCCTTCGACACTCAAAGCACTCAGCATCAGCACAATCGTCCGAATCATCCGTGTCCAGATTGTCTGAGTTAGTGGTCAAGTCGTCTTCATTGGATTCTAACATGTAATCCACGATGTCGCTGTAGGAGATCAAGGTCAAGGTCAAGTTTATGTGTGTGCGTTAGGAGGTCAGGGAGGGATATGAGGGTAAAGGTCAAGTGTGTGCGCTTTAGGAGGTCAAGGTCAAGTGTGCATTAGGAGGGCAGGGTACACTCACTCACTAACCTATCGTATGACTGTTGTGATTCATTATCTTCATCCAAATATACATCAGTGGTTAAAGAAGAATAGATATTGAGATGTCTATTGCAGCCAATCAAATCTATAGGGTGGTGATGGGGGTGTTAGAGGGGTTAAAGGAGAGGAAGGGGTGTATATGGTCGGTAATGGGTACAGTTAAGCGGTGATAATGGTGTGAGAACATAGGGTGGGGGTTACAAACTGTTAATCTGAAGATAACGTAGCGCATCATCGAAGCCCTGTTGGCAGAAGTTACTGAGCACTTCCGGGTTAGGTGGAAACAGGGCGTGCGCAACTCTATACATGTTGCATGAGGTAAACTGCGAAAGGGGGTGGCGGGGGGTGAATAGGGGACGGGGTGGCGGGGTACCGGCGACATACCTGAATACTGGTACCGGCGAGATAGATATGGGCAAAGTTAGAGGAGTTATCCGTAGGACATATGTCAGACTCTCCAGCAAATGGGGAGATCGTGATAGTGTTCTTGTCAAGTATGGGGATGTTGTTTGTGATGCCCCCATCTACGAAATACTGTGTGTGTGTCAGTGATGAGTCGTGAGTCATGAGTAATGATTAGCAATCGTAGATGAGTCATTAGTAGATAGATATAGGTGATTCATAAAAATAAAATACATTCAAACATTTATTTATTGATATTACTTGGTTTTATTTACTGATGAAATGAAGTCATTCATCAAAACACATTTAGGAAAAACAACTTTTATTAAATATTTGTATTATTATAAATCTATTTTTATAAAAAAAATAATATATTTTTATATACATATTTATACATAAATAATTCATGGTCTAGGTCATGTATATATATATATATATATATATATATTATGTGAAATGGTACACATATATTATCATTGTTTACATGAACTATGCTTTATTGACAATAGGAATGCCCTATTATAACAATGATTATAAAGAAAGCATTGTTTACAATAAGGATTATTTTGGCACACATATCTATTAATGGCATAAACAACATAAAAAATAGATTTCTAAAAATAGAAATAATAAAAATAAACACACCATATTCTAATGTTAAACATACAATGTATATTATATATATATATATATAGCCTATGTTATTGACCTTTAGCTATATAATAGTATATCAATAAGTTATATGTAAACAACACACACACACTCACACACACCATACACACACACCACGCACACACACAATAGTAAAGATCTCGAGCAATTACGAATCTGTGGGTTAAGATTAAAGGCGTGAACTTCTAGTGTCTTTGTGAGCTAACCGTGCCTCGGAACTTTGGTGGAACAATGCCCGAGTACAAAGGAACAAACGAACTGCAAGTCAGTGCCTACAAGAATAGGCAGGGGGGAAGGTCAAATGAGTATAGGACATTTGTACATAATGTAATATAGATTTGTTTTCTAGTAAATATAGATATTTATATTGAATATAAAAAGAGCAGTGATATTATTTGATATATATATATATATTTATTCATTATAAAGGGATAAATATAATCTACTTTTTAAATTGTTGATTCCATAATTTAGTCATAACCTAATAATATCTAATAAGCACAGTAAAATTAGTAAATGTTTTCAAATAACATTAAAAGACGAGAAACATTCCAATGTGGTAACCTCTAAAGAGGTCAGGTTGAGGTGAAATTGAGGCTAACCTGAATGAGATCATCTTTGGACTCGAAGTGTGAGATGAGGACATTCTTGCCGTCGCTGACCCGAGTCAAGGACACAAACAAGCGTCCCGTAGCGATCACATGGGCGTTGTCAGGCAAGAAGTCATACAGTCCATCTCGAAGGTATTTGACGAGGTTGAACGAAGGGTGAATAGGACCCAACGCTCGCGACCTTGCTCTGACCGCGATACGAAGTACGTATGAGGTACAGTCACCTAGTGGGGGAGACAGGTATCAAGTGTGTGTGTAGTAGTAGTAGTAGTAGTTTGAGTTACTAGTTATATATATAAGGTTTATATTAAAATAATACATTATTATGAATATAATACTATAACTAATCAGTATAAGTACTACACCAACTTCTACTGTTAATTCTACTGATCTTACTATTAATATATGTATATATATATATATATATATATTATAAATATGTGTGTATGTGTATTTTTGTATATGAATAAATAGAATATATATATTCATATATTAAATTATGAAAATTCGGAAATAAATAAAAAGGCCATTAAATACATAAATTACATTTCTATCAAATATTGCAAGCTGTGTTAATGACATTAATAATGGATAATTCAATAAAATTGTGTCTTATAAATATTCCATGATTGTATGTATAAGCTTACACATACATACATATATTATATATATATATATATATATATATATATATATATATATATATATATAATATATATATATATATAATGTGTATATAATGTGTATATATATCTATATATAACATAGTTATAATGGACATAATTACAATAGTTCCACACACACACACACACATAATCAATATCAACACATTTATTATATAATTGATTATATATGCTATATCCCCAATATAAATAATATATGAGTTATTAGTTCTATAGGGATTATATAATAGATGAAGTAGATCCACAAAAAGCAACAATAGTTTATGTAATAATCACAAACACATTCTGGGATTACTGTTGCTTGAACAATACCTACTAGGTTATTGATAAAGTAACAATGACTTCATTGTGTGCACATTACTGATTATTCACACCATGCCTGTGCCAGGCCAATGAGATTTTGATTACAACTTTCGCCATTATAGTCTAATTATGTTCATTGCATAACTATCAATATTATTACTCTTAGAACATTCATATAAGGATATCTGATATACAGATTGCTTATATTAATAATAGCTAAATGTTATATTATCATAATTACATTAGTATATTACTAGTAATGGTAATGGTAGTGGTAGCAGTAATACTACTAGTACTAGTACTAATAGTTATAGTGGTAGTAGTAATGGTGGTATTAATGGTAGATGTAATGGTAGTGGTGGTAGGGGTAGTAGTAGTAGTAGTAGTAGTAGTTGTGGTGGTGGTAGGGGTAGTAGTAGTAGTAGTAGTAGTTGTAGTGGTGGTGGTGGTAGAGGTAGTAGTAGTTGTAGTAGTAGTATTAGTAGTTGTAGTGGTGGTAGGGGTGGTTGTAGTGGTAGTGGTGGTGGTAGGGGTAGAGGTTGCAGTGGTAGTAGTTGCAGTGGTAGTGGTAGTGGTAGTAGTATTATTTGTAGTTGTAGTGGTGGTGGTGGTAGTAGTAGTAGTAGTAGTAGTAGTAGTAGTAGTGGTAGTGGTGGTGGTAGTAGTAGTGGTAGTGGTGGTGGTAAGGGTAGAGGTTGCAGTGGTAGTAGTTGCAGTGGCAGTGCACTGCTACCATGGTAGTAGTATTAGTTGTAGTGGTGGTAGGGGTAGTAGTAGTGGTAGTGGTGGTGGTAGGGGTAGAGGTTGCAGTGGTAGTAGTTGCAGTGGTAGTGGTAGTGGTAGTAGTATTATTTGTAGTTGTAGTGGTGGTGGTGGTGGTAGTAGTAGTAGTAGTAGTGGTAGTGGTGGTGGTGGTAAGGGTAGTAGTAGTAGTTGTAGTGGTGGTTGGGGTAGTAATAGTGGTAGTGGTGGTGGTGGTGGTAGGGGTAGAGGTTGCAGTGGTAGTAGTTGCAGTGGTAGTGGTAGTGGTAGTAGTATTATTTGTAGTTGTAGTGGTGGTGGTGGTAGTAGTAGTAGTAGTAGTAGTAGTAGTGGTAGTGGTGGTGGTGGTAAGGGTAGTAGTAGTGGTAGTGGTGGTGGTAAGGGTAGAGGTTGCAGTGGTAGTAGTTGCAGTGGCAGTGCACTGCTACCATGGTAGTAGTATTAGTTGTAGTTTCCATATTAAAAGTTGGCTTTATATCGATCACGGATCGATAAACTGAGATTGAGAGAGAGAGAACGGAACACACACACATTGGTAGGTTACAGATAAGTACACGAGCACTTAGACGTACGTATGTTTGCACGTATGGAAGTGACCACAAGTCCTCAGCCGTTATAATGCCGCTTAACAGGCCATTATTGCGCCATATGCCTGCATATTACGTACAGAGGGTCGCGCCGCGCGTGTGTGACCATACAGGTCAGATTATGATGAGTCATCGTTTGTTTACTACTAACCGAGAGCGCATCCGGTGATCAAGGCGCAGGCGGCCAGGGAGCCCGCACTCGCACCGGCTACCTTCTCGTGTACGAGGTGCGGTGCGTATTCTCGTAGACAGCTAGCCACTCCGACGTGGTAGATTCCCAGAAATCCGCAGCCTGAGAACGATAGATTCATAACTGCTGCCGTTGTTTACCTGCGAACGTGGTGTGCGGTGTGCGGTGTGTGTGTCCTCGAGCGCGCGTGTAACGATGCGTTTGTGGAAGGTGTGTTGCGAGAAGTCCGAAGTCAGTAGAAAAGTGCAATAACAACCGACTTATACGATGATCAATATTGTTTTGATTTGAATTTAACGTACGCACCCTGTATAAGCGCGCTCGTCGCCCGCCCTTTACTTACTCGTCGCTGATTGGTCGTAATCTCGGTCAGTCAGCGAATACTCTAGCTTATTTCCGCGCTCTGCCAGTTCGATATTTTATTACGTAATTGTATTTCGACAATTATTTACTGGTAGTTTGTTTACCTTCCGTAAAGAATACTACTCCCTCGATTGCGTACGTTTAGTACTCGAACGTATTGATAGAGGTTTCATTGAGAAACGCCATACATTATGTAATTACGTATGTAATCTCGAATATAAACATACGGATATCAAAAATATGGGTCATAAAGGGCCAAGTATTTATAAGTTCATTCAGTACATAGTATTGATTGACCGAAATACTTGACCCAAATATTGGAATATATCCAGAGATTTATATATATATTGCACCAGTATTATATACATATATAATGTAATGTTTAATATTATATTTAGTATAGATATAGATATAGATATAGATATAGATATAGATATAGATAAAGATATAGATATAGATATAGATATAGATATAGATATAGATATAGATATAGATATAGATATAGATATAGATATAGATATAGATATAGATATAGATATAGATATAGATATAGATATAGATATAGATATATATATATATATATATATATATATATATATATATATATATATATCTATTAATGTAGGTATATAGGATAGGATGGTTTATTTATACACCAAATATGGTAAACAACGATCACCCTCACAGGTGTTGGGAACATACCTATATATAGCCTACATGTGCCTATATTATATAGGCAATATATATATTGTGTGATTCTACTTTTTAATACAAACTCGACTACAAACAAATGTAACGAATAATTGACCCGTAATTATAAAAAGTAATTGTTTATTAGATGTGACGAGAAACTGATGGCATTACGTAAGAATGTGTGATAACTATTAGTAAACTAATTGTTCTCCCCTATTGTTATGTTATTAAGGATTTAATTGATATGTATTAATTACCCACCTCCACTAGTACCTCCAGTGTATTATCGTAAACATTATATACACGTATACATTATAGGCTTTACTAATATAGTGTATAGTATAGTGTATAGTATAGTGTATAGTATAGTGTATAATAGTGTATGATTATATCATCATGTTTACAAGTATGTGATTTATGTGCTTGTAACTTGCATATATAAACGTGTACATATGTATAAATATATATATATATATATATATATATATATATATATGTGTGTGTATGTGTGTATGTGTGTGCGTGTATGTGTGTATTTAATTCACACTCTCACACACATATATTGAACTGTTAAACTATAGATATAGGTCTCATACATTCCATTGAAATTAACGTTAACCTTAAAAGTTATATAACACAAGGATCCATGGTCTACAATTAGTAATGAGTCATTACTATAAATGATTCATTACTATAGTAGATTTACTATACAATACATTCATTGTATACACGATGCATACTGTCATCATATCTTACAATCGATTCTAACTTTGATGCAAACATGTGTATATATGCAATCCTGTATACAGGGGCTGGTGTATATTGTATTGAAATGGGGTTCATTGAACATGGTAAAGATGAACGACCCGAAATACGCCCCTAAGAGGGTACGCTTAATACAATGGGTACTATTAATTTCCTAGAAATATATATATACACATTCTATCTCCATTATAAGTTATTAATTACAGCCTACATATATATTTATATTTAATTTAGGTTACTTAATTTATGATGGGATATCATAATATACCATGGCCTCATTTAGCTACACGCTTCCATGAATATGCATCGTATAAGGTGAATAAACTATAGTTTATAGTACATTAGTTTATAGTCGTTATATACTATAGTATACTATAATATAGTTGATAATTTCTCCTATGCAGGCGTATGAATAATTCAAATTTTATTTATTTATATATTTATTTATATATTTACTATACAGTATTATCAAAGATTTTCCGAAGGAAAGATATAACACTTACGCGAAATCGTGTAATTCGAATTTGTATACAAAATACCCTGGTGCCACCTATATCGGGTTACTTTTAGGAACTATGCGTTGTTTATAATGTAAATTCGTATTTAACTATACACTTTTAAAATGTTAAATAATATGCTTTAAATTAATATTTATATGATTAAAACTAAGTGTTCATTACTAATATATAACAAACAAATATGATATTTATGTTTTAAATGCTATAAGTATATATTTAGTAAGTAAAAGTTAATATATATTGCATGTAATTTAATAGAGCAATGAAAACATTGTTGTATGCAAACAGAGCCGAACCTAAATCTATTTCAGTGATTTCGATACTACTGCTAGCAGCCGCAGGGGATATTACTAAATTACGTTGCATGCATAGGGAGTGTTATATCTTTGCTTCGCAAAATCTTTGGTATTATACTATAGTATAGTACTTTATAGTATAGTATTTTATAGTACTGTTAAAAATAATTACTATAAAAAACTAGTTTTCTTTACACTGGATTAGGGGTTTTATATATAACAAACCTTTAGCTCATTAAAGCAAAACTACAGGGTTTTGGAACACCTTTATTTTATGTAAATTATAACTAAAGGGTTCTCGAAAACCTTCACTTTGTAATAATTTAAATAATAACTAAAAGTTGTTAACCCTTTATTTTGTATTAAATAATAACTAAATGGTAATATTAAAATATTTTTAATATGAACAAATTGTATAATATTAAATATATTAGTTAATATATAATAAAACCAAATTAGTTTTTGTAAATATTTAAAATATATTTTGTAAGTAAAATTAATCAAAATATAATATATAAGTTAAAATATTGTTCTATATGTATATAATAATAATTGTGTATGAAAATACATATATTTAATTTTTTGTATAACAGTATAATTTAATTTTAAACACATAAATATTATTTAATAAGAAATTATTTCTTGTCAGCCAGATGAGAATAGAGATTTCCTTCTTAATTAATTCTGTATTTTTCTAAATAATACAGTTATATTTATGACAATAATGATTTATAAATAATGATTATATATAATTACAATGTATATATTACATATATATAATATAGATATAGCTATTAGAATTATTTAGATTTCAATGTGAGATAAAATGTATTCATTAATAAGTTTAACACCATTTAGATATTATTAGTTCAAAACCTTTTAATTCTTTGCGTTAAAGCATTCATGTTTCGTTGAAGTTGTTACTTAAGGGTTGCAAAACCTTCATTCAGTGGACTTACTACAAGTTTATTGTTAACTAAAGGGTTATTTTTAATAGAGCAGGGTAATAAATTAAAATATAGTATAAAATATAATATATATATATATATATATATATATATAAAGTTATAGTATTCATAAAAGGTATACAAAATCATTATTTTCTGGAAATGTTGTTTAATATTTTGTATTCTATCGATACCTTAATATAAAATATTCTATCTATAAAGTGATTTTAGGTAAATTAAATTAAAATATATAAAATATCTAGTTATATTTGTATCAATAAATTGGTTTATGGGTATATAAATATATTATATAATATAATATATATATATATATATATAAAATTGTATTTATAAATATATATATATATATATATATATATATAATCTAGGAATCTAGTAAAACAATAACATGAAAAAGTGTGTTATTTTTTTCCGTTAATATTTTTTCCTTTCTTTTTTTTCCTGTTATTTTTTTTCCGGACACCATATATATATCCAACTTATTATTTTGGTATTCGTTATTTGTCTTATTTCATCTTCAACGTATTCTTATTATCTTCCCCTGAGCGAAGGCCTATAACCAAATGACATTCGTATAACTATGGGTATCTAGTACAGATCAGGTTATCACTATATATATAGGTAACTATACATGTCATTCCATCAAAAGCATACTATAAGAGATGTAATGATTAGCCAGAACGGTGAAAATAGCAAGCAAGTTAATGATTTTAAATATCTTGGCAGCCCTATAGAATCTATGGAACACGATATAAACGTCAGAATTGGACAATCTTGGGCTACATACACCAGTTGACTCGTGTATGGAATCTATACTCTCAATTAACGTGAACAGAAACTTGTGCAGGGTAACAGTCAAGTCAGTTTTAGCATATGGAGCAATTACCTGGACATTGACATCAACAATGACATCAACATTATCATCAACAATGACATATAGTTATAACTATTGACATCAACAATGACATCAACATTGACATCAACATTGGAGAAGAAGATATATAATGCATACACGCGCATAGCCGTACTGAACGTGTCTCGGAGAGAGCATATGACGAACAAACAGATTTATAACAACATTGCAATAAGCACATGTTCACTTGGTGAATAAAGAATGCGATTCGCAGGACACAGAAGCAGTGATGTGATACTACAGTGCTTGTGTAGCTCCCTAACATGGCCGGAGCTACAGGTCATCACCTTGCCTGCAGCCTACACATTCATAGATCACGTGGTATAAGATACTGAAAGCGAAGTGCAAGAACTCTCCAACTTGATGGATAATAGAGATGAATGGAATAAACGTGTCAATGAATGACGAGCTCGACCTGGTAAGTAAGGTAAGGTAATGTATTATTGATATTACTCTTTGAGTACTCTTTAATAGTATTAATTGTATTACTACTTGTATTACTACTCCACCTCTATTTCTACTGCTGTTTGGATATACATGTAATATATACAAAATAACAGTGACAAATTAATTACTGGAGCAAACATTATTTATTCATATATGTACCCTATAGTGTATATTTAATTAAAGCGAATTATAAATCGATTTCATTATGAACTCGTGAACTCGTGAACTTTGTTCTTATATCATTGAATATCACTCAAATCCGGGAAATAGGACTCAAATATTTACACTTTTAAATTATAATTATAAATAATGTTTATAAACCTATATTTAGATATACAGATATTTTTATAAATTAAAAAAAATGTAACATAACATTCTAATTATTATAATATTATTATTATCATTATCACCCAATTATATTACTATACATTATTTATTTGGTAAATATGTGTATTTGTTAATTTTATAATTATTAATTATGACTTATGGAATGCAGATATATCAGTATAGTATACATGCATTGTTAATACAGGTATATACAGGTATATTATATTACCCAATTATATTACTATACATTATTTATTTGGTAAATATGTGTGTTTGTTAATTTTATAATTATTAATTATGACTGATGGAATGCAGATATATCAGTATATATACTGATATATCTGCATTCCATCAGTCATAATTAATAATTATAAAATTAACAAACACACATATTTACCAAATAACTATAGTATACATGCATTGTTAATACAGGTATATACAGGTATAGAAACTACACCCTAGTATTTCTGTATTATATGATGCATATGTAGTAAACCTGTACCTAGCTACCACAGGTGGTACACCACTGGTGGTCCACCACTCTTGTTTGTGTGTAAACTTCTATCACGTGACTCTATTTATACAAAATCTATTTATAGAATTCACAATTATAGAAAAGTAATTAAGCGGAGATAATTGCAAATTAAATATACATAGTATGCATTACACACGAACACACATTATATATATATATATATATATATATATATATATATGAATGAAAATAGTTTATTGAGTTCAGAAAATACAATTTAGCAAATACAATCGTCTGCTCTAAGGAGAGTATACTATGCATACCGAGTGCATAACAGAGATTATATCGTAATCTATACTCACAAAGAGAGTACTCTCCAACGGGTAGTGAGTATTGTATATACGACGTATATTGTATATATATATATATATATATATATATATACATATATATATATTAGAGCATGTAGGTATATAGATAGTATACTCCTAGGAGTATATATATATATATATATAATATATCTATAATATATATATATATATATATAATATAAATAGTATACTAGAGTGACTATAGTCAGTGTGGTATTGCATGATAATATAGTATCTCATATATGGATAACGGTTTCATTGCTTATATTACTATCCTATATATCCTATACTATAGGGCATATAGGGTAACGAACACAACAGCGATAATAATAATGAACACACATACACACAAACCCATGGGTTTGTCTGTGTGTCTGTGTGTATGTGTGTGTGTGTATGTGTGTGTTATTGCAATAACACACACATACACACACAGACACACACACAGACACACATATACACACACAAACAAACACATACATGCGCACATAGTTTGAAATATATTCTATTCGAATTCATTAAATGATACATACATTAATTACAGAAATAATTGATTAATTCGTAAACAAATAAACATTGCTTACTATATAATTCTGCGTCAATATAATGCTCCAATTATCGCCTAGACGACGCTGTTGTGGAATATTTCTATTGTTATGACATAATAGCAATGTTAAGAGTGTCAACGGACAATGTTAAAGCCACATAACTACGTGAATACACTACACTTGTCGGACCGCAGATGTATTCACCGGATGTATTATAATAACCCTATAGGGTGATTATAATCAAAGAGAGCTGTGAAAGCGACTTTATACATATTTGATAGTATACTATTAAATTATACTATACGTATATAATAGTACTATTATACTCTACTATCACCTAGGGGCTCTGAAACAGGGGGGAATATGTCCCCCAATTTAAAATCTAAGTGGACCTCCTATGTATTGGTACCCCCCCCACTTTAACCACAACATTTATTTTGATTGGTTGGTCCCCCCTACATACAAAATAGTTCCAGCGCCCCTAACCATCACCTATATGGGTTATAGCCTATAACTTATAGGTGATTGTGAACACGGAGGGAATGCACAGGGTGGTGACGCACCCATATAGCCGGGGAAATAATATTACCGACATTACTGACCAATGAAAGCGAGATGATTACGTAACGATTACGCAACATGTTGATATAGGTGCTAGGTAGTGTGACGTGACACCTGCACACTATACTTGCCTAGTACACGCATGCCCTAGGTCGTGTCTATATCGTATAGCGTATCGAGCGCGCGTGTGTGTTTACACATGTATAGTCTGGGTGGCAGTACTCCCCGCGTTTGTGTGAGTTGGTATGAACTATAATGCCATGTCCTACAGTCGTGACGTGATATGTCCATACCGGAAGTATGTAGCGGAATCAAGCGTAGAGGTCAGTTACGTCACGCGATGGCGTTATATCGAGTGGCGATATATATATACACATTACGTATATAATTACATGTTGTATACATGATATATCAATACAAATATACGCACACATACATATTATATACACATTATATACACATTATATATATATATATATATATATATATATATATTTATATATATATATATATAGTGTATATTTGTATATTTATATCTACTATATTTATAGCAGCAGTTTATTTAAATATAAATATTATCAATAATGACACGCACATTGTGTGTCGCACATCTACACACACACACACACATACTCGTACATTCAATGTATACATTACACGTACCTACGCCGATTATATACAAAGTATAAACACATACACACACGCGCACACAACCACAACCACACCGTATTAGATATCATTTCCATCTAGGGCATCACTGTATTGTAAATAGAGTGACCTGTTTCTAAGCTTGGCCTACTTAATATAATCAACTAGACCCATATAAGGAACTAGAGCCATATAAGGAACTATACCTACAAACAAGGACAGCGGAATGCTTGTAAGCGTAGTACTGGAAAGTTTTATTTTACGGTTCAATGATTTTAGAATGTCGTATTGGCGATAGTTGTGGACTATGGACTACTAACTACACTCTATAATGAAGAGAACCATAGACGATATAAGTGGGTGTCATATCTATGCTACAAACGAATGTATTCAAATTCAATCCCGATGAACAAGTGAAATACACAACATAATCATATGTATGTTTCGGTGTCAACAAATCACAGAATCAGATTACAGAATAGTACAGATGCGGATAGGAAACTTTGTATCGCGCGGCCTACATTCCCAAGTAAAGTAGGTCACCAACACCGCTGCCGCCATGGTTGACCTTCCGAAGAGCGATACACACACACACGCACACTGTTATATAATATCACGTATAATAGCACGTAGACCCACTATAGAATACTATAGTAGACTATAGTAGTCTACGGAATACGTGGTCATAAACAAACGCGCAGAGATACCCGTGTGCTGCTCGGTTGTAAATAGTTATCGTACACTGTACCAGGGGGCGTGTGAGGTCCGTGTGGCTGCGTTATGTTGTTATGACAGTTTAACCTTGACCTCGTGATAGTCGCTCTTAGGGTATTATCTCAAGGTCAGCGAGAGAGTGTACACTATATAAGACATGTCGACGTAGTACATACAGACACTACGATATATTAGAGGATCGTAAAAGTCAACTATATGCCTATTGTGCGAGTTGGTGGGAATTCTAAGTATACAACAGTAATAGCTATATACACTATATATAGTGTATATACTATAGTATCAAAACCTCCTATAACCCAAGAGGTTATGGGAGTTATTGATAGTGTACACCGTACAATGTACACAATGTACGGTGTACAATGTGTACAATGTTCACTGTATACAGTGTACATTGTGCTAAACATTTATATCGACGAAGTTCTCGTGTACGTACGAAGTCATACATTGTACGTATGTGTGTGATATGTCACAGTCACACAAAGTGTGCGAGCGATTCACACACACACACACACACATAGGTGTGTAGGTCTAAATACACGCGCATGAGTGCTGCATTCACGAGAACTTGCGCATGACATCAATGTAATATACACCATTAGCAGATTAGTATTTCTACCCAACTCACTTTCCATGTCCTGTCGTTATTTATCATGTCCTGTCGTTCATGACATGCATTCAATGTTGCGGATAAATATTTCCCATTTAGTGATTGTTTTGCACGCATGCATATATGTGTACAATGTACAATGTACATACATGTATGCATGCAAAACGTCGGTTCGAGTTATTTTCTATGTCTATTAATCTTCTTTTATATATATAATGATGAACATGTATTAAACTAGAACGTATACATGATTCCATGTTCAATGATTATAGTATATTATAGTATATTATAGTCTTTTGTGATGCTAACATATATTGTTAACGAATTTATCATAATGTCACCTTTTATACGTTCCTATATGTTATGTTAAGTATATGTATGTATGCTATGTGTGCACATAGACACTTTTCTAAGCATGCTATGTATGTGTGTTATATGTGGTATGTGTGCTGTGTGTGTTGTGTGTTATGTGTTATTTGTTCATATTAGCAGGGAGATATTAGTCTATAATATAATTGATAATTAATTAAGTAAACTATTTTGAATAAAACTCGATTTTTTAAATAATATCTTTGTATTGAATAATTATAAAAATGTAATGAAATGACAATATTTATTTATATATTATTTTATTAATTGTGTTGTAATATAACATAAATATCATCAATACATTAATAAAAGTATAGATCCTACTTGACATTTTTATAATATACTATTTTCAAAAAATATATATTATATTAAAATATTATATTGTTAATATATATTATTATATTAATTATATTCTAATATAATAGTTTAATATAATAAGTAATATAATATAATTAAAAAATAGATTAATGTTTATATTAATTGTAACGAAGTAAATAACCAAATAATGACGAACCAAAATGATCATGAATTATTTTTCAAAAAATATTAGATCACCTAATTAAAAGTGAAATGTTGATATCACCCACTACATTTATGTGCACAATTTATTACATAACATAAATAAATAATTATGATAACAAATAGTTGTTCCTCAATATTCTCTTATTGACATTACTATCACTTGTGTATATATATGCATAATCAAATATTCGGTGATCTAATCTATTTATTAATAATCGATAAGGGAATAAACCGGTTTGAAGGATAGCAATCGCAGCATTCGTATGTCCCGTTGATCGTACATACATGGCGATTGTCGAGTAGTAAACACTGAAATGAATCACTATCGATCCGGCTAGCGTGACGCATGCATGCACTCCGCTCTATGACTCACCACGCGCGCGTGTATTGTTTATAAAGCTGTACGCGGATAAATACGCCAACAGAATCAGGTGGTCGAGGTTAGCTGGTAATAGCGTTGACCATAGCGGTAGTAGTAGTAGCTTTAGACCACCACCACCACCACCACAATAACACACTGTACGAATTCACCACCGTCGATGGCCAGTCGATTGAATGTGGTTACTGGCAGTAGGTGTGATACCTTAATTCCTACATTAAACAATACACACAATACGCTTGTCACCTACTTTCAATGCACTTATAAATATATATATATATATATATATATATATATATACGATATTATAAATATTATGAATATATTGTATATGTATAATATATATATATATATTGTATAGATTGTATATAAATTGTATAAAATATATAATTTAAAATTATGAAATTAAACCGTATTTTAGTAATAATTAGTTATAATAATTAGTTAATAATTAGTAACTTATTTAATATATTTATTGAATAAAATAATTAACGTATGTAATTTTAATAAACAAGCTACTAATATATAATGTGCAATTAGGTTCCTATATAATTATATAATGTATAAGTAAATATATTATATTAACTTATAAGTAAATATAATATACATATAAAATTTAATTATTATATTTAATTATAAAATAATACTATTTGTGATTAAATTTGTATACATAATACTTTCCAGATAATACTTTTTTTTTAATAAAGTATGGAAATAATGATCTTAACAAAAAATAAAAAAGCCAAGAAAATTCATTTATTTGGTATTTTTTGTTTTATTGATTTTGTTTTATTTAATTAATAAAAAAATTATTTTTAATATAATATATTTTAGTAATATTACTTTTTTAGTATTCTGATATCATCACATACATAATACCCAAAGCATAATACATAATATGTGTTTTTATTTTGTTGATTTGTAATGTGTCATACAAATAGAAACAAAAATAAACGTGTTATTTAAAATAATTATTTAGAATAATGTACGTCATGAATATAATTTTTAGATATTAATATTAATGCTACAAATATTATTCTATAAATTGGATTCATTATATAACTTCAAAGCAACGCTTAATGTAGGGGCATTTGTATTTTTGGCCATTTGCCATATTTATAATCCATTAGCTATTATTAATATTGTATTAAGATATGATTATAATGTGTTAAACGTAATTAAATATATTGATTATACATATGTATTTGTTTGCATTCGTAATCATATATAATAATTATAATTTATTAGTTATTAAAACATAATTACTATAACTATAATGAGTAGAATCACTAAACTATTCCGATTAGCTGTCATTATAATAATAGTTTACTAAAAAAGTATACATAATATACCTATATATGTAATACTATATTTATATTTTTTAATAAAGTTTATTAAAATAAAATAAATATTATATATATTATATTATATTATATTATATATATTATATAAAATAAATTTACAAAAGTTTTACTTCCAATCCTATTAGGTCCTCTTGGACATATATATTATTGATGATAACTTGTAGGTTACAATTACTTGATTATTTCTGTTATCCAATGGTATGTTTCATTTAAGCTTTTTTAAGCATTTTAAGGTGATACACTATTCTATGATAAGGTGATATATAATATTAATCTTAGCTTTTATTGAATTCTATATTTAGATTTTTACTAAATACGAGAACTTGTTTAAACTGGTTCAAACTGGTCAACTAGACTTCAATATTATTGACTTTAAACTAATGAATATATGAAAACAAATATCATATTATATATGTAATATATCCTATGTGATAATAGTTTACTATATTAATATGTATATATATTAAAATCAGAACACTCAGGCAAATACAAAAGCAATCATATTTCCTATTATAAATTTATATATTAAACATCTATGGAATTTATTTGTCTTATATAATATTCTATATACATATATATATATATATATATATATATATATATATATATATATATATATATATATATATATATATATATATATGTATATGTATATACCTATATGTATATAGAATATTATATAAGACAAATAAATTCCATAGATGTTTAATATATAAATTTATAATAGGAAATATGATTATCATGAAATTATTAAACATGATCATAAATTTCAAATTAGCCTACCTATTTACAAAGTATACCTATTTAAACCTATGTATAGTCTGATACTATTATAATAGTACTATTGTATATAGACTATAGTCTCTATACTATTAATAAGTTGATATATATAACGTATATTCGTATAATTATCGTATAAACATTATATTTATTACACATTTATCTGCAGATATGCGTCCTAATTATATATAATTAGATTATTTGAAAGAATACAATTTGAACAAAATATATAACATATATTAATTCAAGGACACCCTACTTAATTGACTTTAAAAAAATTAAAAATACAATACATGATTTAAAACAAGAAGTGTTATATATACTTTATGCATTTTTTCGATCCATATTTTATAGTGTAGAATATATGTCATAGTTATAAATAAAGATATTTACATTTATAATATATATACTTATAAATATATATATACTTATAAACACATATAAAAGGCTTATAATTCTTAATAACCCATTGATGCAGTATACTATACTATATATATATATATATATATATATATATATATATATATATATATACTGTATAGTATACAGTATACTGTATAATATAGAGTGTCTAGTCATAATAGCACGACGTGTCTAGTCATAATATATACTATAATATATTAGTTATATCTGAAATTACGATTATAAATTTACATATGAAAAGGAGAATACGTCCATCTAGTCAACGATTATCGATCTCGGTATGTCCTTTTCTAAAGAGGGCATACTATTAATGACTCACCCATGACACATTTGCATATAAATATCTATATTATTACATAATAAAGTGTACGATATATATAATGTACAGTATTATATTTTCGAAATTAGTATTATATATATACAAACTCTGTATACAAACTATGTATACAAACTCTGTATAAAACTATAATATATAATGTATACTAAATGTTAATTATAATATTTAATAGTATGTTAATATGCATACTTAGGTATATATATACTTAGGAAAAAACAGATCTTTTTTTTTTTACAAACATTTTTTCTCTATAGTTACTCTTAACAATATTCTTTTATATTATCATGAGATAGTTGAACTTATTAAGGAAGGTTTTGTTCATTTTAGAATGGTATACAAATATGATTTTCTTAATATAATTCTCCTTAGAAATATGTTATAAATATATAAGCAGTATATAACTATATATATATATATATGTATAACACACACATATATATATATATATATATTACAATTTATATAATATATTTTATTGTAAATTTTTTATTGTAAATAAGATTTTTCTGAAAATTATAATTGTATTTACAAACATGCCCTATTAATAATAGGCTATTATACTAAAGTGTATACCAAAGTAACCCTATATACTAAATAAAATGCCATACTTTTCCCATAGTAATTTATGTTAACATTTATAATATTGTAGTTTACAAAGTTGTTCATAATATTAAATCATTTAACACAAAAGGTATAATTATTAGGCATATTATGTATTATAGTGGTATAGCATCTAGTCACTATAACAATATAGCCATTATCACATTTGTGGGCAGATGTGAACAGTGTTATGCCACTTATCACTTCTCCACTTCTTACTGTAAAAGTCCCTGTAGTGGAATAAAGGGAACTTATAAACCCAGTATACTACCCAAATATGGGTAGGGCTAGTAAACAGTGAATCAACGACACACAAGATTTTTATATTATTAAATTAGGTAATTAATCCTAATATATGAATTTTGTAATATTAATATAAATAATAGAACATTTTCTTTTATATATATATATATCCATATATAGATATTAGACTTATTGTAGGCCATAATAATATTTATAAACTAGAAGATATGTATATTCTGCAGATATATATTATATAATACATGTTATACAGTTAAAGGAATATCACCAAAGTAGTCATATGTTTCGAATGAAAATAATAAGTTATAGTATATTATTATTAATAGGTACAATTAGTAACAGTAACAAATAATAATATAAATATAGAATATTTAATACTATGCATTTATGATGCAACATATATAAATATATTAACACACATGCTAGAGTATTAATACCAGATGGCGAGACTGACTCTTTAAAAATTACTGCGGATGTATTACAAGGTGATACATTAGAACCATACCTTTTTGTAATCGTACTCGTTTATGCTATGATAACTGTTTAAAAGGAAAAGAAGAACTCGGTTGCATGCTAATTATAAGACTAAGCAGACGACATCCAGCTGTAACAATCAACTATTTAAGCTATACTGATGAAATTGCCATTATTACGAATCAAATCGAGCAAGAACAGGAATTTCTTACAAGTATTGACATCGAAACAGAGAAAATTGGACTGAAGTTAAACTCAAATAAAAGAAGTTATGGTGTTCAATCATCCCATTCCAGTTTCAATATACTCGCAATAACAAAATACAGCTTTAAAAGTTGTTGACAACTTTAAATATCTAGGCTCATGGATGGCAAGCTCGGATCAATATTTCTATATAAGAAAATCAATGGCATGGCGGGTTTACTATAAAATTAAAAGTCTTTGGAACTCTACACTTGATAACAATTTAAAGATCAGGATTTTGAAGGTAACCATAGAGACAATTCTCTTATACGGAAGTGAAACCTGGTATATCGATACAAATCTACGAAGTAAAATAGACGGTTGCTACACTAAGTTACTGAGAATCGTGTTAAATATATCATCGTATCATACGATATCAAATAAAATACTCTATAACGGAATTACTTTAATCACTGATATTATTGCTAGTCGACGAATGAGAATTGCTGGTCGCTTACGCCACAATGATGAAATAGCTCATAATCTAATCTTATGGGAACCAAAGTTTGGCAGGAGAAACGCGGAAGATAAAAGTATTATTACATGGACAATCTAAAGGAAGACACCGATCTAAAGGATATTCATGAGATCCGGAAAGTAATGATCGTCAGGGGGAGATTGCAAGGCGATATGAAGAGGCAAGGCGAGGTCGAACGAAAATTCACCAAAAGTAAAAGTAAGTAGAAGAAAATCTCCGATTACCGACCCTCTCCTAATACCGACCCCCTCTCGTATCTCAGTAACTATAAGATATATCTACAAATTATATACACATGAACTGTTAGTGATTTAATGATAAATATGAATAAGTATTTTGTTTAAAAAAACATATTCAATCCTACAATTGTTATTTGATAAAATGTAATATTCTGTTTTTACTTTTTAAATATTTGAATAATAACTTTTTTTAAATCATAGTAAATACTTTATTAATTAAAAGAAAACTTAATACTGCACATAATATTGTAGATCAATAAAATGTTTATAACTATTATGAAAATAATTTAATTTGAATAACTATTAACCAATATATATTAATTATAGAAACCAATATGATTGTCCTACTACCGACCCCCTAAATCACCTTAATACTTTACTTTAAAATATGTCGTAAGTTGTTTGTGTATCATTTATATAGATTTCGAATTCATGATTCCAGTTGATTATATAACTGATTAATAAATAAATATAAAATAATAATATACACTATTTTAATATAATTACTATACAGTTTAAATTTAAATTTAATATTACTATTAAAACATAAATTCAATAAAAAATAATTACGTGCATGTTATAATTAATTATATTTATGTATATATACTATTTTTATTGGATATTATAATACTACAATTATTTATACCACGATTATTTTAGGGGGTCGGTATTAGGCACATGTATCCGATTACCGACCCCCCTGTTTATTCTTGTAAATATAATTATATCAAAAATTTAAAATATCCACATTATTCATTGCCATAATATTACCCTAATTACAAAATTTCAAATAAATATATTTAATATTGAATAAGTTATAAGAAATAATCAGTTAGGTGTCGGTAATCGGATACTTTACCCTAAGTAATTTATGATGCATTTAGCTATATATTTAGTATTAACATTTTTAAATCTGATGAACATTTTAATTTTAAAATAAGATTTATAAAGAGAGTAGTAACTACCTGACGTGTATCGCTGGCCAGAAGGATGAATCATATGTACATATTTAACTAGTATTATAGAAGCTCCTAATAGTAATAGTAATTATCAATATAAATGTAATGTATCTGCTATTGAATAATGAATGATTATGATTTTTGAAATTTCAACTCTCGAGTGTGTATCCTGAATACAGGTATACTATATGTATTCATGTCAAAACATATATTTATATATGTTTAATTATATTATATTTAAATATAGGATATCATTTATTTTAATTATACTGGAGTATATTAGATAATAAATATGTAATATAAATTAAAGTTATATTTTAAAGAGTTTTATTTTTTTTAAATGCATTGTGTAATTTAGTAATTATGTAATATAAATGATGATATGCGTTTTAATATATGGATATATATAGTACTACTACTACTACTACTACTACTACTACTACTACTACTACTACTACTACTACTACTACTACTACTACTACTACTACTACTACTACTGCTACTGCTACTGCTACTGCTACTGCTACTGCTACTGCTACTGCTACTGCTACTGCTACTGCTACTGCTACTGCTACTGCTACTGCTACTGCTACTGCTACTGCTACTGCTACTGCTACTGCTACTGCTACTGCTACTGCTACTGCTACTGCTACTGCTACTGCTACTGCTACTGCTACTGCTACTGCTACTTCTACTGCTACTGCTACTGCTACTGCTACTGCTACTGCTACTGCTACTGCTACTGCTACTGCTACTGCTACTGCTACTGCTACTGCTACTGCTACTGCTAATGCTACTGCTACTGCTACTGCTACTGCTACTGCTACTGCTACTGCTACTGCTACTGCTACTGCTACTGCTAATGCTACTGCTACTGCTACTGCTACTGCTACTGCTACTGCTACTGCTACTGCTACTGCTACTGCTACTGCTACTGCTACTGCTACTGCTACTGCTACTGCTACTGCTACTGCTACTGCTACTGCTACTGCTACTGAAATCAAATCAAATCAAATCAAAATGGTTTATTTAGACACTCAGTTGTATAGCAATAGGTTTGCTCTGTTAAGTGTTGTGTTAATAAAAAAAAGACAAATTAAATAAGGAGATATAGGTATAACACTAATTTAAATATAAAAGTAGGTTGAATTATTAATTAACGATTTAATAAATATTCTACCAGGTTACGTTTAAACGTTGACAAATTTACAATTTCTCGTATAGAACGAGGAATAGGATTCCATAATCGAGGAAGAGCGTACGAGAAAGCACGCTTTGTCGTACGTGTTAGATTGGGGACGCCTACTTCAAATCGTAAGATATCCTCAGTTGATCTTGTAGTTCTAAGAGGTTGTATCAATTGGAGTGAAGATCGTATATATTCGGGCTGATGAGTAGTTAGGGCCTTGTGAGCGATACACAGTACTCTTTTCTCAGCACGTTCTGATGCTGATAGTATCCTAAGTGATTTCATCTTTAAGGTGACACTTGAGTGATCCCCGCGTGGTTGCCGATATATCGTTCTCTCAGCTGATCTGATAATACGATTAATAGGTAATATCGTGGATTGGGGGAGTCCAATTAGTATAGAGTTACAGTAATCAATTGACGAAAAAACTAATGAATTAATTAAAATATAAGTTAGATTATTATTGATATATTTACGTATATGCCGAATGTTATATAGATTATGGTTAGCTTTACTACATATACTTTGAATATGGTAATTCAACGACATATCGCGGTCAATAGTTATTCCTAGATATTTCATTTTGGAACTAGGATTAATGATTATACTATTAATTGATATAATTGGAAAATCATTGTAAGAGCTAGGAATATTAATTAATTCAGATTTGTTAGTGTTAAGACTTAACTTATTATTTGTTAGCCACACATGTATGTCATTTGCACAGTTGGATAACTCATTACGATGAGATAGACTGTGTTGAGATATAGTACTATATAGAAGTATATCGTCAGCATAAAGATGATATTTGATATGCTTATATTGTCTAATGATGCTAGATATAGGTCTAATATAGATTAGAAACAGAATAGGTCCAAGTACAGAACCTTGAGGTACACCTGTTTTTAAATTATTTGGTTGAGAATAGTGGTTTCCAGTTTTTATAGAGAATGTACGATTCGAGATGAATGACATCATCCAATCTAAAGCTTTGTCAGTTAGACCGATATCAATTAATCTTTGTTTTAAAATAATATGATCTAGAGTATCAAACGCAGCAGATAAGTCGAGAAGGAGTAATTGTATATTAGAATGAATATCAAGAGATTTAATAACATTATAAATAACATGTAGTACAGAAGTTTCTGTACTATGATGTAAACGATATGCACTTTGATATTTATCTATTAGTTGGTAAGTATGTAAGTAATTATTAAGTTGAAAATATACAACTTTTTCTAAAAGTTTGGCTATTGTAGGTAATTGAGATATGGGTCGGTAGTTATTTAGGTCATTGCTACTGCTACTGCTACTGCTACTGCTGCTGCTGATGCTACTGATACTGATACTGCTACTGCTACTGCTACTGCTGCTGCTGCTGCTGCTGCTGCTGCTGCTGCTGCTGCTACTGCTACTGCTACTGCTACTGCTACTGCTACTGCTACTGCTACTGCTACTGCTACTGCTACTGCTACTGCTACTGCTACTGCTACTGCTACTGCTACTGCTACTGCTACTGCTACTGCTACTGCTACTGCTACTGCTACTGCTACTGCTACTGCTACTGCTACTGCTACTGCTACTGCTACTGCTACTGCTACTGCTACTGCTACTGCTACTGCTACTGCTACTGCTACTGCTACTGCTACTGCTACTGCTACTGCTACTGCTACTGCTACTGCTACTGCTACTGCTACTGCTACTGCTACTGCTACTGCTACTGCTACTGCTACTGCTACTGCTACTGCTACTGCTACTGCTACTGCTACTGCTACTGCTACTGCTACTGCTACTGCTACTGCTACTGCTACTGCTACTGCTACTGCTACTGCTACTGCTACTGCTACTGCTACTGCTACTGCTACTGCTACTGCTACTGCTACTGCTACTGCTACTGCTACTGCTACTGCTACTGCTACTGCTACTGCTACTGCTACTGCTACTGCTACTGCTACTGCTACTGCTACTGCTACTGCTACTGCTACTGCTACTGCTACTGCTACTGCTACTGCTACTGCTACTGCTACTGCTACTGCTACTGCTACTGCTACTGCTACTGCTACTGCTACTGCTACTGCTACTGCTACTGCTACTGCTACTGCTACTGCTACTGCTACTGCTACTGCTACTGCTACTGCTACTGCTACTGCTACTGCTACTGCTACTGCTACTGCTACTGCTACTGCTACTGCTACTGCTACTGCTACTGCTACTGCTACTGCTACTGCTACTGCTACTGCTACTGCTACTGCTACTGCTACTGCTACTGCTACTGCTACTGCTACTGCTACTGCTACTGCTACTGCTACTGCTACTGCTACTGCTACTGCTACTGCTACTGCTACTGCTACTGCTACTGCTACTGCTACTGCTACTGCTACTGCTACTGCTACTGCTACTGCTACTGCTACTGCTACTGCTACTGCTACTGCTACTGCTACTGCTACTGCTACTGCTACTGCTACTGCTACTGCTACTGCTACTGCTACTGCTACTGCTACTGCTACTGCTACTGCTACTGCTACTGCTACTGCTACTGCTACTGCTACTGCTACTGCTACTGCTACTGCTACTGCTACTGCTACTGCTACTGCTACTGCTACTGCTACTGCTACTGCTACTGCTACTGCTACTGCTACTGCTACTGCTACTGCTACTGCTACTGCTACTGCTACTGCTACTGCTACTGCTACTGCTACTGCTACTGCTACTGCTACTGCTACTGCTACTGCTACTGCTACTGCTACTGCTACTGCTACTGCTACTGCTACTGCTACTGCTACTGCTACTGCTACTGCTACTGCTACTGCTACTGCTACTGCTACTGCTACTGCTACTGCTACTGCTACTGCTACTGCTACTGCTACTGCTACTGCTACTGCTACTGCTACTGCTACTGCTACTGCTACTGCTACTGCTACTGCTACTGCTACTGCTACTGCTACTGCTACTGCTACTGCTACTGCTACTGCTACTGCTACTGCTACTGCTACTGCTACTGCTACTGCTACTGCTACTGCTACTGCTACTGCTACTGCTACTGCTACTGCTACTGCTACTGCTACTGCTACTGCTACTGCTACTGCTACTGCTACTGCTACTGCTACTGCTACTGCTACTGCTACTGCTACTGCTACTGCTACTGCTACTGCTACTGCTACTGCTACTGCTACTGCTACTGCTACTGCTACTGCTACTGCTACTGCTACTGCTACTGCTACTGCTACTGCTACTGCTACTGCTACTGCTACTGCTACTGCTACTGCTACTGCTACTGCTACTGCTACTGCTACTGCTACTGCTACTGCTACTGCTACTGCTACTGCTACTGCTACTGCTACTGCTACTGCTACTGCTACTGCTACTGCTACTGCTACTGCTACTGCTACTGCTACTGCTACTGCTACTGCTACTGCTACTGCTACTGCTACTGCTACTGCTACTGCTACTGCTACTGCTACTGCTACTGCTACTGCTACTGCTACTGCTACTGCTACTGCTACTGCTACTGCTACTGCTACTGCTACTGCTACTGCTACTGCTACTGCTACTGCTACTGCTACTGCTACTGCTACTGCTACTGCTACTGCTACTGCTACTGCTACTGCTACTGCTACTGCTACTGCTACTGCTACTGCTACTGCTACTGCTACTGCTACTGCTACTGCTACTGCTACTGCTACTGCTACTGCTACTGCTACTGCTACTGCTACTGCTACTGCTACTGCTACTGCTACTGCTACTGCTACTGCTACTGCTACTGCTACTGCTACTGCTACTGCTACTGCTACTGCTACTGCTACTGCTACTGCTACTGCTACTGCTACTGCTACTGCTACTGCTACTGCTACTGCTACTGCTACTGCTACTGCTACTGCTACTGCTACTGCTACTGCTACTGCTACTGCTACTGCTACTGCTACTGCTACTGCTACTGCTACTGCTACTGCTACTGCTACTGCTACTGCTACTGCTACTGCTACTGCTACTGCTACTGCTACTGCTACTGCTACTGCTACTGCTACTGCTACTGCTACTGCTACTGCTACTGCTACTGCTACTGCTACTGCTACTGCTACTGCTACTGCTACTGCTACTGCTACTGCTACTGCTACTGCTACTGCTACTGCTACTGCTACTGCTACTGCTACTGCTACTGCTACTGCTACTGCTACTGCTACTGCTACTGCTACTGCTACTGCTACTGCTACTGCTACTGCTACTGCTACTGCTACTGCTACTGCTACTGCTACTGCTACTGCTACTGCTACTGCTACTGCTACTGCTACTGCTACTGCTACTGCTACTGCTACTGCTACTGCTACTGCTACTGCTACTGCTACTGCTACTGCTACTGCTACTGCTACTGCTACTGCTACTGCTACTGCTACTGCTACTGCTACTGCTACTGCTACTGCTACTGCTACTGCTACTGCTACTGCTACTGCTACTGCTACTGCTACTGCTACTGCTACTGCTACTGCTACTGCTACTGCTACTGCTACTACTACTACTACTACTACTACTACTACTACTACTACTACTACTACTACTACTACTACTACTACTACTACTACTACTACTACTACTACTACTACTACTACTACTACTACTGCTACTGCTACTGCTACTGCTACTGCTACTGCTACTGCTACTGCTACTGCTACTGCTACTGCTACTGCTACTGCTACTGCTACTGCTACTGCTACTGCTACTGCTACTGCTACTGCTACTGCTACTGCTACTGCTACTGCTACTGCTACTGCTACTGCTACTGCTACTGCTACTGCTACTGCTACTGCTACTGCTACTGCTACTGCTACTGCTACTGCTACTGCTACTGCTACTGCTACTGCTACTGCTACTGCTACTGCTACTGCTACTGCTACTGCTACTGCTACTGCTACTGCTACTGCTACTGCTACTGCTACTGCTACTGCTACTGCTACTGCTACTGCTACTGCTACTGCTACTGCTACTGCTACTGCTACTGCTACTGCTACTGCTACTGCTACTGCTACTGCTACTGCTACTGCTACTGCTACTGCTACTGCTACTGCTACTGCTACTGCTACTGCTACTGCTACTGCTACTGCTACTGCTACTGCTACTGCTACTGCTACTGCTACTGCTACTGCTACTGCTACTGCTACTGCTACTGCTACTGCTACTGCTACTACTACTACTACTACTACTACTACTACTACTACTACTACTACTACTACTACTACTACTACTACTACTACTACTACTACTACTACTACTACTACTACTACTACTACTACTACTACTACTACTACTACTACTACTACTACTACTACTACTACTACTACTACTACTACTACTACTACTACTACTACTACTACTACTACTACTACTACTACTACTACTACTACTACTACTACTACTACTACTACTACTACTACTACTACTACTACTACTACTACTACTACTACTACTACTACTACTACTACTACTACTACTACTACTACTACTACTACTACTACTACTACTACTACTACTACTACTACTACTACTACTACTACTACTACTACTACTACTACTACTACTACTACTACTACTACTACTACTACTACTACTACTACTACTACTACTACTACTACTACTACTACTACTACTACTACTACTACTACTACTACTACTACTACTACTACTACTACTACTACTACTACTACTACTACTACTACTACTACTACTACTACTACTACTACTACTACTACTACTACTACTACTACTACTACTACTACTACTACTACTACTACTACTACTACTACTACTACTACTACTACTACTACTACTACTACTACTACTACTACTACTACTACTACTACTACTACTACTACTACTACTACTACTACTACTACTACTACTACTACTACTACTACTACTACTACTACTACTACTACTACTACTACTACTACTACTACTACTACTACTACTACTACTACTACTACTACTACTACTACTACTACTACTACTACTACTACTACTACTACTACTACTACTACTACTACTACTACTACTACTACTACTACTACTACTACTACTACTACTACTACTACTACTACTACTACTACTACTACTACTACTACTACTACTACTACTACTACTACTACTACTACTACTACTACTACTACTACTACTACTACTACTACTACTACTACTACTACTACTACTACTACTACTACTACTACTACTACTACTACTACTACTACTACTACTACTACTACTACTACTACTACTACTACTACTACTACTACTACTACTACTACTACTACTACTACTACTACTACTACTACTACTACTACTACTACTACTACTACTACTACTACTACTACTACTACTACTACTACTACTACTACTACTACTACTACTACTACTACTACTACTACTACTACTACTACTACTACTACTACTACTACTACTACTACTACTACTACTACTACTACTACTACTACTACTACTACTACTACTACTACTACTACTACTACTACTACTACTACTACTACTACTACTACTACTACTACTACTACTACTACTACTACTACTACTACTACTACTACTACTACTACTACTACTACTACTACTACTACTACTACTACTACTACTACTACTACTACTACTACTACTACTACTACTACTACTACTACTACTAATAATACTACTACTACTACTACTACTACTACTACTACTACTACTACTACTACTACTACTACTACTACTACTACTACTACTACTACTACTACTACTACTACTACTACCACTACCACAATACATTTATAAATAGTTAATACACTTTTAGTAAACCACTATATTTCCTATTAAATATATGTAAAAATCTATTTATAGAACAGAGGTCGCACCTACCCTTAATTTCATGAAAATCTACTATGATATATATATATATATATAGTTAAATAATAATTAATATCCTATAACTTATTAAAATGTTATTTATTTATCACGTGTTCAATATTTGCAAATTTATGATTTCCATAATTAAATACATTCATATATTCCTTTTATTGATGTAATTTCATATTACAATTGATATATCATTAGTAATCACTAATTACACTGATGTTGGTAATAAATAATGTATATAAGGTTTTAAATAATTAATTTAAAATGGTTATATATCAGATATAAACCAAAGCGTGTAATATTTTTTTTAATTATTTATTAATCGAGTTCTTATAATAGAAAAAAAAACCTATATGAAAATTTAATTCATATTTATTTCGAATTATGTATATTGAATGAAGTCATGCATACATAATGCATTATTATCGAATAAAGTCACACATAAATAATGCATTATAATCGAATAAAGTCACACTAACGGATGTTGTTCGAGCTCACCTTCAACTATAGTTCGATATTCTTTTATTCCGATTTTATTTATTCGATGCTTTATTTACAAGACTTAACTGTTAAGGACATACCACTAAGGACAACACATGTTGAACGCGTGCTATTGGCTGTGAGCTAATTCACGTGACGGCGTGATGATGTCCACGTGACCTAATAGTAATATAATAAGTCGTATATCTCTATTATCACTATTGATATTAGTCAGAATATATGCTCACGTACATTGTCGTACCAGTTTACATTTGCCTTCAATTCGCTATAATCTACTATTAAGGGTTACCTTTATAACCAATATTAACTTTGAATTTACTATTATGAAATGCTTTAATTTACATACACTATATATTAATATATATATATATATATATATATATATATATATAATTCTGATATCGATGATGGGATATTTTCTATGGCGATAACTTGATGCATACACTCGGGTACAGAATTCAAAGTAATCACTCCTTCCTTCATTTCATTATTACTTCCTTCTTTCCTTCTTTCCTTCCTTCCATTCTGCCTTTCTTTCTTCCTTTCATCATTTCTTCCTTCCATCCTTTATGACACCTTCAAGTATCGGTAATCAATCCTTATCCGTTCTCCCTCTACATATAAACAATGTATTCTATTCTATCTTCATCTTTACAGATAATAGCTATCTCAAGTGTAATGATCATGCTATTCATGTAGCCTGTCTCCCGATTACACTCATTTGATCAAATGATTAGTAAATAATTTAATTATTAAAAATAAGATATCTCGAATATTTTAGAAATAATACAAATAGTCAATGTAGAAATGGCGTATCAACTAGGAGATTTTGGTTAAATGATTTTCCATCCTCAATTCCATAAGGAAAAACTAGTGTTGAGCCACATACATTTTTCAAAATGTTGGAAACAGATTCTAGTACACCCCCAAGATAATGGATACGACATGCATCAACTCCTAATTAGGACAACCATACTTATCATTACTTAATATATTCGATTTAATCACACAAAAATAGAATTCTGTTTTTGATTATATTCTCAACAATCTTAGATATTTGCGGCCACTAAGATATTGGTCTATGGTTCTCAGTTTTTTATTTATCTCCGGCCTTAAATAGTGGAATGACCTTAGATTTTTTAAATTGACGGTAAAATAACTTTAACTAAGGAACTATTGAATGCATATTATATATTTAATAATGTATTTATTTCTACAATAATTAATGGTAACCATATTTAAATCATTAAAATCTGTACTGTATTTACTTTTCGAATTATTAACTTCATTCAATATTTCGTTGTGAGAAATTAGATAACAAAATAATGAAATTTTGAATTTACCAGGCATAGTTTTATAAAATATTCTTTCGAGATGAATTAATACTATAGTATCCTATAGGATATGATAAATAAATAAATATGTTGATAAAATAGTCATTACAATCCGTATCATTCGCAATTATATTATTAATACATTTGTTTACTTATTCGGATTAATTATATTATTAATAATTGACCACGTGTTCTTAGTATTATTAGTAGGTATTATTATTAGTACTAATACTATTTATTTTATTTGAGAAATATAATTTTTTTTCCTGTAATAGTGTTGTTAATATGTTTTTATATTTTGTATAGTAAATAAATGTGTCATTGTCATTTTTTTCATTATTTTTTTATACATTTTTTTCTTTTACACATTTCATTTTACTACTATATATATATCCTATATTAATTTAATGTTATAATTATTCATTATTTGTATTATATATTTTATTCTCTGCGCATCTGAAATGTTAAAGTTGACTTAAATAACTATGTATGCCTATAAATAAGATAGCATCGTCACCATGCTTTAATTATATCCTAATATATAGCCTAGCTAGGTAATACACGTTGCGTAATTGAACATACGTCAATTAATATTTACAATCAATATAAATGAATTTCGTAAAGTAAGTATTCATTTCGTAAACCTAGTATTGTTACACAGTTAATTTAGAATATATTCGACATGTATATATATATATATATAATGTGAATGCTAATGTGAATAGACTGCATGCGGTGAATGTGTACGACGTAAAGCTGATACAGTATAACCTGATGATCAGTACGAAGTAGTGTTGTTGTTGGGTTAGGTATACTAATAGTCACGTGACAATGGCTAATCCCCACACGTTTGTGCGTGTGTGCGAATGTGTGTGCGTGTGTGTGCGAAGGTGTGCGAATGTATGGCACACGTATACATAGTGTCATCGCGGCCTGACGATTTATTAATAACTAAATAGATGTAGGTCAATAATTTAGATAAATAGAAGTTGTAAATGTATTTATGATTAATTTGAATTCAGGCCATATCGTATATACAGGTGATGTGTGTAGCCAGATGATGTGCTGCCCTGGATACGCTGCCCTGGATGCGCTGCTTACATTGTTGTAATATATTGTATTACATTGTATCGGTCATCTAATTATAACAACTAAACCTACCGCTCAATGTGAATGTAGCATATACTTATATATATATATATATATATATATATATATAAATATGCAATAATAATAATAATAATAATAATAGTTTATATAAATACTTAAATGATATTAGAAACAATTCTCTAAAATGTAATCAAATAATAATGTTAAAAACAAATAATTATAATAAAATATGTTTCTTCAGTGTTTTGCGGACGATTGTAATGGAAGAACTGGAAGCACTTATTATCACCAGAGGTATACCATAAGCAGAGATGGTCACGATACTCAGAAAATATATAATAGATACAATTACAATTACACACGTTTTATTATAATAGATACTACTACAATTACTTTAAAAATAATCATAGTAGATACAATTACAAATACATAATAATTGATACATCTTAGTAGATACAAATACATTATAATTATATCCAATATATATGTAACTATATAGATATATATTATATCATAAATGCTAAAAACTGTAGAGCTTATAACTCATTTATCAGTAGTGCATCTGATCATCGTATTATATTAGTAAATATAAGACTTAGTCTTAAAGCTAATAACAAGAAATCTAGAAAATCCAACATTACGATTGGGCAAAATTAAAGACAGATACAGAAACCCGATATACCTTTATTACTAATATGAAAACTAAACTCGAAGCTCTACATGAAACCACAGCTTCGATATCTGCTAGCAAAATGTATACTCACTTTGAAACTATATGTAAGGAAACTGCTGTTAAGGTAATCCCATTGAAACCTAAGTAGAAAAAATGAATACCTTGAGATACAGATAATATCTGTCAAAACTGTAAAATACTACACGAAGCAGCGAAACATAAATAAAATCAACCGACACCAGAAAATGTCAGACAATTCAACGAAGCTCAAAAGTATCTTGTACAATCGTATGAGAAGGAACAAACATATTATATTCAGAATAAAATAAGTGAAATTCAAAATTCGATGTGTAACAAAAAATCAGCCTTAGCCTGGAAAATAGTAAATAAAGTTAGTGGAAGAAATAACTCAAACAGAGCAAAACTTAAAACAAACAGTTGAAAAGAACGAATTCAACTATGGAACGACCATTTCAAGGAACTACTCGGTAAAGTATCAATTCCCACACCAAACGATGAAAGTACATTGACTATACAAAATGAACTAGATATCAAAAAGGCATTTTACAATATATGAATTAAAGATAGCTACGAAAAGCATAACAAATGGAAAAGCTATTGGCTTAGATGAAATACCAGCTAAAGTATGGAAACTAGGAGAATTTCAAGAAATCTTACTAAACTTGTATAATAGTGTATATTCTCAAGAACCCATAAACATATAGAATGATGGATGCTTACTTCCTTTCCCTAAAAAAGTGGTTCTTTCTATCACAAAAAAAACTATCGGGTAATCACACTAACTCCAATTGCAGCTAAGATATACAACCTGATTCTATTAAATAGAATAAGACCAGAGATAAGTCCTATATTGAAAAAAAATAAAAATGGTTTCCAAACAAAGAGATCAACGACAGGAAAAATGTTAACTCTTCAACGTATACTAGAAGGGGTAAAGTCTAAATTTCTACTAGCTACTCTCCTCTTTATAGACTTTTCACTGGCTTTTGATTCAATAAATCGTGAAAAGATGAAATATATCTTAATCATATATGGTATACCCACTGAAATCATAAATTACATATTGATGCTATACAAGAATACTCGCTCTATGGTAAGATCGTCCGATGGTGAGACACCTTTCTTCGATATAACTACTGGAGTACTACACGGAGATAAACTTGCACAATTTATATGCATTATATTTCTCGACTATATATTGAAAAAATCAGTGGATAGCAATTTACTTCCCGGCTTCACTCTTGAAAATAAAAAGCAATATATACCCTGATATACACATTACATATATTTATGAATATGTTTATGCTTATTTTATATTTATTATACTGACGATATAGCTGTAATAATTAATAGTCTGATAGATGCAAATAAACTACTAAACAAATTTGAAGATACGGCTAAAGATTTGGTTTACACATAAAATCAGACAAAACGGAATACATGTATTTAAATCATGAAAACCATATAAACATAAAAAGCCTATAAGACCATGATATAAAACATGTAGAATAGTTCAAATATCTAGGTAGTTATATTGGTTCAACTATATATTGAAAAAATCAGTGGATAGCAATTTACTTCCCGGCTTCACTCTTGAAAATAAAAAGCAATATATACCCTGATATACACATTACATATATTTATTATGCTGACGATATAGCTGTAATAATTAATAGTCTGATAGATGCAAATAAACTACTAAACAAATTTGAAGATACGGCTAAAGATTTGGTTTACACATAAAATCAGACAAAACGGAATACATGTATTTAAATCATGAAAACCATATAAACATAAAAAGCCTATAAGACCATGATATAAAACATGTAGAATAGTTCAAATATCTAGGTAGTTATATTGGTTCAACTCAACATGACGTATGCGTAAATATCGGGAGAAACCTTGAATAGCCTGAACATCTTCTGGAAATCCAACCTTTCAAGTAAACTCAAAAGGAACTTCTTTAGAGATACAGTTGAGACTGTTCTTGTATATGACTCTATCACTTGGACTTTAACTTCAACATTAGATAAAAAAAGTGTATTGAACCTATACACGCATGCTGCGTGCTGCACTAAACAAGTCATGTAAATACCATGTTATAAATAAGGAGTTTTACAGAAAAATTACAAGAATAACAGATACAATACGCGAACAACGACTGAGGTTCTATTGTCATTGCTGGAGAAACAGAAGCTAAGTTGTGAGTGAAATATTACTCTGGAATCCACAACACTGACGACTCTCTCGAGTAAAGCCTATGAGAACATATTTAGACAAAGTAAGACTTAATTAAGAGATGACACGATGTGCACAAATGAGGAATAACCTATATCGATGAATGATATAGAGGAATGGAGGTAACGTGTAATGAACTGCCGAGCAAGCTATATATTTTTAAATTATAAAGATAAATATTGCATTTTTTTAATTATTATAATTATGATTTGGGTTTTTATGAATCCTATTTAGATCTGTTATAAATTTATTAGAATATAAATCAATTATTATATAAAATATATTATCAACATAATTTCTTTGTTTTCAATAAATGTATATAATGGTTTTTGAGAATAAATCACTATATTTATATATCATAATTGTTAACGCTTAATTGATTTCAATATTTACAAAGATATTTTATTAAAAATATATTGATACAATTAATTTATAATTTGATATTATAAAATATTGATAAAATACATATGATATCAAATTATATATTATTTAATTAAATGTATTTGTATTTGTTTAATTTTCTTAGTAGATACGTAACGTAGATACTATTTATGACTAATAGATACAAATACTTTTTTAATTTTTATAATAGATACAAATACAAATAAAAATGTATCTACGAAACTGATTTTTTTCCTTAATAGATACTGTATCGGCGATACTGCCAGGCTCTGACCATAAGCTATAGCTTATTACACATAGAGGTAGAGGACATACTTTAACTTTGCTGTCGTCATCGACCTTCTTCAAGTTTCATCGGATGAAGCCTCGAATAGCCAGTTATTTTATTTGATAGTAACGTTGATAAATATGAAGGTTCTCCAGAAATAATTAATTTTGTAATTAAAATATAAAAATATGTAATTAATTATGGAAGATACTCATAACTATTTTCATTTGTATATATATAATAAACGGTCGAAAATCTATTAGAATATGGAATAATAAATTTAATTTGTATACATCTGCGAATAAATAGTTTAATTTAAAAAATATATAAATTGGAGTTCCAATTAAGATAATATTCCCATACTATAATTTCGATAGAATTAAACTTTCAATAAGTCGAATATTTTATTGTATTGATTAATATTTATGGATGATAATGAAACCTACGAATGATATTTGTAGGCCTATTATAACCTATTGTGACCTATTGTAACCTATTGTGTAAATGATAATTAGTTGATATACATATATGTGATACATGATCTGACTGCGATAAATTACTTGAAACAAATATTCCAAGGAATTTAATTTTAGGTGAAGGAGTAATTAAAAGATTATAAAATATAATATCAGGAAAAACAAAATTAAAAATCTAAATATTTAAGAGAATAGTTTACTACTATTTATAAGTAAATTATTATTTAAGAGCTATTGACGAATAGTATTCGCACATAACATTAATTTACCGTGATGACAAGATTCAGTGTAAATTTGAATGTCATCAGCATATAGGGGAATGTAACCGAATACGGACAGTGCCCGAATACGGACACTCTCGGTATCTCAGAAACCAAAATCCTACAAAAAAATGTTAATGAATAAAATATTCATAATTATATAAATAGTCTAAAAAAGTATTTTTTATTTTTTAATTATTCAAAATATTGCTGATATATCCAATAAACTGATTTTTTTATTACGTTTTTAAATTTATGAAAAAAAAATTCCACTTAAAACCTTCTAAAGAATATACAAATGTATCTATATAAAATATAACACTATATTATGAAAAAATAAAGCATTCTAAAATTATATTTATAATTTCATATTTTTTATAAAATATTCATTAAGTTAATTGCATATAGTTAGTTATAAGTATATATCTAGAGGTCATATAAGTCCCTAATACGGACACCATATAACCAATCAGCGCGTAGCGTATGAAATATTCTTATTTTCATAAAAATCGCGTGTGTTATAATAATAATACCACCAATAAAGATACTTAAATTGTAATATTAATTAAAAAAATAATAAAAATAAATAAATTATTAACTAATTAAATTAGAATACATTTTTTATAAAATTAATTATAAATAATATAATTATAATTGGTCTGATTGATTCATCAATAATATATAGTTTATCTATTGGTATATATGATGTCCGTATTATAACACATGGTATCCGTATTCGGACATGGGTACCGAATACGGACACCCCCGTTATCTATGGAATTAAACGATTAAATAAATTTTAAAATTTTAATAATATCTATAATTATAGATCATCTATAATTATATGATTATAACCATATAATATTAATAAGTGTAATTTTTGAATAAAAATAATGAGTCATAAAATGTTAAGACCATTTATTGTTAAACTGTCCGTATTAGGTTACTTTCCCCTATATGATATTTCACATTTGGTGTTTGTTCTATTATGTATTTCAAAGTAGAAATATAAATGGTAAAAAGTAGAGGACCTAATATCGATTCCCCTGGAATCCCGTATAATTAAATAGTATCGCCTAAAATACAATCAATTATCTTAACCGAATAGATTATTTGATAAGTAGAATTAATATTTTAAATAAATATCATCCATGGTAGCGAGCTAAGCAGTTTCAGTATTATGGCCATTTTATATGCACTTTGGTATATATCCAAAAATATTATCATCATTTATATAATTAATGAATTTATTAGATATATTTATATATATTTTAAAGTTTACCTATAATAGGAAACATGGATATAGGTCAACAATTGCCAACATCATTAGAATCAGGCAAGATCTTTTTTATAACTAGACATATAAAAGACGATTTTAAGAATTTTAGAATTTCACAGTTATTTAGTAAATTAATTATACTTGTAGAGAAGAGAGGAGTAATAATATTAGCGAATTTCTTAAGGACATAAAGAGGAAGAGGATCAGAATGACGATGAATTAGACGTAATTATATAATTATATATACCACCAATTGAAGGAGGGGGAAAGTTTTCAAGTGAAGAAGAGGCTGTAGGAACTGATATTGAAGAAGTACTAATATCCTCATTTAAAACAATATTATTTATTTTATTACAAATATTAATAATTTTAGAAATAATTATTATAATAATTATTCTCACTAAATAAGGAAAATAACTGTTCATCATAAAAATGAGGATACTTAATAAACCTATGAGTTTTCTAGTTATAGAGACACATTTCTTCGAATTATTTTATAAGAGAATATATTATTTTTATAATAATTTCTTTTATATAATATAAGTTTCATTATATATGCATTTCTTGCTATAGCTAATTGTTTATAATTAGTGATAGAAGGATTTTTTAAATAAATTCTTTCAAATTTTATAGTTTACCCTTTTTTTTGTGATTTTGAACTATTAAACCATGGTTTATTACTTCTAACTTTAAAATATGTATCTATTCTTAATTGGAGACAGAATGTCTTTTTTTAAACAATGTTTTTTTTAAACAGGTATTTAATGAGTTAATATTAAGTATTACATTATGAAATTTTGTTTTAATATTATCTGAATATAATACATAATCAATATATGTAATATCCCGGAATATGCCTATATATATATAGGCATGTATACATGTATAACTGCAGTTCTTATTTTAACAGTATGTTTGGAAGGAAGATCAATGTCTAGTGAAATAATATTATGATCACTTATTGGAGGTAAACATATAGGAGGTTTAGATAAAATATTAAATATTGGAGTAACTACTAAGTCAAGTATATGACCTATATAGTTGGGAGTGTTAGGAATGTTGTGTTGAATATGTGAAAGATAATTAATAAATTGAATGAATAGACTGTGGATAAACATAAATATCACAATGAAAATTCATATCACCAATAAGGATATAATCATTACTTTTAGTACTTATTATTATACCAGAACATGCATTTAGAAATATATTTATATCATATAAAGAATATCTAAGTGGACGATACATTACAAATTACGAGAACTTAATTTAATTATGTAAATAAAAGTCAATGGATAAACCTTTACTATAATCTAAATTAATCTTACTAAAATTAGAATATTTATACAAATATCAAATTAAATACCAACACCACCACCAATACATCAACCAACAATACCACAAATATTATCAAAAAATATTGGAATATGAAGAAAAGAATATCTATCTCCCGTTATATCACTGATTACAGCAGAATCAAATTCACCTAACCAAGTTTCAGTGAAATATATTATATCAGGTAATATTTATTTTTATTATCAATTAAAAAATAACTAATCAAAGTGACATTCGCTCTTATGGATCTAATATGCATTGAAATAATACAAACATTATTGATATCTATCACATAATGTAATTGATTATTAATATTATTGAAATTATATAAATTATTCGATGCAATAAATGTATCAAATGAAGAATTCCATTCTTTCAATTGATCATCGGAAGGTTTTAATGGATTACATTTGCAATCAATGTTATCAACACCATTAAGTGATATCAATGCACATAGTTCATAATCTCTAATCTTATTATTGATGATGTATTTATAACCAGATATTAAATCTGATTTAATTTCATGATAATAAACGTTCCCTCTTTTTACAATTATTATATCCAGATAGTCACGAATACAAATATATGTGTAGGACATAGTATCCTGCAGTAATGATGATGTAGATAATCTTAATAAAAATTACAATTTAGAGAATGAATTAACGAAATATATATAAACATTATTATTATGACAAAATATATTTATAATTGAAATACAATTATATCAAGCAGTATGAATAAAGATTTCATATATTCTTTGTTACAATTTTGTTCATATATATGTTCAATAGTACATACACGAAAGTTTATTATCTAATTTAGGATATTTAATATTGTTATTATCTGTTTTATTTACTGTAGGTAAATCCTATTCATAATAATATTAAGCTTAGGCTCAATAGATTTGTTCAAAGCATCAACAAATGATTTATCATTTATATTATTATTAGGCGATCATAGAAAATTGAAAATTAACAGATTAACATTGGACTATGTTTTTCTTAATAATTATACCATTAAAATGAAGCACACACAATTTTTTTTATTTTTATTAATCTAAGGTCACACGACAGCCTCGTGAAGTTTAACATGTAGTTAGATACAAATTTTGCATTATAAAAAATAAATTATAAAAAAATAAGTATTTGAAACCTTTGTAATGAATAATTTGTTATCAAATTTTAACACACTATTTATTTTATAATAATGGAATAGAAAATATAAAAAATAGAATTAAAAAAAAAAATTCCTGGAAATTTCTTGGAATTTTAACAGTGGAGTAAATGAGTAAATGTAAATGTAAATGTAACTGTAAATGTACATGTAAAAAATCGTAAAAAATGACTAAAAAAAAATTGACAGTATGTCGTGTCGTAAAAAATGACTCAAAAAAAAATTTGAAGTATACATATATTCTTAGAATTTCAATAGCTCTAAGATGCGATGTGTCCAAAAAAAACTTTTTTTTCTATGATCACCCTTAACGGACACTGTCCGTCGGACAGTGCCCACTCTCGGTATCTCAGAAACCATAAATCCTACAAAAGAAATGTTAATGAATAAAATATTCATAATTGTATAAATAATCTAAAAGGGTATTTCTTATTTTTTAATTATTCAAAATATTGCTGATATATCCAATAAACTGATTTTTTTTATTACGTTTTAAATTTATGAAAAAAATTTCAAGTTATAACCTTCTCAAGAATATCGATAGCGAATCTATCGATATAAAATATAACATTATATTATTAAAAAATAAAGTATTCTAAAAATGATATATATAATTTCTATATTTGTTATCAAATATTCATTAAGTTATAAGCATATATATATAGGTCATATAAGTCCCTAATACGGACACTATATATATATATATATATATATATATATATATATATATATATATTTCTTAATACGGACACCCTATAACCAATCAGCGCGCTGCAGCGTATGAACTATTCTGATTTTCATAAAAATCGCGTGCGTTATAATATTAATACCACCAATAAAGCTAAATCTAAAATTTGTATTATTTAGATACTTAAATTGTATTATTAATTAAAAAATAATAAAAATAAATAAATTATTAACTAATTAAATTAGAATACATTATTCATAACATTAATTATAAATAATGTAATTGTAATTTGTCCGATTGATTCATCAATAATTATTGATATTATAATATATAGTTTATCTAGTGGTATATAGGGTATCCGACGGACACTGTCCGTATTATAGCACAGGGAATACGTATACGGAAATTGGTACCGAATACACCGAAGGATTCCCATGTTATCTATGGAATTTAAAGATTAAATAAAATTTTAAAATCACAATAATATCTATAATCATATAATATTAATATAGTGTAATTTTTTAATAAAAATAATGAGTCAACAAATTTTAACCATTTATTGTTAAATTGTCCGTATTAGGTTACGTTCCCCTATGTATGCTGGTATATGTATGCAGGTACGACATACATATGATGAATATGTCGAATATGACGTAGGACATAGACACACCTATATCATTTTATTTACTACGACGTACAAAATTGGCTATTTTTATTGTTAAATCTTCTAGTTAAAATATATTATAAAATGAAGTAGTTCATGTTTAGCGAAAAGAAAATTAATATTAAGGACAATTACATTTTTTTTAATATTTTATTATTTGTCGTATATCCTATAGCATATGACATAGGACATACGTCGTAGGACATACGCGTATACGTTGATTCTGCCTAGGCCCATGAACCCCCTGAAAATCGCTAGCCGCCGGAACGATTTTTTCTCAGGGAGAGGTTTTCAAGAAATAAGTATAATTTATCAACTAAATACTAGCATGTAATTATTGTAAAATATATCTTATAATATATAATAGAGTGCACATTATGATTTATTTTAAATGAACACCTAATTATAATTATACTGAGTTAATTAACAAAAGATGAATCATATAATGAACATATCTGGGATATTTTAAAGAAATATGTATGTTATAGCAAGAATAAATTCCAACATAGTTTATCAATTTATTGTCGTTAATCTAGTATATCATGACGTCCGATGAACGTCGTTCAATGCAGATTTCCACTATGATTATTTGTTGTGATCTTAACCACTTCTATAATCTTCTTAACATATAACATATTCTCTCCTAGGACAATGACATACTTGGTTATACCATCAATGATTTGATTAATGTTGTTGTTTCTATAAAAACAATTAATATTAAATTAATAAATCTATAAGATATTATTCTTCAAGATTCTTAAAAAATATTTTCGAAATAAATGTGATAATTTGTTCGTTTGTTCTGTATTATATCGATTAACATATTAATATGTAAAACAACATCTTCATTGAAAGTAGATTTTGATCCTATTACACTTATCTAAGGAAAAATATTGTAAAACTTATACTTTTAATATATTTATAAATATATATTTCAGTAATCAATAATAATTATTATGAACTATAGGTATTTCTATAATAAAATAGTTTTTTACTATTTATCTATTTATAAAATAATAGTATAATAATTTACACTTGATCATACAATCAATACTTGATAGTATCTTAATTATCTTAAATCACTGTACCACTAAAGGTCTTTGGTTTTTGGTACCACTAAGCACTCTTTACGAGGCATTCATTATTGATTACATACATTTAAGTTACACACTTTTGTTATGAAAACTATGATAACAATACTTCTAATAACTGTTTATTTTTATATTTTATATATTTACTAAATAAATAGATAAAATTATACTATATGATATAGGGGAAATTCCCCGATTACCGACCTCCTAATACGTATTCGGTACCGACCCCCTCTCGTATCTCAGTAAATATAAGAGTTATCAAAAAATTATATATACATGAACTGTTAGTAATTTAATGATAAATATAAATAAGTATTTTGTTTAAAAAAATATTTAATCCTACAATTGTTATTTGATCAAATGTAATATTCTGTTTTAAATTTTTAAATATTTGAATAATAATTTTTTAAATCATTGTAAATACTTTATTAATTAAAAGAAAACTTGATGTTGTGCATAATATTGTAGATCAATAAAATGTTTATAACTATTATAAAAATAATTTAATTTGAATAACTATTAACCAATATATCTTAATTATAGCAACCCATATGACTTTCCTATTACCCCTTATAGACCACCTAAATTACCCTAATACCGAGCCTATCTGATTTATAATATTCAATCAAAATATATCCGTATTTAACTTTAAATTATGGTATAACTTGTTTGGTTGCATTGACATAGATTTAGGATTCATGATTCCAGTTATTTATATACATATTTATTAATAAATAAATATTAAATAATAATATACACTATTTTAATATAATTACTATAAAGTTTAAATTTAAATTTAATATTACTATTAAAAAATAAATTCAATAATAAATAAATTACGTCATGTTATAATTAATTATATTTATGTATATCTACTATTTTTATTGTATATTATAATACTACAATTATTTATACCACGATTATTTTAGGAGGTCAGTAATAGGGGAAGGGGGTCGGTATTAGACACATATATCCGATTACCGACCCACCTGTTTATTCTTGTAAATATAATTATATCAAAAATTTAAAATAGCCACATTATTAATTGCCATAATATTACTCAAATTACAAAATTTCAAATAAATATATTTAATATTGAATAAGTTATTACAACTAATCATGTAGGTGTCAGTAATCGGAGACTTTCCCCTATTATTTTTAATAGTATACGTAGGTAGGTATAACTAATGATTATTAGTAAGATAAATTTGAAAATGATTAATTATAGCTAATTACTATTAGGCACTATATAAAATATCGTTGTTGTAACTATAATCAATAATTCATTTAACAATTTTAAAAGTAATAGATTACATATATCGGATCGATAAGCAAATTGTTTTAATAGTGTGTAATGGTAGATCACATTAAAGCTATTTATTATAATTTATATTATCGAAAACTAGATCACTAAGGTTACAACGTATTCATTATGAACCCTTAATTAGTTTTGTACGAGTTTTATAAGGGTATTATTTTTGATATTTAATAAATTTGTTTTATATATATTTAAATATTTATTTAAAATAATAGCTAAATTAATACTCTGGATATATCCTTAAATGTATACATTTACAATCTAATACCCATATATAATAAGTGATGTATCTTATCTCTACATGAAAAGATGTGTCGACACAAAGCAGATCTTAAACCATATACTGGGAGGCCTGCTGTACCATTGTAGCAGAGTCCATTAGTACATTAGTTAAGCCATTATTTAAGAGGTATATAGTTATATTATAGTTACATTATAGTTATATTATTTCTTAGTGCTATTTATTTGTATTCCATAAGTATAGAAATTAGCCGATTCTAATATACTTATTGTTGTCCAGAATAAAATCTTTAGAAGGTTTTTATAATAGATAGAAGAGTTATTATATATATATATATATATATTAGATAATTTCCATATTCTAATAAGTGTGAGTTAGAGTTTGAAGACTAATTGATAAGAAAGAAATACAAAAGCTGAATGTGATCCGCATGAGAGCGCAAGTTAGGCAATTATGTAAGATAAAAGAAATAGGGAGAATATAAATGTAGAATAGGGTTGGGCCTATAGGTACCGACTATAGTACCGCAACTTGGGAAATACCAGCCTATAGGGAGATACCGGAGAACGGGTGTTTTATGTCTTAATATAGGAGTGGCGATTTACGGCATTACAATGTAGCATATAACTTGCGTTAATGTGAATCTAATTTAATATCGAATTATAATTATAATATTTACAAATTAAATAAATAATTTATTAAACTACAATTATTATATCATAGATCTATATAGGATTTAATATAATTTAATATAATATTGAAATTAATGCATTACTTATGATTACATATATAAAGTTATTAAACATTACAGCAACTTTTACTAATAAATATTATACTAATATATTATTATACTATATATTATTATACTAATAAATACATGTGTATTTCTATATATTAACAAAACATATAACCAAACTACAAGCAAATTTATTACGTAACAATTGTTATGTTACAAAGTAGTAAGTAATTCAACTATGACGTAATGATGTGAACATTTTATTTATCCTTCAAATTAATTAACTTTATTAGTATTTCTCTTAAGAAAAAAAATGTATATATGAAATAATGATAAATAATATATTCATTTATTACTGTAACAATACACATTTAATTTATTCGAAACAAATTAAATCATAGAAATAATAACCATAATGTTAATAATAATTAATTTTATATAATGAATATTCATATAAGTTATGTTACACATATATACATAATAATACAAAACATATGATAGTTGTATAATCAGGAAGTGAAGATTTCCCCGCTACATTATCTTCATATACTGGTATTGTTAATGTTGTGTTATGAGTTCCAACATCGATAGTTGTATAATCAGGAATTGAAGTTTGCCCAACTAGACTTGATGCATCAGGGAGTGTAGATTGCCCAATTCCTCTTTTTACATCTGGTGGTGAATCAGTCATTATAAGTAATTGTATATTGTCGTGTATATATACAAAATCATCGTATCTCTTTAAAACATAGATTTCTTATTATTCTGATGGGTTCAAATGTACATTAGATAATGTGGTTAATTCCTGAATGAGATGTAAGCAACGCACCAACATAAAGTTAGGTAATATAATGGAGGCCAGTCATGTTATTGCACGGAAATTTCCGCCATTCTTAGTTGTTGGTATTATATATAAGCATATAGGTAGAACATGTATGTAAACATAGAGATAGAAAGGGTTCCAGTAGTTTCCCAATTATTTATTTTTCTTATTATTTCAAATATACATACATATATATGAATGAATGAATGAAATCAGTTTATAGACATACGAAATATTATGTATATCATACGTCTATGGAGGATCAGTGAAAGCCTACACTGTTAGAAGTAATGGTACTAAGAGTTAGCCTTAAAATGTGTAATACCATTAAAAATGTGTAATACCATTAAAAACAGTATATATTGTCTAATGGTATTTGAACACCAACTACCTTTAAAATGATGGTATTCTTCACTTTAAAATGTCAAGAACCATTATATATGTAATTCCAAAATGTAATGGTATTATGCATTTTAAACTTGAAAATACCATTAACTTTAATGGTATTCTCCACTTTAAAATGTCAAGAACCATTATATATGTAATTCTAAACTGTAATGGTATTATGCATATTAAACCTGAAAATACCATTAACTTTAATGGTATTCTGCTTTTTATAATGTCATGAACCATTACATATGTAATTCCAATATGTAATGGTATTATGCATTAATTGATATAAGTTCTATAAAATATTAAGAAACATTATATATACCTATGAACTATAGTTAGTAACTATTAGTTACACAATGTAACTGTATGTTTGTTTATATGTATGTATTCATGTATGTATATATATATATATATATATATATATATATGTATGTATACATATAAGCCCAGCAAACAGTAATAGCCTCATACTAGCAGCATAACAGCATATTTAATAGCATCAGATGTTTACATTGTGATATTATACTGATATTATGTTGCCATTAAATGTCTATTATTATGCTATTAATTTGTCATGCTATTATGCTGCTGTTATGTTACTATTTAAAATCTATTATGCTATTATTATGCTGCTATTAATTTTAAAAGTATATTATGCTGCTATTCTAATAATAGCAACATAATAATAGTATAATAGACTTTATATAGCAACGTAACAGCAGCATAATAACATGACAAATTAATAGCAGCATAATATACATTTAATGACAACATAATAGCAGCATAATAGAACAATGTAAACATTTGAGGCTATTAAATATGCTGTTATGCTATTATGACACATCATTTATGAGGCTATTACTGTTTGCTGGGTGTATGTATGTATGCATACATATATAGATATAAACTGGGACCAGTTGCTCTGGAAATATAAAATGTCCTATCACTATCCAGAGACAATCTTTGGATGATTCTCAGTAAATCGGGTTGCTCTGGACACAAATAAATGTCCTAACCTAGTAATAATATATATATATATATATATATATATAATATATTATATATATATATATAATATATAATATATTATATATATATATATATATATATATATATATATATATATAAATATATATATATATATATATATATATATAGATACCACGATCTATTATATATTTCCGTGTATTACCAATACCTCCTATAACGTCGGTATAGGTTATAGGAGGTATTGGTATTACACCGACATTAATCATTATGCATTATTCATTATTCATAATAATCATTAATCACTATATGTATACAAATAAATAATATGATTTAATTTGACATATGTTGTATGCATAATTCTATAGAATATTATTAATTGTACTCTTTATAAGAGAGTATTTAAATAAATAAAATATAATAAAATTAAAAAAATTAAAAAAAAAATTGTATGGTTGTGTAAAAATCAAAAGACTAAATGTCCTTGTTTTACACAGACTATATATCCGTTTGTTACACTGGCAAAATGTCCGTGTATTACACATCCATGTGACTACGATAGAACCAGTATATTACATGGACATTTTGTCACTATAATATTCTTTTACAAATACATTATTTATTTTAATATATAAAAAATATAATATTTTACATTTTCTTTATTTTTTTAAATTGATTTAATTTTGTAGTATTGTAAATTAATTATCAATTATTATTTTAATTTATATTTTAGGTTAATATTACGTTTTTAATAAATAAAGTTACTATTTTAAAATCATAAATTATTTAAGTATATATGGGTTTTTAACATTATCATAAATACATTTATGTGTCAAATTATATTGATAATTAAGATAATGTTATAATGATTAATCATTATTGAACATTGGAATATTGTATTTAATATTAAAAATATTATTATTGTTTATTATTATTATTATTGTAAAATACCATTATTATATTATTTTATTTAATGGTTCTACTAATTTAATAATGTGTAATACCATTTTTATGGTTCTAATAATGTAATGATGTGTAATACCATTTGTATTTAATGGTTGTAATAATTTAATAATGTGTAATACCATTTGTATTTAATGGTTGTAATAATTTAATAATGTGTAATACCATTTGTATTTAATGGTTGTAATAATTTTATAATGTGTAATACCATTCCAACAAATTTTCATTTTTAATGGTAGTACAGAAAATTGTATTTAATGGTGTGCATGTTACCATTATAATGGTTCTATTCTAGAGACATGTGTATTACCATTAAATACTTGTGTGTAATACCAGTACTTCTAACAGTTTAGGCTTTATTTGGTCGATACCTCCAATATGTTCATGTACAGATTACAATATTAGTAAAAGTAATAATATAATAATAATGATTCATGTGTTAGCATTCTTTGTAATAAAATAGAAGATATATAAAAATTTTATATATATAAATTAATAAAAATAATAAAACACTGTTCATGAACATAAGTTATCATCATATTTCAATCCATTACATTAAAGTAAATAATAAAATAAGATAATAAAATAATTGTATAATATTAAAATGTATTAAAATATATATTAGTAAAATATGTAAATTTACAATATTGAGAACTTTTTAATAAAAATAGTAAATTATTATAAATATGTGTAAAATAAAAATATCTAAAAGTATGTTATAAAATTAAAACTACTAAACAAAAATTAATAATCTTTCAATAAGACGTGCAATGGCGCCACATTCCTGTCAAATTACAAATGACTAATAATACCAATAATAATTTTTTTAAATATTTAAAACAATAAACGAAACAAAATGTAAAACAAATATAAATATTAAAAAAATAAATATTAAAATATATAAAATATATAAAAAAAAACTAATATTTACTTATAAATGAATATTTTAATGTTTTTTTTAGAATAAATACATTATTAATAGTCTTTTTTCGTAAAATATTATTAAACATTAATTCATTATATAACTTTGGTTCTTTAAAAAATATTGTATTTTTTAATTTATTTGATTTCATAAGTGGTAGAATAAATTTATTTTTTAGTTTATTTAACTTGAAATATGAGTTATAATCTAATTTATATTTATTATTTAAGAAATTATAGATTAATAATGTGTTTCTATATATAATTAGATCTTCAAATTTTAAAATATTATTTTTTTTAAAAAAAGGACCAGTATGTGTTAGACGTATTAATGGTAATTTTGATTTATCTATTATTTGTTTATTAATAATTCTTATAACTTTTTTCTGTAACATAATTAATTTTGTAATATTTGATATATAAGTATTTGACCATACTTCAATCCCATATGATAAATTAGATAAATAGAACGAATTATATAACAAAATTAAATTGTTTGTATCTAAAAAAAATATTTTTTTTATAGTATATATAATTTTTGACAATTTATTCGATAAATAATTTATATGTTTTTTGTAGGTCATTTGGGAATCTAAGTAGATCCCAAGAAATGTATAATTATTAACTATATCGATTTTAATGTTATCTATTGTTATATCTTTTAATATACCAACATTTATATATGGCAATATTTTTGTTTTTTCGATATTTAGCTTAAGCTTATTTATATCAAACTATTTTTTTAACTTATCCATGTAATTTTACAAATAATATGTTAATAATGTATCATTTTCAGCAAATATAGTTATAGATGTATCATCTGCATATAAATTGATATTAATATTATTTACTTGTTCATTATTACAAATATTTGATATGTCATTTATAAAGATAATAAATAGTAGAGGTCCCATAACAGATCCTTGCGGCACTCCATATCTAATAATCTTTCTAGATGATAGAGTATTATCAATTCGTGTTATAATATTTCTATTTGTAAGATAACTTTTAATAAATTTGTATATAAATAAATAAATTTGTATCACCTCTAAACCCTATACATTCCAATTTAGCAAGTAAAATATCATGATCAACCACATCAAATGCTTTCTTGAGATCTAAGAATATAGTAGCTACTTTTTTTTTTTGAGAGAGTTTATGTAAAATGAAATGCTGAATATTTAATAATGATAAGGTTGTATTTGATCTGGGAACAAAACCATATTGATTTTTGTTAATAATATTATGCTTAAATATATATTTTGATAATCTATTAAAAATAATTTTTTCAAAAATTTTAATATTTGTGGTAGTAATGAAATTGGCCTGTAATTGGATATTTGTTGTTTATCATTAGTTTTATATAAAGGTTTAATAATTGCAATTTTCATATTGTCAGGACATGTATTTGTTTGGATACTTAAATTAAATATCTTTTTTAATGGTTCTAAAATATATTTAATAATATATTTTATTAAGGTCATGTCATGATTATTTATATCTAATGATCTTTTTGATTTAATAATTTGATTTTCTTTTATAATTTTATAATTTCTTAAGTCACTTTAATTATTTCATCATTGTCAATTGGTAAAAAGTAAAAACTATTAAAATTATTAGATAAAAATTCTTTAAAATCATTTTTATTTATATTATTAATTGAATTATTTATTTTACTTCCAATGCTCGAAAAATACTCATTAAATGCATTATATATATATATATATATATATATATATATATATATAGAAGTGACCTGTGCTGCCCAGTTATTGATAGAATTTACACACATTTTAATTATGTACTTATATAAATATGAAATTGTAAATATAACCTATTTCTAAACATGCATGAATTACCATGGAGCTAACAACATATATTTATAGAAATACATCAAATTGTAAACACGCATTTTTTTATATTTAATATTAATTAATTGTTCGAAATTATAATCTAATTTTAAAATTAAATCAAAAAATGTAAAATATTGTCATGATAAATTCGATATGTAATTTAATGTAAATATATAAAGTAAACACGAATAATATCGTCTGCCAATTCTGCCGAATACAGCTGAATACTAGTGGTATTTATACGATGACTAATGGTATTTTGTTTAATTGCATTTTGGTACGCATATTTTTATTATTTATGTAATACACTCATATATAATTATATATATTATATATATATATATATATATATATATATATATATATATAAATCAATAACCGATAACCGGTACGCATCTATAGTAAATATCTACTACAAAATAAATATATTAAATAAATAAATTATTCTTAAATAATACAATTAGTAAATATTTGCATCATATATGTATACATGAATTTTCAATTATTTAATGTTAAATCATATATAGGTATATAATAATATTATGATGTACTGTAATGTTAATAATATTAAGTATATAATAATAATAATTCATATATAAATTAACCTGCTATGCGTTCTTTACATTCTTCTTTAAGATATTCTCTTATACTTGCATACTTATTACTATTGTCACATACTTTACTGTTACTTTTAGTATTTAGATACCATATATATGTACATGTACATGTATCTAAATTACGTGGATATACATTAATATGTGTTAGTTTAGTAAGATTACTTAAGGTAGTGTATTCTATAGTGGTATTATTTAGAGATAACACTATCCTATTTAAATTATATGAACCTTCGAATGTATTACTAGAAATATATTCTATTGCATTACCTTCAATATATATGCGTTGTAAATTATAAGGTAACCATTTAATTGGTAAGAGTGTTAATTCATTATTTGCAATATTGAAATATTTAAGTTTATCAAGATTTACAATAAAGGTATTATCTATATTCCTTAACTTATTAGAATTCAAATTAAGTGATGATAAATTTATCAATGGATCAAATGTCCCACTTTTAATGTATATGATATTATTATTATTTAAATATAAATTTTTAAGTTCAGTATGTTTTGTTGTATCATTTGATTCACTCGACCAAAATGATTTTGGATGAATTGATACTATCTGACTATTAACTAAATATAAATCTAAAATTGTAATATTCAATAGAACAAATGCTTTAACTCTAGTAATGTTAGTTCCGCCAATATAAACCTGTAAATTAATATAGTTATTATTGTATTTTATTTGTAGCTATAGATGCATATATGCATAGTATTGTACAGGGGAGGGTCAATTAGGTTTAATTCAAGACTAGCATATATGATATATATATATACCATCTAAATTATTTATAATTTATTATTGTAATTAATAAAGATTATACGTTTATTTTTATATACATTAACCCACATATAATTACCATCATTTTAATAATAAAGTATTTTAAAACTTTAAATATTTTATTAATTATTTAACTTTTACTAATTATTTTCTATAATTTTATTACTTTTAAGATCATTATCAAGTTTATATTATCAACTAAACTTTATATTATTAATATTTTGAAGTGATTGTTGTATATTAGAAAAGTGTATTCAACTAGCTAGGGGAGAGTGCTCTAATATCGACATGCACGTAATATCGACAGCCTAGATATCTCCTAAAATATAATTCCAATCAAAAAATAATTAATGTATGAAATGTTAATCAATATAATTCTAATTCATATAAGTATAATTTATTTTTTTAATAATAAACAAAAAACTGATTTTTTCGTTACAACTCTAAATTTATGAAATTGTTGAAGTACAATATCATTTCTCAATCATTTGAAAATTTATATATTTTAAATATTTTAAATAAATCGTATAGATCTAATTATATTTTACAATGTGCCGAAAATATTTTGTATTTTTCATAATTTGTTACAAATTTATTGACGTTTACCTAAGCAACATATATTTTCATAATACCGACACCCTAATTGCACGTAATATCGACACCCGTAAACCAATCAGCGTTATTTGTTTATAATGTGCGTGCGTTATGGTAATATTCATAAATTAATAGACATACCTAATAATATAACATATACTTGGAATTGATTCTACTTGGAATTAAATAGTATTTCAGAAACTATATAAAACTCCTATTTACGTACAATATTCGGATTATAATTAAGTCATTTCAAACTTAAGGCCTTAATATTTATAATATAATATAAAATATTAAATATTTTCGAAAATTAATTTTAGGAAAACAACGTATGAATTACGTGTGTTAATTCGGATTGGATAGAGTATATAAAATAATATATGGTATGTTAAAAATATCGATATATTTAGGGTGTCGATATTATGTGCCAAGGTGTCGGTATTCGAAGAAGTGTCTGTAATATCGACACCCCTGTTATCTCAGAGTTAAACAAACCAAATTAAAATAGCTAGTATATGTATATACCTACTTAATACTTATAAATAAAATATGGAAATATTGAATTGAGAAATAATAAAGTTATGGTGATTTATTGTTATGGTGTCGGTATTCGAGTATACTCTCCCCTATTTATAATTAAAATATATAATAAATAATCAATTTAAAATTAAATTAATATTTTAATTTTAATAAAAGGATTTATTTGGGTATATTGAACGTATTTTCTAATATCTCCGAACTACTTATATATTTGATAATATTGCATTTAACTGATAATAATTATTATAATTTTATTTATACGATCAGAAATTGATATTATATAATTAGTATTATTATTATTATATTACATGATTATTATACTATTATATTATACTATTATTACTTAATTTTGAAATTAAGAATATTTATAAAATGTAATAAGATAAACAGAACACGAAGTATTATATTTAAAATAATTGAAGAATATGTATGTATATGCATATATGCTTTTAGTAAATAAAAATATTATAATTAATAAATGAGTTATAAGTATTATAAAAACAGGTGATTCAAGCTTCCCATATAATTCTATATAAATAACCAATTACGGTATATATTAATACCGATATTCACCCATTAGATGTCTATAATATAGACTCTATATAAATAGACTTTATATACAATATTATTTCTATAAATTACTATATATGTTATATTACATTATTATATGTATTAAATACATTATTAATGGTAGGCGTGAAAGTAGAGCTATAAATAGATGTTTACTTGTGTTTAATACATACATTGTTGATCTACTAAATATATATATATTTTATATATTATATATATATATATATATATATATTTATTAATTATTTATGAAATATTTATAATATATTTTCACAATATTAAGGGTATTACAATGTTCTATACTGTAGACTTATTTTCATATATTTAAATAGTAATCAATATAAGTATTAATACATTATAATTATCTAAAAAATAAAATATCAACTTAATGAATAAATTAAACAATAATTTATATTTTATTATACTATATATAAATTATATATATATATATATATATATATATATATTGGATATTGATTAGAATAAAATCTTCAACGTTATGTAATTATTCTTTATTATTATCGACAATGTCAATTAGTTTAGAATTAATAACAAATAAACATTATATTCGTGAAATTTACAAATATAATTATTCTGAGTAAATGTGTGTAAAACATTTACAATATATGGGTTATGGGGAAAGATGGGTAATGTGGCCACTTTTAGATAATGTTATATAACTTTATAAATATTAGATCTAATTCGATAATTTTTGTTTACAACATTGATACATCTTATGATATACAAGAGGAATGCCGAATAATTTTTTCATTTATCGTATATAATTGAAATTATTAAGGTGGCCACATTACCCTCCATGGATGGTAATGTGGCCATCTTAAAATGTGGCATTAAGCCACTAGATGACGTTACTTTATATCAAGTTTAGTCTGATGATATAACATCAAGTATAATCTAAAATAACACAAACAATTTTGATAAATTAAGAATTTTTATTTTAATTTTATAAATTATTATATTCATTATTATGTTATATCCTAGTATACCATTAAACTTACTTATCATGTTATTAATATGGAAAAAGCAATGTCATCAGAAAATGACTATATATCATAACCATAGATTTATATTTTACTTTATTTGGTAAACTATAAATCTATGGTCATAACAATATGGCGATAAAATACCTAGGTAAAATAGTAATTTAGAAAGATAACTATAGTTATAATTATAATTTATATTAGCTGGTTTCTATATATATATATATATATATATATATATATATATATATATATATATATATATATATATATATATATATATATATATATTGAACTATATATAGAACCATTTGTATATATATATATATATATATATATATATATTATATATATACCATTATATATAGAAGCATTTATATATATATATATATATATATATATATATATAATTGTATACATGTATATGTGTATATATGTATATGTGCACATATTAAATATAGTACACCCATATATATTAAAATCATATCATATCAAAATAAATACAAATTATTTATAAAATTACATAATATGGTACAAAAAAAAGTTATATGTAAGCCACTGAACAAGTTTAAATAAAGTATATAAAGACGATTATAAAGTACAGTTAAATTAAATACATAAAATAAAATTAAGTTTATTAAATTCTTTAGAAAACCGATTTCGAAAGTAAAATTTATTATATAATTTATTAATAGGAAATTGATTTAATTTAATTTTAATTTAGATTAATATATTTCATGACAAATATATTAGTATATATATAATACATATACATATATACAAATACAAATAAAACTGTATGTACCTACATACGTTTATACATATATGTTTTATATATATATATATATATATATATATATATATATAAAATCATAAATAAAATAATAAAACCTACAGACTCAGATTATCCAAATACTTTTATAGATAATAATATTAAAATGAATGAAAGGTACGAACAATGTAATGCATTTAATGAGTATTTTTCGAGAATTGGAAGTAAAATAAATAATTCAATTAATAATATAAATAAAAATGATTTTAAAGATTTGTATCTAATAATTGTAATAGTTTTTATTTTTTACCAATTGACAATGATGAAATAATTAAAGTGACTAAGGATATTAAATAAAAAAGATCATTCAAATATAAATAATCATGACATGACCTTAATAAAAGATATTATTCAATATATTTTAGAATAAAAAAGATATTTAATTTAAGGGGATCCCAGCACATTTAAAGTGATTATACTTTATTTTTTTTTATATTATTTTTTATTATATAATAATACTTATTGTAGTGTTTTTAGTATCTGTAAAAAAATTAGACATTAATTAAGTCTAGAAATGGCATACAAATGTGTTTTATGACGATAAGATAAGGCTATATTATATACTATTCAATATTACATTTTTATGCTGTCAAACTTCAAACGCTGTTTTCTCAGAATAATTATTTCGCGCTAGGTATGTGCATTCAAAAATATAGAACATAAAAACTATTATAATTATAATATTAATTTGTTATGCTTTATATAGAATTTAATTACGTGAATAGTAAAATATAGAGATAATTAATAAAATGTATAGAATTCATTGTATAAAATGATAATTTCTATAGAAATACCATCATTTTAGTATCGCTAATTTTTAATTTAGATAAATATAATGTAATAAATAATAATATTAAAAATTACTTTCTATTTTCATATGCATGTATATGTTATGAATACATTACAAAAAAAAGTAGGTCAATTTAATGAATAGATATCAGTTCTATTTTTTTTAGTGGACCTATGTTTTTCCTATCTATTTATACCATCGATATAAAGAAAGTGGATAAGCAATTGAATGTAGTGTATGGCACTATCCGCTACGAGCGCTGCAGTCGAAACCCACTATCTGGCCCACTACTTTTTATTTATAATAAAGTATTTATCATATATATATTGATAATCACTACCAATTTTAATGTACTATCGATACTACAAATAAAATTATATATTTAAAATACATAATATCAACATTCCTCGTAATTTTGTATATTTAAATTGAAGATATAATACTATTTTATTGATTTTATTGATATTTATAATTAAAATCCATTGATATAGATAGAAGTCACTTTAATCTATTTCGACGAAAAGCCTACTGTTTTAATATTTGACATATATAATATGACTAATATCCAATCAAAATCACTGATACCATTTTGTTAATTTATCGATAAAAGTGTCATTCACGTGTCTATCTTTTACATGCATTGCGTGCGTCAATTGCTTATCCACTTTCTTTATATCGATGATTTATACACGAAATTGGCAAATTGCGTGTTATGTGCGGGATCCCCTTAAGTATCCAAACAAATACATTACCTGACAATATGAAAATTGCAATTATTAAACCTTTATATAAAACTAATGATAAACAACAAATATCCAATTACAGGCCACTTCCATTACTACCACAAATATCTAAAAATGTTGACAACATTATTTTTAATAGATTATCAAAATATATATTTAAGCATAATATTATTAACAAAAATCAATATGGTTTTGTTCCCAAATCAAATACAACCTTATCATTATTAAATATTCAGCATTTCATTTTACATAAACTATCTCAAAAAAAAAAGTAGCTACAATATTCTTAGATCTCAAGATTGATGTAGGTTGATCATGATATTTTTTCCTAGTTGATCATGATATTTTACTTGCTAAATTATAATATATAGGGATTAGAGGTGATACAAATTTATTTATTAAAAGTTATCTCAAAAATATAAATATGATAACACGAATTGATAATACTCTATCATCTATAAAGATTATTAGATATGGAGTGCCACAAGGATATGTTCTAGGACCTCTACTATTTAGTATCTTTATAAATGACATATCCAATATTTTTAATAATGAAAAAGTAAATAATATTAATATCAATTTATATGCAGATGATACATCTATAACTATATTTGCTGAAAATGATACATTATTAACATATTATTTGCAATATTACATGGATAAGTTTAAAAAATGGTTTGATATAAATAAGCTTAAGTTAATATCGAAAAAACAAAAATATTGCCATATATACATTCTGCTATATTAAAAGATATAACAATAGATAACATTAAAATCGATATAGATAATAATTATAAATTTCTTGGGATCTACTTAGATTCCCAAATGACCTACAAAAAACACATACATTATGTATCGAATAAACTGTCAACAATTATATATAGGGGAAAGTCCCCGATTACCGACCCCTAAATGATTATTTGTAATAACTTATTCAATATTAAATATATTTATTTGAAATTTTGTAAATAGGGTAATATTATGGTAATGAATAATGTGGCTATTTTAAATTTTTGATATCATTATATTTACAAGAATACACAGGGGGGTCGGTAATCGAATACCTGTTCCTAATAGCCACGACCCCCTTCCCCTATTACCGACCCCCTAAAATAATCGTGGTATACATACTTTTAGTATTATAATATCCAAATCAACATAGTAGATATTCATTAATATAATTAATTATAACATGCACGCAATTATTTTTTATATACAATATAGTTTTAATAGTAATATTAAATTTAAATTTAAACTTTATAGTAATTAGGTATATTAAAATAGTGTATATTATTATTTAATATTTATTTATTAATCAGTATGTATATAATATAATGGAATCATGAATCCTTAATCTATATCAATGATAAACAAACAACTTATGACATATTTTAAAGTAAAATACTAACAAAGATTTTGCGAAGCAAAGATATAACACTCCCTATGCATGCAACGTAATTTAGTTATAGCCCCAACCGCTGCTAGCAGTAGTATCGAAATCACTGAAATAGATTTAGGTTCGGCTCTGTTTGCATACAACAATGTTTTCATTGCTCTATTAAATTACATGCAATATAAATTAGCTTTTACTCACTAAATATATACTTATAGCATTTAAAACATACATATCATATTTGTTTGTTATATATTAGTAATGAACACTTAGTTTTCATCATATAAATATTAATTTAAAGCATATTATTTAACATTTTAAAAGTGTATAGTTAAATACGAATTTACATTATAAACAACGCATGGTTCCTAAAAGTAACCCGCTATAGGTGGCACCAGGGTATTTTGTATACAAATTCGAATTACACGATTTCGCGTAAGTGTTATATCTTTCCCTCGGAAAATCTTTGATACTAATCTATTTTGATTGGATATTATAAATCACATTGGGTCGGTATTAGGGTAATTTAGGGGGTCGGTATTAGGAAAATCATATGGGTTGCTATAATTTAGATATTTTGGTTAATAGTTATTCAAATTGAATTATTTTTATAATAATTATAAACATTTTATTGATCTACAATATTATGTGCTGTATTAAGTTTTCTTTTAATTAATAAAGTATTTACAATGATTTAAAAAAAGTTATTATTCAAATATTTAAAAAGTAAAAACAGAATATTACATTTTATCAAATAACAATTGTAGGATTAAATATTTGTTGAAACAAAATACTTATTCATATGTATCATTAAATTACTAACAGAAAAAATAATATATACACGAACTGTTAATAATTTAATTATAAATATGAATAAGATTTTGTTCTAACAAATATTTAATCCTACAATTGTTATTTAATAAAATGTAATATTCTGTTTTACTTTTTAAATATTTGAATAATAACTTTTTTTAAATCATTGTAAATACTTTATTATTTAAAAGAAAACTTAATACTGTGCATAATATTGTAGATCAATAAAATGTTTATAACTATTATAAAAATAAGTTAATTTGAATAACTATTAATCAATATATCTTAATTATAGCAACCCATATGATTTTCCTATTACCGACCCCTACATTACCCTAATACCGACCTTATGTGATTTATAATATCCAATCAAAATAGATCCTTATTTTACTCTAAAATATGTCGTTTGTTGTGTATTAGTTGTTTGTGTATTATTGATATAGATTTAGGATTTATGATTCCAGTTGATTATATACATACTGATTAATAAATAAATATTAAATAATAATATACACTATTTTAATATAATTACTATAAAGTTTAAATTTAAATTTAATATTACTATTGAAACATAAATTCAATACAAAATAAATTGTGTGAATGTTATAATTAATTATATTTACGTATATCTACTATTTTTATTGGATATTAAAATACTACAATTATTCGTATCACGATTATTATAGGGGGTCGGTAATAGGAGAAGGGGGTCGGTATTAGGTACATGTATACGATTACCGATTACCCCCCCTTTTTATTCTTGTAAATATAATTATATCAAAAATTTAAAATAGCCACATTATTCTTTGCCATAATATTACCATAATTACAAAATTTCAAATAAATATATTTAATATTGAATAAGTTATTACTAATAATCATTTAGGGGTCGGTAATCGAAGACTTTCCCCTACTATAACAAAATATCTTTTTTAGATACAAAAAATGTAATTGTGTTATATAATTCGTTCTATTTATCTAATTTATCATATGGGATTGAAGTATCGTCAAATACTTATAAATCAAATATTACAAAATTAATTATGTTACAGAAAAAAATTATAAGAATTATTAATAAACAAATAATAGATAAATCAAAATTACCATTAATACGTCTAACACATACTGGTCCTTTTTTTAAATAATATTTTAAAATTTGAAGATCTAATTATATATAGAAACACATTATTAATCTATAATTTCTTAAATAATAAATATAAATTAGATTATAACTCATATTTAAAGTTAAATAAACTACAAAATAAATTTATCCTACAACTAACTTATGAAATCAAATAAATTTACAATATTTTTTAAAGGACCAAAGTTATATAATTAATTAATGTTTAATAATCTTTTACGAAAAAATGATATTAATAATGTATTTATTCTAAAAAAAACACTAAAATATTCATTTAACAGTAAATATTAGTTTTTTATATATATTTTAATATCTATTTTTTAATATTTATATTTGTTTTACATCTTGTTTCGTTTATTGTTTTAAATATTTTTTTAAATTATTATTGGTATTATTATAATAATTAGTATTAGTCATCTGTAATTTGACATGAATGTGGCACCATTACACGTCTTATTGAAAGATGATTAATTTTTGTTTAGTAGTTATCATTTTATAACATACTTTTAGATATTTTTATTTTACACATATTTATAATAATTTACTATTTTTATTAACAAGTTCTTAATATTACAATATTATAAAGTTACATATTTTACTAATATATATTTTAATATATTTTAATATTATACAATTATTTTATTATCTTATTTTATTATTTACTTTAATGTAATGGATTGAAATATGATGATAGCTTATGTTCATGAACAGTGTTTTATTATTTTTATTAATTTGTATATATATATATATATATATGTATCTTCTATTTTATTACAAAGAATGCTAACACAGTAATCATTATTATTATAGTATTACTTTTACTAATATTGTAATCTGTACATGAACATATTGGAGGCATCGACCAAATAAAGCCTAGGCTTTCACTGGTCCTCCCTAGACGTATGATATACATAGTATGTCGTATGTCTATAAAATGATTTCATTCATTCATTCATATTATATATATATATATACACTTATACATACTACAAAATATATGTTTAAATACAAATAAATAGGTGATGAATAACAATTATGATATGATAACCTATATATAAATATGTATATATATATATATATATATATATATATATATATATTAAATAATATAATATATATGTAATAAATAATGTATATATATATATTTTGCTTGTTCTTTCAAATTGTTTTAATAGATATAATTTAAATATATTAAATTAAAATTAAAAGTTTATACCACGATTATAATATGTATGCAAATATATTTGTATTGTTAGGATATAGTAGATGTTGATTCAAACAACGTTTTCATATAATGACGCACGCAATGTTATCAATATATCAAAATATGTATTTAATATCATTAGATTAAATCATCGTGAAGTGGCCACATTACCTTCTTCTAGGTATCACCAAAGCCCGGGCTTTGGTATCACGCTATAGCGTACTATATATATACTATATATACTATATACTATATATATAGTATAGAATATTAATCACTAAAATAAATGGCATATAGGCGTATAATGCGTATACGCAATTTGTTGTAATTAAATAGTTATTTAACATCCAACTTTAATATTCAATTTATATTATATATTAGTGAGTTAATATATGTTTTAATAAACTTTTATTTCAATTTTTTTTAAAGTAAATCGATTTTATTGTATTTTTTACATCATTATTTTATTAATAGATTTACAAATTATTTTTTATTATTTGAATAATGCTTACCAATGAGCATATTTCGTGTATACATTTTTTTTGATTGTATTTATAGTTTAAGAGATATACCAAGTGGCCACATTACTCTCCTGTCCACATTACCCATCTTTCCCCTAATTATTATAATCCGAGTCTGCAGGTTTTATTATTTTATTTATGATTTTACAATTTTCTTCTTGTGTATTTGCAGTAAAAAGATTTTTATAGTAATTATTTTTATAATTTTAATATTTTAATTTTTTTAATTTTTTAATTTTTTATATTTACTACCCTGAGGGTGTGTTTTTGGTCAACCACTTGACGAAAAAACGGTTGACGATCAGGTGGTTGAATCGAGAAACCTGTATTCACTACATGTACATCCAACTCGTAGTAAATATAAATGGTAGTACTATTTATTCGTACAAGACCACTTTTTAAACAAGTGGTTGAAAGCGCACTTATGGTGTAGCTTTGAACGTACGCATAATAATAGCTCCGTCCATGAACTGAATCATAAAATACGTCACAATCGAGACGGTTTTGATATGTATGATGTACATAAGATAATCTATTACAAATATAATAATATTTTATATTTTTTATAATTTACAATAAATAAAGTCGACTCTATTTGATCAGTAAATTTGCACGGTCTCGCCTACCCTTAATAGCATAACAATATAGGTATACTATAGTACATTAATAGTCAATAATATATACAACATACGTGACTTATTAGTTAACACTGACCTCATTATATGTAGTATTAGATTTACTAAACACAGGAACATCTTCACCCTTATAATGTATATTGCAGTTTATCCCATCACTATCACACCCACATCCCACAATACCATCAGCTGGACATTGCGTATCACTAATAATGCATGGTAGCAATATAACAATATAAACTAGTATTGAGAAATACACAACATTCATACTTTTAGGTTACTTGTTAAATGAAAGCAAGCGCTTGTCACTACATAATATAATTGATATGCATGCACAATAGTGTTTGCGTCATACTTGGTTGATTACACACTACTGGCCATTTTATTTCGTATTTAAATGTTATTCGTTTGTATATTCTAGTTATCATTGTTATACATATATAGTACAATATAATAATATATTATAGATTTTAAACTGACTCAAATTTAAATAAAATCAAGTGAAATATCCTCGGGTAACATGAAGTTATTAATTTCCATATATATATATATATATATATATATATATATATAATTATATTTAGAAAAATAATATATATATATATAAATATACGTATAATTGTATATGTTCACATTGATGTATGTATAATCACTTCTAATTAAAACACTCGTCAGTCGCTGTTTGACATTTGATAACAATAGTCGTATAGAACAATGACGTCGTATACATTGTTGTCTACCTAGTACGCGTATATATCATGCACTGTACACACATAACCTCTTACCACATGGCTGAATAACCTATATTAAAATGTCCCAAAATGTAAATAGGTTACTGCCTATTACCAAAATGTTTAATAGAGTGATAATAGGGTAAAGCACATTTGTTGGTAATAGGCTAGTGACCTACTACTGGTATATTTAATGCGTGGAAATAGTTTGTGATTTATTACTGATATATATATATATAGAATTTGAACAATCTACTAAATGAGTAAGCAAATTGACGTTATAGGCTACTTGGATACCAGCCTACCATCCTACCTAGAATGACCACAAACACATAATGGAAAGTTTCCATTGGAAATACAATATTACCAACATACAAAGTATATGGAATGCCAAAGATCAATCAGTTAATTATACAAAGAAGATTGCGACTATCAGGATACTGTATAAGGTACATCGATGAATTAGTGCACAACTTAATGTCATAGAAGCCAAAGAATGACATTCTGTACGACATACGAAACAGAGGGAGACAACCCACAACATCTATATACATCATAATGAACCACTGGGTCTGTTAAGAAGACAAATTACGAACACTGATGACGGACCGAGAAAGATGGAAAGTAATTGCATGATATGGTCGAGTGAGAACTCTATAAATATGTATTAATAAACAAATAATTAATTTTTAATTATATTTATTGTAGACATCATTTCGATATATATATCGATATATAAATTATAATATATTATAATTTATTAAATAATTCTTTAACATATATTGGAATTTTAATGTTTTCCGTTTTAAAAATATAAATATGGATGATTTATAAATATTCGTATGGAAATCTATATTAAAAACATAATGGTTTAAATATCAATATTATATAGGGGATAGTCTCCGATTACCGACCCCTAAATGATTATTTGTAATAACTTATTCAATATTAAATATATTTATTTGAAATTTTGTAAATAGGGTAATATTATGGTAATGAATAATGTTGCTATTTTAAATTTTTGATATAATTATATTTACAAGAATAAACAGGGGGTCAGTAATCGGATACCTGTTCCTAATACCGACCCCCTTCCCCTATTACCGACCCCCTAAAATAATCGTTCTATAAATAATGTTAGTATTATAATATCCAAATCAACATAGTAGATATTCATTAATATAATTAATTATAACATGCACGCAATTATTTTTTATATACAATATAGTTTTAATAGTAATATTAAATTTAAATTTAAACTTTATAGTAATTATATTAAAATAGTGTATATTATTATTTAATATTTAGTTATTAATTAGTATGTATATAATCTAATGAAGAATCATGAATCTGTAATCTATATCAATGATACACAAACAACTTATGACATATTTTAAAGTAAAATACTGATCTATTTTGATTGGATATTATAAATCACATGGGGGTCGGTATTAGGGTAATTTAGGGGGTCGGTATTAGGAAAATCATATGGTTGCTATAATTAAGATATTTTGGTTAATATTTATTCAAATTGAATTATTTTTATAATAGTTATAAACATTTTATTGATCTACAATATTATGTTCAGTATTAAGTTTTCTTTTAATTAATAAAGTATTTACTATGATTTAAAAAAAGTGATTATTCAAATATTTAAAAAGTAAAAACAGAATATTACATTTTATCAAATAACAATTGTAGGATTAAATATTTTGTAAAACAATATACTTATTCATATTTATCATTAAATTGCTAACAGTTCATGTATATATCATTTTTTGATCTCTCTTATAGTTACTGAGATACGAGAGGGGAACGGTATTAGGAGGAGGTCGGTAATCGGAGACTTTCCCTTACATTGAGTTACATTTTCTTAAAGCGGGATTCGGAGTATTTAGATCCTGTTAATGAATATATATATATATATATATATATATATATATATATATATTATAGTAGTACACCATGGTTATAAATCAATAAATGTACCAACAGTATATTCTTCTGAATTGAAGTATTCCAATCACCACTAAGAATAATAAATATTCCAAATTTAATAGCAGCATCTAATGGTGTATTTATAATTATAAATAAAATAAAAATAATTATAAATATATATATATATATATATATATCACACACTCATAAATAAGTATATATATATATATATATATATATATATATATATATATATATATTACTACATATATTAAGTATTATTATACTATAGTATATATGATAAATATGAGCTTCTAAAGTTTTATAAATATGAAAACATAATGTATATTATATACAATATGGTATATACTATATTGTGTTTTATACAATATGGTATATAGTTTATACTATATAAGCTATATATTATTATTTAAAGTAATATCAATATCTGCATCAGGTTTATATTAAAAGATTACAAATAATCAACGTGGCTAAGGTATCAACATTTGTTGGCATACGTGCGCCATTTTTAATTTTATATGTTCGCGTATAGTTACTGATATTTTGGGTATATTTCTGTATAATTCCTTGTTTGTCAGGTGTTCTCTCCATGACTTATTTAGAGCTGCTCGGAGCATACTATTATAGGTTCCATCTATTTCCCCCTAAAGTTTAGCTGTTATAGTCCACGATATGGCCCCATATACTAGTACAGATTCAACTGCCGGTCTGAACACATTTCTTTTTAATTTGTCGGGCATCTTATATTTCCAGATTTCTTGCATACTATTTAGTGCTGACCAGGCTTTGGCAATTCTTATTTAAATAACCTTTTCTATTGACCCGATGCAGCTCCCAATATAGTTGAAATTTTCCACTTTAGCAATAATTTTACCATTTATGCTGTTTATTGTGATATCATCGGAGTCAGAATTTTGATTTAATTTCATGTATTGAGTTTTTTCAGTATTTATACTTAAACATTTTATACAAACCCTCACAATGTTGGGCTTCGGGTAATTGCCCGATCCCCTCCCCTTAAGCCGCATCTGATTATAATTATATTAAATTATATCATATTAATATGAATTAAATAATCATTAAAAACATGCTCAATACAATTTATTTTGATATTTTAAATATACAATAATTGTATTATAATTATATGATATTTATATATATATTTATATATTTATATATTTATATATATATTTACCTATAGGATATTTATATATTATAATATATAATATCAGTATATTTTATAGTTAGTGAAAATATGTTCCTATAAATTTCAAGTATAGAAAATATATGGTCTTTAAAATATAATGGGGGCCCCCTAGCGATAATGTCTGGCTAAGGGCCTGATTCGGCTTAAGTGTGATCGACTAAATATATGTGTTGCATAATGAGTATATCATTAGAGCATAATGAGTATATCATTAGAGCATAATGAGTATATCATTATAAACTATTTTCATTATATATAATAATGATACTGATCGAGACGTGGACATTATTTTTTTTATGGGAGGAATTCTTTTAAAATGATAATTTTATATGATTATTACAATAATAATATAATTTTATACGATTAATTATGTAGTATATTTTTATAAAATATACATTAGTTATATACATTTAGTACAAATAAAGATATAGGAGGAGGAAATTAGTAATGTTTTCCCCTGGGTATTCTTTGAGGATGAAACTTACCTGATATCTCATATTGACCACATCACGTGATCTGTATTGGTATGCCATATTATGTTATTGTTATTTGTATTTGGTGGAGTCCTTTCATCCCATCTAGGAACTTAGATGAAGTTTTCACTTATAACCATATATGGCTATAATGTCCCTTCGAAGCCGCTCTCGTGTTAAGGCATCCATGGTTTTAATGAGAGCCGATCATTTATTTATACACAATTATATAAGATCACTTCTAAATAATATTTTAAGACCCATTTTATAAAATTAATTAATGGTCCGGACGAGGCTCGAACCTGTGTCCTACTGCTTGTGTGTCTGATGCCTTAGCCACTGAGCCACACAGGCAGTTTTCTTATACATATTGTACACATATTGTACACATATTGTACACATATTATACACATATTTTGTATACGTTTTGTTGGCCTATAGGCCGAGTATACTTCAGAGTATACTCTGAATCAGCTTTCTCGGTTATTGCTCAGAAAATCTGTAATTCACTGCCATATGGTATTCGTTGTATAACATAACTTTCATTGTTTAAACGTACAGTGTATGTCCATTTTAAATCACTGTAATTCGTTCTATTTTATTATTCGTTTTCTATTTATTTTTGTTTTCGTTTTTTATTATCTAACGACGCCTATACTCACCATGTATTTTTGAAGTCAATAAACAATATATAATAAAAATAATAATATTAATACGTATTCTACATAGATATATCTATGTAGAAGTTGACTCAATTAGACACGAGTACAAGATGATGACGCAATAACTTGTAAAATGTAGTAAATACTCGTATTGTGAACAAAATACGTAAATAGTATTACCATATATGGTAATATATATATATGGTAATATATATATATGGTTGAGCAGGTACTAATATCCATGGTATTATACTATATTATAATATACTATATATAGTAACTATAAAGATATATGCATTTTAATACTCTGATGTTTATTTGGTTCAGTGGGTTCAGTTGTATATTATGTATATTTTGCTTTTACTGACACCTAGTTTATTACCATTGAGACAATGGCACCCTTTTGTTCAGTTCTCGGTAGGTGTGTTAAGTTCTCGGTGGGCGTTTATTGCCTATTGATGCGTTAGTTTGCGTAACATTTATATTATTTAAGTTTATAGTGTTTAAGTTTATTTTTAGGGTAAGCGTATTCAATATAAAGAGCACGCGTGTTTAAATACTAAAATAGGCCACGCCTATAGGCGTAATATATATATTAACATTGCCTAGATAGGCGAATATAACCGCCGTTGTGATGTAATAGATATTATGTCATATAATGTGTCACCTACTTGTGATTTTTACTATAATTCCACCCGAATAGACATACAATAACATCCGCGCATATCAAATTCAATACTTTACAGAAAATGTACTTACGGGAGAATAGATATTTTACTAATACATTTGTTGAGAATATCTACATCAATTTACATATATTATAAAAATTTGATTTCTCCACAATGATTTAGAATTAATATTATATTTAGGCATTACTACCTATAGGTATACAGTATACTGTCGTATTTTATATTAACTCAGAAGGTTACCTAGGCCAATAATTAACATATACTTAGGCTATGCAGGCTGTGGTTGTTGTAGCTGGACAATTGTTCAGATAGACAGGGGGGTATGTTGATACATTGAGTAGATAGACGGTATTCTATCCACATGTGAACTTGTCATCTTGTCGTGCTACACTAAACACAGGTAATCATAGCATACAGTGTATTCCATACACCTTTACTCTTATTTAAATACTAAAGTGTTCCTATAGTATATTACTAATTATTGTATATTACAAATCGACTATAGTCTCCTATAGGGGAGAAATTTATCTATATATGGTATATGATATATATGGTATATTTCGATATATGGTATATTTTATTTATATGCACAACTTGTGCAGCACAAGTAAATCTATTGTAAAAACCATTATCGTAAAAACCTATTCGATATATAAGATACGTTTATTATAAATTCATAAAAGTAGGCGTTTATTAAAAGTTAGCCCCGCCCTTGTTGAGTAACAAAGTATTGCTGCTACATCCCGACAAACAATTTCTTAAATAAAGTCCATTTTAATTTCCTACTTTATCCTTATAACACACTGAACACTGTCAGTGAACAGTATATATTTACTGTGATGCTACTTAAAATGATGTTTACAGTAATTTAAAAAATATAGACCAATTAACTATGCAAAACTTTACTTAAATTGTCCTGTAGATACCCTGAGCAGTAGTATAATATGTTACTGTGCAGGACATTTAAATTAACATTTTCATATCTATAAATAAAATACAAAACTTTACTTAAATTGTCCTGTAAATACCCTGATCAGTAGTATAATATGGTACTATACAGGACATGATTAATAAGTATATATACTTGTTTTAATATAGAAAGAATAACATATTATATCTTTTAATTATTTTAATATATTGATTTAATTTTTATTTATGCAAATTAATTATTAATTATTATTTTATTTTATATTTAAGTTAATATACTGCTTTTAATAAATAAAATATTATTTTAAAAACTAAAATTATTTAAGTAATCCTATGTATTGTAGTAATCCTATGTATTTAAGTAATCCTAAATGATCATAATCTCATTCAATTGACACATTGAACTACAATTTTAATCGTAATTATATTGATAATATAATTGGAAATCATGTTGAACTAATTGCCCAATATTGAATAGGGGAAAGTAACCGAATACGGACAGTGCCCGAATACGGACACTCTCGGTATCTCAGAAACCATAAATCCTACAAAAAAATGTTTAATGAATAAAATATTCATAATTATAAAAATAGTCTAAAGAAGTATTTTTTATTTTTAAATTATATAAAATATTGCTAATATATCAAATAAACTGATTTTTTTATTACGTTTTTAAATTTATGAAAAAAAATGTCAACTTACAACCTTCTCAAAATTATACAAATATATCGATATAAAATCGATATAACACTATATTATTAAAAAATAAAGCATTTTAAAAATTGTATTTTTAATTTCTATATTTGTTATCTAATATTCATTAAGTTATAAGTATATATCTAGAGGTCATATATAAGTTCCTAATACGAACACTCTAAATGTCTTAATACCTATAACCAATCAGCGCGCATCGTATGAACAATTCTGATTTTCATAAAAATAGCATGAGTTATAATATTAGTACCACCAATAAAGCTAATTCTAAAAAAATTATTATTTAGATACTTAAATTGTATTATTAATTAAAAATTAATAAAAATAAATAAATTATTAACTAATTAAATTACAATATATTTTTTATAAAATTAATTATAAATAACGTAATTGTAATTTTTCTGATTGATTCATCAATAATATATAGTTTATCTAGTGGTATATAGGGTGTCCGTATTATAACACAGGGTGTCCGTATTCGGACATGGGTACCGAATACGAACACCCCTGTTATCTATGGAATTAAAAGATTAAATAAAATTTTAAAATGACACTAATATCTATAATCATATAATATTAATATATTGTAATTTTTGAATAAAAATAATGAGTCATAAAAAGTTAAGACCATTTATTGTTAAAGTGTCCGTATTAGGTTAATTTCCCCTATATAGCAATTGGTTATTGATTAATTTATTATAGTTTAGTTTAGAACTTAAGTTAATTAGTTACCATTGACTAAATTGACTTAAGTATTTTGATGTAAGTTGAATTCTGGGTTATTATATATAAGAATAGAAAATACTTTATATGTCCCTTATTTGTCTATACCAGGATTAAAAAATCATTTATTTTGTCCTTATTTGTCCTTAGCAGGATTAAGAAAGTTCGTTATTTTGTCCTTATTTGTCCTTAGCAGGATTAAGAAAGTTCGTTATTTTGTCCTTATTTGTCCTTAGCAGGATTAAGAAAGTTCTTTATTTTGTCCTTATTTATACTTAGCAGGATTAAGAAAGTTCGTTATTTTATCCTTATTTATACTTAGCAGGATTAAGAAAGTTCATTATTTTGTCCTTATTTATACTTAGCAGGATTAAGAAAGTTCGTTATTTTGTCCTTTTTTGTCCTTAGCAGGATTAAGAAAGTTCGTTATTTTGTCCTTATTTGTCCTTAGCAGGATTAAGAAAGTTCGTTATTTTATCCTTATTTATACTTATCAGAATTCAGAAAGTTCATTATTTTGTCTTTATTTATACTTAGCAGGATTAAGAAAGTTCGTTATTTTGTCCTTTTTTGTCCTTAGCAGGATTAAGAAAGTTCGTTATTTTGTCCTTATTTATACTTAGCAGGATTCAGAAAGTTCGTTATTTTGTCCTTATTTGTCCTTAACAGGATTAAGAAAGTTCGTTATTTTGTCCTTATGTGTCCTTAGCAGGATTAAGAAAGTTCATTATTTTGTCCTTATTTATACTTAGCAGGATTAAGAAAGTTCGTTATTTTGTCCTTTTTTGTCCTTAGCAGGATTAAGAAAGTTCGTTATTTTGTACTTATTTATCCTTACACAGTGAATAATAAATCCCTGTAATTGTCCTGCTCACATGTAAAATAGATATACAGATTTTTATACTTTAGGACCTCTGCAGGAGTCCTTAGCAAGGTATCCTGCAGGACAACTGTTAAGTAATAATTGTTTATATCGTTCTAGATCAGTGTTTCCCAACGGGAATAGCTATAGCTACAGATGGTGCACCTTCGATGATAGGATAATATAGTGGAGTGATATCTCGTATGAAAAAAAGATAACCTTTCTCTATTCTCAATCCATTGTGTAGTTCACATACAACATTTGGTAGCTAAAGAGTTGAGCGTTAAATTAAACCTCTTTAAACATAATAATAAGAACAGTAAAATAAAATAAAACGAAGTAGCTTATCAGAGAGAATATTTTCAAAATTATGTGATGATAATGACGAGACATATAATCATCTTCTATTGCACACTGAAGTCCGATAGCTGTCAACAGGAAACTGTCTTGCAAAGTTTCATGAATTGTATTCTTAAATTTTGGAACATGTTGAGACAGTCGATGTTGAGTTGCATGAAGAACTGAATAATATCAAATATGATCTGGCTTATTTAAGTGATATATTCGAACATTTTAATATCAATACTAAATCTTTTCAAGGTTATTTATATAATATTTTTGATCTATCCCTATAATTATTATAGTATAATATAATATTTCATATTTTAAAATATAATTGGATTATATTATTAAATATATATAATTAAGTTTTATATTATGTGAAATATAAATTCAATATTATATTTTATATAGGTAATGATTTAAATATCGTGAAATTAAAGAGTATTATGTGTACATTTATAAAAAAAGGTTAAAATCTATATATTTTATAGATATATAAACAGCAACTATGAAGAAATGAATTGTTACATTTTCCCCGATTATAAAACATGAATAATGAACAAGAGATAAACGAACATGATAAACTGGAATACCTTTAACACCTTAACTTGCTAATAGAGAATATGAATACACGATTCCAAGATTTAATTAAGCTTGACATACCACCATTATTACTTTCACCATTCGATTCTGATATTACATATTTTCCTCTAAGTATACAAGATAATTTAATAGAAATTCAATGTAATGATGAATATAAAGCAGAATTTAAAGATATTGTTATGTTTTATTTTGGATAAAGTATGGAATTATTTATCCAGAAATTTGGAAATATATAAAGCTGTATTTGATGGAATTTCCTACGTCATATTTTGGTAGAAAGAGGTTTATTGAATTATTTATCTTTAAGAATATTTTATAATATTATGTACTTACAGGTTTTAGCGCTTTTATGCATACATCTGGGGTGTAGGTGATAGTGTTATTGGCATAATACTATTCATGATTGATAGCTGTACTTAACTACTAAGTATCCTTTCTGAATTGGCCAATAGCATCTCACAACTCTAACAGCAGGCTCCAAGTGCCACACCCTGGCAAACTATTCAGCTAGTAGGCTAATGCTGTAGGGGATTTTAGAGAGAAATGGGCTCCGCTAAAATTCAATCTGCCCAAGATACGCAAATGATGAACTCACAAAACAAAAATAAACTCATGCCGGCTCGGACGTCACCCGGTAATACAAGGTCCGCATCATCTATCCAACACCAGGGTAATGATGACAAGTTTACTACTGGTGAAAGAATGAAAATACGACACGAAACATACATTGGCTCATGGAATGTAAGATCTCTCAGAGCTGACGGAAAATTAGAAGAACTTACTCACGAAATGGAAAGATATAAAGGGAACATTATTGGATTAAGTGAAATTCGGAAAAAAGGTATTAACGAAAACAAACAAATGAAGGGCATATACTCCACTACATTGGCAATGAAACCCGGCACATAAACGGAGTTGGTTTTCTCATAAACAAAGAAAATGTGAAAATGATAATGAACTTTAATCCAATCAATGAAAGGGTAGCAACAATACGTCGTCATGCCACACCATTCAATATGACAATAATACAAGTATACGCGCCAACCACAGATCATTCAGATGAAGACATTGAACATTTGTACAATATACTACAATCAACTATATCAGAAACTGACAAACGTGATATTATAGTCATACAAGGTGACTGGAACGCGAAAATTGGAAAGGATGCTAGCTTATATTGGGAAAATGTATCTGGTAAATACTGTAATGAAAATACAAACGAAAGAGGACAAAGGCTACTTGAATTAATGAAAATAAATAGTCTAATCGCTACCAACACATTTGGTCCACATACAAAATCTAGGATTAACACATGGCATAGTCCTGGAGGCTTACACCATAATCAAATAGATTATATTTTAACACAGAAAAGATTCGCCACAAGTGTTAATATAAACAAAACACGATATTTTCCTGGAGCCGACATAGGGAGCGACCATGATCTAGTAATGATGAAATTCAATCTACGTCTTAGAAGCCCAAAGAAAAATAAATTTGTTAGAAGTTTAATCTGGATAAATTAACAAATTCAGAAACTGAAAAAAATTTTAAAAAGCAAATTGATGGCAAATTAATTGATCTAAAACTGGAAGAACTAAATAGTACTGACGAAATAGTAAAACAACTAAATTCAGTGATTACTGATTCTGCAAATGATATCCTCGGAAAGTATCGACAAAAAAAACAAAGATGGATCACAGACGAAATACTCGACATGTATGACCTCAGAAGAAAATTAAAGAAAAACAAATTCGAAACTGGAAGTACGTACAAGGAAATTAACTCGCAAATCAAGAGAGCCATGAAGAAGGCAAAAGAGGACTGGGTTAATCGTAAATGTAAGGAAATTGACACTTGTTTTATGCATAATAATACAAAGAAAGCCTATCAAATCGTTAAAGATTTAACAAAACCTAAACAGAGAACTTCAACTAATATTCAAAATAAAGATGGTAATTGCATTAATGAAAAAAGGGCGTAATTATAAGATGGACGGAATACTGCTCAGAGTTGTACAATTATAATAATGATAAGGATACGTCTATACTAAACAGAATCCACAGATAATGACAATTATCCTATTTTAAGAAGCGAAGTTGTATCAGCTATACAGTCACTAAAAATTGGTAAATCATCGGGAATAGATAATATAACCGGAGAATTATTGAAATCTGGAGGTGAAATATGATCTCAGTGATAACAAATGTATGCAATAAAATATGGAACTCTGGTGACTGGCCCATGGTTTGGACCCAATCCTTAATTATATGTATACATAAGAAAGGAAATATTCAGAAGTGTGAGAACTATAGAACCATAAGTCTCATTTCACATATGAGTAAAATAATGCTGAAAGTTATCTTGAGAAGACTGCAACCAATTGCCGAAGAACTATTGTCAGAAGAACAAGCAGGTTTTAGAGCTGGTAGAAGTACTAATTAACAAATCTTCAACTTAAGAATAATTCAAGAAAAATACACCGAATATCAAAAACCGCTTTATCATATATTCATCGACTTTAAAAAAGCTTTCGATAGGATATGGCATTCAGCACTATGGGATACAATGAAAATATTCAATATCAATGCCAGACTCATAAAAGTAATACAAAACCTCTACGAAAAAGCAATAAGCGCAATATACTATGAAAATAAAATCGGAGAATGGTTCACTACAAGAACCGGTGTACGCCAAGGATGTATATTATCCCCCACATTATTCAATATAATGCTGGATCAAATAATGAACGAAGCTCTACTAGACCACAAAGGTACAGTATCTATTGGAGGAAGAGTAATTACAAATCTAAGATTTGCGGATGATATCGACGGTCTAGCAGGAAGTGAAAACGAACTTGTTAATCTGATGAATAAAATAGATTCTACTTCTAGAACTTATGGCATGGAAATCAATACAAACAAGACAACAATTATGACAAACTGTGAAGGGTACTTCAATAATAGTATCTCCTTACATGGCGAAATAATTGAATCAGTCGATACTTTTAAATACTTAGGCTCCATCTTAGATGATAATGGCTCGACAAAGGAAATCCTTTCAAGAATTGCCCAAAAGACAGCCTCATTAACAAAACTTAATCCGATTTGGAACGACAGAAACTTAACGCTAAACTCTAAAATTATTCTCTTACATGCACTTGTAAGTTCAATATTTTTATATGCATGTGAAATGTGGACAATCAGCAAAGAATTTCAGAGAAGAATAATAGCAATGGATTTCAGATGTTTAAGAAGATTACTCAAAATATCATATAAAGACAGAATTACAAATAAGGAAGTCAGAAACAGAGTTTTCATGATAATCGGCAATCACGAAGACCTACTAACAAAAGTGAAAGAGAGAAAGCTACGGTGGTATGGTCATATCATACGCGACGATTACTCTATGTCAAAAATATTCCTTCAAGGTACTGTAAATGGCATAAGAAAGAGAGGTCGTCCGAGACTAAAATGGTCCGACAACATATACGAGTGGACAGGACTAAATGTATGTGACGCCATGAGAGCAGCAACATATAGAAAAAAGTGGAGGAAAAGTGTGAGAGATTCATCAGCGCCCCTACGGCTCAACGCTACGGGATAGGTAATCAGGTAATGAATATATTAACAAAATCGAGAAACCATTTAAAGATAATAAATAGAGGAGATTTGAGATTACAAAATATTGAACCCGACATAGAAGAAATGTTAACATATCATCAACCACAAGGATCACATTAATTTGTATATCATATTATTATTACAATAAATTCTGTTTATACTATTTAACTTATATATAATGTATATATTATAAATAATGTATTATTAATTATAATAGGGTTGGGGGCGAAACAATTTTTTTTATATATTCCTAAAAGTGGGCAATTTGAAAAAAAAGTTGGGAATCATTGTTCTAGATACTTGCAATATAAGTTAATGTTACTGTATATTCAAAACTAGACATAGGGATAACTACCTATAAGTATGGAACAAGCTACCTCTGTCGATACGAAGTGCTCAATATATTTAAATATTCCGCAAAAGACTGAAAAAAACATCTTTTATTATACTTTTGTTGTTGTTAACATTATTTTATTACACTTTAGAGGATTGTTGCTACTCTAATTCAAGTGTATAAATAAACTTTATTATTATTTTTATTATTATTATAAACCTACCTATAAACCTACCTATAAACCTACCTATAAACCTACCAATAAGCTTGGGATATACAATGTGATACCCGCCTATAGGCAGTGCACTGTATAGGGTACAGTGGCTTCATAGGATATAGATAGACGTGTCACTCGAGTAGTTTGTAGTAGATTCTATTTTCTATATATAGAAAGTATTCTATATATATATATATATATATATATATATATTTAGTAAACTCAAATATTAAATAGATATTATATAATATAATATAATTTATATTATATATAAATTATTAATAATTAAGATATATTAATTATGAATATTAAAATAAAATCTAAATTATTTGATTTCTTGAGATATCTATTTTTATATATATTTAAACTACATCGTTCATTGCATACATACCGTTTAATATTAACATATCTGCAAGTATGAAATACCGGACATTTATTTTATATGTATGTGTGTATATGTATGATGCGACGCACATTGTGCGTTCGTGTGTATTTTAGCGTTTGTCCTACAATGTACATGTATTTTTAAATTTCGCTGGATATTTCGTTATGTCATTTCACATTATAACAGTAACTTATCATGTTGTATCCACTAAGCTACTATTAAGCGATTCAATGTGAAATGATAATTAATGTATATACAAATTCATATATATATAATGCATATATGAATTTATTGCTTTTTGAAATAGTGAAATATAAATAGACCAATCAAAACGAAGAATACGTTATTTCATTAAGATGACAACGGGTAATAAAACATACACACATAACAAACACACACACATAACAAACACACACACACATAACAAATACTATCTCTCTCTCTTATTAACATTTCTAGAATCGTTCGCATATCGTAAATAGCAATACATATAAATTACGTGAAATACTTCACGATACATAAATTAGTTGAACTCTATACAAAGGTAATAGGTAAAGGTAATAGCCGTCTATTCGTTATACGCATGCTACGTAATAACAAGTATGTAGGTAGGTTTACTGATGTCGTTATATGTAACAGTATGAAGACACGTGTTCCGGTTATAGTTTACCCTACACCAGTTTACCCTATAGGGTATATACACCTGGTATATAGGCTATACACCTCGTATATTATAGACCTTATACAGGTTATAACGAAGTATACATTGTACGATGCACATGTCTATAGGATATAATAATGAATTAGGCGACGAGAGGCATATGTTGCTTTCACACGGCGCTCTGTGGGTACCCAGTCTGGGTTTTAGGTTACCCAGACTGGGTAATAAATGGGTATTCACACTATACATTAACCACGCCAATGTATGATAATGCTATAATTTGAAAATAAATTATGATCTAGTTTTTCGAATTATTACTAGTGACCTATGACTTATATAATATAGTCATTCGTAATATCTGGTTAGCTTATTTATCGTATGAATGCGATCGGTAGGAACTCATATATATTAACCAATGTAGGTATATACTAGTGATGTAAATTATGCCGAGCCGAGACTTTAGATTATTGATGCCGAGCTGAGACTTTCATTTTCGGAAAATAACGAGCCAGAGCCGAGGCGAGACTCTAACAAAACGAGCCCGAGCCGAGTTGAGACTTTAGGTAACTGAGACTGAGACTGCATCATGCTTTATATTTAAGAATCATTTACATCACTAGTATATAACCATCGCATTCACACGCTAAATAGGTATACCCATTCTGGGTACAAATATACAAATATATACACATACATCTTACGTGTGAAAAGCCCATATTATTTTATTTTTATTTACACTGAATGGAACTGACATATACACGACTGTGTATACTGTTATAAGTACACATATATGCAGGGCGGATCCAGGAATTGATCAAGGGGGGCCTATACATATAATATTAAATTTACTTATGAAATTGATTTGATTAATATATATATATATATATATATATATTTATATTATACAGTAAAATAATAGTTATGTGTTGATTAGAAGGCCTGGTACATCTATTTTCCCTATGTTCCCCCACTGGTACCGCCACTGCCTATAGGTACACATATCTTACCATTTTTAAAATATCGCTTCAATGCATCCGTTTATTTTCATTAAGATTTGAAGAGACGTTACGTAATAAAACTTGGTCTGCGCATGCGCAGTGGTATGTATGCGCATGCGTAGTGGTCTATCTGCGCATGCTCGTTAACTGAAACATCTACCCGTACGGCGTACGTACTACCCAGACCTGTCGTTAACGTCGTACCCTAGAGCTGTCGTTAACCACGGCCACGCACAACTAGAACTTGGTGATGACTCACTACCGTATTGTTATTGCCCAGCTCGTAGATAACGGTAGTCATGGCAACCAATGCTGTTCTCCTGTACGATACAGCAGTCAGCGAGAACTAGCGATGTTCTAGAAGCTTACATCGACATATGTTGCCGCTGTTGTTATAATGTTGGCCGATACATATTATGTGCACATGATGTGTACATATTATGTACACTCGGTGTACATAATATGTGTAAGATATAAACTTAACGATGTACATCTCGTTCTTTATTGATAGAAACCATAAATCAGGGCGGCTTCGACTACTGAGGCTGTTGTTTTTTAGTCTGGTTCGTTACGCATGGCTGAACACGTCGCCACAAACTCATCACGAACACCGCCGCTCTAAGACTAATGACATCTCTCATCTCTTACTACTAGTTACTATAGAGTGTCCGTTCATACTGTACCAATACTACAGCTTCCGTACGCATCCGTCAATAAGTAATGACAACCATCCAAGGTCAACGATAGATCACAAACCAAGGTCAACGCTAGATCACAACAAAGGTCAATACAGTCTTTCGAGTCTCCGTTGTCACTGAGTTCCGTTATTTGTCCGTCGCCATCTATTACCAGTTACCCGACTTGTCCCATAAGTCAGACTCCAGTCTCCTTCTCCAACGTACTAGCTCAGCATCTCAGCTCAGCTCATCCCTTACGTCACGATGACGTCATCATCGTTACGCCCTATAGCGCTACTGCTTCTGCTACTGACCGTTTGTTACGTTCAAGGAGACCGACCGCTCGCCGAGATAAAGGTTCGCCTTCACCATTACGTAATACATACGTATCACGTGACAGGTGGCGATGTCACGTGGTAGTGTATGACGTCACTCGCCGGCTATAGTTGTCGCTATAGTTGTACCTGTGTCTACATCTTCTATAGCGTGCTTGACCATTATCTCACCATTATCTGACCATTATCTAACCATTATCTGACCATTATCTTACCATTATCTGACCTTTACTAATTACCACGTGTAAAGCAACTATTTACAATAGTTCAGAATGACTAGTGTGAATGTTCATATACAATACTCTTAATATATAGCTTTATACTATATTACTATATCATTATATATATGGTAGAGTTTATTGCAATTTTTGTCTTAGGAACTATTTTGTTTTGTCTTTTTACATATTTCTATTATAGGTGTATTCGATAGTATTTACAATTCTACATTATTTAATTTATATATATTATAATATTATCAAAGATTTTGCGAAGCAAAGATATAATACTCCCTATGCATGCAACGTAATTTAGTAATAGTCCCAGCCGCTGCTAGCAGTAGTATCGAAATCACTGAAATAGATTTAGGTTCGGCTCTGTTTGCATACAACAATGTTTTCATTGCTCTATTAAATTACATGCAATATAAATTAACTTTTACTTACTAAATATATACTTATAGCATTTAAAACATAAATATCATATTTGTTTGTTATATATTAGTAATGAACACTTAGTTTTCATCATATAAATATTAATTTAAAGCATATTATTTAACATTTTAAAAGTGTATAGTTAAATACGAATTTACATTATAAACAACGCATAGTTCCTAAAAGTAACCCGATATAGGTGGCACCAGGGTATTTTGTATACAAATTCGAATTACACGATTTCGCGAAGTGTTATATCTTTCCTTCGGAAAATCTTTGATATTATAATATATTATTTTAATTAATTTGTAAATTGTAATAAGTCCAAAGTTCATATATATACATTATTTTAAATGAAAATATTATTTAATTTTTGAAAAATAATCATATTATATTACTAACACAACTATCATTCTATATAGTTATATCGGGAAGTATTACTTCCAGGTTATATAATGAGCAGTTAATTACGTAATATTTTAGTATTGAATTTCCTTATATTAAATATTACATGATAATATTATTCAAAATACATAATTTCGTTACATACATCTACCATTTATTATCCATATACATATCACATATAGCGTGCTTCATTAATAATAACATCAATAATATATATATATAGATATATATAGATATATATATATATATATATATATATATATATATATATATATATATATATATATATATATATATATCTATAGCGTGCTTCATTAATAATAACATCAATAATATATATATAGATATATATAGATATATATATATATATATATAAATATATATATATATATATATTATTGATGTTATTATTAATAATAACATCAATAATATATATATATAGATATATATAGATATATATATATATATATATATATATATATATATATATAAATATATATATATATATATATATTATTGATGTTATTATTAATGAAGCACGCTATATGTGATATGTATATGGATAATAAATGGTAGATGTATGTAACGAAATTATGTATTTTGAATAATATTATCATGTAATATTTTTTTACTTTTACCTCTAACATAAAATTGTAAATGTATTTCTCTTTTCCGTATATTAATTACCCTACTAAATAATTGAAGTACTATTTTATCCTATCCATTTATTGTTATTATTTTCTAAATTAATATATTTTGTATATATAGTTTTGTATATATTGTGAATATATTCACATTTAAAACGGGTCTCGGGTAAGAGTCTAGATCAGGGGTTCTTAAACTTTTTTTGTCATGACCCTATTCATGAAATAAAATTGTACTATTACCCAAAATTATTTTGAAAATAAAAAACAGATTTGCTTAAATATTCATTAATGTGATTTTTAATTTGTTTCTTATATACTAAATCTGAAATATTTAGCAAAGTTTTGCTTAAAATACATCTCATGTATCTTTCTGCTTCAAGTTTATTTCTATTTTTTGATTTTATAATCAATAATGTAGAAAATCCTTTTTCGCAGAAAATAGCAAAAGTACTCTCAATGCAAATTTGTCGGTCTATTTTTGGATATTGTGATGAAATCTGATATGTTTTCTTCTTGTTTGAATACATTTTTCATGGATGTATTATTTACTAAACTAAGAAATTCGTTTTCCATTTCCTCATGAATATTATCCATAATTATAATAAACGGATTATTTGCTAGTCTCATTTGTATGCTTTCTGTATTTATTTTGGGGAAATAACTTTCAAATTCAATGTTTAAAGATTTGAGATTAGTTTTAATTTCATTATTGAGATTCTCCGATATATTACTACCATCAATCATTTGTGATAATCTTAAAAAACGAAAACATTAAATGTTTCTATTTTCTATTTTACTGATCCATAGTTTTAGTTTATCTATAAATGTTTTATGCAATCTCTATGTATTATATACTATAAATTTAATTGTATCTGGACCTTGAAGTTGAAAATTAAGAAGATTTAATGCTTCGAATATATATACAAGGTAAGCTACGTTTTATTTAAAATTATCGGTAATTTCATTTAATAAATGTTCTGCATTTTTACATTGATATTTAAAATATATTTTTAATTCATCCATAAGCTCAAAACACGTGCTATAACATTACCTTTCGACAACCATCTGACAGCGGTATAATAAAAAGGCCCTTGTGAGTAGAATTCAACTCTTGACATAAAAGCCGAAAAATACGTGAAATTGACCATTTTGATAAGTATTTGTAAAACAGATTTCTTATTAATAGGAAGAGTTTTCGACGATAAAGCTTCTCGATGAATCATGCAATGTATAGTTATAGTGATATCTGGATTCTTCTTTGTTTACTAAAGTTGCAAATCCTGATGTTGATCCTAGCATTGCTGGAGCTCAATCTGTGCATACACTAGTTAATGTTAACCAAGAGAGTTCTTCTTTTTCAAAAAATTCTGAAAATATGTTCATTACATCAATAGCCTTTGTCGTAGTTGTTAAAGGTTACAAAATAGAAATTCTTCTTCAACTTTGTTATCGCGAATATATCGTACATATAATAATAACTGTGAGGTGTGAGAAATATCTGTAGATTCATCGAGTTGTAAAGAAAAATAAGGTGAGTTTGTGATGTTTGTCATTACTTGTAATTTAATGTCTTCTGACATTTCATCAATTCTATTTTTAATTGTATCATTGGATAAACTAATCTGACCCAATTTGTATACAGATTTCTGTTCGAAAATCAATTTGGCAGCTTTAATTATACAGTGAAACCCTAGGGTTTCACTAGAGTTTCTGCTATTGTGTATGGTTTTTTTTATTGTCAATAAGAAGCGCTATTTCATAGGATTCTCTTGTAATGCTACTTGATTGAAACATTACACTTGAATCAGTGTCTAAACGTGATCGTTTAAGTTGAGTTTCTTTAAACTTGAAAAACTCAATAGAGGGGCGTAGAGGAAATCATTGAATTGAAAGAGCAATTTATAAGTGTTACTTATTTTGGCTCGCAGGAAAATGTAACTCCTCGAATAGCTGAATTAATCCTACAATTTTTTTTTAAATATTGAGAATGTAATTGTTCACCAATAATAATACTAATTGAGATTTATTAATACACTGAATTTTCAGAGAAATCATCTTTTTTAAATTTAATATTATTAATAAAAAACCCTATGACCCTTTGAAAAAACCCCATGACCCTTTTTTGGGTCATGACCCATAGTTTAAGAACCCCTGGTCTAGATCTTCCAATAGCTATATATATATATATATAAGATAATTAGTGTCTACATTACTTTTAACATGTATTCATGGTTCGTGTAATAATACTTTTTATAATGGATCCCTTAAGAAGTGATGAATATAATTTTTAATATCTTCTATATAATATATACATGATAGATTATTAAAAATAGTTAAATTAGTATTTACTGATAATAATCTAAATAAAAATGTATTTCTGATTCATTAATACAAGTATTAAATATACTACAAATTACAAATGTATCTATACTTTTTTTATATACAAAAACAATTTTATATAAAAAGAAAATATATAGGTTCTTAGTAATTACAATTCATATACGAAGAGCTCTTACAATTCAATACTATAGTATATGATCCGAAAGTTATCTTTTTACAAACTGAGAGTGTTGAAACGTAAAGAGCAGGTCGGATAATGGATGTAATACCTAGATGTTTACTGCATTGAATACGTTAAATACTAAAGAAAGCCATAAGTTTATAAATAACTTTAATTAAAAGATGACTCATTCTATAGAATACTGTCGTATACCTACCGTTCACATGTGCTATTCCTGATGCGTGTTAACATTCTTCTTATCGTTTCATGCCTAACTAATGTTCGCTTATCCTAATCTACTACTAGTAGTACTATCTGAAATTAACACTATCTGACTAGTAGTCTACTAGTCAGATAGTGTTACTTTCTTAAAGCATCCGTTCGGTAGTAACATATATATATATATATATTACAGACACAATGGCGATATGAATATATTGTTGTTAGTGCCTCCTTGCCTTATAGCCTATACTACATAGTATACTATTATAGTATACTATTATAGTATACTAGTTATAACTAGTATATCTACCCTAATATACAATCTAATAGTATTATAATGGTATATGTATCCCAATATACAACTGAATAGTACTATTAAAGTAGATGTATTCCAATATACAACCAATTGTATATTGTGTAATAATACTAAATTAATACTTCACACTAAGTAATTGGTATACGTATACTAATATTATATTTTACAGTAGGTAAATAGTATATCTACCCTAATATACAATCTAATAGTATTATAATGGTATATGTATCCCAATATACAACTGAATAGTACTATTAAAGTAGATGTATTCCAATATACAACCAATTGTATATTGTGTAATAATACTAAATTAATACTTCACACTAAGTAATTGGTATACGTATACTAATATTATATTTTACAGTAGGTAACTAGTATATGTATCCCAATATACAACCTATTAGTATTATAATGATATATGTATCCCAATATACAACCGAGTAGTACTATTACGGTAGATGTATTCCAATATACAACCAATTATATATTGTGTAATAATGCTAAATTAATACTTCACACTAAGTAATTGGTATACGTATACTAATATTATATTTTACAGTAGGTAAATAGTATATCTACCCTAATGTACAATCTATTAGTATTATAATGATATATGTATCCCAATATACAACCGAGTAGTACTATTACGATAGATTTATTCCAATATACAACCAATTGTATATTGTGTAATAATACTAAAATAATACTTCATAAACAATAATTGGTATACGTATACTAATATTATATTTTACAGTAGGTAAATAGTATATCTATCCTAATGTATAATCTATTAATATTATAACAGTATATATATCCCAATATACAACCTAATAATATTATAATGGTAGATGTACTCCAATTGTATATTATGTAGTAATACTAATTTAGTACTACGCGGTCAACACATGGGATAAATATATATAAAGTATACGCCCCTTACCAATATTATATTTTACCGATGTAAATTAGTATTTTATTATACTAAATCAATACTAAATAGTATAGATATACTAACATTACTATAAACAATGAAAATGGCATTAAATTAGTAGTTACATAGTAATCTAATACTATGTAATATCATATTAGTATCAAATTGGGAGGATTTTGTTTGTCGGGTAACTGCTCGTATGGCTCAGTTGGCAAGGCGTCAGACACACAAGCAGTAGGTCACGGGTTCAAGCCTCATTCGAACCATTAAAATATATATTTTAAAATAATATTTATAATTACTACACTTAAGTGATCTTATAATTGTGTATAAATAAATGATCGGCTCTTGTTAAAACCATGGTGCATCGAAGGGACATAGAGACATATGGTTATAAGTGAACACTTCATCTAAGTTCCTGGATGGGATGAAAGGACTCCACCACATAACAATAACAATATATAATATATAGGTATACTTACAAGTACGATAGGTATACTTACATCTACAAACTTGAACAGGTAAGAAGCCAAGATAAGCCTGTGTTGATGAGGCGAATCACTCCTACGTTCGACTATAAGAACCTAACGCACCCTACCACCCCGTCGTTCAACTTCAACGTAACCACGACACCTATAGGTATGCTCAGCGCGATTATATAACAGATTTGTATTACGTAACGTCAAGGACGCGACACAATGACACACGTCTGATAATAAACAGTAATGCACATTTTTATTTTACGATTTTATCGTTTTATATTATGGAATGGCAGTATATTTATTGATTAATATACATAGGGGAGAGTGGGGTTGTATGAACAGGTGTCTTGCATGAGCCACTGGAGATAACAATTGTTTACTACAGCAGAAATTTGATTTAACTGAACTAGTATCATCATCTATAATTAATACAGTTGCGGAAGTATCATTTAATAAACAAATAAAAATAGTATCATTTTAATCACATTTTTAACTAAAGTACGCTCAAAAGTAAAAATTCCAGACAAGGTAATAAAAGTTATAAATTTTATAATAATTATTTGATTATTTTCATATTATATATATATGATTTTAATATATAATTAGCTTAATATTAATATACAAATATATTTAAAATTTTAAATAAAATATTTAAATTTTAACAATTAATAAAACAATTTCATATAGGGTTGAGTGAACCACTAAAAACGGGGTTATATGAACATTGTTCAATCAGCCAAATATCATATTTTAATATTTATAATATAATATTATAATATTATAATATTAATATTATTATAATATTATAATATATATTCAATGATCCGAATATAAATAAGTAATGATTAAATAGAAATAATATAATTAATTATATATCAATATAATTAATTAAATTAATTTTAATGAGGGTCTATTACTAATTCATAATAATTATTTAAATATTATTTCTAGGAATCAAAAATGATAAACTATACTCAACAAACTGATATAATATGTGATAAAACTATCATGCCAAGAGCAATTAAATAAGTAAAACAGGCTATGTTCATTCAATCCCGCCTTTGGGGTTGAATGAACTTTTTTATTTTTTTTATTAATTGTAATTATGAAATCTTATAAGTATTCCTTATATCTAAAAGTAATATATTAGTTAACTAATATCATATATTATGCAATACAATATAAATAATTAAGAAGAATGTATTATTACAACAATGATAGCACTTTATACAAAAACATGGTCATACAACCCCACCCTCCCCTACCTGGTATATTTAATATGAATCATCGAACTAGTCAAAGTTATTACTGAAAAGTATATATTTCGGAATATGAAACACGTAATGTAAGAGATTCGTAAACAGAAGTCACAATTGCATTAGATAAATATATTATGTCCTGTCCTCGGTAATATTCATTTGATTGCGTAATAGCAAACGATCGTAATCGTATGGTTTCCATAAAAACAGACAGAGAAACAACGCAACCCACTAGTGTCCTATCTTCTACCGACACGGCTACCACTGAACCTAAGACCACAACAAATCCAACCATTACGACCACCAGGATACTTACCACTACTACAACTGAACCTACTACTACTACTACTATTCCCACTACAACAATTTCAATTCCTACTACTACTACAACTATTCCCACTACAACAAGTTCAATTCCTACTACTACTACAACTATTTCCACTACAACAAGTTCAATTCCTACTACTACTACAACTATTCCCACTACAACAAGTTCAATTCCTACTACTACTACAACTATTCCCACTACAACAAGTTCAATTCCTACTACTACTACAACTATTTCCACTACAACAAGTTCAATTCCTACTACTACTACAACTATTCCCACTACAACAAGTTCAATTCCTACTACTACAACTATTGAACCGACCACTATAACAAATAGGCCTACTCGAAAAACAACGCCCTCTTTTCCACCTTTTATCACAACGACCCCTGCCGAAACAACCGTAGCGACAACAACAACAACAACACAAATAACAACAACAACAACAACAGAAGATACAACCACTCCAGGAATACCTACAGCAACCACTAACGATAAAACAACACCTAACACAGAGACAACTACAAAGACTCTAGATACGACCACCACTGACGACAAGACAACAACCACGACCACCGATAGGCCCACCACCACGACCACTGATTGGACAACAACCACGACCGATGTTTTGACTACAACCACGACCGATGTTTTGACTACGACCACTATACCTGTTTGGACTACGACAACTACACCTGATTGGACAACAACCACTACACCTGATTGGACAACGACAAATCCTGAAGACGGAAGCACTTCCAGCGAGATGACTACAACCATTGCTCCAGGTTTAATGAAAATATTGTATTTGTTACTTTATTCTATTAGATAGTTCACTATATATATGTGTGTGTAAAGAATTGCGGATGTTATTAATACATCGTAAAGTACAAATAACCCTATACTTATCTTTGCTCGTTATTGACATCCGTCATCATGTATAATACCATACATCACAGTTAATGTATGTGTAATAGAATGTTCCGATGATATATTGGCCAGTTTATACTTCATTGTATACAATAGTATACTATAGTATACAATAGTATACTATAGTGTTATATAATTCTTGAATTTAACGATGTATAGAGCAGGCCCGTAGCCAGAAATTTTCAGCAGGCCCCCAATATATTTTAAAGACTATATATTTTCTAGACTTGAATTTATATTAACATATTTTCACTAATTATAAGTTTTACTGATAATGTATCATGATACATATCATTATTGTACAATTATTAATACAATTATTGTATATTAAAAAGTCACAACTAATTTTAGTAAGCATTTTTTAATGATTATTCATTTAATATAATAATTAGGGCCTACTTAAGGAAGATGCAAATCAGGAAATTTGTATGGCCCAAAATGTTAGGGGATATACAAATTTGTAAAATTAAAAAAAATGATAAGTGAGAGTGGGAGATACTTGAACCAATAATTTAGTATACAAAAAACTACAAAATTAAAAAACTACAAAAAACTCATACTATATCTAAAATACTGTTAATGTTATTCATAAAACATATTTAGTATATTATAATTAATAAATGGGATTTCTATTTTTCAAAACATTTTTAGAAAAATGTTTATCGAAAAATTAAATAATTAAAATGGATCATGTATCTCCAAAAAAAAATGGGGAGACCTGAGCCACTTTATTTTTTTTTAAATCTTATAATATAATCAAATTTATCATATTAAACAAAAAATATTGCAAAGATTTTTCTAAAGATAATAGGTATACCTATATAACACTCGCAAAATCGTGTAATTTTATTTTGTACATTAAACATTAACGTTGTGAAGTACATATCCCTGTTCTCTCAATATTTACAAATATGTATAAATGATTACAATGATTTAATAATTTAACATATTTTAAATTGTACTAAACAAATTTCACAACAATATTTTCTGATATTTAAAAAAAATACTCATAACAAATGGAATTCATAATTTTTTATTTTTTATTTATTAATATCATATTTGATATAATATAGTATATAATACATAGCACAAACATACTTTATTTATATAATATATAAATATTTGTCTTATATTACTTTATTATAACTTTTATAGTGATGTAAAAGTAATTCTAATACCCCTTTTTATTTTTCAAATAAATAAAATTCTAGAAAATATTTTCAAAATGTAATGTCATGGCATAAAACTATATCCGTGGTTTAATAGAAATACATTTTTTGGTTTAATAGATATACATTTTTTAAATATTTAGATAGTAGAAATAAGAATGTGTTGGGGTGGATGAGATGTCCTGCCTATTAAAGTTTCCCCGCACCTTATTATATAGTCAATGGAAGGAAGTATACAATGAATAAATCATGATGCAGATGCTTGATTCTATTTTGAATAGTAATTTATAGAATATAATATATATTATATTGTATATAATACATATTATTATTTCGTAATTATTGTACAAAAACTTTAAAATCTTATATCTCGGAATTTTAATTTACACATTATAATGTTATTATAATGTTAATAATATTCCACCGTTTGAACCGTTTGATAAATCTTTATATAATTATCAGATTGTATACATACTATATAAATGATACTATGGTATACGGTATACTGTATACCTATAGGTAGAACCTTGTAGGTACTATACCTACTCTTAGAAAATAAATATATTTATTTGGGACAATTATAATAAAAACTAAATCTGTAAAATAGTACAAATATATATGTGTTTTAAAGTTTATTTTTGATTATATAATACTAAATATGAATGTTATCTATATATTTAAAAAAAATTACTTTATCTTTATATAGGTAATTTGGATCTTTTTAGTATAACCATTTTCTCCTATCTTTTATATGTAAACACTACGAAGGTTTGCCCCTTAATGATATATATATTATTAGTTGTGTAGAGAGAAGATTGCGTAAAATAAATATTTATAATTATAATTATTTCATCAGTTGTTTTTAATTTAATAATTTATAAAATATGTTATTACAATTATTTAAGATAGTACAATATATATATATATATATATATATTGAATTGTTATAGATTTGTTAGTTATTACTATAATTACACTATTGATATGCTATACGATTATTAATACCTAGTTGCATATATTTGATTGAACATAACAATCCTTCATTATCACCAACACTCTTTTTTGTTCAGATACACGAATACATGAATATAAGCTATTATATCTACTTCCTTAATATTCAAAAATCTTCAAACTTGACATACTTTCTGATTATTTTTGAATGTTGTTCTTCATTTATATTTAGTTCTTTCATTTTATTTTCAATGTGATATACACATTTTTTCTTTATTTTGATTATCATAATGTTTATTACATCATCACAATCTGGTAAGTTTAAAGAATTTTATATTTTTTATAATACTGTTAAACATCTACCTACTCTATACAAAATCAATATAAATTCATTATTTTGTACAATCATAAATAACAACTATGTGAAATGTATGATTGTAGCAATGAAAATAGTGTATTTTTCGTTATATATATAACTATAGTTAATTATGTATTCTGCATTGAATTCCATGTCTTGCCATCATATTCAAATGTAATAGAGAAAGCGATAAGAAAATTGTTCTGTTATATATTTTTAGTTTCATCACCTTGTATGATAAAATAATGTTATGTCTTTATATATTTAATAATATTTTCATTTAGCATGTATTTTATTATATTATTTCATTTTTTATTGTCGGTGATGTGTATTTAGAATTTAAATATATCCTGTTGAAATAATATAACCATATGAAAGGGAATATCTTTATTAGACTTTAGCCTAGAGACGAATAATGTAGTGGATAATGTGTTAATGTGAACTCACTAGTGTATAACACGCGTATTACCATTGAATATAGGACCTACATTACATATCCTATCTTTAATATAATATTTACAGTATATGGTAATATAAACATATTCAATTTATCGTAACTTTATCTTATTAGAAATGTCCGTTTGCGAGGAATATTCGCTTCTTAGGAATATGCACTTGTTATGAATGTACACTTGTTAGGAACTTCAACGTGTTTGAGATATATATTTGTTAGGAGTGTCTACTTGTTAGAAATATCTACTCGTAAATGTTCACTTGTAATGGAATGTTCATAGGTATTGTTATTGCAACCGATGATTACGTAATGGAATAGAGTAACGATGTAAATAGTACGACACGCCCCTATTACGTAATACACACTTCTATTGGGATCATGTGAACAAACGTCCGTTCGGATTTTAAAACATTTATAACTACACCTCGGATAAGTAAATTCTAATGCGAATTATAAGTGTGTCTATTCATTTATTATTTTATGCAGACAAGAACATGATTATAATTATTATCAAAGATATCGATTATCTACAGAGTTTTGTATTTTGTACCCATTTTTTATTTATTTTATTATATATATATTTATATAAGAACAACAAGAACATTGATAAATTCATGTTCTTGTTCTTTGATTTCTTGTTGTTCTTATATAAATATATATATAATAAAATAAATAAAAAATGGGTACAAAATACAAAACTCTGTAGATAATCGATATCTTTGATAATAATTATAATCATGTTCTTGTCTGCATAATAAAATAAATGAATAGACATACTTATAATTCGCATTAGAATTTACTTATCCGAGGTGTAGTTATAAATGTTTTAAAATCGGTAAGGAACGCGATTCTAAATAACATCTTTGTTATATTCTTGGTCCCATACATTTATTGTTTTATAATTCGAGATTTTAAATCGCGTACCTTCAATAAATATGAAAGTTACACGATTTTTAAATCGCGTACCTTCATTAAATAAGTAAGGTACGCGATTCTAAAATCGCTTACCTTATCCAAACGATCAAGGTACGATATTCTAAAATCGCGTACCTTGCATATTTATTGAAGGTACGCGATTTAAAAATCCTACCTTACAAGGTACGCGAACGGACGTTTGTTCACATGATCCCTTCTATTGTGTTCATTGTCAATACAGCGTAGCTTATATCGTATATTAATTAGTGATATTATTATCACGAACGGTAGTAGCTATAGCTAGTAGTATAATGCTAATTGTTATATAGAATATAAGATAGGGTTATATGATATACACTAGCACCGCAAATAATCACTTTAACCCATGTCTCGAAGAGTTAATTCACTAACAATGTTTAGAATAAGAGCCATATATGCAATAGTCCGATACGAGTGCATGTGCACCTACCATGGTATATGTTCCTACCCTAGAGCGTACATCCGTGTTATCGTTACTAATGGCAACGTGACGTCACACTTGTAGATTGTGAAGCCGGAATGGAGCCGGTGCATGGCGAGTGTGCGGTCTGTAAGATAGGTTACTACAAGGAATACGAGAGTAGGCAGAAGTGCACGAAATGCCCGGCCAAGTGGATAACGCAGTACCCGTATAGGACGAGTATTAAAGATTGCAATATCAGTTAGTAGTAGTAGTAGTCGTAGTTCTCATAAGTATAACTTCTTCATTTAAATATATCTCAATATTAGTATTAATATTATTAATATCGTCATCATTTCACCGTCATTGTCATCATCATCAACATTATCATCAACATTATTATTAATATTATTACTAATAGTAATAATTAGATACGCAATTTAAACAAAACAAATTATGTTAACCGTCATAAGAGGATATGGTTCCAATAAAAACATCGAAGTAAAATTCAAGTCCAGCCCTCTAGCCGAATAATGACCATCATTCACACGTCACTCAAACATTTCAGCCGACTGCACTCTGGGAACGATGACTCAGATCGGATACAACGTTTCGTCGTGCGTAGCGTGCCCTATAGGTCGATACCAGGACGTGAAGAACGCTCGTTCATGCAAGACGTGCCCCGAGGGTAAAACCACCATTCACAACGGTACCGAAAGCATCGCTCGTTGCTACGGTTAGTCATCGATTACCATGGTAACCTGTGGTTACTAACCACAGTCACCATGGTAATCGAAGCTATCTCTCATCATAAATCTCGTTTACTCTAGTGGTTAACATATCTCTATTCCCATATATATATATATATATATATATATATATATATATATATATATATATATCTATCTCTCCTCTTTCTCTCTCTCTCTCTATCTATCTACCTCTCTCTCTTTCTCTCTCTCTCTATATCTCTCTCTATATATATCTCTCTCTCTGTCTCTCTCTCTTGGTTAGCGTTACTAATGCGATTATTTAATATATAGCTACGCAGGTATACTACTTCACCTATACGACCTCACATATATCTATTAATAGCTATGTCTAGTACATCGTAATCCTTATATTAAAGATATTAATCATTTCATCATTAGCAGAACAATTTATCTGTAACGAAAATATCGCATGCTTGCGAAATGTATACAGATATATCTACTATAAGTTATCTACTATAACAATATTGCAGTACATCGCGATGTTGATGATTCATTATCAACAATTGAATAGTTATCCATTATTCAAAGTCTATCATAAATGTAATGTTAAATATAAATAGTATAATTTAAAACCTCTATTTCGCAACATTAAATTTATGATAGCATTATATATATATTATAATAATGGAAATACAAAAGTTATCATAAGTATTACCAGATATATCCTACTACGGAATATACATGTAGACGTATATATCAAGAAAGTCCATATACTTACTATTTTACATGTATATGCTATATCATTATTTATATCTATAATAAACCAAGTTGTAATTCAATATTGCATGACCTATATACAGACCACCCGTAGTTATAGGTCCCCACCTACGTATGAATAAGTATATAAAAGTTCATACTACCAAGTAGCCATTGGTTACCTTAAGTATGCTATACCATAGTATGAATTTACTTCATACATTTTCATATTACATTTATTGTTATGTAATTTAATTTTTAAATATAATTTGTAATCTCTCAATTGCGCATTATATATAATGAAGACATCATATCGTATCACGAGTGTAGGCAAGCGAGTGTATATCCTATAGGGCCTTCCATTCTACGCTCTTTATATTCGATTAAGCCAGAAACTTGTTTATCCATCAACTGTTAACTAAATGATACCTAAGTTATAAAGCCATGAAAACATAATAGATATTGGTGAACATTCTAATGAAAATATAATAAAATATTACCGATGGTGATGATGATGATGATGATGATTATGATGATGATAATGATGATGATTCTATTATGCAGGAGCCTGCACAATTCATCCGAACTTCTGCAAGGGAAGCGGCCAGTGTAACTATGACATCAGGATCAAATCGATGAGATGCGACTGTACGAAAACCCGAACCGGACTGAAATGCGTAACCGGTAGGTTATCACGTGACATTATCCCGTACACGTGACATGCTCCCGTACACGTGACATTCTCCCGTACACGTGACATGCTCCCGTACACGTGACATTCTCCCGTACACGTGACCTGCTCCCGTACACGTGACATGCTCCCGTACACGTGAAATGCTCCCGTACACGTACACGTGACATGCTCCCGTACACGTCCTAACCACATGACCCCTTTCATACTAATGTATATATACGTGTTATTTAATTTCATAAATTGGATTAAATTAAAAATTTGTTAATTATATCTCGAGATCTCCCTAAACGTGGGACATGAACCATTGTTCTATGCAAAGTTTGCTGACAAAGATTATAAAATGTATCCCATTAATAATTAGAATCCACTAAACATGTTTAATTATTGTGTTTAATTTTAGTATAGCAGAAAAAGTGGAAAAAGTTTGCCAACTGCCCTTTCTCTTGATGTTGCTATAGCCTATATACCCCATGCATGCATTATAGCCAGATATATAACATAACACACTGCATTAGATTGTAGTGTAGGTAACCCTGCAGGGTAGGGTCTAAAACAATACGGCCACCCTATTAATACATTAGTGGTTAGCGTTATTCGTTAAGAGGCGTTAGATTTATTGCCAATGAATCATCTATTATAATTAGCCAGGCGTGACTAATCTAACAACTATTTACACATTACTATATAACTTACTAAGATATGCATACGTTGGGCAATCGTCACTAACACAGAGCTTATCGATAACAATGGTTACGTCATCGCCGCAGATTAATAATCGTAATCGTAATCATCTGTAGATAGAACGTCGTTAGGGCTAATCATGATCATCGTGGGGGGTCTGCTCGCACTGTTGCTGTTGATTTCGATAGCGCTCGCTTCGTATGGATACAAGTTAGTCACGTGGTGATAATCTATCACGTGGTGATGATTGACGGGTAGCGATGTCGTGTCCTAGTGCGTGTATGTGTCGGCCTGTCGGCGTGTTCTATCGATAGCAATACAACTTATTACATTACTTTATTGGATAGTTGAGTAGTATCGGCCATACACATCACACCTAACTACATTTATAGATGTGACCTAGGTGTGTCTAAACTTCGTTAAATTGTTTCCTTATCCAGCTAACAGAAATAGACTCATAATAGCAGCATAATAGCATAAATAATAGCCTAAAATGTTTACATCGTGCTATTATGTTGCCATTAAAAGTCTATTATTAAATCACATATTTTAGATTTTTACTTAATTTGAATCTGTTTTACAATATAAGAATGTCCGTAACCCAAGTACTTTCTAGTAGCCAACTGGGGGAAAGTGGACCGCACCTAATACGGATACTTTAACAATAAATGGTCTTAACATTTTATGACACAATATTTGTATTCATAAATTACAATATATTAATATTATATGATTATAGATATTATTGTGATTTTAAAATTGTATTTAATCTTTTTAATAGATAGATAACGGGGGTGTCCGTATTCGGTACCCTTATAACACAGGGTGTCCGAATACGGACACCCTGTGTTATAATACAGACACACTATATACTACTAGATAAACTATATATTATTGATGAACCAATCAGATAAATTAAAATTGCCTTATTTATAATTAATTTTATGAATAAATTAATGTAATTTAATTAGTAATTAATTTATTAATTTTTATTATTTTATTAATTAATAATACAAGTTACGTATCTAAATAATAATAACAATTTTAGATTTAGCTTTATTGATGATAATAATATTATAACGCCATCGATTTTTATTAAAATCAGAATATCGCGCTGATTGGTTATAGAGCATAATTAATATTTTATAAAAATAGAGTAATTGTGTATATAATGTTTAGAATGCTTTATTTTTTAATAATATATTGTTATATTTTATATCGATACATTTGTATATTCTTGAGAAGGATGTTAATTTTAAATTTTTTTCATAAATTTAAAAACGCAATAAAAAAATCAGTTTATATCTATAGATATATCAGCACTATTTTGTATAATTAAAAAATAAAAAAATATAATTATTTAGTATATTTATATGATTATGAATATCTTATTCACTAAACATTTTTTTGTATGATTTATGGTTTCTGAGATACCGATAGTGTCCGTATTCGGACACTGTCCGTATTCGATTACTTCCCCTACTATAGTATTATGCGAGTTTATTAACTAGTAACGAGTTGCTACTAGCAACGCGTATGTTCATAGCTACTGTTATATAATGCATTCGTAATCTTCTTATTTATATTAATTAAATAGATATCACGTGACAAATATAATAACACACGAGATCACGTGATTTCCTTGGTATAACGTAATAGTAGATCAGCTGACATGTTGTTGTTGTTAATCACACACACGCGCAACGTAATAAGATTAGTTGTTGCTATGTGATCACGTGATGTAGGATATAGGTCAAAGTGCAGATATGATACGGTGTACAGTGTACAGTGTACACTGTACGCTGTACACATTACTATACGCAGTGTACTGTACATTGTGTGAATTGTGTATACTGTGTACAATGTTCAATGGATAATGCACATTGTCCTATAGTGTATATTGTACAATATACGATTTACGATAACCAATATATAATGAACACTTCATAATGTACAACACAATGTACAACACAATGTACAACACAATGTACAACACAATGTATAATTCAAAGTATACACTATAAAGTGTACAATGTGCAGTGCACATGTTTCATCGTTGCATAATATACTGTATACGTATGTGTGTGTGTGTGTGTGTGTGTGTGTGTGTGTGTGTGTGTGTGTGTGTGTGTGTGTGTGTGTGTGTGTATGTGTGTGTGTGTGTGTGTGTAGTTTACTGTATTATCTATACAATATCGGAACTGAACAAGATATTACATTTTAGATCTCGCAAATTTAAATTAATCAATTATTGATATAATATCTTAATACTACATACACCTACAGTGTATATGTTACATATATAATACCCACTTCTATATATATATATATATATGCATGCAATATAATAAATTATTTGTAAGGTTTAAACGAAGATCTATAGTAATGCATTTGAGGTGACATTATAATCGCTTGATATCCCTAACCTAGCCCTATCCTAGCCCTATCCTACCCCTCTACTACCCCTATCCTACCTCGTATACACTGTGTAACCTTGGAAATAATTTAGGACGAGAATGGCGAAAAGGATAAACAAACTATTAGTAGCGAAGTTCCCGTCGCCGCCGCCTCAGATTCCACTAGGTCAAACTCAAGGTCAACCGATGCGTTACATCGGCTTCCCGGGCGGTCCGGAATCACGTGCGGCGATCTGGTCACGACCCGAGTCACAGCGTTCGTTAATCAATGGTTCGGTACGCGGGTCGGAGGCGGGTTCCATCATGAGCAACTTCAACGATGTGCACGGAACCGGTAATTTCAACCAGATGCGAGGGGAGATTAGCATAGCTTCGTCGGTACATTGAGTGCACACGCATACACGCGCACACACGCATACACGCGCGCACACGCATACACGTGCACACGCATACACGCGTAGTGTTCAGCGAATCAATACGATCATCTTTGTATATATATATATATATATATATTTATATGAAATTATGTTTTGTTTATATTATACGATTTTTTAATAAAATATATAAATTTTACCTTAGAAATATAGTAATCGTAATCTGATACATTTTGTTGAATTCAATAATAAAATGTTATCTGTTTGCCGGATAATAAGGCACAACATTACATACATTCCTAATATTTCATAAATAGTAATTACCATCAATACATGTAACTGTCATTCAGATAAATATATATATAACGTATACACTACATAATAGATTATTATATTGAATTATATTGAATTATATATATATCTAAGTTATAAATTATAAAAAGATATATTATATTATCTGCACATTATGCAGTAATTCAATATAAAACTCTATGTAGGTAGTGTAATATGAATGTTATAACCATTACATTATAATCATTACATGGTCATGCCGATGCTTAGAAAGCTAGTTATGTGGATTCATTTACAATATTTAAAACATAATTAAAAATTAAAAATGTCTGACCTTCGAAGGTCATAAATAATCATATATAGTATATAGTATATCTATATAGGATAATAATGATAATATATATATGAGTATTTAGGTTATTAAAGATTATATTGATTTTTATAATCTATTCAACTTATAAAACGTGATTTTTACACAAAAACCTAACTTTTAATTATTTAACAGTAAACTTTTATAATATAATTATATTTTAATTTTAAAAACTTAATTATGATATACTATACTTATAAGTATACAGTATACTGTATACTTATTTAATTTTTGTCCCGTGACTCATAATTCGTAGGGGGAATCAAATCAGTATTTTCTGACTTAACAACACACTTTCTCCATGGATATGCAGCCATCGCGATCGTGAACTTTCTGCAATAGTTGATTCGCGTCCATCTTAGTCCAATCAGATATATTGTCGAACCATTGCCTCAGAGAACCATTGCCTCATTGCCTCTGAGACAGTCATGTCTGAATATATGCCCATACAATTTTAATTTACGTCGTTTAATTATGAGTACCAGTAAACTCGGACCAGGTAAACTCGGACCACTTTTGAGGTAAACTCGGACCACTTTTAAAGTAAACTCGGACCACTTTTTAAAAACATAAAGTAAACTCGGACCACTTATTAAAATAACTATATTTTGTAAATTTCTATAATATAATATGCTTTAACTTACTTCCACCTTATATAATTATATTATATCTGTTAAATAAATTATAAAAAGAGTCATTTAATATGATATTTTTGTGGAATTATATATTTAAATAGGTAAACATTTAATTTGAACTCGCACCACTTTTGAAGTAAACTCGGACCACTTGTGAAGTAAACTCGGACCACTTATTAAAAACATAAAGAAGATTCGGACCAACCGTATAAACTATATATTGTATATTTCTAACATATAATATGCTTTAACTTATAAGTTAAAAGTATAATTTCACTGTATATAATTGCGAGTATTCCGATATTACTACACATATATAATTTATCATTTAATAACTTTAATAATATTTAATAACTTAACATAATTTAAATTGTCGTATATCACCACAGGGCTAGAGAGAAATTACTCTCTAGCTTTATAGATATGTATATCACCGACGAGACCTACGATAGAAGCTATATTTATTATGATAGAAGTATACAATATATAAGTTATTTTAATAAGTGGTCCGAGTTTACTTCATAAGTGGTCCGAGTTTACTTCACAAGTGGTCCGAGTTTACTTCAAAAGTGGTGCGAGTTCAAATTAAATGTTTACCTATTTAAATATATAATTCCACACAAATATCATATTAAATGACTCTTTTTATAATTTATTTAACAGATATAATATAATTATATAAGGTGGAAGTAAGTTAAAGCATATTATATTATAGAAATATACAAAATATAGTTATTTTAATAAGTGGTCCGAGTTTACTTTATGTTTTTAAAAAGTGGTCCGAGTTTACTTTAAAAGTGGTCCGAGTTTACCTCAAAAGTGGTCCGAGTTTACCTGGTCCGAATTTACCTGGTCCGAGTTTACTGGTATTCTTAATTATGTGTAACAGAGGATCATATTTGCCGATTATTACTATCTTCTTTTTTACAAACGCGTTCGTCTTATTTTCCAGCTTTCTGTGTGATTTATTTTCAAATGATGGTTCATCTGCATTGCTGCATTAATGGTCCAGGCCTCACATCCATATGTTAATATTGAAATGACGATCGACCTGGAGCTTACTCGAGTAAGGTGTATAAATTGTATTTTAGCTTAAAATGTATGTGTCGGCTGTTCCATATAACATATAGTCGTAGCATGGCTGAAGTTGCAAGAGCTAGTCGTATTCTGATGTCAGTTTCATATGAACCATCCTTTGACAGAGTTGCACCTAAGTAACAGAATTTGTTGACTTCTTCCAATTTATTATCATTTCGTGTGATGTCAGCATGAAGAGAGGAGTCATTGCTATCATTACCAATAGGTATCATTACCAACAATACCTACCTTGCTTTTTTTCTAAACTGATGTCATGCCATATCTGCAAGCACATTAAGACAATTGGTTGGTCATATATTGAAGCTCTTTGTGACCGCTAGTAATCAATGTCATCTGCAAGTTTCATATTCCACACTGGCCGATATTGATGGCGTTAGATTATCTTGTAGGATTTTGACATGATTTCCTCGAGAAATATATTGTAGAGTACAGGTGATAGTAGACATCCTTGACGTAGTAACTCTACTCCAACCGTTGATGTAAATGAATTTTCTAGGTTGTTACTAATTAGGACTAAAATGGAATAGTTACTATGTAAATCTTTAATAATTGTAATTAATTCGTGATGGATACCACACTTGAAGTGTTGACCACAGTTCTTCATAATAGACTCTGTCAAATGCTTTCCTGAAATCAATGAAGTTATGGAACAGTTTCGTCTGGGATGCTTTCCTATAAGGGTTCTGACATTTGTAATTTATTCGACCGCGGTAGAAACCAGCAAAGTGGTTGCCATGGTGGGCACAGGGAGCCAATGCAGGAGGTTAGTGATCTGAAAGAGTGTGCTTTCCTAATATCCTAAAAGGAGTGTGGTAGTAGTAGGTACAGAAAATGTAATCATCGTTCAGACCACGTAATAACCCCAATTAGGTATATACTATATTCTTTTTTTATCTCTTATAGTTAATGAGATACGAAAGGTGGTTGTTAATTGAAGAAAAGTCAAGGGGAATTCCCCTTAGTTATAATTTATTCTTGACATTAACAAATATAAAATTAGCTTAAAATATAATAAAAATAAGATTATGAATTGATAAAAGTAAATCATAGCAATACTCTTAATTAATATACACACTATTCTATTAACTTTATTGTTATAATAAGTATATATATATATATATACCTATAGGCTATAGCTATAGCTATAATATATATATTATACCTAGGTATTATAATAATATTATAATGACACTTTTACATATAATAAGACTTATATTCAAGTATGTGTGCGACTTGCAATTTATAGTGGTAATAGTGTTTTATTTTATTGATACATTTAATGATATCTAGTGAATCAAAATTGTGTTCTATTATATGGTCTTTATGAATAATACAGTGCATTAATTGGTATTTATTTTGTTTAGTAATGCAGAACTCTATTTATTCCGACAATCATTACTGGAGCACCACCAGCATATCTATCACATATAACGTAGCTAATTATATTCAATTTGACAACTCTGTTATAATTATTTTTTAATTCTAATATTTCACAGTAACATTTATTATCTTGTATTGATTTAGAAAATAACATATCTTCATTATAATGTTGTCTTTTATAAACACAAGAAACTATTCATATGTCTTACAGTTGAATAGTCAATTGCATTGCAAATTTATTTGTATTAAAAAAAACTGTTGCTCAATGTTAGTTTTCATGTCTTTAATTGTTGATAGAACTGCATCATTTCTAATTGAAATTTATTTTTAGTTTTCAATTTTTTATTTTCTATGATCTTATTAACAATATTTTATAACCAAAAAACTCTAAACCCCCACCACACTTCTCTAATTGCCCAGTAGAGGTCGATAACTCTACATATTTATTATCGCTGGTCTAAATTCTGTATTATCTAATATTCATAAGTATGAAATATAAATTGTTTATATCGAACAAATAATGCACCATTCATACATAGATATTACCTGACAAAAATGTGAATTTCAATAAATATATATAACAATGTTATCTAAATATAAATATTAAATTACTCCCCTCACAACTCAAATTGTTCCCACAGCTCTAGGCATATATAATCATTTCGATGCGAAGAGGAGTTATTCCTTTATACCCAAGTATACTAGCTTTATCACTTGTGGTTTATGTACGGATTTATATGCAGTAATTTAAACTACTATTAGTATCATAGTATTGACAAATATAATGTTATAGTATTTATATACAAATATTCATACATGATGATAGCATAATATAATATTAAAATTGATATGAAATATTGTACATATATAATTTATTTATTTAAGAAAATGTTTTTAAATTTTCTAAATCCATATATTAGACTCTAAATGATTAGATTACCCCTCAATATCTATATATAAATCTCATAAACTTTCATATATTTATTTAAAATATTAGATTACTGAGTGTTTAAAATACATTTAGTATCCTATCACAAGTAACTTATGTTGTGTATCCTCTTTTACCACTCTCCTCTCTCACAATTTTAATTAATTTAATATTATAAGTATATATTTTATTATAGATAACAAAATATATTTAGAATAAATTTACTTTAAAAAATAATTGGTTTTCTAGAAAATAGTGTGGAGAAATAATCTTACAATGCATCAGAAATGTAAGTAACGATATGATAAGAAATACTCATATTATAGAAAATTGTAGTAAATAATTAAACAAACATTTTTACTGGCAAAAAAAATTAATAATAGATTTGTATACATTTAATATAATATGTTAATGATAGAAATCTATTTTATATTAATATTTTTTCCATCCTCAACATTTTGAATATTAGGTCTACACTATAGGGTCTAGCTTCATTAGGAGAATAAAGTTTAGGCGCCTAGTATATATATAATAACGTTTGATATTACAATTATCGTAACAAACTTTTTAATCTTGATATTATAAATTTTTAAATTGTAGATCTTGTAAAGTAATTATAATTGAAAGGCATTTATTCATATACATTTATTAAATGTCTATTTAGTTGGTTTTAAGATTTAATTTGTAGATGATAAATTAAATAATATATTTTATTTCTAACCTGTGTTTATAACCTAACACTGTAATAATAAACCTTTCTATTGATTGGTAACATTTATTCTATTTGTTTAAAGTTATTCTTAATTAAGATAAAAGTTAATTAACCTGATTATTTCACTAAATACTAGGTAACATATCAATTTATATAAATATATAATTATGAATGAAATAAAATGAATTATTAAAAATGTATATTTTATTAATGAATGATTAATTTAAAATAAAGTATAAATTAAAATTCATTAGTAATAGTAGTAATAATAATAATAATAATAATAATAATAATTGGCAATTGGGCAAAGGCTAGGTAAAAGCATTTTAATACAATGGTACAATAATATTATATATATATATATAATATGCATATAAATAATTATTTATAAAATAGTAAAAAAAAATAAATATATATAAAGCCATATATAAAACTGTAGTGGCAAAGTTATAATATAACAATTAAAACAATTTGTAATTACACAGTAACATATATAATTAAAATCTGAATATTTAAGTTACAAGGAAAATGATTTTGTTTAGAATTATGTTATTTATAATCTTAATTCAAAATGTCGTTATTTAGATTTGTTCGAAACCTAAAATATAATCAACTTGCTTATTTTTTATTTTATTAATTTTCCTTTGAATTTAATTTAATAGTAATTTTAATAAATAAAATTTTATTTTATTCAATCTGGTTTCCATGAATATTATAGAAATTACATATTTATATATTAAATGGATACTGGGATATGATAATTAAACAAAACAATATAAAATAACAAAAAATAATAGATAGAAATTGCATTGAATTAAAATTGTAAAATGTAATTGAATTGAGTTTTCATATATTTTTGATATATGAAATCTTCAATTCAATACAAATTTAAAATTGGTTTATCATTTAATAGATAAGAGTAAAATTGGGAGGTCACAAATATTCTAAATTAGATCGCCTTTACATAGTAATATATATGTAAATATATACATATAGCATATCAAGGTACATATATTCTAATTATATTATATTTTGGATTCTGAACAACTTATCTAAGCAAATCTAATAAAAAAATGAATTTCACCAAATTTATAAAAAGCACCATTCATAATTTTTGTGTGTGTATTTGTACATGATTTGTGTTTGTTTTGTGAGTTTGTATATTTATATAGCATTTGATTATGATATAGCAACTTATTATAAATGATTTGTTTAGCCGGTCGCTATGCCAATTATCACCAACAATCCAAGAATTCCAACAACTATAATGTACAGGAAGAATATTCTAGTCTTGAACTTGGTTCCCTAGAAATGAGTGAAGATGTTGAAAGGGATTGGTATCGCTGACTATCGCTCATTACTAACCACTGGATTCATCTCTTTTCCATACAAGTCTCCTCGGTGATCGTGCTTCTTATGAATCATAAAATCTTCCTCCCTCCCTGAAAAGCAGTCGTAATTTCAATTTAGATTTTTTAATTGAATCATACTTTTGTTTTAATGAGTTATTTAAATTGTTCAAACTTTTATGATATATTACACATAATTATAATGAATATATTACATGTACAGGAATAATGTATATGTACATGTTTATAATTCATGTGTATTTCATATGAATAAGTAATTAAGTTAATAATTTAACTAAAGAGATAAATTCAAATATATTTATTTACACAAATATTCAGTGAGAATAGAAATACATATAAATATAATCACATACATTCATTTATAAATATAAAATTATATAATCGACAGGTTATTTAAAAAAAAAATATACTTCATATAACCAACATTAAATGAATACCTATTTAAATAAATTATACTTTTAATATTTTGAATATAATTAAATATAATATAATATTACATTTATATTAAAATAATTTAATATTTTGATTAAACTTTTCAATTTTTTTATAGATTCATTTAAATTTAAATATTTCATAGTGTTTATAATTCAACTTTAACTTAGTGTCATTATATAATTGTGTAGTACATGCTAGAATATTGTAAACAGTGACATTATTGAAGAGAACTGCACTGAACCTTTGTTCTTCTTCGTATTGATGAGATCATGAATCATAAGCATTAAGTCGATGATTAAATGGAACAATGCAAAGATTACAAGACACCAGGTCGTCCAGGCTGGAACTCTGGCCTTAGCTAAGTTTACTCCGATGAACATGGTCGGAGCTATTTTATTGTTAAGAACATACTTAATATTCACACATATTGATTATTAATTACAAGAATAAATTTATAATGATTTATAATTAATATTAATATTAAAATTTGATATGCTATCTATAATTTATTTCGTTAAAAATATAATTAAAGTATATGAGAATATATAAATAGAGTATTATTATTTTAAAATATTATCTAAATTTAACTTTAGGTGACATGTAAAATAAAATGTTAAAGTAATTAAAATATGTATATCTACAAATATAATATAAAAATCTAATGTTCAATATATATAGTTTTACAATTAGGTAGTAAATCTAGATATTTTTCGAAATATAGGGGATTTGGTAAATAGTACCGATAGAAACCATATTCTCGAGTAAAGCAATTTAATTAATTTTTATAAAATTTCTTATACATTATACTTATAATATGCAGAGATATTTATCATGATTAAGGGGATATCGCCATGGGACGGCCATTTTGTTGAATTTACATGTATAGAGATAGGGAACGCATTGCCTCTGTTTATTGAGTGTTTCGAAACAAATCTTCATTGAATTTAAAAATTGTTTTTTTGTTAAATAAAAAAAAATTTATATATATAATCCTAGAGACAATACAAATTAAAAAATATATATTTTACATGTATAATAATAATAATAATAATAATATACATACTTTTATGTTATTTTATTTTTTTTACAAATTTTATAAAATCCATTACATCATCATTATATTTTTTAATATTTTCTCTCTCGAATTGTGCATATAAGTCATTTATATATAGCAAAATATATTAGGTAGATTGCTTCAGTACTTTTATCTAAACACTAATTTATATACAAAAACATAGCATCTAAATTATTCCAGAGTATCTGAGTAAAATTAAAAAGTGTACATAAATAAATTCAATAAAATTCTAATAAATTATAAAGTAATAAAATTATACATTTAGCTAATATAAAATCAATATTATAAAGTAATAATTTTATATATTCTTATCAATATATAAATGTTATTTTTATAAAATTTATATATATTATATGTTATATAATAATTGTAGTATATATAAAAATATTATTTTTGTTATTATATCAGAGTGTAATACAATGTTGTATTCAGCTAATATAAAATCAATATTATAAAGTAATAGATATGTTTTCTTATCTATATATAAATGTAATATTTATAGAATTTATATTAGATATAAAACATTATATAACAATTTATATTAGTTAGGAATGTAGATTTCATTATAAATAATTTATTTTATAAATCAAATATATGTAAAAAATCCAGGTTTGAAATTTTTGAAATTGTGATTATGTATATAAAATTTAAAACATTATTTAACAATTTATATTAGTTTTGAATGTAGATTTCAAAATAATTAATTTATTTTAAAAAGGCATGCTATAAAAGTTACTTTTTATGCTATTTATAAACTAATTTCATAGATTCATAATTTGTACACAGTTACTAAATAACATATCATTAATAGTACATAATGAAAACAAAATATTTTTTTTCGATTTTAACGATTTTAACAATTTATATTATGTAGATTTCAAAATAATTAATTTATTTTAAAAAGGCATGCTATAAAAGTTACTTTTTATGCTATTTCTAAACTGATTTCATAGATTCATAATTTGTACACAGTTACTAAATAACATATCATTAATAGTACATAATGAAAACAAAATCATTTTTTTTGATTTTAACAAATGATCTATTTTAACAGATGATTTTAACAAATTATCCATGGCGATATTCCCTTAAGTTTAAAAGTTGCATTATATAATAGATCTGGTAAAGTTATGGAGCTTCGAATCAAAATTAAGAATAAAAATTAAATTTAAAAAAAGAGCAGAAATATCAAATTTAGAAAAAAATATATAAATATTGTATTATTTATTTTTAGTTATGGTTATAAATGCTTATTTATAAGACACTTATAGTAACTTTTATGCATCAAACCATATCATTATTAATAAAAAAAATATAATGAATATAATATCAAAAATCATGTGTTTTTTACTATAGATTAAATGAATATCAAATGATAAATGAAATATAAAATAAATCTTTGTATATATATATTAAAAAATACATTCATTATAATCTAATTATATTATTTATACTATAATATACAATTTTAGAGCAAGAAAATGTTTTGATATTATAATATTATAAAAATTGTTATAATAATACATTATAATACATATAAACATATTCTAAACATTAGACTAGTTAATTTATATTTATAATATGATATACAATTTATGCTGAATTCTTTGTTCTATTCCAATAAAATATGAATAAATTACATATAAAATATCATCATAATTAATAATATTTTTAAAAAGTAAATCATAATTTTCTTATATTTTTTGATATTATACATGGTATACTTTATATAATATAGTCTATACTATTATAAATAATATATATACTAATATTAAATGATACTATAGTATAAATAATATATATACTAATATTAAATGATACTATAGTATTGGAATATATATTTATCAATACTTTATATAAACAACATTTTAAAATATATACAACATTTTATATAAAAGAACTAAAAAAACAAATAAACTAAAAAAAAACTGATAAAAAAACCTGATCAATAAAACTGAACAACCCTGAATTGATAACATATAAATTTGAAAAATATATCACTATTATAAATGAAAAGTTATGTACAATACAAATTTAATTGATTGTATGTTTAATGGCTGGTGACACATATGAATTTTTACATGGTGAACATAGAGATGGTTTACCAAAAGCACCATATCTTTATTATACATAAATTACTAACCTAATTTTATTTATATTTTGTATATTATATTTAGAACTATATATATATATTTATATATAATAAACATTTAAAATTGTAAACTACATACCATTTATAAAAAATAAAAATTCCAGAAATGTCCATAAATGTTAAATTTATTATATGTAGTTATGAAATATATTTTAGTATTGCGAGTTATTTCTGAAGAGTATCATACTATATATAAATTGTAAACATTTCATGCGGTTTGATCTAGTAGTTCAAAAGTTATGTAGCTTCAAATATACAAAATTAGTTTTTAAAATTACACAGATATAATTGTGTTTGAAAATTTAATTTTTTTTAAATTTAAATATTATTTTATTTAAAATTTGAATAGAATATATATAACACCATAACTTTAGAATTATATAAAATAATAACTAATTTTGTTTGTTATCTTGTACAATACATTTAGAGTTATATATATAGTCTAAATTTAAAATGTTTGATAAGTATACGATTAAGAGAATGGGACCTACAATATTAGTAAATAAATTAATATAAATTTTATATCATTATTTTTAATTGCTTATCATTTATAAATGCATATTTTAGGTAGTTATATTTACTTTTGTGCATCATTTATATATCATTTAAAGGGAATTAATCAAATTTTCTTATTTTGATAAAATATAATTTATTTTAAATATATTTTTTTTTAAATCATAAGGCCCTTAAGAATTTAACATTATTTTTCTTAAAATATACAGCCATATTCGAGAAATATGATAAATCTATAGATCCATTTACAATGTTAATTATTATGTAATAATGACATTCACTTTTATTTAAAACGATAGTATTTCCACCTATATTTCAAAATAATCGGTAAAATCCTTGCTAAACTTTGAATATGTAGGGAAGTACAAACTTGCAAGTATTGTAGGAATTACTCCAACTAGCCAATGTATGAAATTAAAAATAGGTCGTTTCTTAGATTTAGTATCACACCGGCATAATGCAATGAATGGCTGTAAAATTAGTAGTAGTAGTAGTAGTAGTAGTAGTAGTAGTAGTAGTAGTATTAGTAGTACTAACATTTATACAACACAAGATTGCAGTTATTATGCCAAGGATGGGATGAGCTTTATCCGGTAATTCTGGCATCTAAAATATGTTGATGATAATGATGTTGATGATGATGATGATGATGATGATGATGATGATGATGATAATTATTTTGATGATGATGTTGATGATGACGATAATGATGATGATAATGATGATGATGATTATGATGTTGATGATTAGCAATATGTATTAACCGTACTGTATCCACCGGCATGAATAACAATGAGGATGACTCCAATGATTGTAAACACGAAGGTCACTGACATACATCCTCTGTGCAACTGTGGAGATAGAGATCATCAAAAGTAAACTAAACATATATCTATATATATATAAAGCACTATTTAAATACAATACATAATATATTAATAAAATGAACCATTGAAAGTATTAAGTTATCTCTATATATATTATTTCTCTTAATCGACGTAGTCGTAGTCGTCGTCTTGGTACAAACCAGACCTTCTACGAGCGAAGCGAATCTCGCTCGGCACAATTTTTTTCCACATTTATAAATCTAATACCCTCTAGATAATAAATCGTCGATAATATTTATATATATCGATTATATTATTAGGACACGGTTAGTATACGTGATATAACATATAATTTTACATATTTATATATTTAAATAATCTCTATTCATCGATCGAGGCATTCTATTGTTCTCTCGATTCTCTATGGCGGAGATAGGTAAAAATCTCTATATCGCGTATACGGACGACATAAAATACGTTATATACGAAAAAATTTCACCAGTTACTAATATTACTCGAACCCTAATAATACTAGATTTCGTTAAATTTAAATTTCGAGTTTATAAAAAAAAATGTCCTATCTCCGCCGTTAAAACAAAAATTACGAAATATTTTCGTTAACATAAAAATTCTACGGGCGATCTTATAGCGCGTATACGGGCGTTATAAAATACGTTATATACGCATTTTTTTCGCGATATATTAAATCTATACTATATAGATACTAAATTAGTAATAATATTACGATATAATTACGATATAATTAGTAAACGAGTAATATATACTATACGTACTATATTTATATATTTATATATTTATTCTATTTATAAATATTCTATTCATCGATCGAGGCATTATATTGTTCTCTCTATTCTCTATGGCGGAGATAGGTAGAAAGTCTATATCGCGTATACGGACGACATAAAATACGTTATATACGAATTTTTTTCGCCATATACTAATATTACTCGAACCCCTACGATACTAGATTTCGTTAAATTTAAATTTTGAGTTATAAAAAAAAATGTCCTATCTCAGCCGTTAAAAAAAAATTTACGAAATATTTTCGTTACTGTTAAAATTCTACGGGCGATCTTATATCGCGTATACGGACGACAAAAAATAAGTTATATACGCATTTTTTTCGCCATGTACTAATATTACTCGAACCCCTACGATACTAGATTTCGTTAAATTTAAATTTCGAGTTTATAAAAAAAAATGTCCTATCTCTACCGTGTAAAAATTTAAATTTATAATATTCGTATCGCGTAAAAAAATCTATAATATATAGATATAATTATAAAAATAACATTTATGACGAGTATTAATATATATCGTACGTACTAGATTTCAGTTATTCGGTTTAACGAGTTTATAATAATTATTTCCTATCTCCGCCATGTAAAAATATATTCTTAAAATTATTAGGTGATGTAAAAAATCAAAATCCACGATAATGATTCGATTTCAATAATTTTAACTTTATTAAATAGATAATTAAAATATAATATTGTGGTGTAAATCGTGATATCTAATATTTAATATTCTTCGAGCTACAGCCGAAATAGTGAAAAATACGTGATTTTAGAGGGAAAACCATTAATATATGAAGCTAAATGGTCAAGAAAAAAATTTGAAATTTATAAAAAAAAAAAAAATTCTAATTTCTATTCTATAATGTTAAGAGTGATGAGTAGATATAAATGTAGCCATCCGATATGCATTTACTATGATTATTCGCCACATAAATGGCTTTAAATAGTACATTTCCTATCTCCACCATGTAAAAATTTGAATTTATAATATTTGTATCATGTAAAACATAGATAATCTATAATAATCATTGGATTTCCATATTTGTAACTTTATAATTTATAGTATAATTAATATAATTTCATTATTTTTTACTTATTTTAATAATAATTTAATATCTAGATACTAAAATAATTTAAATATTATCGAAAAGTATAGTAGTGTAAATATTATGAACTAATACATTTAATTAAATTATAAATTTATAAATTTATAACAACAATTATAAATTTATTAATATGTATATTCATTCGATGTGATAATACATATATTGTATAAGCATTATTTACTTATTTTATTATTATTATACTATCTATATAATAAAATACTATAAATATATACAAATAATTCATTAACGTAACTATTATTTACAAATATATATAATTATATTTATATTTTTATAATTTTATAACACAAATTATATATTTATAAAATATGAAATTCTAATAACTTATTTTATAACAGTATCATAAAGTTTATTTTACTTATTTTATTATTACTATACTATCTAATTAATAAATTATATTAATATTATCGAATAAGTCATTAGATTAATCGGTATTAATTATTATATTTATATTAATTAATTATATTTTAAAATTTTACAAAAAAAAATATATCTTTATAAAATAGATATACTTATAACAATAAGATTACTAACTATTATAAATATATATCATAAGTACTAGATTTCAGTTATTCGGTTTAACGAGTTTATAATAATTATTTCCTATCTCCGCCATGTACAAATATATTCTTAAAATTATTAGGTGATGTAAAAAATCAAAATCCACGATAATGATTCGATTTCAATAATTTTAACTTTATTAAATAGGTAATTAAAATATAATATCGTGGTATAAATTGTGATATTTAATATTTAATATTCTTAGAGTTATGGCCGAAATAGTGAAAAATACGTGATTTTAGAGTGGTAAATTGACCGACTTCCGGTAACGTGTTCGACTCGATTATGTTTCAACAGATGCGGAGTACGAAAGTACCTATAAAATGTTGAGAAAAACCGTTAATATATGAAGCATTTGGGGTACGGATCGGTTTTAATTTTTCGACAAAATTCATCATACATGGTCAAGAAAAAAAAATTGCAATTTATAAAAAAAAAAAATTCTAATTTCTATTCTATAATGTTAAGAGTGATGAGTAGATATAAATGTAACCATCCGCGATGAATTTACTATGATTATTTACCTCATAAATGACTTTACAAAAGTACATTTCCTATCTCCACCATGTAAAAACGGGTTTGGGTTTGGGTTTGGGTTGGGTTTGGGTTTAGGTGGGTTTGGGTTAAGTTTTAATTTTGGTTGGTTTTTTTTAGCTGCATTACTTCCCGAGTGAACCTATAAAAGTATATTTGACGGTTGTGGTTAGGTTGGGTTAAGTTTTAATTTTTGGAGGTTTTTTTAGATGCATTACTTCCCGAGTGAACCTATAAAAGTATATTGTCACGGTTGTGGTTAGGTTGGGTTAAGTTTTAATTTTTTGTAGTTTTTTTTAGCTGCATTACTTCCCGAGTGAACCTATAAATGTATATTTACATGGTGTGGTTAGAATGGGTTAAGTTTTAATTTTTGGTGGTTTTTTTAGCTGCATTATTGGTTTGGGTTTGGGTTGGGTTTGGGTTTGGGTTTGGGTTTGGTTTGGATTTGGGTTTGGGTTTTGGTTTTGGTTTAGGTTTAGGTGGTTTGGGTTGGGTTTGGGTTGGGTTAAGTTTTAATTTTGGTAGGTTTTTTTTAGCTGCATTACTTCCCGAGTTTGCCTATAAAAGTAGATTTTCACGGTTGTGGTTAGGTTGGGTTAAGTTTTAAATGTTGGTGGTTTTTTTTAGCTGTATTATTGGTTTGGGTTTTGGTTGGGTTTGGGTTGGGTTTGGGTTTGGGTTAGGTTGGGTTGGGTTGGGTTTGGGTTTGGGTTTGGTTGGGTTAAGTTTTAATTTTGGTAGGTTTTTTTAGCTGCATTACTTCACGAGTAACCTATAAAAGTATATTTTCACGGTTGTGGTTAGGTTGGGTTAAGTTTTAATTTTTGGAGGTTTTTTTTAGGTGCATTACTTCCCGAGTGAACCTATAAAAGTATATTGTCAAGGTTGTGATTAGTTTGGGTTAAGTTTTAATTTTTGGTAGTTTTTTTTTGCTGCATTACTTCCCGAGTGAACCTATAAAAGCATATTTTTTTTATATTGTTATTTTCACAGTTGTGGTTAGGTTGGGTTAAGTTTTAATTTTGGTAGGTTTTTTTTAGCTGCATTACTTCCCAATTGAGCCTATAAAAGTATAGTGATATGTGTGTATATGTGTGTGGTCATAGTTATTTTCACTGTTATGGATAGGTTGGATTAAGTTGGATTAAGTTTTAATTTGTGTAGGTTTTTTTTTGTAATAAAGTTCTTTTAGTAATAATGTAACTACTTTTAGTAAAAAAAAGTGACACAGTACACGAGTAACCCTTACACAAGGAGCGTTAGCCCTTGACCAGTAAAAAAGTCACTGGTTGCATAATTATTACTTTTATTTCGTGTATAATGGTAAAAAGTATGCCCACAAACGGAACATACTTTTCACTATTAACTAATTCACTATTAACTTTTCAAATTATTTAGGTAAATAAAATTATATAAGTAACAATTTAATATCAAAATGTTAATTATTGTTATGAAAATATATTTATTTATAATTATACTGAAAAAACCACAAAAAAACCCAATCAACCCTGACTACTACTACTACTACTACTACTACCACCTGACTACTACCACTACCACCTGACTACTACCACTACCACTACCACTACTACTAACAGCAAACCATACTTTCTCTTTGCACATATCATGATTAGGCCACATGGGTTTGTAGTATTTAGCCATCAGCATAGCAGTACTTGCAGACATCATCCATGCTATAACCATAACAATACCTAGAGAACAAAGGGATACAGATGTCAACAAGGGCATATCAATAATTTAAATGGTGGTGTTCAAATTGAGAACAAATTAAGATAGTTAAATTTTAATAACGCTATCTTTAATTGAAACTAGAGGACAACGATAGCAGATACTGCTGTGTATGGAGGGTAGGGTAGTAACCGTGGAGCTTGGCTAGTGGATATCTCGCCCTTCCTGAGATGTCCACAATCTCGAGTAGGGATACTTTGGAAGGCGTCACATGAGGAGACTTGTACAGCTGTACATGGTGCCGCAGTTTGTTTCCTGATGATAAACGCATGTATTAATAGCGGTATGAGGAGACTATTGTATAGGAGCGTGTTAATAGGGCGTGTTAATGATGTGATCGATAATCTACTAATGAATTTATGTAATTCGAATTTCATCGAGGTATCGTCAAAATATAGTGTATGTTAATATATAGTAGTTAGTAATAGCTATTCGATTGTAAATGAATATATATCAATTTATTATTTAATCTAAATATCATCAACAACTACAATAACTAGAAATATAATCATATTAATTACTCTTTACTAACGAATTATGTTACTATTAACAAATAACTGCATATTGTGTTATATTGTTATATATTGCATTATAAATATCATATAAAATTAGTTAAATACAACAAAGACCATAATTTCTCTTGATTATATCTATGTATAAGTATTATTAGAACTATGTATGAATATATCATTATATAGGGTAATATAGTACACACACAAACAAACACATATAAAGACACACATATTCATACATGTATATACATGCAAGTGATGAATTATAATCAGATACAAATGTAAGTGATGATAATGAAAAAAGAGCGAAAAATAAATAATGATAAATAGAAGATTCTAGAGTTATACAGGTTAGTATTATTATTATTAGATTGCGGGGGGAGTGGGGGGTAATATTTTATATTTGGATTAATAGGTCGCTAAAGGTCAAGGCGATTAATGGAATATGATGTAATATGCTAAAAGAGGAATTGTGAATATGTTCGTGCTGATATAGAATAATTCAGGTAGACTTCACGAAAATTAGCAAGGACAAGGTCATTCACAACTGAGGAGGAAAGGTGAAAGTCACAAGATATAATGGAAAATGTCTAACATACAGTAGAATATAGAAAGAAAAATATTACATAATACGTTACATAGTATGAGAGAGAGTGAGAGAGAGAGCATGTTAAATATTGATTAATGATCATTGATATGATTCACATACTAGTGCATTAGTAGTGTCAGTAGTAGGATATAGTGACTGTACGAAGCTATATATGGAAGTGATTAATTGATATACAGCCTAGACCTCCTACACACACACACATGAGTAATACTAGCTAACACGTAATGTAGGCCTGTAGTAGCCTGGGTATATCTTGTTTAGGTTTCTATTAAAATGAAATACAGTGCAATATGAAACAGGATGTAGTACATTTAGGCAATTGGAATAATGATAAGTAATCTGTCAGAGAGGAGTCAAAGGTCACATTTAAGATGAGGAGACACATAATACAGATATATACCAATATTGAGGAGACACATAATGTTACTGAAATAATATAATATAAAATAATTCATATATAATCAATACGACATCACTGCATATACAGTATATGATTATACATTGAGGAGATATACTTAGCAATATAAACTTGATAAAAAGTGTTTATACCAACAAAAGTATGATAATTATAATATGCATACAATAGACACTAGCATACACTGTATAATAATTGTTATCAATAAATTACAAATTATATGTTATACATTATATAATGTATACAAAATGTGCATACAAGTGTAAATTGTAATTTAAAATAAATATTCAATACAACATTGTATTACTTGTATCAACAATACAGATGTATTGCAGATAACTATTACATATGAAATATTATGGTATGCAATGTAGTGTGTAAAGTAGTTATGATAATCACTAATGTTAGCTATTGTAAATATATCATGCTGATTACCTAATACAACAATGGTAGTAGTACTAGGTATTTAGTGCAATGATTGGCACTTGCTTAATATTATTTATATAAAATCACTAATTGATTATGTTAATATATTTAAAAGTAAACTCACTATAGTTATCAATTATAATTATAATAGATTAAATAACTATATTTATATATGCATATATATATATATATATATATACACAATATGGTATATAATATATAGTAATTCATATTTCGGGTTGAGTTGGTTTAGTTTGGTTTCGTTTGGTTGGGTTTAGTTTTGATATTTCCAGATTTGTTTAGCTAAATGTGAGCCAAGAGAGAAAAAAGCATATTTATATATAATTATATATATAAATGTATGTATATTTTATATATATGTATATATAAACTTTATATTATAAAGTATAAAGACTTTATAAAACTATACATACTATGTATTACATATGTATATAGTATAAATTATGTATTACATATGTATATACTAGTGTTGTCACATTTTCTAAAAAGTAAGTCTCAGTATCGTATCAGTATCATTCAACAGCTGTATCAGTATCGTTCGAAACTGTATCAGTATCGTATCAGTATCATTCGATAGCTGTATCAGTATCGTATCAGTATCATTCGATAGCTGTATCAGTATCAGTATCAGTTGACAGCTGTATCAGTATCAGTATCAGTATCGTTTGACAGAAGTCTCAGTATCGTATCAGTATCATTTGACAGAAGTATCACTATCATTATCGTTTGATAATTGTATCCGCATCGTTTGACAGCAGCATAAGTATCGTATAGTGATGTAAATTGGTTCGGGTCTTGGAGATATTTGTGAGTATCAAATAGTTGAAAAAAATATCAGGTTTTAATATCTATAATTTTAGTACTGGATTTTAGATATTCTTCGATATGAATCATCTCTTAAATTTGTATACAATATTTAAAATGAATACAAAAATTTAAAATAATGATGTTGATGGTTGCACGAATAATTTTAAAATGATGCAATGTGGATTAAAAGTGTCGCGGATACATACGAAGGGCGGGGTAGTTTGATTGACATTGGCGCCTATTCACACAAAGTGACGCTATATTTAGTAACAGTGTCGCGGATACATACAAAGGGGGGGGGGGTAGTTTGATTGACAGTGACTCCTATTCACACAAAGGGACGCTAAGCTGAGTAATAGCAAAGCCCTTGGGCTTTGGTAATAGTGTCGCGGATACATACACAGAACCGCTATGTTGGTTGAAAATGGCGCGAATAAATATAATCCCAAAGGTAAACATTGGAATGTATTTTAGATATCCACTTTAAAAATCCGAAATAATACGAATCTAATATTTAAAGTCCGAAATAGTCCGAATCTAATATTTAAAGTCCGAAATAGTCCGAGTTACATATTAAAGTCCAGTCCGAGTCCGGTCCGAGTCCGATATATCATAAATTATACTGTATCAGTCCGGTATCAATGACCTAAAGTCCGAAGTCCGGGTCCGAATGACAACCCTAGTATATACCCTATAGTATATTAAGTTTTATAAAGAATAATTACTTAATTTGATTTATATTATAAAAATTACTTTATAATTAACAAAGGATGAATTGATTTAATAGTTTAATTTAGTTTTTCTTTAAAAAATTTAAAATACAAAAATAAATGGTATTATAATCAATATAGTAAATATATCATCACATATGTATATATATATAACCACACCTATATACACTAATACAAATGCCCAATCACAAATTACAATATAATTCAAGTTATTGAAATTATAATACTGCTGACGTTGGTATAAAGAACTATTTTGAGCATCATTTTGTGATTTTGTGATTTTTTTAAAATGTATTTATATTTATAAAATAGTAAAATATAATTTTATATGAGTGTTTGTATGTGTGAGTGTGTATGTGTGAGTGTATGTGCAAAGTTTAAACCTATTTATTAAAGTAATAATAAAGGTTTCATAAGTATTTGGATATGGATGATTAATGAACTAATGTATATAGTGTATTATTTATTACACACATTAATAATGGTTGTATACCAGCTAAAAACAGCCTGCATAAAACATAAATTACACAATATTTGATGTATATTCATTATGAATAATAAGAAATATTCAAACAATGATAGTAATTGTATTATGTAGGAGTTTCACAAGTGTACTGAAGAGATGCATCATTGCAATATAATAGAATGCATGTTGGCATGTTAGTATAGCTTTAGTATATATGTGTGTGTGATAGTCTTAAATGCATATCATATTACGTATATTGAAATAATGTATTTATTTTTAAATTTATTTAAATACCAAAAAAGATAATTCAGAATAACAAATATGTTATGTACGCAATCACTGATTGTGTATGATCATCGTACTATGATGTAATAAATAGTTATTAATCATGTAATTAGTAATCATATGGTGTGGACTGTTAATTAATATCTAATATGAGAAATATATAATAAAGTTATTTACTATAGCTGTAACTTAATAATATATCATTATAATATATCATATATCATATCTAATATGAGAAATATATAATAAAGTTATTTACTATAGCTGTAACTTAATAATATATCATTACAATTTTCACTAAAATATGTATAATATATGTTTGTCAATATATTTTTTATTTATCATTAATAAACATAGAAAAAAAAATTAATAATTTGGGTTACTACCAACCATGGCAGTATTCTAATTTTAATAAGGTGAATTTACATTGTAATTTATAAATGGGCGTATGTATAGGCGTATATAGGCTTGGTGATATATACAAGAGTGGTGATATATTTACCAATTGATTATATAACCATTTATTTTGTATTATAAATGTTGTAAAGAAAAACTAAATTAAACTATTAAAATCAATTCATCCTTTGTTAATAATTGTAAAGTAATTATTATAATATAAATCAATTTTAATAAATTATTCTATGTAAAACTAAACATACTATGTATTTAATAGAGTATTTAATATATATATATATATATATATATATATATATATATATATATATATATATATATATATTATATATATAGTATATATTATATAACATGTGCAATACATAGTATGTTTAGTTTTACATATATATATATATATATATATATATTATATATATATATTTATGATATATATATATATATATATATATATATATATATATATATATATATATATATGTATATATATATATTTATATTTTACATGTATATATATATATATATATTGTTTAGTTTTACATATATATATATATATATATATATATATATATATTTATTGGCTCACTTTGGATGTAATGCAGCTAAAAAAAACTGCCAATATTAAAACTAAACCCAATCAAACCAAACCAAACCAAACCAAACCAAACTAAACCAGTGACATCAACTTATTAATTACCATATATTATATAACATATATGGTATATATACTTTTATTTATTAACTTGGGATGTAATGCAGCTAAAAAAATATAGCCATATACAAACTTAACCCAACCCAACCAAACCAAACCAAACTAAACCAGTGAAACTAATTCAAATCCACATATTAATTACCATATATTATATATATATATATATATATATATATATATATATATATATATATATATATATACGTATATTAATAAAAATCAATTAGTAGATTTAATTCCATTCAATTAAATTTAATATATACATATTACTTTGTTATATAATCAATTAGTGTGTCTGCAATGCAGACTCTGCATCGAGAACATGCAATCACGCGTCAATCATTATCTTAAAAACATAAACACACCTCCTACAACGTACGCAAATTACGAGTACTGCCACGGTTGGTAATCACCATAATTTGTAGTAAAAAAAAAAAAATTACATTACAGCCTAAAGTTAAAGGCATTTAAATTTTATTATAATAAAATTTTGAATTACCATTTAGAAAATGATATTACATACATATATATACTAAGTACATGAGTAGTAGGGTGGAGTGAATTTATTGACATTATTGAACTCCACATATAACGTTAAATCACTATCGCGAGACATAACCAGACCTCCATAATTATTTCAAAATTCACTCCACCCTATATTATACATTATAGTATACTTACTATAAAAATATATGAATATTATATTATGAAATTATTATATTAAATTTCTTGTGACCTAAAGTGCTTGCATTCAATTAGACAATACTCACAGAATGATAGTTACCTCTATGGTATAAACTAAATTGTAAACAAACAAAGACTATTTTATGTTTATAAATGTAATTAGATTTTCAAAATTGATAAAAACACAAATTTATACAGCATTTATTTAACCGATTATTTAGTAATTATTACTGGTAATTTAAATTATTAATTTGTACTTCCAATAAACTACTCTTTTTATATACTTATATGACGATTTGAAGTATACTTTGTAGATCAAATGTTAGATAAATATTTTATAATTTTATTTCTAACATAATAATTTGTAAACAACAACATTTTTAAATAATAATTCCGAAGGACTAACAAATGATAACAAACATCATTGAGGTCATGGAACAGCATTACTCTAATAATTATATACACATCGACACCCTTGATATACCACCCCTACAGACCCCCAGTACATTACCACCCTGTATATATCAGCAGCCATAGCTGGTCACGTATGTGGTAATGGACACATATAATAATGCATCTGTAAATACATTACTTACCATTAGAATCAACTCTTCCCTTAGCGAGAAGTAAGTGATAGCTGTCCTTGAGAGAAGAGAGGACAGAGTTTCCTTCAATTAAACGAGTGAATGTACATCTTATTCTTCTGTCCCTTAAGTAGGCCTCAGCATCAGTCAATATACCAGCCTGAAGGAGAAGGTGTTTTAGGATATCACTATATCGACAGGGAGGAGCTGGGGAAGAGAGATGGTAAAGTGGAAGGGGATACTAAGATAGGGGGTGGGGTAGTAAGATAGGGGGTGCGGTAATGTGGAAGGGGGTACTAAGATAGGGGTGGGGTAGTAAGATAGGGGTTGGGGTAGTAAGATAGTGGGTGGGGTAATGTGGAAGGGTGATAGTAAGATAGGGGGTGCGGTAATGTGGAAGGGAGATAGTAAGATAGGGGGTGCAGTAGTAAGATAGGGGGTGGGGTTCTAAGATAGGGGGTGCGGTAATGTGGTAGAGGATAATACAAACAGCTTTCACGATAGTGTTAGTTTTATGTTCATTCTTAGAATGCCTGATTTCAACGGAAGGTAGATTGTACCTTTGTCTGGTTTCATTGTAGACGCATTCTATGACATCGTCATCACCCTAGATTAGTGTAGTTTAGTGAATGATATAGCTAGGATAAGCTACATAGAAAACGGAGGGGGGAAGAGGGGAGCAAGGGGAGGAGAGGGAGAGGGGGGAGATAATAAGTACAATATGTACAAAGGTGTATACAATGCAAGTTAATAAAGAGATGACACATGTTGTAGATAAGATAACACATGGTATAACAATAAGATGACAATAGGACCTGTTATTAATGTTATCAGTTTTATAAGAGATATCATGTGTGTTTAAATAATGTAATTGTTGTAGATTGTTATCAACAATAATAGACTATCACCCGATTGTTATTATAACAACATCATAGGATGGAGGAGCTATGTAATGAATGAATGGTCACTTATTGACTCATCATTATAATCAGCATTGAAATACTGAAACTTATACTTATTCATAGAATGTATTCTATTACTTTGGGCCTGTTATTAATTCAAGATAATAATAAGAGTGTATAAGGTATGAGATAAGGGTTAATAAAGTAAGAGATAAAATTGTTTACGAGCTTAAATGAAAGGAACGAGTAAATTGTCACATTTTAAACAAACCTTCCTGCATTAGAGTTATGTTATGAAATAGGAACAGTTTTATATAATCTTAAATCAACAACATTCTACTGTGTATTATGCAACATCTAACACTTTTAATTATAATCCTAGGAAGTCATGGTCATAGAAAAATATCATTTAAAACCTTGCAAATAAAAATCATATGTATACAATAAATATATAATCGAATTCAATCACTAATAGACAGGCTATATAACTATATAATGAAATATATTAACTATATAATGAAATATATTCTAAACTACGATTACATTAAACATTAAACGATTTCTGACCATTTTTAGAATGGGTAATGTGATAAAACCTAAAATTAAGCATATTTCATATTTCCATACCTTTTTAATATTTGTGTATTTCATTAAATGAATTCTAAATATAAATGAATATAACACATTTAAATATTGTAACTTAATTAATACTGTATAGATAAGTGATATTGTTGTGAAAGACAATCACTGAATGGTAAGCAACATAAATGATAACTGATAACAATCAATGATCTTAAATAGAGGACAATAATAAATAACTAAACAATGAGGACATAACAATGAGGACATATTACCTGCAGTAGGCAAATCATGAAGTATATCAAATGAATGCTGCTGTTGTTTATTATAAATCATATATGAAGTGTGTATATATACAGACTAATTAGGGAGTTATAATTGCTAGTCTATTGTAAAGGGGTATATAGATAAGGGGGTGTGTGACTAACAGATGAACTACTGTTTATGCAGATAAGGGTTATGAGAGGTTATTATGTAAACACTGACAAACTATATAAGTAACCAGAAAACAGTGGTTTCTTTATTAATCTGTAATAACTTCAAAATAACTTATAATTAATGAGATATCATAACTGTAATCTTTACTGTGTGTATGTGCATGTGCATGTGTATGTAGGATTCATAATTATATGTATAACACACGTTTTATATGGTTCTGAGGTCACAGAGTTCAACTCTGCCTGTCAGTAACACCTGCATGTGTGTGCGTGTGCGCGTGTGTGTGCATGTATCATAGCCTTGGCATGCTACATAAATATTATATTTTCTGCACTGCCAGAAGTTTATAGTAATAAATATGCTATCCATCATTAATAATAATCTATGTTAGTATAATAACATAAGTTGGTATATGGTACTAGAACTACTAGAATGTAGCTACTGACCATCTTCTTGTCTGAACTCAGCCCTACAGCAATCCACCCTGTAGACTTGCCTGCCATCTCAAACTTCACAGCCTTACCTTCAGTTCTCCACGTAAGGATGAAATCACATGCTACCTCAGGGGTACAACCTTCCGGAGCTCGGTAGCACCCCTTCTCTCTTCCGCATGTACGGGTGTCGATAGTAAACGGGGGCGGGGCCTATAAGGGTGCAAGCTAATTAGCATTGTTGTATAAGTTGAAGTAAGACCTGTAAAGTCTGCCACTAATTCATTAATTACTGTATGGTTTCAGATAATAATACGCCCTTGTATATGTGTATGAGTGTGTATATGTGTGAGTGAGTGTGTGTGTGAGTGTGAGTGAGTGTGTGTAGGCTAGTATATGTATGTGTGTGCATTTTTGTATGCACGTGTATGTGTACGATCATGCATGTGAGTGAGTGTGTGAGTATGTGTGTGTGTGTGAGTGTGTGTGTGTATGAGTGTGTGAGTGCACACATATTCACTCATCTATACACTATTTATATGAAGTTTTACATTACATACACATGAGTGCAGTGAATGCCAGAGATATAGCTAGCTGTACATAAGCTGTACATAGTGTGTACTGGTCTGTCAGTGTGTGTGTGTGATACATCAATATGCTGTAAGATGTGCTAAGATGTGGTAATATGATAGCGTTGCTATGAGGTAACTAGGGGGTAGATGGGGTGGATGGGTGTAACTAAATCTCAGCTATGGCTTGTATCACATAAGTATATAACACAAGGTTTACATATACATGTGTGTGTGCACGTATGTGTGTGTGTATGTGTGTGTGTGTGTGTGCGTGTATATATAATAAATACCTTTTTTATTCTATAAACTTCGAAGATGGGAACGGAATATACATTTTCCCAAATGTTAACATTTTCATCAACAATAGTTGCTCTGTGAAGTGAATATAATTGTTATGTAATTAACAACAATTAATTACATGCAATATAATCAAATTAACTAATAACATTGAAACATTATCACCTCCCCACTGGCTTTGTTACTCTCTAGTTACATAATCACATCCACAATTAGTATTGCATAACAATATAACAGTAGACTATTGTGGGAGGTAGTGGTAACAATGTGTCTGTTGTGAGCATAGATTTATGATGATGAACTTATGATGCATTGTATATAGACACAGGTATACCAATACATAAATAATGGTCAGGCTATAGAAGGAGCAAGAAGACTTGGCTACTATCAGGGATAACTAGGGGATAAATGCAACTGGTAGAGAATGTGTAGGAAAAATAAGTATTACAATATTATCTATGTATGATTTTGTACTGGATAATATCTAATATATATATTAAATGAAATATATTATTAATGTACATTAATGATAATTTATTATATATATATATATATATATATATATATATATATATATATATATATATACATATATTTATCTATAATAGGTATATATATATATATTTATCTATAATAGGTATATATATATAATATATAATATATATATATATATTATATATTCATCTATAATAGGTATATATATATATATTCTTGAAACACATGTGTATGTATACATACATAATATAAACATAATAAACATTCATTGAATATCTGAATAATTCATTATATTTATGATACTAAAATGTGTGTACTCTTTGCATAATGTAAAGGTTACATAATATATATATATATATATATATATACATATATAACCTATAATGATTTAATTATGTAAATGAATTTCTTTCCCACAATGTTTTTAATAGCAGTGTAATTATTAACAATATTTAACGAATTATCTATTATAATATTTGTAATATTATTTTATTAATATTAATATTATTATTAGTAGTAAATTTATAATACTGAACAGGATATAAATGGAATGTGAGGAAATAGGTAGAGGGCATGAATCACGCCTGATTTATTAGTCATGTTTTATCATGAGTCATAGTAATAACATATCAATGAGTATGTATCCATATATATATTAGATATATATATATATATAGAGTATATTGGGAGTAATTTATAAATAGAACACATTGTACACAACAGATTATCATAATTATAAATATCTGAAAATAATCAATGTGCTATTGTAATTGTATATCTACATGATGATAAGGTATATCAGTTGTATAAGGTGAACAATAGGAATGATATAATTGTTGATATTACATCATTACAATTGTCACATTATACTAATATGAAATAGATTTAGTTGTATATTGATTATGTTTGATTCAATTTTTATATAATATTGTTTAAATGATCATTTGCCGGAGTGTGTTAAAATGTAGATAACTTGACAATCTATATATGAACAATGTGCATATGCCTATACACACACACACACACACACACACACACACACACACACACACACACACACACACACACACACACACACACACACACACACACACACACACACACACACACACACACACACACACACACACACACACACACACACACACACACACACACACACACACACACACACACACACACACACACACACACACACACACACACACACACACACACACACACACACACACACACACACACACACACACACACACACACACACACACACACACACACACACACACACACACACACACACACACACACACACACACACACACACACACACACACACACACACACACACACACACACACACACACACACACACACACACACACACACACACACACACACACACACACACACACACACACACACACACACACACACACACACACACACACACACACACACACACACACACACACACACACACACACACACACACACACACACACACACACACACACACACACACACACACACACACACACACACACACACACACACACACACACACACACACACACACACACACACACACACACACACACACACACACACACACACACACACACACACACACACACACACATACATATATATATATATATATATATATATATATATATATATAAAATTAAATAAATATTTATTACAATTTATTAAAACTGTCACTAACACCATAATCTTGTGGAAAAGCTATTTGATTATATCACATGAGGTAATAAGAGATATTTCTTTAATATATATACAACTATCTGTATGTGTTATATGCAAAGTATATATTTCAGGTATTACACCTAAGTTTACAGTTTACACACTCAAACACACACACACACATACACACACACATGTTGTATATTACATTGAATAGAAAACCTTAGCTGAACATATATAACATAGATATGAACAACTATACATGTGTAATAAATACATGATACATGCAAATGATAAACTATGCACATTAGGTACCCGTTTTGGTAACTTTGTTAGTTCCCTTCATAGAAAAGTGCCAGCTATCTCAGAATAACTCCTCTTAATCATTATAGATATAATAAAAAAATTGAAAACCGACAAAAATTAAGAAAACTAAATAATTTTAAAAAAGATATGAATTTTACATTGAAAATTAAAAAAAAAATTAAATTACAGATATACATGAAAATTGTTTACAATTAAAATGTCCTTTTAGCATAAAAAATATTAGATTTTTTTTTTAAAATAATTAAATCGATCTAACGGACATTTAAAAAATATAAATGTTGTGATAAACTCCAATCCAAGTCATATAATATTTTTTGTTAGAAAAATAATTGTTTTTTTATTATACCTAGTCGATATCAATTATAAGCTCACAACAAAATGTGATGCTTAATTAAAATAATTTATCAAATAATCGAATAAATTATATCAATTTAAAAATTAAAAAAATTAATTTGAAATTTTTACGTAATTTTTTACTTTATTAATATTATAATATATGTATTTGCCAAATATTGTATTATTATGATAACGTCCACTTGCACAAATACATAAGTAAAATAGAAATTTACATTGAATCATAAATGTAAATATCTCTTCATTAAAGTCCCTCCATTCCTCCATCCCTCCTCCCTCATCCCCATCCCATATTACTGCTGCTAATCATTATTGGGTATTGTGGGAAAATAATGTATGTAAATGAATCATTAACTAGTCTAACCGATGATGAAGTAGTGTACACAGTGATAGGTTAATAACCAATGGTAAATAGGGAAGGTGTGGGGAGAGGACGAACATACAACAACTAACATAGATGATTAACTAACTTATATGACAAGTATTAACTAAAAGTGATTTTCTATGTTATAATATTAATATATAACTGTGATATGTATATTTAGGAAATTCAATATTATTATGATAACAATAATAGACATAAATGGGGTATACTTAGTCTATCAATTTAAATTAGAACTAATAAACTAACGTTGTTTGTAGATATTACTAATTTAAGAAATGAGTAGATTTATAAATACCATAGTTTTTTTAATTTATAGTTTATCTAGATTGGTAGTCACATAGAGTTTTCTTCAACAAACATGGAGCTTAGATTTAGGTAACTTAAGATGGCTGACCATCTTATATAACGTATTATTTAATCAAATTATTGTTGCAATTATATTGCAGTATAAATATATAATATAAATAAATATAAATGTTTATTTTGATATAATTGAAACGCACTTTATAAGCGTGTATAGAAAAAAAATCAAATGTATTGAAAAATCAATATTATTTATTTGAATATTTATTATTAAATACATGTGTCATGTGATAGTCGGCCATCTTAAGATACCTAAATCGAGACACCATGTCTGTTGAAGAATTTTGTATTAGCAAGATATAGCAATACCGATTTAGGTAAAATACAAATCTATGGATAATACAGACAATTATATTTCTATAATCGTTGATACAAATTTATCATAAACATTAGAATTAGGTAGACTGCTATTGGAGATAAAGTTTATTCACCAATGTGAATGACAATCCGCCATTGTGTTCGTAATGTTTGTATTTGTACATCATATTTTCGAAAAAAAATCAAATTAATTTACATTACTATAATGACTCGCAATTACTTTAATAAGTATGATATATATATTAAACTAAGCCAAATGATTAAAATTATACAAATAAGTACACCTATCATGTATTATTATAAAATAATGTTACCAAACCTAGTAAACAATAAAGTTATATAATTTTTATTTTTAAATATTTAAAAAATAATTATCTACAATTATATAAAATGGAGATTATACAATTGTAGATTAATATTTACTTAAGGGGGTTACTTAAAGGGGGTATCCCGCTACCAGTATTTACGGTAATAATGTCCGGAAATGTTTGCTAGAAAGTGATTTTCTAGCAAGTTTTAGTGGGATACCCCCTTTAAAGTTACTATATTTCCGGCAAGTTCCTGGAAAATAAGGGGGTATCCCACTACAATTGTAGTTAACTTTCTAGAAAATCACTTTCTAGAAAACATTTCCAGACATTATTTCCGGAAATACTGGTAGTGGGATACCCCCTTAATATATAAATAATTTAATATGTGAAAAATGTCACTTAAATTTACAACTACTATTTACAAATTGTTCATATCAATTGACAAATTATAAATAATATCACTGAATTATGTTAATAAATATATTTAATTCAATGCATTGAGTTATTCAAATGGTGAACAAAATTACATTGTAGATTTATACAAATAGCAGTCTAGTAAATTCTAATATATGTGATATACATAGAGGATTTCTAGGGAGATAGGTACAGTTACTGTGCAGTGAATAATTTATTTGAGTCATTGTTCGAGTCATTGTGGGATACTAACTTAAATCTAATACCAAAAGTATCAATGTGTTCTGGAGCGGTCCAAATAAAGGATATAGAGTCTAGGTCAGTTCTGAGATCTGCAGGAGCACCTTCGAAAATAACTCCATTCTGAGATAGGTCAGGTGGATCACAATTAATGTTCAGAACATAGATAGCAGGGGAACTATTCATACGAACAAGGAGGAGGAGGGGGATGAGGAAGAGGGGGAGGCATAACTATAGATCAACACTACTAACTAACCCCGTACTCTGTAACGCAGGTGGTTATATAGCCATCGCGTGCATCAAACACCCCAACGGCTTTAGTTGTGTCCAGAGATGTCGAGATATACCTCGCTTGTAGCACTACGCCTCGAAATTGTAGGTCAGTCTTTGCTTTCAGAGTGACTGTGAGGTATGTGGTGTATGTAATAACACCCATAGTAATAGTGCACTATTGTGATTAATATGTATAGATGTATTATTTAGTATAAAGAATTTATATATATATATATAAAGGAATGAAATATGATATATATATATATAAATATATAGTGAATGCATGTTATATAATCTAAAATCTGTGACAGGTTGAAAGGATTTTTCTACATTTATATAAAAACTAGTTACGTAATAGAAAATCTCAATCTATGTTATTATGATCATACAGATATATTGTAAATATAAACTGAACATATATACATATCAATCACTTGAGACTCTAATATTATTGACATCATCACTAAAATAATCTATTTTCTGAGGTTATAATACTACAAATAAACAATATTTATAAAGTTTATAACACCTATATATTAATATAAATAAGTGTATATAAAAAATATATATAATATATATATATATATATACAAATATTATACATTTATTTAAATATATTAATTACATGAATAAAGTTATGTAATATAAAGGACATAAAGTCTGCTAGCTATCTCTGCAATGGTAACTTTTTGTACAATGAAATATATAATTTTAAGTGGGATATTTAATTATAATTCAATGGTTTCAATCAAAGATACCAGAATCAAAGATATCTGAGCTATTAATTTTTTGTAATATAAATATATTTTATTAAAGTACAAAATTATTTATAAATTCATTTTGAATTTAAAGATGTTTTACTATTTTATTTATGTTATCATTCTAATAAATATAATGTGTATTACATTATATTATGATTCTAATATTATCATATTGAAATCATTGATTTAAAAATGAGTTTTTGCATTGATTTTTATATAGAGTTCAAATATATACTATGTATATATTCATGGAAAATTATGTAATATGATAAAATCACACATATAAATAAATACAATATAAATTTCAAAAAATATTCTAACGTAAGAAAATATATTTAATATAGTTTTAAAGATTACTAATTGTTTGAAATATATTAAATAATATAATAAATGATTAAAGATACAATATAAATACAATATAAATTTCAAAAAATATTCTAACGTAAGAAAATATATTTAATATAGTTTTAAAGATTACTAATTATTTGAAATATATTAAATAATATAATAAATAATTAAAGATTAATTTATTAATATATAATAAATATATTTATAAAATATAATTTAAATTTAATAAATATTACATAAAATTAAATAAAAAATAATTATAGAAATAGTAACATAAATATTAAATTAATTACATGTAAATATAGTTCTAAATTAATATATACCAATATATTTTCCTTTATTTATATTTTATTCAATAATTTGAAAAGCATTTTTAAATTTAAATAATTAATAAAATAAAGTGAAACTTGATATAGTAAAATGAAATATTTACACAGAATGTATACAATATCAAGTAGTTACTAAATGTGAAGCAAGTATAGCTTATTTTAATAAAATACATATGTTATATACTTCAAAGTATGTGAGATGATACCCAAATAAATTAGAAAAATATAAGAAAGTCATTTGTGGCGGAATGGATATATAATTTGTTTTATTTCTATAATTATTACACTATTTGGATTTCACTTTAAAATTATGTAACCAACTAATATAAAATATACATTTACACTTTAAATTTTACAGTATAAATTGTATACAAAAACTTAAATACATTCTCAAAAATGAATACAGATTTATAATTATTAATATTCAATATAATAATTCAAAGTATATGTAAATTAGCATAAATATTTGAATTTTTACTATATGTGAATGAAAAAGCAATAATCTTATAAAGTTATAACTTTATAATAAACATATATGTTTATTATATCCGACTATTTACTACATAACTAAACATTATCATGCAAATAGGTTGAAATCCAACAAATCATTATATAATATTTACTACATCGGACATTTTACTATATGTGAAGCTTATTACATAGATCTTTCACTGTATATTTACCTTTTTATATATATATATATATATATTATTGCATAACTATGACATCACAATGTTTATTGGATTGTTATTTATGCTAGTGATACTTTAATACATAAATAAATAACATAAACCTATATTCACTTGAGAGAAACTACCATGTACATATATATATATATATATATATATATATATATATATATATACATATACATATACAATAGATTTATTATGTTATATAAATGGTTGAATAGGAAATATTAAAGAACAGTATAATAGTTGAGGAGCATATAAGTTGAATAGTATAATGATAGTTTATCATGTTTCTACAGAAAAACAGTATAATAATAATTTATATATATTTGCACATATTCTTGTAATAAATATCTTATAATATATAAATATATATATTACTTATATAGTCTCAATTATTATACCTATTCAATATGTATTCTATATATACTTTTATTGTTTATTATAACCTCATGTATATAGACTCTCAATAGAGAATCTCATATTGTATCATATTATATAATATATAATTGATCATGCTCTATAAAGTTAGATTCTCTTAGGGTATAAAAGTAAAAGCTTATTATATCAATCACTGCTAATAATTACTGTCACCTATTATATATAGCATAACAAATATCTTTAAGTATAATTTTGTTACTATAAATTCTTTTCTCAATACAAATTGTATAAAATATAACTGAAATTATTAAAATACATGTACACCAAATATACAATTTTTATCATAAATTTGTATATATGAAATAAATTTAAATTCAATTAATTCAATGAAAAGTCAGATATTACTTTGTCCACAGCATAATTGTCAATATATTTACAGATTTTACTAACGAATATATAAAATACAAAATTTTAATAATATTCATGGGTAATATTATTCAAATATATATATATATGAATAAATTTGAATTTAAATCATGTTATAAATTGAAATTTTTAAAAATGGTTGTCAATATAAGACTTGATATAATAGGGAGAAAGGTCAGGGGGAGTGGCTAACCTTTGAGTCTGTAATCTATGTCGTCCCCCGTCGATACGCTGATATCAACATAGGTGACTTCGAATGGAGCGTTACCTGTTGCTATGGTCACACTAGTGGGTCGCATTGTACGACATGGTGTCACGAGGTCAGCACTTGAGGTCAAGGACACCGTGAAGATTACAGATAACGCTAATCTCATCCAAAGCCATGGCATCCTAGGTAGACGATGGTAGTGGTGGTAATGGTAGTGGTAGTGGTGGTAATGGCAGAGGTGGTGGTGATAATGGTGGAGGAGGAGAGATGATAACATAATAGATATTTCATAATTACTAAATAAAGATATTCAAATAAAAATGAAATACAAAAGCTTTACTCATTCCATATAACGATGCACTAGCCGGTAGTGTGTTCATTAGAGTGTGGTATACGTTGTTGTGTTAAACTAAATGCACTTGTGTTGCCTCATAAGAATGCTAGTAATAACATCAGAAGAGCTAGCTAGGTTATAACATGCTAAGGAGGGCACTGGTATTAACAACATTCTAGGCATTTTTATAGGAAATATTTCTACACTACCATGATTAAAAGCATAACTTCACGAGATACATACTAACTTTTAGCTGATATATATAAGACTATCAATTCATATATATATATATATATGTGTATGTATACATTCACGTACATATACATTAATATACATATCTATATACATGTATCTATATATACATGTATATACATTAGAGCACTAATGCGAATAACAATTGAAACCCTAAAATTTCTATTTCTATTTCTACTACTACTACTACTATTAATACCATGTAAATATGCTATTCACCTCACTGGGATGGGGTGATGGGGAGACGGGTATGTAGGTGAGGTGGGCAACAGCTGGGGGAGACAGCTAAGATGATGATACTACTGAGTTGTAAAGAGATGCTCACACGCATGCCTATGTGGGCGCTTATAAACCTCATTAATTAATCATAACAATAGGTTAATAAACTTTTCTGTAATGTAACTTTTGTTAAGTATGTTTTACATTTGCCTGGGGGCATTGGTGCCACATGCTTAACAATGTATATAGATATGCAAATTCATGTATACGTATATATATATATATATATACTTATATATATTTAATATATTATAATGTAATATATATTGAAATAGTTTATGTTGTGACATATTCCAGATATTACATGCCTTAAGACATGTCAAACTAAATAAACAATATAAAATATTACTATATATCAAAATATCTAATAAATATGTGTGTTTACACATGTAAAGAAATATACATATATAATATAAAGAGCTATATAGATTATTTGTTAGACACATGTATAAATAAGTGTCATATATAGAACATATTTATGACAACTCCATGTTATATATATAAACCATAATCATTCATTTCTGAATATATAGAATGTAGATTTAAATGTATACAATATCATATTTCTAAATCCATAATTATAACTTTACATACACATGCATACTTATAAATAATAAATGATATGTATTCAAAACAAGTAGTATATTAAATTGTATTGAATAACTATATTCAGTAGTTTATGGCTATGCATTAGTTATTATATAATATATATAATATATATATTATATTATATATCAACCAAAAATAACAAATATATATTCAATACTCGAGGCATATATAATATAATATAAATTCAATAATAAACAGTTACATATTTATTTAATTTATTATTTTATTTTATTACTTATCATTTTAATTTCTAGGTTTATTACCATTAATTTAAATTTGTGCAGAATTCAATTCGCTTTCAAAGAAAGTGATCATTACTAAGGGTGTGTTTTTCGTCATCCAGCTACGCACAACGCGCGACATCGAATTTTACAAAGCCCTATTCACTACATGTAAACTTGTACGAGATATCGGACAGCGTTCGCCGAACAGCTAACTTCGCCGATACACCTTTTATTCCTATCCGCGCAGTTCTTCATTGAATTTGAATTCTAGAACGAACGGCGTCGCATGCATTTGAAGCTCCGCCCATGAGCTGAGTCATAAAATACGTCACAATCATAACGGTATTGCTATTTTTAGGTATGCGCGCATATATTTACCAATAATTATATGATGATATATAGTTCGACGAATGGTTGACGAAAAACACTTTGTAAAATTCGATGTCGCGCGTTGTGCGTAGCTGGATGACGAAAAACACACCCTTAGATAGATTTAGACTAGACTAGTTTATTTAATTACAATTGAAATCAATAAAAAGTAGAAATTATAGTGACTATGGATGAAGTATATTACAAGTAATGGTAAAATGTACCCCTCTGTATTTAGTTATTACATAGAAAGGTATGTATAATGTATGAGGCTCAAGTAAGGCTTATTAACTAGTTAAATGTTAAACATGATAATAGTGTGCCTAAACTTATAGTGTACCTACACTTATAGTGTACTAAAACTTTTACTAAATATATGAAGTCCATTAAATATATTACATTACATATATTACTTTTATTAATGTATATTATACATGATATATCAAATCTAATTCATTATTAATAAGAATAATAAATCATAAAGACCTAATAAAACTCAAAATATAATTGATATAATTGTATAATTGATATTCTATAATATTAATATTTGTGATAATAATAGTGTTCTCAGATTCACCTATGTATATATTTATATAACTACATCTACATCTATACTTATATATCTATACCTCTATCAATGTCTACATCTACATCTACATATGTATATGCACATAAGATCGACTATTGTACAGACTATGCTTGATTAGCTAGAATTATAAATAAGTTGGCATTCCTTGACTATGAATACTTATTTTCACTAACATTCTCTATCAATGCAACATTATAAAGATGTGATATAAGGCTCAGTGTCAGTATATACTATGTGTATTCATTATAATACAACATCAGTAAACTAGTTAACATCAAGTTGTTAGTGTTAACATTCTCAATAGAGAGCTCGTGTTTAAGATAACGGCACCTTATAAATAGGGAATACAGTTTTAGATAATTTACGAAATATTATACTCAAATATTGCTATTTAATATAATTTGTCAGACATTAAATGTCTATTATACATATTTTTATGTAACATATTATGTAACATATATTTGTTTCAAAACCTAATAATCTAAGGTTTCATTTGTTTCGAAACAACATTATTTTTAAATGTTATAATCCCTAGTACATATACTGATATTGATACATTGCCAATGTCTGATATGGTCTAGAAATGTATATGCTTACAAAATAAGTTCAAAGATGAATAAGTTTAACTGACCTGATGGTATTATTAAAGGTTTGCTTACAAGTTATCATTGAGCACTTTCATATATCTAATTAAAGACACATCTACTTGAAGAAAGTTTCCCTCTTGACAACTATTGGATATCATATAATATCCTTATGTTTAAAAAGGAGATGCATCTATACCTGCTAATACAGCCAATAAGAGTTATTACTTATTACATTTATTTCTATTTATGCAAACATCATCTTATTAATGTCATTATTTATGCAAACATCATCTTTTTAACAGGTAAATCTACTAGCTACATATTTTAAAGTTCCATAGAAATAGCATTATAGCAAAAGAAAACTCAGAACTATAGACTATTATATTATGTACATCGATATGGATAAAGTAAACCCTTTGATAAATTACATGGTAATAAATGGTAATGTTAGATTATCTTTTGGGAAACAATGCATAATTATATTCTCCAGTCACTCAAGTTTCCGAGATGTTTTATCTGGTGTTCTAATAGAATCTATAATTAAAATCATGTTATTCCTTGTTTATATTAATTATTTTCCAAATATAATTAAGTATTAGAAATTTTTCTTTTTGCGTTGTTAAAAATTAGCTATTTATACACTTTCTTATCCGATCTAACCTCGATCAACTCATGGAATACATGAATACTTGGAAAGTGAAGAATTAACACTTCATAAATGTTCTGTGATAAGAATTAGAAAATCTATAATACAATGGATACACTCTCTTATTGCTATAGTTCTAACAGCTATGTTGATATCAGTCATGATCAGTAAGCTCTATCAATATATGCAATAAAGCTTACAAATTATTAGTATTATTTGTAGGTGTGCTTAATAACAAATAATTACAAATGTGTATAAAATATACATATACATATACATGATATACTTATTTCTGAATGGAATCCTCTGTGTGGAATCCGCATGCTATAAATTGGAATTACAAATCTTATAGAAAATGTTCAAATGTCTTTCACAAAAATTTTTTCTATAGATATATAGATCTACCAATGTGAATATTCTGATTTCTAAACTTATATTTCTTAAATTAAAATAGCAATCCTATTGTATAATTGATGCAGATAAGGTTCTTGGATTCAAACTCATAAATAATTGATGTGGATCAAAATCATATCATCGATTGCTAGTAGTAATTTGCTACTACTCGAAAATTCTGAGATGTCAACAAAAATATGTATCTTTCTCAGTAGAATGCTTCTCAGAATCTATTTCGAATAATTAGAATATCGACGGAATGGAACAAACTACGTAAATTACGGTAACTGTAAAACTTTTAATTTCTCTAATTTTGAATTTCATATAATTCTATAACGTATGTTATCGTTATCAAATATTTATACTTTATAATTTAGATTATGTATGGTCTATGTATTTGCTTAAATAAATTACCAATCAAATACTTTAATATTCTTGATTATAACTCTATAAATATTTTTAGAAGCAGGCTTTCCTAAGCAGGCTAATACCTGAACACACTTAACTTCTTTTATTTATTTATATATACTTTCTTTTATAATACATTATTATATATCCATTAATATCCATTATTCTACAGATTTACTCGATTTGGTTATAAATCGGCACTTTTTTTCTAATTTAGACACTAAGAAAGGTCATAAACTATATCTAACAGGCCAATCGAACTAGCCAACCCTATTTGAACTGATAACCCTGAGACCTTGGGTCTAATTAGTCTCCTAGCGGATGTTTGGTTCTAATTAACTCCTCTAGATAACCACACCCCTCAAGGCACGTATAATTCAATACCAAAATAGTTACGTATTTATTTAATTTATTGTTTTTGTTTATGTATTACTTATTATTTTTAATTATTTCTATAGTAATTAAAAATTCAAAAATATTCAATAATTAAATAACTATAAATAGCAAAGTTCACGTGCGCATGGCATGCGTTGCACGAATTCATTATACGCTCTAGTAACACGAAAATAAAATCTGAATGAGAAACATGTATATATATATTTGATATATACACATACGAATATGAGTACCATCCTATTTGCGGATTGATATTATTGGGTTATTTGATTTATTGGGTTTAGTTTTATTCTACTGTTTTTGTTAGCTGCATTATATCGCGAAGTGACGCACGCCTTGGGCTCCACTCGTGAACTTTGCTATTTATAGTTATTTAATTTTTGCCTTCCATCAATGCTATACTATATAATGTTAACAATATTTAATATGATATTATTATAATAATCATATAATATATATATATACATTTTACAACAATTATTTTTTAAATATATATATTAACACATATTTAATATGATATTAGTAACTATTGAAATAAATACAAATATTTAATATTATATTTAATATAATATTATATTAAATGTGTTAAAATGTATATTTTAATAAATAAATACAAGAATATAATCTACTATTTATAATTTAAGTTAATTTATATAATAATTATTATGATAATAGTAACTATTATAGTTACTATATCAATGATATAGGATATAATATAGTATATATGATACATTTTCAGAATTTAAATGAATTTAAAAAAAAATAAAATGTACGTTATACACTGTATAAGTTATACAGCAACTGTAGATACTATGCGGTGTATTCTAGGCGGTGTGTGCAAGTTTAACGTTTGTTTTTTATTTAAAATCTACATTTATAATAGTACTTATAATAATAATCATTATTATAATGTGGTTACATATATATATATATATATATATATATATATATATTATATATATTATATATATAACCACATTATAATAATGATTATTATAATAATATTAATGATTATTTAATTATAATAATTTATTATAACTTATAATAAGAGCATTATTATAATCATTATACATTATAATAATGTATAATTATTATATCTATTATAAGTACTAATTATATATATCATATTGAGATTAATTTTTTGCAATCGGCACAACAATAGGTTCCATTGTATAAGAATACTTTGTATAGATAAGACTAGATAGATACCCTGCAGGTATACGATCTAAAAATAGAACTAGGGATTCCTCAGGTAAATTGAATATAAGTAACGTTTATGGAATAACGGTAAAATTAATGTAATTTTAAATGATATGATATATTAATAATTATGTTAAACATTAAACCTGGAAAATATTAATTGGTAAATTTGCTCCGTTAGCTATAAATATAGCTTTTATATATAAAATATAAAATTATAAGTATAACTTCTCTCAGTAGTTTAATATCAACAAATGCAGCTGTCAATAAATCAACTCCCCCTATCGTAAGTTTATGAAAATCACAGAATTGGAATTCAAGCTATTGAACTATTAATGTGAATATTTACTATAGAATATATATAAAAATATAATATACAAAATAATATATATATATATATATATATATATATACAATAAAATATAAATATATATAAATATATATATATTCATGCAGAATATAAAGATATATATATATAAATATTATATATATACAATAAAATATAAATATATATATATATATATATATATATATATATATTCATGCAGAATATAAAGAAGATACAATAAAGTAATTTTATTAATATTAGTATGGTAAATATATATATATATATATATATATATATAAATATATTTCTATATTTATATTATAAAATATTACTCAATATAAATATAATATGTAATATCAGATGTTGGTTTATATATATATATATATATTTATACATTATTATTATAATCGAAGGTGTTAAAGAAAAGAATCTTGTAGCAAGCCTAATATTTGTAGATTTCTCTAAAGCTTTTGACTCAATACACAGAGCAAAAATGGCACAAATTCTTAAGTCATATGGTATTCAAATGAAGATAATCAACGCAATGTTCTACATGGGGATACCAAAGATTTTCCGAAGGAAAGATATAATACTTACGCGAAATCGTGTAATTCGAATTTGTATACAAAATACCCCAGTGCCACCTATAGCGGGTTACTTTTAGGAACTATGTGTTGTTTATAATGTAAATTCGTATTTAACTATACACTTTTAAAATGTTAAATAATATGCTTTAAATTAATATTTATATGATGAAAACTAAGTGTTCATTACTAATATATAACAAACAAATATGATATTTATGTTTTAAATGTATATATTTAGTAAGTAAAAGCTAATTTATATTGCATATAATTTAATAGAGCAATGAAAACATTGTTGTATGCAAACAGAGCCGAACCTAAATCTATTTCAGTGATTTCGATACTACTGCTAGCAGCGGTAGGGGATATTACTAAATTACGTTGCATGCATAGGGAGTGTTATATCTTTGTTTCGCAAAATCTTTGGGGATACTCTGGCACCATTATTGTTTATTATTACACTCGATATAACTTATTATTATTTTATAAACGTATTAAGAACATCTATTGAAGAAAATAAAGATCTAGGCCTAACACTATCGAAACAACGAAGTAGAAGATATCCAGCAATTAAGATTACAGATGCAGATTATGCTGATGATCTTGTAATATATATTTGTAGATTCTAGCAGAAATGCGAAAGACTACTGAATGTCTTAGAAGAAAGTGGGAAAACAGTAGGTCTCAAATTAATGTTAAAAAGGCACAACATATAAACATAAACTTGAATAAAACGGTAAAATCTATAGATGGGGAAGTCTTGAAAAATGTCGATAATTTCATTTATTTTGAAAGCGAAATAGAATCAACCGATAAAGAAATTAAAATAAGAATAACTAAATCCTGGATATCTCTAGAAAAATTAAGATCTATAGATATGGAAATCACCACTCAGCACAACTTTAAAGAGGAACTTCTTCAGAACTGTGGTAGAATCTGTTTTATTATCTGTCTCTGAAGCTTGGACCCTAACTAAGAAACATGAGAAAAAGCTAGATGGCACTTACACAATAATGTTGAGTCATATTAAATTTATCATGGAAAGAGCATCCAGCGAAGATTCGCCTCTACGGAAATATTCCACCACTAACAAGTATAATACGTATACGAAGAACACATTTCGCAGGCCATTGTTATCGAAGTGAGTAAGAAATCGTAGATGTTTTGTTGTGGACGCCGAACCATGTAACAACAAAGCTTGGACGACTGAGAAAAACTTATGAAAAACAGCTATGTGATGATACAGGACTGACGACTGAAAAACTAAAGAAAGCAATGAAAGACAGGATGACGTGGAAGATAATTGTTGAAAGTGCTCGGGAAACAATCCCGATTCGGTAAGGTAAGTTATTATTATAAAATATAATCTATAATTATTTATATCTTATTATTATATAATAGATGTTATTATTATTATATAATAATTATGTGTAATATTAAATTCAGTGTATACTTTCTGATGTTCTGTAGTCACCTCTGAACTTAGCATATGCAATATTATATTAGTGTAATTTATAATTTAAAGATATTTTATGTTTAATGGTTCAAGTTTCAATCAAAGATTTTTCGAAGCAAAGATGGTTTATTACCTATCTAATCTATGTATTTATTTTAATATAGTTCCAATACCAACTATAATATGGATACACATGTATTATTATCATTTATATTTACTATTAATAATTCATAATGTAAGTAATCTAATTATCAGACTAATATACTTTTGATATTATAATAGATATATATGAATTATATTTAAAAAAATATATTTTCAAATTACTACATTTTCACGTTATTGAAAGTTTACATGTAAATAACAATAACTGAATCGATCTACTTTTAACCTATACAAATTCAGTAAATTTGTTATGAATTCATTTTGATATTCCTAATAATATTTTTGCGGAACACTTACTTTTCGATATATATCTATTTTGTATACATATCTTAATTTAAGATTATATTAGGTATTATTTCTCAAATTTACTTGTAAATAGAAACAAAATCTAAAAATAGATTTTAGTTCTACTTTAGGAGGTATACCCATCGTATTTGAGCTAGTGTCATTTTTATTTAAATAATTCGGTCGAGTAAACAATCTTTGTTTCAATATAGTCAAAGATTTTGCGAAGGAAAAATATACCTTTACGTGAAATTAAAATATGTCAACGTTTAATTGTAATTTTTTACTGTATTATTGATTTCAATGATTTCAAAGATTATTATAAAAATTATTTGTTATAATGTAATTAATTGTTACATTATAATTTATATTATAATGTAACAATATTAAAAATAATTTCTATTTTATAAAAATGTTATTTGTATATAAATTATATTTATAATATATATAGTAATACAAATAAAAATATCCCTTTAATTATTAATCGTATTTATTCGTTAATAATAAAAGTAATTTATATATGAAACTACTAGTGTCATATGATTAACATATTAAGCTAATACATGTGGTGTATCAACATGTATATCATTGAATTGTATGTACATTTTAAATATAACGATATAATTAAACATATATCACTGACAATATTTGTAGAAATTAATTTGATAAAATAAGTAATTTTTATTGGTTAATTTTACTACTATTTACTTCTATATACATATCATTCCTATATATATATATACAGTAAAACCTCTCTATAAGAAACTATTTTTTTTCAGTACATTTTTTCTTATAGAGAGGTTTTCTTATAAAGAGGTTTTTACTTTTCCAATGATTTTAAGAATTAATTTATAATTGAAAATGCATTTAACCTATAGGTTATATATATATATAGTATATTTATTTAAAAGTATTAATCAAAAGAATAGTTTAGAAATATGATTTATTTAAAAATAACATTTATTAATTAATTTTGATAAATTTTAATAAAGGTATGGATATAAAATAACAATTATTAATTAATTTTAATTCATTTCGAGCTATTTATGTAATATAAAATATTTGTAAGAAAAAAAAATATCTTCTATAATAATTAATTTCTATAATTGTTATCAATATATAATAATTCTATTTATATGTAATTATTTTTTATATTTTGTATACAATAAGTTTCTTATATTTTTCTTATAAAATGTTCTTATAAAGAGGTTTTTTAATGTGGAAAAGGTTGAATTCCAACCAAATGTGTGAACAATTTTCTTATGAAGAGGTTTTTCTTATAAAGAGGTTTCTTATAGAGAGGTTTTACTATATATATATATATATATATATACTATAATATATATGTATTATCAATATATTCTTTACATATTTATTACTAAGAATTAAAAATTATTATAAAAATGTTTATTAATGTTTAATAAGATAACATAATTGAAAAATAATAATTAACATATGAAATTCACATATGTGAATATATTACATATACATATTATATATATATATATATATATATATATATATATATATATATATATTAGTATGCATATAATATATGCTAGTAAGTATGATAATACCAATTATATCTATAGATAATAAACGTTGATCCAATATTTTATTGATTAAAATCATATATGAAAACATTATAAAATCATAATTACACAAGAGTATGGAAGAATTCGAATTATTGAACATGAGAAAATCATACAAATTATTTTGTTGTTCAAATAATTGAGTTGATTTTGATATTAATAGTAATTATTTTATACAAAATATTAATTCATAAAAAATGATGAAAGGCCTATATATTAATCAGGCCATAGTATAATTGAAATAGTAGTATTATTATTACTGTAGATAAAAAGCAATATTCACTCCTCATATATACATCATGTGTGCAGTATAATAATAATAATCATAATAATAAGCACACTATCACTATAGTTGTCTGACTTCTCCTCTTCATCCTATTGTGTGTCCGTATGTAGTTCCTAGTAGCCCCATTGTTGTACGACTTTAGATGATTGAGTGGTTTTAGCTGCAATTTGATCAGTTCGGGCACTTCTACGTACAGACGTCGACCTAGACACCTCAGTAGAAGCTTCATTGTTGGTAGAACATGCTGCTGCTGCTGCTGCTGCTGCGGAAGGTTGGTTAGCTCCGATATTGGGCGCTGTACCACGATGCAGACGAGAGCTGACGCGACGTTCTCTTTCTATTCGGGAAATTCCTGTCATTAGTTCAATGTTTTTATTCAACACATGTGAAATTCTACTTATCAGAGTACGCTATATAGTCATACTAGTTGGTAGACAATGCATAATATAATCACTTGGTAGAAATTTTTTTAAAGGTAGCAATGAAGTTGAAAAGTTTCTATTGATTAAGTATAATATATTATTAAGTGTGATATTATCAAATTCTTTTTTCAGTATAATTAATAATAAAAAAAATATCAAAATAATGTTAACCAAAAATATATTATTTATAAGTTAATGAATTTGTTGACAACATTAAGATTTAATTTGTGTGAACATTTAGCATAGAGCATTCACTCCAACTTTACTATTTTCTAAGATATGATCTATAATTAATGATACATAAAAAGAAAGCGCATACAAATTTATTTTAAATATATACTGTTTATAAATATAATATTTTATTTTGTATAAGTAATATAACATCGAAATGTATCAAAAACCTATAAACATATATCTAATAATACTATATATTTCATTGAATATGGTGTGTCTACAAAATAGTTAAATTTATGGATCCAATATATAAAGTATTAATTCAATCATTACAAAACTTTTCTAGATTTTAAAATTATTATTAAATAATATGCAAATATAGTTTACATGATATAAATTTATTATAACTACAATTTATACCAAAAGTAATACATTATTGCCATAAATATTTGGTTCACAAAAATGAAAAAATGTTATACCAAATAAACATATCAACCAAATGATTAATATTATGTTAGTATTGTCTTCCCAAAATGAATGGTTATACTTATATATATATATATGTATAACAGTAGGAATATGCTATGGTTGCATTTAAAATAATATAAGGCTATAATACTTCTGATCGATGAAAAGTATTTTTCAAACCCAATATTTATAGAGTAAAATCATAAATTCTTAAAACCTTCATAATTATGTGGTATTATTAATATTAACAGCAAATTATAAGTAAATACATAAAGATAAAAATATTAATAATTAATTTTAATTTTCAAATAATATTTTATGATCTAATAATTTATATATATATGATTACTATAAAAACTACAATGTGAGTAATTATAATCTTATTTAAGTATAGATGTCTAATTTAGAAAAATAAAATATCTGTATTGGTTTGTTTTATCAATAAAATTAAATTGATTTTAAAATTATGAGCAATTTGTATGTTGAAATTATTTTACTAAATAGTAAATTTCTTTATATGAGATCTATATTAACATTATTATAAAAGAAAATATTTAAATTAATTTATATAAAAATTAATATAATTATTTAAAAATAAAATAGTATTTAATATAAATTTTATATTAATTAAAATATTACTATCTAAGAGTATTCTAAAAAGTAAGGGTGTTCTAAAAAAGTAGAATTAGGTATCAAAGCGTGTTCCTATATTTTACATTATAAATTGTAACTACGCTATAAAACTTTGTAATGTAATGCAGTGTAATATAGGCAATGCATGCCTTGAAACCCAATTCTACTTTTGTTTTAATTCATATTTTAAGAAAAATAGTTCTTATTATAAAATATATTTTATTATGTTATTATATTATGTTATATTCTTAAAACAAACACTGTTGTTCACAAAATTCAATTTGTGAAATGTATTCAAAAATGTACATAACTTTTCATTTATAATAGTGATATATTTTTAAATTGACATGTACAAAATATAATATAAAAATAGAATATTTAATTTGTAATGCAGACTTTTCATTAATTCCCCAAATTAATTAGAGTGACATATCTTTACTTCACAAAATCCTTGTTATTAGTAATAACTTGATTAAAATACAAAATATTTAATTTGTAATGCAGACTTTTCATTAATTCCCCAAATTAATTAGAGTGACATATCTTTACTTCACAAAATCCTTGTTATTAGTAATGACTAAAATACAAAATACAAGAATATAAATAAAATAGTATAAAAAATCGATGTTAGTAGATTTTATTAAAAATTATATATCAAATTTATGAAAATTGTATTAATATTATATTAAAATAACATATATATATGTAATGTACGTAACCAAATTACTAGTATACATAAATGAAAGTAAAATATACAGTAATATCTTTATTATTTGATAGTAATTTACTATATAGATAACATTCATAAATTTGATATTAATTTATTTAAAAACTAAACAACAATTTAAATATCTAGATTTTAAATTTATACAACTATATAAACAAAAAAACTACTTAAAACAGTTTAATTTTAATATAATTTGCTAATATTTATATAATTATTTGAAATAAAAGTTATAAATAAATATGTAATATAAGTTTATATAAGTTAATAAATTGTATAATACTATTAATGTAAGAGCATCCTAGTGTAAACAATTTAAAAAAAAAAAAATTCCCATATTTTATTATTACTAATTACTATTCCAATAATAGTATTAGTTATATCAACATTCTGAAATATTCATTACAAGTTATCGAAAATTGATGTTTTATAAATTATATTTACCTTGCCTAACATTAATATACAAACATTACAAATTGTAGTTATTAATCAAATATATTGAAGTACATATATAATAGTATATATTAAAAAAAATTATTAATATTTGTTAAATTGATAATTATTTTCTTATTTGCTGATATATAAATCATGGCACATGTAAAATACATATATGTATCAACTCTTTGAAATCTCTACAGTAATCAATTATAATACATATACATATAATACATTATGTAACGATTCTATTTAAAAATATTTATTATAAAGATAAATTGATTCTGAATATACTGGTTAGCTAAACAATAGTTTAAGCAAAGCCTAAGAAATGCGGTCAAGCAATAACTACCAAACAGGTTATTCACAAATAAATAATGATTTATTAAGAAACGCCCACATTGAATTGGTCATATTTATAATTTTGTTTGTTATTTATATAAAACTTTTTTAAATTTAGTATATAATTACCTTAGTAAAGCTAAAAACTAAAAACTAATTTAGTACATTTAATTTTTGATATTTATTAGATAAAATAATTACTTTTAGATTCGTATAATGCTAAATACTTAAAATAATGTATTGTAATATAAATATTTTAATATTAATACAATACAATTTGTATAAATAATATTTATACATTTATATATATTTATTAAATATATATATAATTATGTGAAAAAGTATAAATGGAGTATATTATAATTAGATATAGATATATTATATTTGTGAAATATTAGATTATGACATTTTGTTATTATGATCAACGAGAAAAGATCTACGCGATGAGATTTTTTATATTTAGTCTATTGTAATAATATATTTAGTCTATTATAATCACTAGAAAGCTATTTAAATTCTATACTATAAGTCATATTTTTTTTTTTTTAAATTTGATTAAAACAAAAGTTATGATCAAAAATGTGGTAAAATTTTGATTGCTTAAATTTATTTTGTTATGAATTATAATTATTATGAAAAGTAGAATTTATTATAACAAGAAATATTCCTATTAAATATTTACTAAATAAATAATGCACCTATTTCTAAATACTATTAAAGTATTAATACTTAATAATATTAATAAATGTATACATTTGATATTTCTATTGTAATAAAAAAATAATATTATTTTTTAATTAATTGTTTTAATTATTTAGTTTCTATTTACCAAATAAATTAACAAATTATTAATATATATGATATAATTAAATACACATGTTTCTTATATGCTTGGGTGAAGTGAAATATTACAATGTATATATGCTTAATAAGGCAACTGTTTATCTTAGGAATTGGTATAATTATAATTGGTTGATTATCATTAATATTTTAGGATTTCATACATTATTCATAATACTATATTAAATAAATAAATAATTGCTAGTGATAGATTATATAAAATTTAATAAATACATATATATATATATTTATTATTATTTATGATTACAATAAACAATTAATAATATACAAATTATTTATATATGTTTCAAGATTACATTAGACAATTACAATTGGTAAAAGAAAATATTATATATATATATATATATATATTGTTCTCTCTTTTATGGTAGCATTGTAGTGTATAATTAGGCATAATAATGAATAATAATAATGATAATGAATACAAACCATTTGGCCTATTATACAGGGGAACAGAGCTATTTTGTCTATTAGAAGAGTCAGGCCCATCGCCATTACCACAATATAGTCCATTCGTTTGTGCATTGTTAGACGTACCCTATAATACACAAATATACAAGTATTATTATACATTAGCATAGTATATATTTGAATACAAGATAATGAATATAAAATATTAATTATTATAAAAAAGTACAATAATCAAACAGTAATAGTTTGGTAACAATTTGAATTTTGTAAAATAGGTATAATACGTAATAATTTGTTTTTACTATAACTTAACAATATATTTTTAATATAAAAGCTGTAGACAATGTAAGGTATATAAAAACCACAATAAATAGTGAAAACGTAGTTAAATTATTTAATAAAATAGAATATATTTTTATATAACTTTATTATTATATTAAACATTAATTATTCTATATATACACGATTATATATATTATATATATATCTAATATAAGTTCAGAAACTAAACCTATTTTTAATATATACACGATTATATATATTATATATATCTAATATAAGTTCAGAAACTAAACCTATTTTTAATTTGAAAGTGTTAATTAATAATATTTATATTAAAATAATTCTTAAAATATCTTAATATCTAATCTATATCTATATTTGCATTTTATTATTATTTTAATAGTAAAAAGGTTCATGTAATACAAACTGTATAGAATTATCATATATTGATATATATATATATATATATATATGATTAATTGATTAATTAATTGATATATATATATGTGAAAATCTATTAGTTTTATTTGTTGTACCTATTAACTTTTTAACAATTTGATAGATGATTCAAATTTATAGTAAATATATATTAAATGTGTATGTATGTTTTTTTAAGTTATTATTTTAAATTATTTTTATAAGTAAAAATTATAATATTATTATCCTAAATATAATATAAATCATATATTTTGTAAATGTAATTAGTTTATATAATTAGAACAGGGTCTAAACTATTTATACATTTAATATTTAAATTTTTTATTATTTTTAAAGTATAAATAAGATATGAATTAAAACATTATATTATATATAAAATATATGTAACTGAATGATAATCTTGATATAACTAATTAATATTTTAATATATTGATAATCAAAATTTGTAATCATATAGAAAAACACATGAATCTATATTTATTTAAGTTTAATTTAATGTGTTATTATTATTACAAATCAAATTCAATAACAATATTGCATACACTATTAAATTATAGATATATTATATTATAGATGTAAAAAGACATAACAATATATTATATTAGATATATTCAATATATTTATATTTTTAAGTAGTATTTATTTATAAAGAGTAGTTTTGTAAATAAATAAATTATTAAAATTTATATTTTATTTATATTTCAAGAGTTAATAAATCAAGTGTGAATCTTTATGATAAGACTTTATATGACTTATATTTCTTTATCAATGATTCATAGGTAAAGGAGATTATTTGATTCATTGCATAACAATGGTTAAAAAACCTTTTATCAACTTATAATGAAATATATTCTTTAATTATTTCTCTATTATTTAATTAACAATCAAAGATTAATATATAATACATATGTAATGAAAGTGAATAGACATTAATATAATATATATATATATATATGAATAGCAAAGATTTTTAAAGGAAAGATATAACACTTACTCGAAATCGTGTAATTCGATTTTGTATACAAAACACCTACAGCGCCACCTATATCGGGTTAATTTTAGACACTATGTGTTGTTTATAATGTAAATTCGTATCAAACTATACATTTTTAAAATATTAAATAATGTTTTAAATTATTATTTATATGATGAAAACTAAGTGTTCATTTCTAATATATAATAAAGCAATAGGATATGTAGATTTTAAATTCTATAAATATCTATGTGGCGAGTAAAAGTTAATTTATATTGCATGTAATAATAGAGTAATGAAAACATTGTTGTATGGAAACTGCCCCAAACCTAATTCTATTTAGGTGATTCGATACTACTGCTAGCAGAGGCAGGTAGTAGTTATTAATTACATTTCATATATAGGGAGTGTTATATCTTTGCTTTGCAAAATCTTTGTGAATAATCTAGTATATAGGTATATAAATATATATTAATATAGTATTAAAGTTAGTCATATAGTATATTAGTGATACTTGATTTCTATTTTATACTATTGTTAATAAATTGTAAAGTAATGTATAATTAAATATTTTAATTGTAATTGATATGACTTAATCAATAACTGGATGTTAATAAGATAAAGATAACAATACTGATATGAGTGATAAAGGAATAATCACTAACAGTCAGCTGGTTTGGGGTACTGGCACAAGGTGGTCTAGAGATTTTCTGTATCATTCTCTTTTCATTCGAATCACCTCCAGCCTATTATGTAATAGTAGTACAAGATGCTAGTATCATTATGATGTAATAGGTGCAACATAAAGGTTAAACTAGAGCACGCGATTAGTGCTAGAATCTATTAATAGATATGACATATAGAGGTGTGTATAAGGTTTTCAGATATATATACTAATTGTATATCTAGATGTTTGTATAACGTACACATACATACATACTAGGTGCGACTTACGAATTTGAGCATGTTCCAATCAAACACGTAGTCATAGTTGAAGCCCTCACGATGAAAGAGGTTTCGGAACAGTTGGCGTAGGTAAGAGTAGTCAGGTTTATCATCAAAGCGAAGGGAACGACAGAAATTCAGATAACTAGCAAACTCCACTGAAAATAATAGCATGAAATAAAGGTAATATTTATTAAATATAAATATACAATTTTTAAATATATAAAAATGATAGGATAATAAATCTTATAATACTAACTCATAAACTCTAGTTTATTATATCATTATTTAAGGAAAATATGAGATATTATAAATAAGATGATATTCTATAAATGATAATTTTATGAATTTATGCATATTTCAAGTGTATTCCAATATATTTATATATCCTTCAAAAGATTTTATTAATAAATGTACACAAATTATTGAAATATCTATAAATCTCATCTTTTTTTTGAAATAAGTTATATAATGATAATGATATTACTTAATTCATTCAACTACAATCATTACTACTACAATTTTATATTTGATATATATTTACAAAAAATCAATACATTTGTTGAATTTCTTATAACTTATACAAATAACCTATTAGATAAACATCATGGAGTCAGTAATATTATTTATTGAATATGTAATAAATAGAATTATATTAATATAATTCATTTTTATATATAGAATAATTAAAAAGTAATTAAAGGTGTTTGTATATAATTATATTTTAGATAGTTACTAGATGATATAGATAATAATTAGATTACACAACATATAAACCCGGGAATCCTTTGCAAAGTTCTTCGATAGGGGATGCCATTTTTTTCTCGCTGATACGTTCATATTTTTGACGTTTCGTAGCTGCTTTAAGACCCTGCCATGGGAGGGCTCCTCTTAAAAAGTACATGAATACGTATCCCAAAGACTCAAGGTCATCTCTCCTACTTTGTTCTGTATAATAAACAATGAGGATAATCATGATCATAGAGAAATGATGATACAAACCTATGCCGAGATGAGTATTAATGCTAGCATAACGAGCGGTTCCGGTTAAATTCTTGTTTTCTCTATATGGAATATGTTGATGTAAACGTCCGTCGCGGTATTTCTTGGCGAGACCAAAGTCGATCATGTAGACAAGATTTCCCTTCTTGCCCAGACCCATCAGGAAGTTATCAGGTTTCACGTCTCGATGTATGAAATTTCTTGAATGAATGTATTCAATTCGACTAATCTGTAGATGTAGGGATATGATTAGTTATCTTAATCTCTGTATCTTTACAGTTAGCATATATTTTCATTATCATTGCGTGATAAAATATATATAATTATGATTATTTATACATTATAAATGTATGTTATGTTTTTTAAGGTATTTTCTAGAGATGTAATTGATGCTGAGATTTGATACAATGCCGAGACTTGTAATTTTTATGCCGAGCTCAGGCATATATTTTTGTTAAAAAACAATCTCGAGAAGAGCAGAGCCGATTACTCAATTCTATACCACATTAAAACACATTATTATTAGAGTAAAACATTACAGTAAAATCATTATTTTAACATTTTATGAATTTTAACTTTTTAATATAGTTCATAATTATTTATACCATTATATTAATATGAATACTTTATTTTAATACATATTATGCTTTAAATATATACAAGTCTGATTGTATATATAATATATATATATAGACAAATTTAATTATAGTATTATTCAATTTAAATTAATTTTATTTAAATATATTGAACAATATTTTCTTATATTAGATTCATTACAATTTCAATATATATCTTCAATATTTAATTAATATTATCTATAATAAATTTAATAAAATAAGATTTCACTAGTATTCTAAACTTATATATTAATCATTAAATAATCAACATATCATTGAATATTTAAATAAATATAAATTAATTAATGTATCTGTATTTAATTTATCTTTATCAATAAAACAACTTATTTATCTATATAATAAGTATTAAGTGAAACTCATTAAATAAAATGTTTGTTATTGATATATTTAAAATCTAGATAAAATGAAAAATGTATTAAAAGAAAAGAGAAGAAAAAAAAAATTATTACAAATATTATATATTATTGCGTAATCACTTCAAACCATTAATAATGTGCAATGATATTTATAGAATTATTGGGTTGTATGATTAGTTGTAGTAGGAATAGATTAGTGATGGGAATGGAGGAAGGGGGAGAATGGAAGGTTACTAACTAGTTGATCTGCAAGTAGTAAAACTGTTTTAAGGCTAAACTTGCGAGAACAGAAGTTAAATAAGTCTTCTAGACTAGGTCCTAGTAGCTCCATCACCATGACATTGTAGTCACCTTCACCTCCCGCCCATTTCACTATAGGTATTCCGACTGTAGGAGGGTAGATGCGGCATTACATTAACCTGTACACTCATCTATATAGTTCTATATACGAGGTTATAAAACAGTGGCTTGTGTAATTAAAGCAGTGTTAAAAGGTAGCAAATTTACAGCTAGAGCCGTTACAATAATAGTGAGATTACTATAAGATACTGTAGAATCTAGTAAGAGGACTAACCTCCACCGAGCATCATCTTGTAGATCTTGCTCTCTATATGAAGCTGGGGATGTTTTGTCTTCACACATTCTAGTTTTATTGCTACTTCCTCTGCGTTTGATATATCAGTACCTATGTAATTCATGTATATGTATATAAATATATATGCATACAAATAATATTGATATATATGTGTATACTAATTCATAAAAATGTATCTGTGTAGTATGTGTGTGTATATTTAATAATATGGTGATATTGTAGGAGTTTTGTGATGTATATTTCATACAATAATTCATCTACTCATAATATCTATAATACAATCATTACTACTTCTTCATTTCACATGAACTACAATAATAATCCATATTATATAAGCTATTGTAGATATTATATTAGATAATTATTTTTCTATAATATTAAAAATATTTATTTATAAGTAAATCTTGATTTTTAATAATGATAAACATATAAACATGCTTTGATATGGTATTAAATCAAATTTATTTTTATTAAGGAATTTTTATATAAGATAATAGTTATATATATATATATTGAAGTCTTGATTATATTTATTAATAACATATATGGTACCATATATATATATACCTTAAATGTACCATATATGTATCGACATTAATTATAAGATATTATATAAATATTACACAATAAGCTAATCATTTGAGATATATCACAGTATTTATTATAATTAGATCATAGTTGATTGATTGATATCACAAGAGCAAGGAGCACCACAAACATCAGAGATCATAAAGGTGATCAACATCACAATTGTGATAACATTGATTTCCAGTAGTAGAACCATGTATATATATATATATATCATTTAGTGAATTATAAAATGAACTGAATGATTATATAATATATGAGTGAATAACTAATAGCAGCAGCAGCAGCAGACATAGTGCATGCTTCATTATATAGCTACTATTACTGTGGCTGCAACAATGACTAATACTATTATATTTACTTGATGTTTGATACAGAAGTACAAGCAATGAGTGAATAACTTAAAGGCTGGCGAAACTTGTTTTTTGAAATAAATATATTTTGTATTAACATTTATATTATATAAAAATCAGTAAATTTAATATATTGTCTTTAAAATGATATAGGGCTGTAAAAATAACAATAAATGTCATAAATAAGCATTTATAATTTAAAAAAAAACTGATATTACTGCTCTTTATTTTTGAACTTAATTCTTTGAACTTCCATAACTTTTGATTTACCTGATAAATGTATATGAATTATTCAGAACTTAATTATAATAAATAATTCTTCATATAGATTAAGTATTAGCTAAAAGTATAACTTATTTACTGAAAATTCATGGATATTTTGTTATTTTAAAATTAGTGTATTATATGTAATGTAGGCCTCATTATCATCATCATATACTTCTATAAGTTAATATATATATATATATATATATAGATTTAAATGTAATTAATAAGACGTAAACACATTTAGTCATTATCTTATTTATTTCGGAAGTTTCATATTTTTAGTAAAAAAAAATCTCCTATATTCACCATGTAAATATTCACATTCGCCCTTAACAATACTACTAGTACAGCTGTCATCACATTTCTGTTATAATATCTGTCACATGAGATGGATATAGATGAATGAATCAGGAAATCAATATAAACAATAATTCTATAGCCATTAATAATGCATAACATCAGTTATTCAGATATGAATTGAACAAACAATATATTGACTCAATACCTGACCCCACTTACACTAAGAGCCATGATACCAGGGTTGATGGTTTTTTCGGTTTTTACGTAAAAACCAAAAAAACCGGTTTTTATCGGGTTTTATCGTTTTTATATTAAAAACAAGTACAAATTATAATTTTTTCATAACAAAAAATAGTACTTTACTTTATATTATTTAGTAAAATAATTAAGTTTGGTAATATTTGGCTATTACATATAAATAACTATTATTAATAATAATGTATTATCATAAAAACGATATATTTTTACATTTCAATATACAAATAATTCGTAATTAGAATATTCTGCCTAATGGTGGCGTAATTAAATTTGTTATCACATAATCATTGTATCGTAGGCATGTAAGTATAATTAGATAAGAGTCCTACCCACTCACTGATATAACATATAGCATGTAGGCAATTATAACTTATATTTTAAAAGTTAAATTAATTTGTTAAAAACCGTAAAAACCATAAAAACCATGGTTTTTACAACTTGAAAAAACCGTAAAAACCGACGTAAAAACCCATTTGAAAAAACCAATTTTAAAAACCGAATCAACCCTGCATGATACAATACAACTTGTTCATCATGGATATTATTGCACCATCATATGCGGGTACCTGTGGGAATGTATATCATCATACGTTTTATTTTTTTTTAATTTCGAGGTTTATTGGCCATTTAGGTGTCAACAATTTGACGCATGGGGAAAGATAGGGATATTAACATTACATTACATAAATGTGTATTTTCTATAGAAATAATTAAGTATAGCATTGTACTTTTAGAATGTTTGTAATATATGTATAATGTATATAAATTATAAGATTATTTTTTTTAATATTCTAGGATTTTGTTTTCATTTCTGTGAATTTTTCAACAAATTTGAAAGTCGCCTAAGTTTTTTTTTGCAATAATATTATTTTCTAACAATAATATGATAACATGTTTATTTTTAACAATATTTGAAAATAGTTGTCTAGATCAAATGATACATTATTTTTTACAGTATATGAAGCTTAATATTAATATAAAATAATATTTGTTTAATGCATAATTTACTTCATTTTTTATAACTTAACAAATATATTTCTATAATTATATAAATAGTTGGTAAAAAATCGTAGAATATTTAAAAAAAAATATAATGATATAATTCATATAAACTACACATATTACAATATATTCTAAAAATATAATGCATGTATCTTAATTATTTCAAAGGAAAATACACATTTAAGTAATTTAATGCTAATTTCCCTATCTTTTCCCATGTAAATTTTAAACACCATATGGTTGGACAATAAACCTCAAAATAAAAAAAGTATTATGATATAAATACCTATAGGTAATACCCAACCGCATATGAAATTTAAATAATATTCATTATGGAAACATTATGTATTATCAGTGATGATCAGGCCTCAGAAAAATCGTGTTTTTTGCACGATTTGTACGATATGCACGATTATCCGTTTTAAATATGCACGATTTTTTATTAAATAATGCATACAAAAATAATCGTGCAAGAGTAAGAATTATCTAAAGTTTACATAAATTACATATAAATATACAAATTATTAACACTATGTATAGTAACACAAATGTATAGAATTCATATAGTAATGTCATTAGTTGAAGAATACTCATACTTCATACTTAATATGTAAACTATTATGTTTGTGGGATTTAGTGTTTATATATAAGATCTTTGGTAATATCTTTGTAATTTTATAGGAAATTAAAAATATTAAATATTTAATATTTCATAATGTATAATAGTTTGTTCTTGTAATAATTGTAATAAGAATCTTCCCAATGAGACGAGGTTCCATTTAATTTCAGTTTCTTTCTTCTTTTCGTGACCTTCTTGTTATTTTATTATAATAATTTATATATATATTTTTATTTTATTTATTTATTTTAAAAAATGTAATTCTTTGTTTTTTGAAGTTGTGTTTATTTGTATATTTATTTGTATTTTTAAGTATAAGTTGTTAATTTGTTCAAGTACTTGTATGTGCTTGCTTGTATGTAACTATTTAAAGTCCTGGTATGTTTAGTTCTTGGTATTTTATAATAATTATAATAACAAGTGTAAATTAGCATTAGATATATTATATATATATATATATACTTTTACATAACTAACATACATAACCTATATATATGTAGCTTTAAAATAGTAATAATACAAGCTATATGGGTTATAAATTATAACTTATAATATAGATTTACCTAGAGTAAACATACAATCGTGCAATGCACGATTTTTGTGTTAAATTTTGCACGATTTAGCCAAAAATCGTGCAAATCCTAAAAACACGATTTTTCTGAGGCCTGAGTATGATAGATACCTATATTAAATAATTAATAGTAATAATATTTCATTCTGTCAAACATATGATTTTGTTATTATTATATACATTATTTTTATAATAGAAGTAATTCAATTATAAAAAAGAAGAAAAACAGATATATAAAATGTTAGACTATTAGATTATATTATTAAAAAAAACTTAATTATTATACATTTGAATTTTTTCTAAATATACTGAAAATAATAGCAATTTTTATAGAATAGAAAAAATATCCGGACTTTTTAGTAAAGCAATAATAATAAAATTAAAATTCAGAGAACAGCTATCAAAGTTTATTAAATATTTACATGCAATTATAAGAAATTCATATTTAGTATTTAAAGTATGTTATAATTATGATAATATATTAAATTAACAAACTTAGATTAGTGTTTTACAATAATTAATATATATATATATAATAGTAGGTGTTATAAATATGAATTATACTCATAAATATAGCAAAATTAGGTATAATGTTTATGAAACAATACATAAATGAATCTAAAACTTATTTTCTATATAATATTTATTTTCATTGTTTTTAACAAAAATTAAAATTATGAAGTTATTGAAACTATTTTATATAATATTAAAAATAAAATCATTAGAATATAATTCTTGTTTTCTTTTGTCTAAATTAATTCATGAATTTGTATATGTGTTTGGGATATAAAATTATATATTATTAGGTTTATTTTAGGTTTAATAATAACATTAATTATGTAAGATAATATCATAATAGCAAAGATTTTGCGAAGCAAAGATATAACACTCCCTATGCATGCAACGTAATTTAGTTATAGCCCCAACCGCTGCTAGCAGTATTATCGAAATCACTGAAATAGATTTAGGTTCGGCTCTGTTTGCATACAACAATGTTTTCATTGCTCTATTAAATTACATGCAATATAAATTAGCTTTTACTCACTAAATATATACTTATAGCATTTAAAACATACATATCATATTTGTTTGTTATATATTAGTAATGAACACTTAGTTTTCATCATATAAATATTAATTTAAAGCATATTATTTAACATTTTAATAGTGTATAGTTAAATACGAATTTACATTATAAACAACGCATAGTTCCTAAAAGTAACCCGCTATAGGTGGCACCAGGGTATTTTGTATTCAAATTCGAATTACACGATTTCGCGTAAGTGTTATATCTTTCCTTCGGAAAATCTTTGATAATACTGTATAGTAAATATATAAATAAATATATAAATAAATAAAATTTCTATATAAATATATCTTTCCTTCGGAAAATCTTTGATAATAGGCTTGTAAATATATAATTTGTCAATCAGAAATATCAAGGTTAATACTTTCTCAAGACTGGTTGTTATCTTTATTGACAATGGAAAGTAAATAATCATTCAATAAAGAAAGCATGTATATTATATGTATTATATATGTTATATATTATAATATTATATGTGTATAATATATATTATAATATTATATGTATATATTATATGCATATTATAAGAAAATACTATAATATCTAAAATAAATGCATATATACACCTAATTCTTACACTGATAGAAACAAGCCATACACATTAATAAAATACTATGTAATGCTATTGAGATGAACAACTGTTTCCAATAGATGTCTCACTGTGATGATTCTACCTATAGACACATTATAATAATAACTATGTATAAATCATGTAATATATTTAACTATGTAGAAATCTACAACTTAACATGTTTTTCTTTATAATTTAATACTTATACACACACAAAAATATATAATCATGTTGGCTTGATGTATATGGTTTCATCAAATACATGTATTCACCATGTAAATTGTATATAGATAGTAGATTATTGTATAGTTTACTATTAAAAGCTAAATAACTTTTCAAGTATAATTTATTAAGGGGATGTGTGACCTTCACTAGTTTACATATAAAAGATAGGGAAATTGCTATATTTAAAAGGTGATTATTTTTTTTATATATAATTTTTGTTATATATTAATAATACTCAGTAGTGTATATATGTTTATAAATTATTCATATATATATATCTAGTAAACTTAAGAAAAACAAACTTTTTACTGTCTATATATTTAATTTAAAATATTAATATATATATACTTATAAATACAAAATTTAAACAATTTATAATACTAATGTTTTCTAAATATATTTTAAATGTTGTAGTTACTTCAATTTGAAATTAAAAAGATGCTTGACCCAAATAGAATTGAACAAAAGGATGTTTACTTACCATGTGAGTTTTAAAAATAATATAGTTAAACTGTATATATATATATGGTTCTTTATATATAATATAATAGAATATATTGTGAAATGAATATAGAAATAGTGTGGGCTCGAGATCAGTAAGAACTAGTATCAGATAAGCTAGGTATATGTGAGTAATGGTTTCAGCTGGTGGGCGCTTTTTAACAATAATATAAACCTAGGCATCAAAATTAAAAATTTTACATTTTGTGGTTTTCGGACTGCAAACTGTGCTTATAAATCAATCTAAGGCCATCTAAGACTTGGCATCATTTAGATCTCTAATATATACATGTATATAAATAAATGTAAATGTTCATTATATATATATAAATATATATATATATATAATATAAATACTAGTATATTCAACATATAAAATCAAAAATAAGTACACTAACTTATACATACAAACATATATACACACATATATATATATATATATATATATATATATATATATATATATATATATATATATATATGATTAAGATATATCTTATAACTCTAGGTTAATTGATCTACTGGTGATGGGTAGTTATGGTATTGTTTTAGGTAGGTAGGTGGGTAGATAGGTACACAAACACATGTTCATGTCATCACTCTCTTTGCTAAGTATATATATATATATGTATAAATATATAATAGCATTACTAATAGTATTAGGGTGCGTTTTTTGTAACGTACCACAGTACCAAGTTAGCAAGCGTTTTTCGTAACGTACCACAGTCCCACCTGTATGCTTATACATGTAAAATCAAGTGGGACTGTGGTACTGTGGTATGTTATAAATCATACGAAATATCCCAAAGTACCACAGTACCACAGTCCCACAGTACCACAGTCCCACAGTACCACAGTCCCACTTGAGTTTACATGTATAAGCATACAGGTGGGACTGTGGTACGTCAGTGCGTTTTTTGTAACATACCAACGTACCACAGTCCCAAAGTACCACTTGTTAAATTCGCGGGCGTTTCAGATGGTTCATTGGAAACATCAATATAAATAAACGCTCCCTATATCTATATCGAGGATGGTACTGTGGTACTGTGGGACTGTGGTGTGGGACGTTTAAAAAGTAGTACCACAGTCCCACTTGAGTTTACATGTATAAGCATACAGGTGGTACTGTGGTACGTTACAAAAAACGCACCCTTAATCACTCCAAAGTGTACAATATATTTGATAGAATAAATGAATATTTGTCTTTCCAAGTTGTATGTTTTAGATGTTATGGAAAATAGAATTTGATATATATATATATATATATATATATATATATATATATATCTATAATACACCAGGTAACAAAGGTATTATATTTCAGATAAAATCATATACTTAACTGCTTATAATTAATTTATAAGATAAATAAGGCATACACTAGATACTATTGTTGTATTTAATCAGAATTCTATTAAGTTTATGATTTTGTACCTGTATATGATTTTTCTAATAATATTTAACTATAGTGATGAATACTGGTATGAATAATATGAATACTAGTATATAATTAAATAACACAAGGATTAAGCAGTTATTATATGTAATATAATTCAATCCTATTAGAATCATAATAGGATTGATAATCAAGCTTGCTTTAATGGTTTCTTTATAATAAGCCACATATTAAATTATAAATAACTATTAAAAAATATATATATATATATAAAATATATTATATATATATGTTTATATTGCCTTTAGAAACATATTCAGAAAAGACATAACTTTAGATATATTACTTGATATTCCTACACATTTATGTATTATAGATATAGGTCTATTCATTTATTTGTTCTAAATTATTTGGGAGAAATCTTGACATAATTATAATTATCTATGATAGTAATATTATTACTATTTATCATAAAAAATTACCTGTTTAAAATATTTTTTTTTATTAATAATTGAATTTATTAAAATATGTAAATATTATTTGAACAAATAATATTAACATTTTAACAAATTATAAAAATAGTCATATAATAAAGGGTATATATAAAAATTATAATACAATATAACCCACCTTAAGGATGAGCACTACATTCACGCGATTGCATATATATATAGATGAAAACCACAATTTTTAAGTCTTCAACTTTAAAAATTTTAAATATTTTTTCACAGATATACTAATAATACATAATTCTAATAGGACCACCATTATTTTTTTATTTATAAATATTTTGTATATTTTATATATTACATTTTAAAATAGAAGTAATTTAAAATTTAAAATTGTGTTGAAGTGAATATAATGATAGAATCATGATTTAAATTATATAATTATATTATTTAAGAAACAATTTATATTAAAGAATACAATATTTCCGGACTTTGTAATAGAGTAATATTCTTTAAATTAAAATACTGAGAAAAATGATATTTAGAGAAATATTTTTGTTATACTATAATGAATGTATATTTTTAATAGTAGGTGTTATAAAACATAATTAAAACTTATTAATAATGACAATTTAGATAAGATTTTTTACAAGAAATAATATATAGAAATGATTATATAAGTTATTTATTCGATAAAACAAGTTAATGTTTTTTTACATATAGAAATTATGAAGGAGGTCCCCCTTAAGCTGCAAAATGTGGTGTAACATCAAAATTGGGCAGTTCGTAAATGACAATAATTACAGGCTGATATCCGTCATCAATGTAATAAGAACAAGTAGCATAACATTGTTGGCAATATAATATTGTTTACATTAACCTCTATGCAAATATTGATCATGTGATCGTTGTTATATTAGTTGATATTAGATATTATATATATGTTTAAATTCTATTATTGATTTATTAACTAGGCCATAGATATCAGTATTAAGGAACATCCCAATGGCCTAAATAAAAGATACATAATATAATTAGCATTTTACTTATGTTGACACACATACCTTCTGCATGCATTTATATATTACATATTATATTAAATCTTTGACTAGCTCGATGTCTAATAAATGTTTAAAAAAGAATAATTCGACTTGCCCGATATTGTGCTATAAAAATCAGTCGTTATTATACTGTTTCTTTTGTGTGACCAACTTTAGAGAATAATATTATAGATACACCTGATTTCATTATATAATTACAATTTATAAAATTGTTTGGATCAATTGAAATGAGATATATTTTATAGAATATATATATGCTATAATATTTGTGAGGTTAATTTGGTGGTAATCTTTTGAATCGGAAAGGATATATGCAATGCACCCGTTACATCTAGTGATACATCTTAGCCTGGCTGAAATTGTCTAATTGAGAATTTCAGCTAGGTGAGATTTAATATGGGCTGTATATAAAGTGTGGTTTGTAGGTTTTCAACTTAATAGTAAAGTATTACATTGAACATAGCATAAATGTATTAGGCTGTATTAAAACAGCGATAAATATGCAACGAAATATTGCAGATTGTGACGGATTTAAACTACTAACTAATAGAAATGCAATGATAGAAATATATGATTTCAGACTAACTCGAAATACGCGTGCATTGATACGTAGAGGACATGACCTTAGTAACATAAACTGTTCAAATATTAATATTAAAGTAACATAATCAATATCTAGATTCATAATTTATATCATACAATTTTAATAAAGAATATATATTGTAAACCATAATATTTTGAATAAAAGGTTACATATTCAATGTTGTATCATTTAGTTATGAATTCAATGTACTAAATATTGATGCTATAGGATACACAAAACACAGATATAATATATATATGTTATTATTCATATCAAGTTATGGTAAACGGTTATTCAGTGTAGCTTATGTATTGCCTATGCCCTTAAAAACTAATTTAAATTATTCTTCGTATAAATCTAATGTATTATTATTAATTCATAAAAATTAATTTTATTATCATTAAATTTATAATGTTCAACATGTTAAATTTATTATTCTTTTTATATATTTTGTTATTTTTTCACACAATAGAGAACGTTATTTGTGTGTCTAAATAAACATTCAATTCAATCAAAATTACTAATAATTATCTTAGTTATAATGGTGAAAGAGTAATAAACCTAAGATTTTACATAAAATGTTTACAATAATAATAGAATTATATTTGATTAGGTGTTGACAGGTGTCACATTTTTATTATTACATTCTATTTTGTTTCTGGAATCTAAATTAAACTTGTATGCTTCATAGCATATTGTATAAAGAGTGGTATAAAATGTTATTTAAATATATATATATGAGATATTGATGTTTAAGAATATCTAAATTTATATATATATATATATATATATATATTATATATTATATATAATGAAAAACTATTTTAAAAAATATCTTTTTATTCCAAATAATTACACTTTGTTATATATTTATTAGATCATGGAAGATATACAATCTAAACATTTATATAAAAATATGTATATATTTGTCATATTAATTAATATTTAATTTACTATTATAAGAAAAAGTATATAGGAAAATTCTGCTTAATATAATATAATGAATAAATAATCTACTAGATTTTAGTCTACATAGAACATGTGACATATATAACTATGAGTAACATGTGACAATATAAAACAGATAACATATCATTTAATTGATTTTCTTGCAACATAAAACTGATTAAATTGTGGAATGGCTGGAATTACTCAAGGTTCTACATACTAAATGAGTGGAATTTAATTCCCAGCGGAATATGGTAATAATTACAAGAATCTTAAATAAAACAAGATTCATTATATAGTAATCTTTTTTCTATAGATATTATAATACTTCCGAAATGTAGTAATCTACAATTTATATTATATGTAAATGAAGATTAAATTGGTACAAATAAATTAGTTTTATCAATTAATAAAAATTACTAATGGAATGTACCAAATATATGTATGAAATCTAATATTATATTGAATATTATTGATATAGTATTTATCTAGTAGCACTGTGATTACCTACCTATACTACGTAACACCTATCCAATAAGAATCACCAGACTGTAGATTGTTCAGTGAATCACATACTCGACCAGTGAAGAAACAATGACATCGCAATTAAAGTTCAGAATTGAACATGCATGAAACTGAGTATTATACTCCTATTGCATAATAGATATATAAACATAGCGTGTAAATAGTATAGCCTCGCAACATCAATGCAATGCAGGGAGACGTTATGCATATATGAGAAGTACAGAGATGTTGCGAGCAATGTAAGCAACATTAGCCGATTGAATACGTAGTACCATCACTTATATGTCACATGGTACCACTGCACTTAGCTTATTACGCAACTCTATATACTTCATCAAATAGCTATTATATTTACATGAATCTACAACCTAAATGTATGATTGTTATAATTTGAAGCTATTATAATATGCTAAAATATCATCAGAATCTGTAAGAAGTTTATAAACAGTATAACACTTGGTTATTATGGATTATATTTTATAATTGGCGTATAATGCAGTGCCTTGAATATCACAGCATCCATTGACAATACATCCATTGTTTATATGATTTAACATCAGAATTGTAATATTAATAATTATTTTATTTGTTTAATATATATATATATATATAAACAGACATGTAAAAATGCATGCTTTAATGTATCCTCTTAATGATTTAGAGACAATTTAAAAGTATATTTTTGTTATTATAATTAATAACATTATATTACTTGATAAATAATTGATATAATAACTGATAAGTGTATAGATACATAGTAATAGTTGAGCTATTAGCTTGAGTAGTACTATCAGATAAATAACTAAGTACTAATAATATTATTTATATATAATATAGCATGGCGATCATAATGTACAAAGATATCTTGTCTTAGTGGTTTTGTAAGTTTATCTAATACATTATTAGCTATAGAGTTCACTTTATATATATATATATATATATATATATATATATATTCATGAACACAATATGTATGATACAAATAGAAATGTGTTATGAAATTAGGTATGCAAATTACTTGAGCTCATTGTCCTATGAACACAAAACTCTAGAGGTTAGCGACGATTATGAATATATATAATTATGTTATATTGTTTTTCTCATGTCGTGTACTTTGCGTATATATATATATATATACATGGCTTTAAATTAGAAAGGGCAAGTTAATTAAGAATGTTATTACATACAAAATAACTATTCTAATAACTATACTGAATACAATAATTCAATTTTCTTAAATTTTAATATTTATATTATCATCAAATTAATATAGCATTAGTTTGATATATTATATCTATTAAATATAATAATTTTAATATATTCGTTATACAATCAAATAAATTATATAATATTTCTTATTACATATTTTAAATAACTGAAATAAAGGATCACAAATTATCTATTATGTGGAAACAGTTAATAATATAGTAGAATGCTAAGGTGTGATGCATGGCACTAGATAATAAGGTGTGGCAGGTGAATATGCTCAATATGTATTGCAAATATATGTTCTTAGTATGTTTAAATATGGTGAATAATCTGCAACATACAGCTTTAGTTAGATACGAATAATTGTGTTCACATAAAGCAGGAGATAATCCAGCTTATATTTGTACAATAAAATGTAATGAATCGTATAGAATACATTTTTATTGCTAACATGATAACATTCACATATATTGCTAAATATTTAATATATCATATGATTATGCTATTATAATATAGTAAATATAAATAGAGATAGTAGCATGGATGAAAGTTGATAAATTATAATAAATAAATATTAAATAATAAGTCATAAACTATATTATTGGTAAACAATAAAAATATGTGTCAATTATTTTATATGAAAGAAATGAAAGTTTCTCAGATATAAGTCATAGTTTTATACACACACAATCACCACTACACATCACACACAATGTTCAGACTGATACGATAACAATATATGATTTCAGATTGACACTTAAATATAAATTTTGTAATCACGGATTCGCCAGTGTTTACACAAAATTTGTATTCAAATACAATATATTTATAGAATAAATTATATTTATTCAATGTTAGATTACTCCTGATTAGATAAATAGATTTTTACAATCGTATAAATATATATTTATTTAATACAAATAAATATTATGTACATTTTAATATTCATAGAGTAATTTGTACATCAAACGATAACCTTTATAACATGAATAAATGTTGTCTGGTAGAAACTTCCTACTAAACATACCTACACACTTGTAATAAAATATATGACTTATAGTGTGGAAGTAATATCATTTATATATGATACTATTTCCATTACATAATAATTTCAATACACGCCCACTGACGTAGCCTATAAATACAATAATATTATAAAGCATGTCGGTGTCATGCTCGATGACAACACCATTTAGTGCCTGTTTAATCGTTTGGAAATTATATTAGTATAGTGATACTAGCGACTATATTTAAATTTAGAATTATTTTCTGATCATAGAATCATATAAAAACTAAGATAATGAACAACGTGTTATCGAATATGATAATGACTATGAATATTAGGAATAACATAACATTCAATATATCTTGAAAAATATTCTAATATTCTAATATTCTATCAATGAAGTAATGTTATACTTAATAATATTATTTGTTATTGATATATACATTGATAAATTATTAATACAGTAAAAACTTTATAATTAAAGGGAATTTTTGTAGTAACATTAATAATCGTATGCCTTAAATTGATAAACATAAATTAAATTAATAAAATTAGTTAATAAAATAAATATTTTCATATATTTAGTGACATTTAATTTCTATATATTCATTTTTTAATATATAATCGTAGTTTTTATTAATTAATAATATTGATGTATTATTATATTAAAAATTAAATATATATTTATTATATATCATTGTTATATTGTATAATACAATTTGTATATCAATACCAAAGATTTACCTAAGGAAATATATAACACTTACATGAAATCGTGTAATTCAAATTTGTATACAAAATACCCCAGTACCACCTATATCGGGTTACTTTTAGAAACTATGTGTTGTTTAAAATGTAAATTCGCATCAAACTATACACTTTTAAAATGTTAAATAATATGTTTTAAATTAGTATTTATATGATGAAAACTAAGTGTTCATTACTAATTAATAACAACAAAATATGATATGTATTTTTTAAATGTTATAAGTATATATTTGGTGAGTAAAATATAATTTACATTGCATGCAATTTAATAATGCAATGAAAACATTGCCAAACCTAAATATATTTCAGTGATTCGATACTACTGCTAGAAGCGGCATCGGGTATTACTAAATTACGTTGCATGCATAGAGAATGTTATATCTTTGCTTCGAAAAATCTTTGTCAATACTATTTATAGTTTATAATGACAACTTTTCGTAACCTATATTACAATATATTATTGAATAATATATTTTGATTTATGTTTGTTTATATATTTATAATAGTAATTATAGTTAGAAATGATAATTCATCACGATGCATGTTTTTGTATCGATATCTGATTATTTGTATTAATTATGTATATAATAGATATTTAATTATATTATATAATTTAAGTAATTATTTAATTAGAAAATAATGTACTATTTGTTTATTCAAGATTACTATAATAACAAGAAATATCATATTGGTTACAGCCAACTAAAGGCAATAATTTGTATATCCAAAGTATAGGTGTCGATAGTCGATATCAAATCGTTATATTATTATATTACTAAAATTATAATATTTAATTGATTATATAAATATATTCATTATTAAATATAAAAACGTAAGTTGAACTTTCGTTGTGTACACGATACAGGTGCAGGTTTTAATACGCTATATTTAACTATAATCGTTTACTATATATTTAAATATTATTTGTATATAATTAGCGCCCTCTGTGGTTTAATTATTCGTAGTATCGTTTACAAATGTTGCCTTTAATCGAGATACAGCATAGTATTCATTATATTAAATTATACAATATTAAAAAATATTTTATAAATTATTTTAAATAAAATATATTTCAATGTCAATATAAAGTTAGAAATAGATTATTATTATATAAAATATAAAATTACAGTGGTTATATTTAAACACATATGGTAAATATATAAAATATATTTAATTTAAAATATGAATACTTATAATATAACGTGACAGATTTATTGGTAACTAGGAGTAACGATAAAAATGTAAATCTAACCTAGATAAATATCACCAAATGAACCGCTACCAATCTTACGGCCTAAACGATATCTTGTACCAACTCTTAATTCCATTTTAACCTAATTTGGTTCTATTGACTAGTTAAATAACTAGCAAAACAAAGACATTTTCGGATAAATTTAGATAGGAAGTCTGATCTGTCAATCAATATTAAATAAGTCTTTGCTTGTTTATCTAACTTTTAACAAATATACAAATATTTGTTATTTATCCTAAATAATATAATCTATTACTAATCATATATATAATAAGTTAATATGAAATAGGTGTTAAATAATATAATTTAATAATGTATTATTTAGATTTATAAATAAGTACAATTATTTATATTCCAAGACAATTTGCATTCATATATTATTATTATTTAGATTTATAAATAAAACAATTATTTATATTCCAAGACAATTTGCATTCATATATTATTATCAATTTAGTAAATATCATATTGAAAACATACTATTTATATTTTATAATAATAATTTAATCAATATCAGTAATTTATTTTAATTTGATTACTTACTTATTATGTTTATCCATTAGTTTACCTAGTGCATTTTACCAAGGACATGACGTCGGGACAACGTCTTCGGCTCGCTATCTCTGCAATTATCACTTTATGTACTCAGAGATTCATACTCTTCTGTGGTATATTTAATTATATTTCAATGAAATATATCAAGGATATTTATTTATCTGTCAAATAAACAGACATTAATTTTTCAAATTATATTTCTTTATAAATATTTTACTATAAATATGAAATTATTTATAAATTAGGTTTGAATTAAACGGTAGATATGCACTATAATATACTTACTTACTTTTTACTTTTTGTTGTTTATGGACTGCATCAGTGCGTGAGCAATCGGTTGTCCGTGGGAGGGAAGGCAAGGGAGAAGTAATAAGTCTTAAGGTGGTGTTTAAAGAAGGGAGTTGATGTGTTTGTTCGTAGATGATTGGGTAGGGAGTTCCAGTAGTAAGGGACAGAGAGGGCAAAGGAGCGTACATTGGAAGAGTGGAGTTTTTGTAGATGGGAAGTGGTAAGGATAAAGGTGTTGAAGGAACGGGTCTGGAGTGGAGTAATAGGTGTGTAGATGTAGGAGGGAGTCAGGGGAGTTGTGGTTAATATCTTTGTGGATGGTCAGGGAGAGTTTGTAATTTATGCGGTAGGTGACTGGCAGCCAGTGTAGTTGTTTTAGGAGAGGTGTAATGGAGTCAGAAGAACGACGGGAAATAAATGGACGCAGCGAACTACAGCGTTTTGGAGTCGCTGTAGTTTGAAGAGTTTGTATTCAGGGAGGTTAAAGAGTAGGGAGTTGCAAAGTCGAATAGTGGGATGATGTTTGAGGAGGCAATGGTAATAGCGATGTGGAGGGGAATGGAACGTCGGATTAAGCGGAGGCAGTGTAGGTGGTAATGAATGGATTTGTTCATATGTATAATATGGGAGTCAAGGGAAAGGGTGGTATCAAGATGGAAGCCAAGGTTTCGGACGTGTTGAGAGTAGGGGAGTGATATGTTGTTGAGTGAGATGGGGGTGGTTCAGGGAGGGTGGAGGAACGTAGGGGTAAGTGGAGAAAAATAGCTTCCGTTTTAGTAGGATTAAGTTTTAGGGAGTTGGAGGTAAGCCATTGGTGTATGGACTTGATACAGGAGGAGAGTCGGTCAGAGGCATAAGTATGGGAGTCTGTGCAGTTAAGATATAGTTGAAGGTCGTCTGCATACGTATGGAAGGAGATGTCGGGGTAGTCAGTGGATATGTCAAACATGGGGAGTAGGTAAATATTGAAGAGGAGTGGGCCAAGGACAGATCCCTGGGGGACACCGTGGGTTATGGTGCGGGAGGGGGAAGAGTATGTATTAATCCTGACTGAGGAAGAGCGGTTGGTAATGTAGGAGGTGAACCAGTTGAGGGAAATGCCGGTGATGCCAATGGCGGAGGTTTGTGTATGAAGACATTGTGGTCAAGTGTGTCGAAAGCGGAGGACATGTCTAGAAGGACGAGTATGGTGCCACAGTTGTTGTTAAGGCCGGAGAGTAGGTCGGAGGTAATGAGGGTTAGTGCGGATTCAGTAGATTTTTGGGGGAGGTAGGCGCTTTGGAAGATGTTGGGGATTTTATTGGTTGTAAGGTATGTGATAAGTTAGGAGTAGATAACTCGTTCAAGGATCTTAGATTGGATTGAGAGGTTAGAGATGGGTCGGTAGTTGGAGGGAGACGGAGAATCAAGGTGGGGTTTTTTAAGGATAGGGGTGATGACTGCTTTTTTGAAATCGGGAGGGACGGAACCGGAAGAAAGTGAACCGCAAATGATTTGATGAAGGAGGGTTGCAACAATGTTAATTATCTGCTTTAGTATTGGGAGGGGAAGAGGGTCAAGGGATGAGGTTGAGGAGGTAGATTTGAGAAGGGAGATGATTTGATCAAGTGGGGGAGATTTAAATTGTTCAAGGGAAAGGGAAAGGTAATGGGAGTGGTGGGAATAACAGGGGTGGGAAGGGTAGAAAGGGTGGGTGAGAGGTGGTGTAAAGATTTGTCGAACAGGAGTGGTAGTTCTTCAGGGGTGACAGTGGGGAGAGGGGATTTATGTGAACGACCAATCATTTAAGCAGAAAGTCTATGTATAGACTTACTGTCATTAGATAGTTTGTCAAATTTGTGGGTGATGTGCAGGGCCGGCTTAAGCATACTATGGGCCCCGGGCAAAAAAAACGTATGGGCCCCATAATAATTGAATAACATATTAAATGGGCCATTTTAGCAAAAACTAATATTTATAACTCTTCAATTTTATCATATCTTATCATTATACTAATTATTTTGTAATTTGTTTGTATACTTTAATCAACTCCTCATAATAATTTCTTTTCTCGCATATATATTTAGAGTAGTGGTTCCTAACCTTTTTTCACCGTGACCCTTTTTTATAATTCTTAATTAAAAAATATACCATGACCCAATGACAATTTTATTTTGTTATTATTGTACTTTACTCATAAAATAATCATATAAACATTAATATACATATATTTAAATATATATTTCCATCTTAAATTTTTCTCGTCCATAAATCCAATTTGCATATAAAAGCATTTATATTATTTTTTAGAAATTGACTCATGACCTACAAAAAATACTCAATGACCCATAGGTTGGGAACCACTGATTTATAGAGTGCATAAATATGTGTATTACCGCTATTATCTCAATGTAATCTAATTGCAATACTTTTCTCATCGACTTTATTCTACAAAGTAATTAGTTCAACGGTTTTCATGATATTGAAGTCGCAAATTCTTGCATTTTATTGAATACATACGTTGACTCTAGTAATGTAATTTACGTTATATTTTATCATATATAATATCAGATATAAATTATGTAATTATAAGAAGTCCACAAGAGAGTGCACTAACAGAATCTGCTTGCGATCACCATTTTATATTCGATAATGCTTTTAATAAAAAATATTATATTCTTCTTTAATCTATAGATTTAAATATATTCTTTATATAGTTTGGCTAAATAAATTATATTGATTTGGGATGAAGTCTAAGAATATTGCTACACTTTTCGAAGATTTAACCGCATTTTGCCCAACCAGATTTAAGGAATACACAGTGTAGATATGTGGATCCATATTGACCATAGTCCATTAATGGAATATGGTATATTATAATATATTTCATGTCGTTGAATCTTCCAGAGATATTGCTGGCATTTTCATAACTTTGAGCTCTATAATTATAATCGATTATAATCTATTATAATTATATTTTTATTTAAAAAATGCTAATAGATCGGTAGCTAAATATTGACCGATGTGATAAATTATCAGTGATAATGAATCTCAACGTACAATCGTAAATCAATAAATACTTATATAATAATAGTACCTAATTTGATATAAATAACGATAATTGTTACCTACCTACATCATGTAGGCTACATGTGATATATCTGGAATTGAATACACTGATATATAATATAATATTTTGAATTTTGTATTTATTCAATTATGTAGTTATCAGTGATAACTTATCACCTATTCTCCAATACGAATATCGCCATTGTGTGTATTTATTTGTAAATAGATAGATGAGGGTGATGTCAATCTAATATTTATTTGTAAGTAATAGGTGGATAATTGCAAAAATGCCTTTAGTATTATATTTATGTTATATATATATATTTATAAATAATATCTGTTTCAATAAATATAATATCTTTCTGTAATACTAGTATGTTGAAAAAGATAATCATTTTATGTACATAATTCCCTTTCATCAATATACATTATTAAAAATACTATAGGAATAACCTAAAGCAGAATAATCCTATTTAAATTAAAACTATTATATATAGGTATATTATGTGTACTAATACAACTATAATAATATATACACTATGAGAATATACACATTTTATTAATACGATCATAATATAGAGAAAATTAATTATTTTGAAAATATCTATTTTTTTAATTACTATAACAATTATAAATCTATACAGCATATCGTTTTTCGTAATTTATAATCAATATAATCATTTACAAATATCAGAAATCATAGTTAAAATATATCTTATTATATACATCATATTTAATTTTAATAAAAAAAAGTATACTTTTTGTTTTGTAAACTAATTATAGAATTATAAATTGTTTATATTCAACTATGGTTAATAATCCCTTAATACGTTTATCATTTATCACCTTCTAGTTTATCAAACAATTATTTATCAATCCGTTTCATACTATTTTATCTAACAATCAGAGATGTGTGAGAAGATCTATGTTATAACTATTAGCATGTGCTCCAAAATCTTCATGTAGCTGTTTCCACCATATCTTCGTGTCAATTTTTGTAAAATTCACTCTTCAAATCGGCCTAAATGACTCATATTTAATTAATTTATTATATTATTTTTATTTTTTGAATTAGAATTAATAATATATAAGAAAAATAGTTAAGAAATTTTTTTTTTCATATAAATAGTAAAAAAAAAATTTCTCAAATAATTCATGGGCCCCCCAAAATTTGGGGCCCCGGGCAATTGCCCGATTTGCCCCCCCTTAAGCCGGCCCTGGTGATGTGAGAGGCTTTGGCGGTAGAGATAGCTTTTCGGTGGATATTTTTTAGGTTATTGTAGTAGGCAAGTGACTATAGAAATACCTCCTATAACCGGAGGTCTTGATATAATCCATTTTGTATTCTATTTTAATTAATAGGTTTGTAATTTGATAATATAACACTGTGCCTGCATTTTTTAACTTTTTTCAATAGGATGACATTATGTCAATTGATTCTATACTTATTTTTGACACCGATCTCAAATGTGAAAACCGTTTTTCTTAATCACGTATAGTTTTTTTTTTATTCCACTTTCAAATATTTTCCAAAAAGTGAGATTTCTAGAGAAAAAATATTTTTATAATTTTTAAACCTTAATTATTAGTATAATATTTTATAAAATCATATAAATATGCCTGAATATATTTTATATATATATTCAAGTATACAGTATACTTTTAAAACATTATAAAATATGTTTAAAAGTTGTATAAATAAATTATTTTTAAACTATGTACCCCAAAAATATTAGATTATTTTCAAAAAATTCATTGGTCAATATTTGACGACACAAATTATAGGATACATATGTAATATATTTTGTATGATTTGTTTTTAACGCTCCTTTCAGATATGTTTTTAGTTTTTACATATCGGGTTTAGTTTTTTTTTTGTTCAATTTAAAATATTTTTTTTTGTCTTTTTTTCTCAATTTTTTAAATCATGCTATTTAATGTATTTAAAAGTACTCAATTTATAACTATATTATATTATTAACCATATATTATACTTATTTATATATTTATTTATGAATAAAATAAAAAATTAAGTTTTGGGTAAAAAAGAATTAAGTTTATTTAATAATAAATAGGTACTATACAAAATCATACAAATCAATTTAAGAAAGAACGTTTTAATTTTCTTCTTCTATGATTAATCTCTACGTCATCCCTTTTCAAACACCAACAATAGTCTGCTAACATATTAACATTCCAATAAATCCTTGATATCGTTCTTCCATTGTAGCTAAATCCTGATGGAAGCGTTCTCCTTGCTCCTCACTGTAATCTCCACAATTGTTAGGAAATTAATCCAAATGCGAATTCAGAGAATGCATTTTAATGGATATTCGAGCTCCAATGTTATGGTATTAGCGCATGAGATATTCTACCCTAACTTCAAAATCATGACTTCTTCGATTTCCAAGGAAATTTGTAGTATTAATATAGTATTTATTATTAAATAAATTTATTATTTTTTACCCGAAACTTAATTTTTTATTTTATTCATAAATAAATATATTCATTTATATTTATATAATAATATAGAATATATAAATAAGTATAATATAAGGTTAATAATATAATATAATTATAAATTGAGTAGGATTACCTACATTAAATATCATGATTTAAAAAATGATTTAAAAACTTATATAATATTAAAATATAATATTACAGTATATACCTATTTGTATATAACCAGTGATGGGCACGATCACGATCGTTTGAAAATGATCGAGTAAAATGATCGACGATCGACGATCGTTAGAAAATGATCGAGTAAAATGATCGACGATCGTCAGCAACTGATTGCGATCGACGATCGTGAAAAAAATTAGATATATAGGCCAATATATAACCTATATATATAATATCATATTAGATAGAATGAATTTATAACTTAAGTTAAGGTAATTACCCCTTACACTTTGAAGTCGTTATCGTTAACAATACTAATTTGAGTCATAGTATTTATTAGAAATGTTAGTAGTAATTTGTCAGTTTCTAGGTGTGATATTGTAGTCGATTGCTCGATTGATAATTAAACCAATGAAGATTGTTTAATCTTTTTAGTATAGGATAGTTCTGAAGGTTCTTGGAATTGTCTTTTTTACTATTCTCATTGTGTTCACATTTTAAACTATCATATTCATCTAATTTAGTATGATGTACAGTTTTGTAATGACGTCTTAAATTTTATGATGACGAAATCCCAGCTATTATTTTTTTTTCTACAAATCTTGCATTATGCTTCAACTTTATTATTAATTATTTTTAAGTCATTAAAATATATATTTGATTTAATAAAGGGCGAATTTATCCAAGACATTGTATAGCTTAGAACTTATAACTTATAATGATCTAAAATATTAATAAAGTTATAGACCTATATAATACGCCTACAGGGAAATTGACAGTTTGACTCATTTTGGTGTACTCTATAATATAGTAGATAATTGTATTGTTTGATCTTGCATGTTTCGCGCGGTAAAATATTACGATTACATTAGTAAAAAAGATACATTGGTATATATATAAATATATTTATATGACGGCGTGAATGGGTGAGCACTCGCGAGTACTGCGAGGATCATTAGTGGTTCATGCAGCAGCCAGGAATTCATATGCTTATATAATAATACGATCGAGATCCACGATCGGCCATCTATAATCGAGATCGCGATCGACGATCAAAATAATTACACGATCGACGATCGACGATCGACGATCGTTAAAAAATGATCGAGTAAAAAGATCGACGATCGACGATCGTTAGAAAATGATCGACGAAATTGATCGACGATCGGCGATCGTGAAAATTCGTGATCGTGCCCACCACTGTATATAACTAATTCATATCTATAATTATCTATTTAGGTAATACATTTGTTTAAATTAGTATAGGTATTATGAAAAAAAAGTTAGGGAAGTACAACATTTAATATGGTGGAACACGAATAGTGAAAAGGAATAGGTACTAATACCTAATAACTAATACCTACTCGTTGAAATATCAGTGTAAATAAATAGATGATAATTAAAAACGTATTTCAAACGTATAATACATTAAAATATATTACAAAGTAGGGGAGAGTGGGGGAACTTGAACCACTTTTGACATTTATGCCAATAATTCAAATTTAAATATTACTATATAAAACATATTATATTATTAGTATAGTATTATATGTTCTATTGATTTTAAGATAAAAAAAAACAAAAAAAAATTATTAATTAACAAATAATTAAGATTATAAACAAAATTAAAAGTGGTTCAAGTTACCCCATTTGTGGGGTAACTTGAACCACCATAAAATAGTATTAAAATATGTCTTAAAAATTAAATATGTTTAATATTATAGTTATAAATAGTACTGGCTTAAATATATAATATGATTATTTTATAGTAATTGTTATATTTCTAGATCCTATTCCTCTTACATTACTACGTTCTTCTATTTCATACTTGATAATTCCTATTACTAATATTTTTCGCTCATCGCTTATCTCCTCAGTTGTTCCTCCAAGTATGAAACAAGCATATATTACTCCAATTATTAAGAAGTCTACTCTTGATTCCTCTATTCTATCTAATTATCGTCCAATTTCTCAACTATCATCCCTTTCTAAAACTATTGAGCGCATTGTAAGTAAACAATTAGTTCATTATATAACTTCTAATTCGATAGCTGATCCTTTACAAAGTGCTTATCTTCCTAATCGTGGAACGGAAACAGCGCTTAATTTGATTTTTAATGATATAATACTGTCGCTTGACAACAAAATGCCATGCTACTTAGTATTACTTGATCTATCTAGTGCTTTTGACACTCTGGATCATACAATTTTATCATGTCGGCTTAAAGAGATAGGTATTCATGGACAGGTGCACAATTGGTTAATGTCTTTTGTAACATCTCGTTTTTCATCAATTAAGATTAATAACAATTTTTCAAAATCATTTATGCACACTCATGGTGTTCCTCAAGGATCTGTTCTGGGCCCAATACTTTTCTTGATTTATATATTACCTGTTTCTTCTATTTTTAAAAAATATCCTTACATTCACTATCATCTATATGCTGATGATTTACAGCTTTCCACTTCCTTTCCTCAATCTACTGATCACGCTATAATCCAATACAACATTAAAAACTGTATTACTGATATACAAAATTGGTTCACTAGTAATTCATTATCCTTAAATGTCTCAAAAACTGATACTATTTTATTCTCTAAAATACCTTCAATTGTTAAAATAACTGATAGTTTTCTTGCCACGCTGCCTTTATCTAATAAAATCACAACACTCGGTATAACAATTGACTCTATTATGAAATATGACAGTCACATTCTTAATGTTATTCGTACTGCTAATTTTTATTTATATAATATACATAAGGCTCGTGCTAAGCTCTCCTTTGATATCACTAAATCACTTATATATTCATTGGTTTTTAGTAGATTCGACTACTGCAATTCACTTTTTGTTTTTGTCCCTGATAATATTATGATAAAATTCGAAAAAATTCAAAGGAGAGCTGTTCGTGTTTTATATAAAATTAAAAATAATATAAATACTAATACGGGTAGTAACTATATATCTATATCACATATTATGTTAACCCTTGGTTGGCTCAGATATCGTGATCTTTGTAAACTAAAATTGTTATGTTTAGCTCATAAAGCTATCTACACGGGTGAACCTAAGTATCTGGCTGAATTATTATCAATTGCTACCAGTAGCAGACCAAGACGAGATTGCCATGCAATGAAACTTGTTATGCCTCATACAAATTCATGTTTTGGTAACTCTGCTTTTTCTGTTGCGGTACCAACTCTATGGAATTTACTTCCGAATATTATTCGTACGACAACTTCTCGATCTCAATTCAAAAGTAGACTCTTTAAACATTATTTAGTGAAATGAATATATATTTTGCGATTATTGTTATCTTCGTTTATATGTTATATTATTATATTATTATTATTATTATTATTATTGTTATGACGTCGAAAAATGATTTTCATTTATGAAGTCTTTAAACAAATAAATAAATAAATAAATAAATAATAATAATGAAATATTTAAATAATGAAAACAAAATATTATATTTAAAAAAAATTTAATTAACACAAATTATTATATTAAATAAAATTTAATTTATACAAATTAAATATTATATTAAATAAAATTAGTTTAATAATTATTTATTGTTAAAATTTAATTATTATAATAATTTACTTTTTAATTTTGGTCGTTTATGGTTAATTTGAGCCGGCTCAAGTTACCCCATTTTAGCTGGTTCAAGTTACCCCATTTACATATTTTATTTTATTATATATTTTAAATAATTAAAAAGAATAATTTTTAAATTATTTTATATTGTATATATGTTTAAATATGTAATTATCTATAATATTAATATCTTCTAAGTATTAAGATTATGATCAAATTAAATATAATAAATTAATTTAATAGTATATAGTATATACCTATTTACATTTTCTTGTGAAAAACTATAAATTTAAATATAAAATTAATTAAATATATTTATAATAAAAATAATTATTTGTTGTATTTATATTTACAATATGAATATCCTGTATGTATTTCATAAGTTTTGTTTAAGCAGAAGTGTTGATATTGGAGGTGGTTCAAGTTATCCGCCGGCTCAAGTTCCCCCACTCTCCCCTATATGTAATAAAATCATCCGTAACAGAAGATAAATATGGTAATCCTATTTCTCATAGATCTGCACGATTACGTAGTTTGACAGAATATTGTAATGCATTACATACTTGCCCATTAACACATTTAAATGTAGGTCCTACCTATAATATAGATCGTTATGACGACAATGAATCTATGCATAACATACTCAGCCATTGAAAGGGTTATAAAATGTCTTAATACAGGTAAATCACCCATAATCGATAATATCACAAGTGGACACATTAAAAAAGGAGTTACATCAACAACGGAAATATCATCAAATCTATACCACGAAATCTGGAATATAAAATAGTGGCTGAAAGCAGTGACAACATTACTTATAATTCATTTACAAAATAACAGTTTCCTGAAAGTATGCTCCAACTAGCGCACTATTAGTTTGACCAGTCATGCCAGTACTATTCTTCTTAAATATAAACATAAATAGACTAACCCCACAAGAATAGGCTTAATATACAATACGAACATGTTTTTATATTTATATTTTTATATTTAGGATTTAGCAAATATTTAATTGCATACAATCAATTGAGAAGATCACATGGATCTACAAAGATTGCTAAGCTATAACTTCATCGATTTTAAATTTTTTTTTTGATAAAGTATGGCATAAAGGTTTATGTCATTCTATGTAATCAAGTGAAGAGCTTACTAAAATGATAACAAGTCTATATGAATCAGCACGCAGTACTGTATTACTAAACAACAACATTGGAATTCAGTTATCAACAATAGTTGGAGTATACTCCTTATAAGGTAATGTGTTGACCTCTAGTTTTGACCTCTATCCATTACTCTTCAATATATTTATAGAATAGATATGTCAAGACACACCGGTAAACCATATATTAACGATTTTAATAGGACAACAAATTATAAATTAAAGATTTTCTAATGAGATCGATCTCAAAGCAGGTTCAAACAAAACTTTACAGATGCGCTGTTGAATAATTCTTTAAGCTGCTGGTATGGAAGTAAGCCAAGGCAACACGAACAGTTAGAAAATAGTAAAAAATAGATATAAATTAGTTTACTTATTATAAACATCGATATTGATGAGGTTGGAGATAGGACGTGGTAAAGTAGGAAGTTAACTTTAAACTTAAATATAAAATATAAAACTCGCTCGTTCTCTCAATATTGCTATATTCCTATGGCTGCGAAACTTGGACGATTTTTTAAGAGTCAATGAAGTAAATAAACGCATTCGAAAGTAAAGCTCATAGAAGATTACTTAATATAAAATATTGCAAAAGAAAACGTACTTGTAGATGCTCACATAATATCATTATTATGCAATTACCAAACTTTGCTAAGTTCATTTTGACATATTTCTAAACATACTACTTTAATAATAACCATAACGAAAATCTAAGAATAAGGTCAAAGATAGATAGATCCACAGACGAGATGCTGGATGGAAGATATTCACGATTAGTCTGAATTATCAACTGATGAATTGCTGGAAAAGTCGCTGATTATTGTGAATAGATGAAGTTATGGTCGCGTAAGTATGTATTGCAATACGATGAACTCGTCACGGTATTGCGTAAGTATTATTGATTTGTAAAGTCATTTCTTTTGTCTAATATTATCTTTAATTTTTTTAAAATAATTATAATAACATTGTGAATTATCTCCTTTTGTAATTACGTGGATTTTATTGGTGCATTATTACGTGCAATTAACGACGTTATTGTTCGAGTAATTTATATTTTTAATTTATTAAGTATTTGAAAATTTAATTTAAATTTATAATATAGTATCAAATAATGTAATATATATTTTATTATGATTTTATCAATATGTTTCTTATGGAATAGCATATTAATGTTAAGGGTTGCATATAATGGTGCTAATTTTTAGGAATATATGTGAAATAATATTGGAGTTATGAATGACAGTAAATATAAAGTGTATTTGCGTATACGTTAGTTAGGAATGTAATATGTTGTTTCTGGTATACGTAATTAGTATTTGAATTAAATTCTTAAGAATACATTTTAATGTTTAAGTTATTTTGTATATTATAATCGTCGATTATTTGTTTACCAATTTGCTTATTAGTCAAGTAATTAATGTAGTAAAATAGAAAGTTAATTATGTAATAATTTGAATGTCAGTATATCAAAAATATAGTACCAATCATAGAGTTAGTACTCCAATAAATATATAGATTTTATTTTAACTTTAATGCAATTGCATTAATGTGAATCCGTGAAATGGATGTAGGTATACCTATGTAGGTATACCTACCGTATTATACGGTCCGTATATATATATACATGTAGTCTATACCTACCTATAGGTAACTACAATAGTGTGTTAACTGAAGACAAGTTGCATATTATAATAATTATTCAAAAACTTACAACATTTAGATTATCTATATTATCTATAGATACGGACAAATATGGACATTTTAGTCCTATAGGACTAACTTAATAAGGGAGGCTTAACAAGTATACTTAATAAGGGAGTTAAACGTATATGTTGTCTAGTGCAGGTGCCAGTAAAGCTGATGAACCCTGAAGGTGTAATAGTAGTTAACATAACAATATTACAATGGGATTTTTATTAAATCTAAGTTCATTGAAAGTTCATTATTATTAGAAGTTATGTATTTTAAATATATATATATATATATATATATATATAAATATATATAAATATTGTTATTTTTATTTGGTGGAGTCCTTTCATCCTATCCAGGAACATAGATGAAGTTTTAACTTATAACCATATATTGCTCTATTGTCCCTTCGAAGCCGCTACCATGTTAATGCATTCATGGTTTTAACGAGAGCCGATTATTTATTTATACACAATTATATAAGATAACTTCTAAATAATATTTTAAGACCCATTTTATAAAATTAATTAATGGTCCGGACGAGGCTCGAACCCGTGTCCCACTGCTTGTGTTTCTGACGCCTTATCCACTGAGCCACACAGGCAGTTAAATATATATATATATATCACTTCCTGTTTACATATATTTTATTATAAGACGTGTATTTTTTTCTCTTATAAAATCTAATAATATCACCATCCAGATAATTAATATTTATTTATAATTCATATATTATTTAAATTTAGATTATTAACTTTACCTTAATATATTTATTTAATTATTATATATTTGTTTACATTTATTGATTACTTTTATGATATTTATAACATTGTAATTGTCATTTCCTATATTGTATTTCATGCATCAGTGATTTTTCGATTTGTTTTTCATTAATTGATTTTTATACTGATTTGTAAACATTCTAGCTTTGTTATATCATCAATTGAATTTAATATAATAAAGTAAATTTCATATATATATATACCTACCTATAAATAATAGACTGTAATTTAATTGCATTTATTTATTTTTATTTATATCAGTGTTGTATACATTATATGTATATTTACTGCAATTGTATTTATACGTAATTACATATATGGGTATATATATATATATATATATATTTAATTATACATATATATTAAATTTAGATATTATTTAGATATATTTTTAATAATGACTGATAAATTATCAAAGAAAGATCAATTGATTATGTCCTTGATTACTTTGTTGGATAAATTAACAATAGATATGAAAATAATTATAGAAAATGCTTTGACTGATGCCTTATTATCTTTAAGAGAGGAAATAACATCATTAAAAGAAGAATTAGTTATATTTAATAATAAAGTAAATGTCCTATAGGACATAGAGAATACTCTATAGAGAATAATATAATAGCAGCTAATATAAGATCTGATGAATGTGATCAATATTCGCGGAATAATAATTTAAAAATTGCTGGTTTATTATTATTAGATGATGATTCACATCAAAATGCCATAATAGCTCTAGGTAAACAATTAAAGGTGCATATATTAAATAGTGATATCAGTTGTGCATATAATGTACTAACGAAAAGTAAGTTAACTAGTACTATTGTTCGACGAACAATGTTCGTTTTACACGAAATTGTGTTCGTAACGAACTTTATATGGGAAGAAAAGATATCAAAACAAAATTAAATAATAAACTATTTATAAATGAAGACCTTACTTTACAAAGAAGTAAGTTACTTCATGCTTTACAGCGTGATGAGATAATACATAGAGCATGGTCGTACAATGGAAACATTTGTTGTTCGACAAAACAAAATCAGGATGTAATAAAAGTAATTAAATCACCATATGATTTAATAAAACATCTTGATTACAATATGTCTGATGCAAATTCTTATTTTCCTATTCATAGTTTCTGACTAAATAATTTTAAATTCATTTTATTTTTTTTCATTGTTTGTTTTTATATTGTTCTTCGTAAAATTACTAAATCATACTATATATGTTTATATTTACTGTTTTCTTTGTTCTAAAATATTCCTTATTATATAACTTATTTCAAAATGATAAACTATAATTATTTAAAAAACTTATACAGATTTTATTCTTTTATTATTACTTTTATATTGATTTTAATTCCTATTTTTTTAATATGTATGTTTATATTTATATATTTCATTTTTATCTATTTTTTATATTTAATTAATGACTGATACACTTTTTAGTGATCCTACAATTGATTGTGATCCAAATAATTTTGATATTAATTTTAATATATCTTCTCCATATTTGTCAGTTAAAGATTTTAATAATATTCGACATGTTAATCATAAGTTATCAATTCTTCAATTAAATGGTAGAAGTTTGATAACAAATTTTGATGCTTTACAAATTTTATTATCTACAATTAATTCAAAATGTGATATTATTTCCATTTGTGAAACATGGTTTAATCAATATAATTTACAATTATATAATATTGAAGGTTATATTTCGTTTCATACAACTAGAATTGATAAACATGGCGGAGGTGTTGTATTATATATTAATAGTAAATACAAAACTAATACAATTAATCATTTATCATATAGTAACTCATTTATAGAATGTATCACGGTTGAAATAGAATTAAGTATTCAAAATATAATTATTAGTTCAATATATAGACATCCATCGATAAAAAAAGATTCTTATTTATGTTTAAATACTTTTATTGAATTATTTAGTCAATTTCAAAATAAGCAAATTATATTATGCGGTGACTTTAACATTGATTTACTTGATGATAATATTCATACACATAATTTTTTAAATACATTTCAATTAAACAATTTATTTCAATCTATTAATAATCCAACTCGTATAACAGACAAAACTGCAAAATTAATAGATAATATATTTTATAATGGAAATTTATCTAATATATGTTCAGGTATCTTAAAATATGATTTAACTGACCATTTACCATTATTTATTATATTGGATATAGAAAATAACAAAATAAAAATGTTAAAAAAATAAAAAAACAAAATCACAATATTGATAATCAAAATAATATATTAAATTTTAAAAATAACCTTGAAAAAACAGACTGGTCATTTATAAAATCAAATGATTTGAATTATTCTATGGAGTTATTTTTAAATTATTTTATCAAATTATATGACAAATCTTGTAGTGAAATTAGACATTTACAAAATAATCGTATAAAATCACAGTTTACAAAAAATATTAAAAATGCATGTAAAAAAAAACAAAAATGATATATTAAATTCATTAATGACAAAAGTGTTGAAAATCTTATTCGATACAAAAAATATTAAAATAAGCTTACTAGTATACTACGAAAATGCAAAAAAAATTATTATACAAATTTACTTGATAATAGTAAGACGATTAAAAATACATGGTCTATATTAAATTCTATAATTAATCCGAGAAAACCTAATTTATTAAAAATTACGATAAATGTTAATGGAAAAAGTTGTAGTGAGTCTACAATTTCAAATAAAATGAATTATTATTTCACTCAAATAGGTAATAAACTAGCTGATAAAATTGATGATATACCTAATAAATCATTTCTTGATTATTTAAATAATCGACATTTTAATTCTATGGTTTTATCTACTATATCAGCTAGTGAAATTTATTTAGCCATTAATAATTTTAAACCTAAAGTTTCTCGAGATGAACTTGACATATCCATGAAACTTATTCAAGAAATATCATCATCTATTATAATTCCTTTAATGTATATTTTTAATAAATCATTTGATGATGGATTATTTCCTAGTTTTTTTAAAAGATCTAAAATTATCCCTATTTTTAAATCTGGTGATTGTAACGATTTTAATAATTATAGACCTATTTCATTAACCTTACAATTTTCAAAAATGTTAGAAACATTATTTTCAAATAGACTTTTATCTATTTGTAATACATTACATGTTATTAATGATGAACAATTTGGTTTCAGAAAAATATAAGTACACTGAACTCAATTGAAACATTACAAAATAAAGTTATAGAATCTTTGGACTCAAATAAATATTGTGTAGGATTGTTTGTAGATCTAAAAAAGGCGTTCGATACTGTCAACCATAGCATTCTAATTAATAAACTGGATTATTATGGAACAAGAGGGAAACCTCTTGATTGGTTGATTAGCTATCTTAACGACATACAACAATTCGTACAATATAATGAAAGTAAATCTGATATATATAATATTTGTTATGGTGTACCCCAAGGTTCTATTCTTGGACCATTACTGTTTTCTATATTTATTAATGATATGATATTATGTTCTCCAGAAAATAAATTCATATTATTTGCTGATGATACTAATGTAATTATTAGTGATAAATCATCTAATAATCTAAAATATAAATTACAGTCAGCATGTGATGACATTTTTCTATGGTCTAAACTTAATAAATTATCCATAAATATAGATAAAACGCATTGTATGTCATTTAAAAATGATATAATATTTAATATAAATATAGATAATACAATTTTATCTCAAGTATCTTCTACAAAATTTCTTGGAATAAATCTAGATACTTGTTTAAAATGGAAATGTCATTTGGCTTATCTTAAAAATAAATTATTACAATTTTGTGATCATAAAGAATGTTTCATACTTTGTAAATACATCTGCCATGATCAAACTATACTATGCTTTATTTTATCCACATTTAATTTACTGTATAGAAATATGGGGTCATGGTTATGTATCAAATTTAAATAGCATATATTTAATTCAAAAAAAGATATTAAAAATAATTTTTAATAAACCAAATGATTTTTCAACTGTTTCTTTATTTAAGGAAAATAAAATATTATCTTTATATGATATTTTAAGTATAAGACTTGCATTTACATGTATAAAATATTCAATAAATTATGCCATCCTATTATTTTAAATCATTTTACATTGACTTCTAAAAAAAGATTTAATACCAGGAGTAACTGTGATTTTATTCAACCTTATTTTAAATATAATTATATGAATAATCTATATCTTATCTTAATTACATTCGGATCAAGACTTTGGAATGATTTAAGTATAGATATAAGAAACTCAAATTATTTATCATTATTCTGTAAAAATCTTAAAATAATTTGATATAATACTTATTTTAATGCATTTATTTTTAGTTTACATTTTTATTTAATATATTTGACTTATGATAATATTTTTTTATAATTTATTTAAATTTTTATTTTATTTATTTGACACTATAAAAATACTGACATTATATTAAATTTTGACATTATAAAAAACTGACTTTTAAAAAATTACTATATATGATTTTAAGATTGTATTATCTTTTATTTTATTTTTACATTTTTTGACATTAAATAAATTAATTTGGTTATATATTTTTCTGTATGAACATCGAATATTGTTTAACCTATATTTATTTAATATATTGTCTTATTTCTTCTCTTTTTTTCTCTTGTTTCTTTTACTTTTAAATGTTGGCTATCTCATATTTAGTTCCACTATGTTATTTTTTAATTTATATTATTTAGTACTTGATGTATTTATTAGCTTTTAATTTTATACTTTTATCATTTATTTATATTATTACATGATTACATTATTATATGATGATTACATTTAGTTACATGATAAGTTTCATTATATTTTATTATATATTTTATTTTATTATATATTTTATTTATTTTTATCATATATATGTAAACAGGAAGTCATAAGGTTAAATACCTCGAAAATCTTCTGAACATTTTATTTGTCCTTTTATTGTTTTTTTTTCTCTCGCAATGATTGCAATAATAAAATATATCTTATCTTATCTTATAATATTATAAAATTATTATTTATTTATAACTATTATCTATAACGAAACTTATCATGTTAATAAAGGGTAATTGTCTCGATAAGCAACACTGCTTCTACAATTACCTTGGCATTGCCTAAATCTGATAATAATAATAATAATATATATATAATAATTATTATTAATATGTATTAAATAATAAAATATTAAAATGTGATTTTTATTAAATGATCGTTCTTAGAAAGTATATTAATATTATATATATAAATATATATATATATATATATATATATATATTATATATATACTAATATAATAATTAATTGATACTAATATTTATATATTATAAATATATAGGGGAACTATGGGTAATGTGGCCAGCTGGCGTATCTCATAAACTATAAGTCCAATCAAAAAATATATTCATGAAATATGCGCATTGGTAAGCATTGTTCAAATAAGTATAAATAATGTGTATATCTATTATTAAAAAAAATTATGTAAACAAAAAATCGATTTACTTTTCAAATAACTTAAATTTATATAATATAAATTTAAAATTAAAGTTGGATATTAAATAACTATTTAAGTACAACAAAGTGTGTAAGCCATTTATTTTAGTGAGTAATATTCATTATTATATAGTGTATATAATGTGATGCCTAGAATCGGGTAATGTGGCCACTTCACGATGATTCAAGCCAATCATATTAAAGATATGATCTGAAATAAATATTTGTATATATTGATAACATTGCGTGCGTTATTAAATAAAACGTTAATTGAATCACCATCTACTATATCCTAACCATATAGGTGAAAGTCTCCGATTACCGACCCTTAAATGACTATTTGTAATAACTTATTTAATAATAAATATATTTATTTGAAATTTTGTAATTAGGGTAATGTGTTGGCAATGAATAATGTGGCTATTTTAAATTTTTGATATAATTATATTTACAAGAATAAACAGGGGGTCGGTAATCGGATACATGTGTCTAATACCGACCCCCTTCTCCTATTACCGACCCCCTAAAATAATCGTGGTATAAATAATTGTAGTATTATAATATCCAATCAACATAGTAGATATTCATAAATATAATTAATTATAACATGCACACAATTTAGTTTTATTGAATTTATGTTTTAATAGTAATAATATATTTAATTTTAAACTTTATAGTAATTATATTAAAATAGTGTATATTATTATTTAATATTTATTTATTAATCAGTATGTATATAATCATCTAGAATCATGAATCCTACATCTATATCAATGATACACAAACAACTTACGACATATTATAAAAGTAATATACTGATCTATTTTGACTAGATATTATAAATCACACGGGGTCGGTATTAGGGTAATTTAGGGGGTCGGTATTAGGAAAATCATATGGGTTGCTATAATTAAGATATTTTGGTTAATAATTATTCAAATTGAATTATTTGTATAATAGTTATAAACATGTTATTGATCTACAATATTATGCATACAATCAAGTTTTCTTTTAATTAATAAAGTATTTAAAATGATTTAAAAAAAAGTTATTATTCAAATATTTAAAAAGTAAAAACAGAATATTACATTTTATCAAATAACAATTGTAGGATTGCATAATTTTTAAAACATAATACTTATTCGCATTTTTCATTAAATTACTAACAGTTCATATATATATAATTTTTTGACATCTCTTATAGTTACTGAGATATGATAGGGGGTCGGTAATATGATGGGGTTGGTAATCGGAGACTTTCCACTATATATATTTCAATATATAATATAATCAAGGTATAATCTTTTATATTTAATGTAGTATATTTAATAATCTATTAACACAATTATAAAGAACAATACATATATATATATATATATATATATATATATATATATATATATATATATATATACAGTAAAACCTCTCTATAAGAAACTATTTTTTTTGAGTACTTTTTTTCTTATAGAGAGGTTTTCTTATAAAGAGGTTTTTACTTTTCCAATGATATTAAGAATTAATTTATAATTGAAAATGCATTATATAACCTATAGGTTATATATATATAGTATATTTATTTATTTATATTTATTTAAAAGTATTAATCAAAAGAATAGTTTAGAAATATGATTTATTTAAATAGTTTTTAATAATTGTTTGCTTTCAAATAATGTTATCTGTACAATTTATATATTACAATATTATAATAATCTATTATTTAACAATTAATTGTAGAATATAATAAATTGTATTATCAATACATTTAAGGATATACAATAACAATTATTAATTAATTTTAATTCATTTCGAGCTATTTATGTAATATAAAATATTTTTAAGAAAAAAAATATATCTTATATAATAATTAATTTCTATAATTGTTATCAATATACAATACTTTTATTTATATATAATTATTTTGTATACAATATGTTTCTTATAAAGAGGTTTTAGTTATATTTTTCTTATAAGATTTTCTTATAAAGAGGTTTTTTAATGTGGAAAAGGTTGAAGTCCAACCAAATGTGTGAACAATTTTCTTATAAAGAAGTTTTTCTTATAAAGAGGTTTCTTATAGAGAGGTTTTACTGTATATATATATATATATATATATATATATATGTATATATATATATAACGAAGCTCCATAGTTGTATAATAAAACTTTTATTATAATATTATATATATATATAAATCAGATAATATAAATTAGTTATCTTTCTTAATTACTATTTTATCGCCATATTGTTATGACATACAGTAATTTACTGATGACATTTCTTTTTCCATATTAATAACATGATAAGTAAGTTTAATGATATACTATTAGTGACTATAGTAATTTATAAAATTCAAGTACAAAACAGTAATGCACCACAATTGCGTGTAGTATAAGGGAAAGTCTCCGATTACCGACCCCCTCCTAATACCGACCCCCTCTCTTATCTCAGTAATTATAAGAGATATCAAAAAATTATATATATATATGAATTGTTAGCAATTTAATGATAAATATGAATAAGTATATTGTTTTACAAAATATTCAATCCTACAATTGTTATTTGATAAAATGTAAGGAGAATAGGATAAGGGGGTCTGTAATAGGAGAAGGGGGTCGGTATTAGGAACAGGTATCCGATTACCGACCCCCCTGTTTATTCTTGTAAATATAATTATATAAAAAATTTAAAATAGCCACATTATTCATTGCCATAATATTACCCTATTTACAAAATGTCAAATAAATATATTTAATAATGAATAAGTTATTACAAATAATCATTTAGGGGTCGGTAATCGGAGACTTTCCCCTATTTAAGATTATACTTGATTATAATTGGACTAAACTTGATATAAGGTAACGCCATCTAGTGGATTAATGCCACCAAGTGGTCTGCAAAACCCCTTCATGGAGTATAAAATAGCTATAGCCTTAATAATTTCGAGTAGAAGAGCTAAATGAAAAAATGATTCGTCAGTCCTCTTGCATATACTAATATGCATATACATTGAAACTATTATTGAATTAGGATTACTATTTATAAAGGTATACAACATTATCTAAAACAGACCACAATACCCATATTTCCCCTATGGTATTTCATATTATAATAAACATAATATAAAATTAAAAACATTTAAATATAAGTAGTTAAAATATACAATTTTACTAATATATTTTGATTTATTGGTTAGAAATAAAAAATAACATTTTCGTAATATTTATCTAAAAAATATAATATATAAATTTGTATATTTTACAAATTTTTAACTAATATAATTTATTAATTATAATATATCATATTAAATATATAACAATATTTGAAAACATTGAGTGTACTATGGATATTAGGGTTCATATTATCGAGTGAAATAATTGTATCAACATCATCAATAATTATAATATCATCGTTAATAATTAATCAATAATTTGTCAATAATGAAAAATGTTTATAATGAATTTATCCAAGCCCTACAGCATCGCCGTTTTTGCGTATGATATGCGCGCGCATTGTTGATAAACAAAAAGGTTAACAAACAGATATTAGTGTAGAAGAAATTGATTCATTTTTATAAAATTCTCATTTTACATACATCATTTACATAACATTAATATTGATAATTGTATACTTTTATATTAGACTAACATATTTACTTTATAATATATATATATACTATTAAAATATATAATTGAAGATATGAATGATAATTTTTTTAAATAAGCTGATACAATATGCACTGCAGTTAACATCACATTTAACATACATTTAACTATTATTATTATAATTATTATTAATATTGAATAGTCTACACATGAATGATTATATGATTAGTAATAACATTATTATGTATATAATATATATATATGTATATATATATATATATGTATATATATACATATATGCATATATATTACTTTTTTATAGACTACTGCATTCTTTATTATATTATAATAAAAGTATATAATAATTTATGACTACAATAAAGAAACATCATATATGTAGGTGAATCCTACAGGTTTAAACTTTGGGTACCTAATATATGGAGAGCTTATTTTGATTATAAAATAAAAAGAGAAGGATGCTATTTTCTATATAAACATGAAATTGTGCAGACTTTGCAAATTACTTTGACTATCAAGAATATATTAAACTTATATATATATATATATATATTGTTATTTGGTGGATTCCATTTATCCCATCCAGGAACTTAGATGAAGTTTCCACTTATAACCATATGGGTCTAATTTCTATTCGAAGACGCTCTCGTGTTAAGGCATCCATGGTGTTAACTAGAGCCGATCATTTATTTATACATAAGTATATAATAGCACTTCTAAATATTATGTGGATATATTTTAATGGTTCGAATCCTCCTCCTCCTCCTCCTCCTCCTCCTCCTCCTCCTCCTCCTCCTCCTCCTCCTCCTCCTCCTCCTCCTCCTCCTCCTCCTCCTCCTCCTCCTCCTCCTCCTCCTCCTCCTCCTCCTCCTCCTCCTCCTCCTCCTCCTCCTCCTCCTCCTCCTCCTCCTCCTCCTCCTCCTCCTCCTCCTCCTCCTCCTCCTCCTCCTCCTCCTCCTCCTCCTCCTCCTCCTCCTCCTCCTCCTCCTCCTCCTCCTCCTCCTCCTCCTCCTCCTCCTCCTCCTCCTCCTCCTCCTCCTCCTCCTCCTCCTCCTCCTCCTCCTCCTCCTCCTCCTCCTCCTCCTCCTCCTCCTCCTCCTCCTCCTCCTCCTCCTCCTCCTCCTCATCATCCTCCTCGGTACCTCATAATATCTACTTACTCTATTTAGTAACCGAAGTTGCATATTTGGTTGAAATTATATTAGATTCAATGTTTCTTCATAGTGACATTGTTATATATTAGTGAAATTTATATTAATTTGTACGATTACTATATAGGGGAGAGTACTCGAATACCTACACCCTAACAATAAATCACCATCATTTTATTATTTCTCAATTAAATATTTCCAAATTTTATTTATAAGTATTAAGTAGGTATATACATATAATAGCTATTTTAAAATTTAATTTCGTTTGTTTAACTCTGAGATAACAGGGGTGTCGATATTACAGGCACTGCCTCGAATACCGACACCTTGGCACATAATACCGACTTTTTTGTTTATAATTAAAAAAATATAAATATTAATAAAAAAATTATACTTATATGTATTAGAATTATATTGATTAACATTTCATACATTAATTATTTTTTGATTGGAATTATATTTTAGGAGATAGCTATAGAGATCTCCTATAGGGTGTCGATATTACGTGCATGTCGATATTAGAGCACTCTCCCTTTCATTATAATTTTGTTTTTAAATATTGTGATATTTGTAATGTTAATGAATATGTTATTAGTTTATTATTTTTATATCAAATTAATTATCTTTTACTTACAGATAACATTCAATTTAAAAGAAAAACTGGCATATACACCGATTGGTTTCTTACTCTTAAGAGTAAAAAATAGAAAGTATTTAAAATATTTCATCAATAAAATTATATAGGGAAAGTAACCTAATACTGACACTTAGCAATAAATGGTCTTAACATTTTATGACTCATTATTTGTATTCAAAAATTACAATATATCAATATTTTATGATTATAGGTATTATTGTGATTTTAAAATGTTATTTAATCTTTTAATTCCATAGATAATGGGGTGTCCGTATTCGGTACCCATGTCCGAATACGTACACCCTGTGTTATAATACGGACACCCTATATACCATTAGATTAACTATATATTATTGATGAATCAATCAGACAAACTACAATTATATTATTTATAATTAATTTTATGAACAATTTATTCTAATTTAATTAGTTAATAATTTATTTATTTTTATTATTTTTTAATTTATAATACAATTTTAAATTTATCTTTATTAGTGGTATTAATATTATAACGCACGCGATTTTTTATAAATATCAGAATACTTCATACGCTGCGCGCTGATTGGTTGATAGTATGTCCGTATAAATACATATATAGTGTCCGTATTAGGGACTTATATGACCTCTAGATATATGCTTATAACTTAATGAATATTTGATAACACATATAGAAATTATATATATAATGTTTAGAATACTTTATTTTTTAATAATATAGTGTTATATTTTATATCGATACATTTGTATATTCTTGAGAAGGTTTTTAGTTGAAATTTTTTTTCATAAATTTAAAAACGTAATAAAAAAATCAGTTTATTGGATATATCAGAAATATTTTGAATAATTAAAAAATAAAAATTACTTTTTTAGACTATTTATATAATTATGAATATTTTATTCATTAAACATTGTTTTGTAGGATTTATGGTTTCTGAGTTATCGAGAGTGTCCGTATTCGGGCACTGTCCGTATTCGGTTACTTTACCCTAGTTATAACTATACATATATATATATATTACAAAATCGGGTAAATTACCATTATCATTTTTTTGAATTTAACTAAAATATGAATTTAATTTATTTGCTTCGACGAGATCTGAAAATAAAATAGTATTATTTGATATACCAATTAGAGGAGATATACTCATAGATTTTAAATTTTGTCTTTTTTTCATAAATTTATAAAAATTTAATTTAATTTTTTGAATTAATTGCATTAATCTCTCTTGAAATTTAAAGATTATAATTATTTACTACATTTTTTTTTGCTTCTTTCCAATTATAATTATATTGAAATTTAGTTTTAGATTTTCGAAATAATTTGTTTACTTTCTTCTTCAATTTCAATATATTCTTCGGCAGTACCTGTTTTATTGTATTATTTATATTTAGAACATGTGAAATACATAATTTATTTAGAACATTATTAAAATATTCTACTTTTTATCGATATCATAATTATTTGAATTTAGATATACTCAATTAAATCTAGAAAAATGATATTTTATAAATTTTATATTAGTATTATTAAAATCAAAATTGTTTAATTTTAAAATATTTGTACATGGGTATTTTTCAATATTTACATTAAATTAAACAGAATAGATGTAACTTTTATTTTTATATAAAACTAAATATTCTCCAATGGTTATATTAGATAGTAATTGTTTTTCATTAGTAAATCAATTATATTATTATTACGAGTTGGCTTATTTATTAATTGTGAAAATTAATATTTATTAATCGAATTGTAAAGTAATGTGTAACTTTTTGGGTAACTAGGAAATGTGTATTCTTTCCTATTAAAATTTGGTAAATTAAAATCTTCTATAATTATAGATGACTTAGAATTGTGTTGCGTTATATCAAATAATTTACATATATTTTTATGAAATATTGCTTTACAATTTGTAGGTTGATAAACATGTTTATATAAACATATGTGCACATATAGCTATATGTATATAATATAAGCCTAGGCTACTATTAAATGCAATTGTTTAATTAAATTTTAAATGTAGGTGTTTAATTTTAAATTATATTGAACATCTATGTTTGAAATAAAATTTCTTACAGGACATACACCAGATTTACAAAATATCGCAACATTCTTCTATGAATTAATTTATCGTATGATAAATAATATATCATTTTTTCTACGGATTAAATTTAAAGAATCTCTATCATCTACTATTAAAAATGTTTCAACTAAGAATATAGGTAATATTTATTAGACGAAATAACAATTATAAAAAAATAATTTTATTTCCAATATTATGAGAATTAGCTCTACGTGAGAGAATTATATAGTTACATTATTATTTTTAATATTTTCATCTTTATCGCCGGTTAATCATCTAGAATTCTAGGTTAACCTGTAGTATTATTTTTATTTCTATTAATACATTATTGTTAGTAATATATGACAATTTCCACGCATTACAATTTTCTTCACCAATTGACATATTCCAGTCACTTTTATTAATTATTATATATCTAAGCTCATAGGAATTATTTCTAGAATTATAAGTACATTTAATGATTTTTTTACTTTTATTTAATTTATTTTTAAAGGTATCGGTTTAGTGATATTTCATCTAGAGATGTACTATATATCATATGACATTATAATGAATGCTTTTTGTAGATATCGTAATCTATATAATCGGTTTATATTTTATTACATATTTTGTTTAGACCACATTAATCTATAATACATTTTAATTTATTAAATGATAATTGAGTTATTGATAGTATTCCTACACATGATTTATTAATATCTACTGTTTTACAAATAATAATACAAATAATAGTAGATAATTAGCATTCACTTACGTAGGTATTTACTTACTTACGTACCTATTTAAATAAATAAGTTTTATCATTATTGGGAGTATTTATATTGTGAATAATTATTGTTATCTATTTTTAATAATATTTACTGTTTTACCAAATTTTTAATATAGGTGTCAGAAGGGTTACAGACCTCTACTGTAACTTACAGTAGAGGTTACATTAGAGGTTATGCTAGCGTATGTTTTTTTAACAACAATCATATTACTTAAGTAATAATTATTTCAGTTATTTTTTATAATAACATATTTAATTTATTTTCTTTGCTATTTATTAAATTATTAATGTTACTATTATTAATAATAGTAGACGATGGTAATGATTTATTCAAACTAGGTAGATTTATTGGCGTATTACCATTATTATTATGTATATATGTATGTGTACTCAGCAAACAATAACAGCATATTTAAATACTTATTAATAGGTTATATCTACTTATTTAAAGAAGTTTATAAAGCAATTTTAATCAGATTTTTGAACATTCTGATTTAAAATCTGATTTAATTCAAACGATTTAAACGTTTTTAAAACATCTCTCTACTGCTTTAATAATTAAGTATTAAAGCCTGCTTTAATTCTAATTTAATAATCTCCGATATCTTATGATATCAACATTTATTACTTATTTAAAAAGTATTTAAATCTGATATTATTGTTTGCTGGGAAAATATATCTTATATGTGGAGATTATAAAACAGAATTAAATCAGGCTTTAATACTTAATTATTAAAGCAGTAGAAAGGTGTTTTTAAAACGTTTAAATCAGTTGAATTAAAGAATATTTTAAATCAGAATGTTCGAAAATCTGATTAAAATTGCTTTATAAACCTGTTATAGTTTTCTGGGTAGCTAGGTACATGTATACATGTATACCTATAGCCTATAGGCTATGGTACATCCTATTTAAATATAAAGTTGTGTGATCTAAAAAACTGAATATGTTATAAAACCTAGCATAGTTTGCTGGTGATTTTTTATACTTGTTTCAATGTATACAACTTGTTTTCATAATTGTTGCTTTATATAAGCATTTATAATGGTATTTATTACTAAATTAACATGTTCTATAATTATAAAATTAAGTTTCGTTAGTAATTCCTAAGTTACATATGTAATACATAGTAATTACCTATGTAATTATGTACTTCAATCCATTTTTAATGTGATACATATATTACAATTAAATAGTTATATAGATTGATTAGATCTTATATATTCTTAACAAACTGATTCCCTATGATTTTAAAAAGAGCAATTGCAGAATTTTATTTTTCTTGTTTATTAAATAAATTAACTTTCAGCTATTTTAATTTTCTTATTTTCGAAATCGCTTTTAAAACTTTATCCTTTCCTGAAATGAGCACGTACATATTGAAAGTAATTCCGTATAATATACATAAATAGTTATACGAATGTAGGCGTAATTAATTATAATTAAAGATATTTCTTTTTTTAATTTATATTTTTGTTGTAATAATATTTATTTTCAAATTAAATTACAAAATTATTTTAAATAATTTACTTTTGAATACTAAATTCAATGAATGTGCATGTAATTGCAATGTTGAGGTATTTACATTTTTAGTATTTATATTAATTACATATATTGAATCATATTAGGAGCATTACATGTGAATAGTGCAATATTTAGGGGGGAGGGGGTGGGGCAAGGTTGGAAAATGACCTGGACCTACATTTATATGGGATAAATTTGATAAAAATAAAAATATTATATTTTTCAGATATGTATTTTCTGAATAATAATCAAATATAATTAAAGAAATTATAATTTGAAATCAATTACTTGGGGCCAATGTTAACTAAATAATGGTGGAATTATTGATTAATGATATTGGTTGTGTTTTCACCTAAACATAAATGATGTATTGATTTACTTGTAAACTCTTTAGTAGCAATTTATCTAATTTCACCAAGGGATACAGTGATTGGAAATATACACATGAAAAAGTGTCAGCACACGAACATAGTGCTAACCATAGCGTACATAACAATGGTGAATAGGTATACCCAGCTAACATTATACAACTAATTGATAAAGTATTGATTAAACAAATAGAAAGTGAAACTCAATACTGGCGAGATGTGGAATTATATAGATATTATTATGTTAATACATGTGAGCGAGGCTTAGATCTTAGAGGCTCTGATCAATATATTGGTTCAAATCATAAGGGACATTATTTATACCTGAATTAGTATCGAAGTATGATCCCATTTTGTTTCACATATAGAAAAGGATGCTGCTAAAAGTTTGTATATTACTAAATTTATATAATTATGAATTATATTATAAAATAAAATATATTTTTATACTTTTCAAAATTGTATTACATTTTATATAATGTATACATATTTATATGCCATCTATCTAATTAAATTCTTACTGGTAGAGGTCATATTAATTACTTATAAGTGATGAATTAATTAAAATACTTACTGATTAAACTACATCAACTATAATAAAATAAATTAAGAATGCAACATATTTCAGTAGGCACCTATATCAGTTGACACCACGTCCGATATTTCCCATGTTGATCAATTTACAATAATAGTTATATATTTAAAATATGACAGCATAGTGGACAGAATCAGTACATCTATAGAAATATATTCCCACACTAGTTTAGAATTACAAATGTAATTGTGAAATTCTTCAAGAAATATGAGATTAATATAGAGAATTGTCGTGGACTAAGCTACGAGAACGCCAGTAATATGTCGGGAAGATACAATGGCATGCAAGTCCATATACAACATCAACATATATTAGTAATGTGGAAACCACGTGCTGTCTATTCTTTAAATTGAGTTGGTCAATATGCAGTGGAGTTATCAACAACTATATCATACTTTTTTGCATTTAACAAAGACTTTATAATGTCACCAGTACACCTTAAAGATGGAATGTATTAAGTTGAATATTAAAGGAAACTGAACACGTTGTAATACAGAGATTGTGCTAAACGTACATATATGTAAGACCGAATTTAATGAATCTAAAAAATGATTGTAAATTGCAAAGAAACACTTCGATGATGAACAATAGCATCATAATGAGAATATTACACATAAAGAAAGATTTAAACGTGAAAGTTTTCTACAGATATTTGATAATTGGTAAGTATATTTACTATATATATAGTAAGTAGTCTATATTTAATTGTATTACTGATATCACTGAATGGTTCTCTCCTAACTCCCTTTCCTTAATATGACTAAAATTGATACTATCATATTCTCTAGACCCAGTTCTCCTCTATCAATCACTCATCCTTTTCTAATATATCTTCCAACTTCTCAATCTATAACAACCCTTGGTTTCACTATAACCTCTCACCTAGACTACTCTACACACATTAATAACGTGATACGCACTGCCAACTATTTTCAATATAATATTAGAAAATATCGTTATAAGCTTACCTTTGCCATGACTAAATGTTTAATTCACTTGCTAGTATTCAGTAGACTTATCTATTGATGTTCATTATTATATAATATACCTGTTATCTGGTGTATAAACTCGAGCGTATTCAACGTAGTGCTATACGTGTATTATATAAACTAAACTTTGCCTCAATAGTTTCTATATCTTCTTTAATGAGATCAATAGGCTAGCTTAAGTTTAGATATATTTGTAAACATAGGCTATTGTATATTACTAATGAGGCTACATACCTTGGATTTCCTGAATATCTAGCTCATTCTATTAATACTTATTATTCAGATTTCTAACAGATCTATTCGGAAGTGCCACGTTATGAAATTGGTGCAACGCTCAACATATTTGGCCTACTCTGAATCACATTTTCTGTTATTGCTCCGTAAAGCTGGAATTCACTGCCATATGATATTCGTTGTAAATCACCACTTTCATTATTTAAACTTAAACTATATGTCCATTTTAAATCATTGTAATTCGTTATATTGTTGTATTCATTTTCTATTTATTTTTGTTTATCGTTTTATTATCAAATTACGCATATAAGCTAAGGCCTATATGCCTATATATAATCACCATGTGTTTTTGAAGTCATAAACTATATTTATTTATTTATTTAGTTATAAATATATATATATATATATATATATATATATATATATATATATATATATATATATATATATATATATTTATAATGATTATTTTTGATAAATTATATTTATATATTTATGATAATTATAATTAATATTTAATATCTAGTCGCATTAAAGTATATTGATTAATATGATGAAGTGGATACAATTTTCGTATTTCTAGGGAATATTTGGACCATTAGCTCATCAGAAATAACGAATAACTGTAAAATTCTCATATAGAAATATTCTGCGGATATCAATGATGTATTAAGGAACCTATTCATGAATACTGCAGTTATCAAAATATGTAATAGAATGTGATAGATATAATACAATGACCAGAAATTATTGATGTTTATCCAAATATTGAAATTGTATACATATATATATATATGTATATATATATATAATATATATCTATCTCTAATGGTGTCAAACAGTATAAGTGAAATAAGTTTTTTTTAAACTTAAATTAGTAGGGGAAAGTAACCTAATACGGACACTTTAACAATAAATGGTCTTAATTTTGTATGACTCATTATTTGTATTCAAAAATTACAATATATTAATATTATATGATTATAGATATTATTGTGATTTTAAAATTTTATTTAATCTTTTAATTACATAGATAACGGGGGTGTCCGTATTCGGTACCCATGTCCGAATACGGACACCCTATGTTACAATACGGACACCATATATACCACTAGATAAACTATATATTATTGATGAATCAATCAGACAAATTACAATTACGTTATTTATAATTAATTTTATGAAAAATATATTGTAATTTAATTAGTTAATATTTTATTTATTTTTATTATTTTTTAATTAATAATACAATTTAAGTGTCTAAATAATAATTTTTGTAGAATTAGCTTTATTGGTAGTATTAATATTATAACGCACGCGATTTTTATATAAGTCAGAATTGTTCATACGCTGCGCGCTGATTGGTTATAGGGTGTCCGTATTAAGACATTTAGAGTGTCCGTATTAGGAACTTATATGAAATCTAGATATATGATTATAACTTAATGAATATTTGATAAATAATATAGAAATTAAAAATACAATTTTTAGAATGCTTTATTATTTAATAATATATTATTATATTTTATATCGATATATTTGTATATTCATGAGAAGGTTTTAAGTTGACATTTTTTTTCATAAATTTAAAAACGTAATAAAAAAATCAGTTTATTGGATATATTAGCAATATTTTGAATAATTAAAAAATAAAAAATACTTTTTTAGACTATTTTTATAATTATTAATATTTTATTCATTACAATTTTTTTTGTAGCATTTATGGTTTCTGAGATACCGATAGTGTCCGTATTCGGGCACTGTATGTATTCGGTTACTTTCCCCTACATCCCCTATAGGGGAAAGTCTCCGATTACCGACCCCTTCCTAATACCGACCCCTCTCGTATCTCAGTAACTATAAGAGATATCAAAAAATTATATATACATGAACTGTTAGTAATTTAATGATAAATATGAATAAGTATTTTGTTTACAAAAATATTTAATCCTACAATTGTTATTTGATCAAATGTAATATTTTTTTTTGCTTTTTGAATATTTGAATAATAACTTTTTTTAAATAATTGTAAATACTTTATTAATTAAAAGAAAATCTAATACTGCACAAAATATTGTAGATCAGTAAAATGTTTATAACTATTATAATAATAATTTAATTTGAATAAATATTAACTAATATATCTTAATATATTTTCTTATCTCTAATGAAACTTATCATGTTAATAAAGGGGTAATTGTCTCGATAAGCAACACTGCTTCTATAATTACCCTGGCATTGCCTAAATCTGATAATAATAATAATAATAATATATTAATTATAGTAACCCATATGAGTTTACTATTATCGAACCCCCTAAATTACCCTAATACAGACCCCATGTGATTTATAATATCCAATTAAAATATTCAGTATTTTACTTTAAAATATGTCGTAGGTTGTTTGTGTATCATTGATATAGCTTTATGATTCAAGATTCCAGTTGATTATATAAATACTGATTAATAAATAAATAGTAAATAATAATATACACTATTTTAATATAATTACAATAAAGTTTAAATTTAAATTTAATATTACTATTAAAACATAAATTCAATGACAAATAAATTGCGTGCGTGTTATAATTAATTATATTTGTGTATATCTACTATTTTTATTTATCTATTATTTTTTAATTAATAATACAATTTAAATATCTAAATAATAATTTTTTTAGAATTAGCTTTATTGGTGGTATCAATATTATAATGCACGCGATTTTTATGAAAATCAGAATTGTTAATACGCTGCACGGCGTGCAGTGCACGCTGATTGGTTATAGGGTGTCCGTATTAAGACATTTAGAGTGTCCGTATTAGGAACTTATATGACCTCTAGATATATGCTTATGACTTAATGAATATTTTATAAAAAATATAGAAATTAAAAATACAATTTTTAGAATGCTTTATTTTTTAATATAGTGTTATATTTTATATCGATTCATTTGTATAATTAATTCTTCTTGAGAAGGTTTTAAGTTGACATTTTTTTTCATAAATTTAAAAACGTAATAAAAAAATAAGTTTATTGGATATATTAACAATATTTTGTATAATTCAAAAATATAAAATACTTTTTTAGACTATTTTTATAATTATGAATATTTTATTCATTAAACCTTTTTTTTTAGGATTTATGGTTTCTGAGATACCGAGAGTGTCCGTATTCGGGCACTGTCCGTATTCGGTTACTTCCCCTACAACATTATTAAGAAATTCGCTTTCACAAGAACAATACTTAGGATTAACATTATTATCATTGGTATCAAGTTTATTAAAATAAATTGATCAAGAAAGCATGATTAATATTTTTTCAAAACAAAAATCGCAAAATAAATATTTAATATGGAAATTATTTTGTATTCAAAATAATTATAATCTATACTATAGTTTTTAAATATACACCTTTATAAAATATAATTTTGTTTACATGGATGCGTGCCTATACCGGTTTTTAGTTGCCCACAATTCACTATCTATACCTAAACTGTTGATATATATAATGAGTTTATTAAATTATGTTTGCCCCGGGCCCATATTTTACTTAATCCGACACTGAATGTGAATACAATAAATTGGTTGAATTCATCATTCATAATAGGTTAATAATTTTACAACAATTTAAATTAACTTTAAAAGTAAACAATTATCATTACTAATAAGTATAATAATATTTCATTTAGGTAGATCACGAATCACATTGTATAGATCACGAATATTACTGAAAAACTAAAATTCATAATTTGTTATTAACTATTGACATCAAATATTAGTAAACAAGTTTATTATAATAACTGCGTAAACGCAGTAAATATAAGTTGTAAAATCCATAATATTTAGTAGGTAATCATATGTATTTGTGAAATATGCATATTTCATACATGTATGACGTAATACATGTTAACATCAGTAACATTTCGGAGAATATCGACCCTTCTCCTTTTTTAAAATATTTTACATATACCTATCACTATATTATTTAAAATTATAATAATATTTAATATATATTATAATATATACAACATTTTGATTATTAATATTAGTTTATAATGTATACAAGTGTGTCAACTACCGAAATGAGTATTTTAAAGTTGACATTATAAATCATAATCTAAACAAACGGGAGTCATGTTCGTCAGATCATAACATTTCAATATGACACATGTCAGTACTGCTGTGCGGTCTGCAAACTTAAGGGTGTTCAAACTTAATGTTCTATAAATATATTTCTTCATGCATTTAAATGGAAAAATAGTGGTCTACTAAATGTTTATTAACTTTTATTTATTTATTAAATACAATATAGAATACAATATATAATGATAGATATTATATAGATATATGATAATTTAATTTTTTATAGAATATAAAAGAAAATATTTAATATAAAATGTTAACTAATTATAAATTATTATTATTTTGAAAATAAAAAATAAAATTATAAATAATTTAAAATTTACTAAATATTACATTTTTTTATATTAAATATTATATTTAAAATGCTAATGTTATGTAGTTATATATATATATATATTCTAAATTGTCTGAAGATTTCAATTCGTTTAAAGCATCATTGAAAGACTTGATAGTTTTTTAATGAGTGAAATTAGTAAAAATAATTATTCTGAATAAATTCATTCTCAATATTTACAATATTATTATGAAAAATGTATAACATATACAGACGATAACTTATCATATTATGTTATTATAAATAAATAACCATCTATGAATATTGATTATTTAAACGTATATATATATATAGGTATATACTATAGTATATCTAAAGATTTTCCAAAGGAAAGATATTGCACTTGTGTATATTTGTGTCACCTAATAATTCGATATTGCCATCTAGCGGTATTATTCAGATACTAAGACATTTCTATATTTATTGTAATAGTAAATAATAAATTATATACAATATACATGTATATTGTATTATAATATGTATTTACATGATTTTAAAATGATAATATAATTATATAATAATATAATACACTGATTAGTTATATTTAATATAAACAAATAAAATAAATGATAAATATATTGTTATAAATCTAATATTAAAAAAAACTACATGTATTGTATTATATTGTATTGTATTGTATTATGTATGGTATTATATTGTAATGATTTTAAATGTATGTATATAATTAGAAAACAAGAAATTTAAATAAAAATATCACATGATTTAACATTTCATATACTATTTCGCTATCTAGTGTTAATATTGTTTTTTCATTTTAAATTTACATTTCGAGGTACTAGAGATAGATAGGGAGTGCAATATCTTTCCTTTGGAAAATCTTTGGTATATCACTATAGTGATGTAAATGATGCTCAAATATAAAGAATAGATGCAGTATCAGTCTCAGTTACCCAAAGCATCAATGCAGTCTCAGTCTCAATAACTAAAGCATCGATGAATTATCAGTCTTAATACCTACATAATCGATGCAGTCTAAATGTCAAGATCATAGTTTAAGTTCCATAGTGGGTTACCTAAACCGTCTATGCAGAATCAGACTCTATGAAATACATTGCTCTTAACTCATGCTTATTAAAGGCATCATTTAAGTATTAGTCTCAGTTTTCATAAGATAAATATAGTTTCGGTGTCAGTTACTAGAATAATTATGTTGTATATAAAAAGAAAATAATTTCATTACAATGAATAATACAAAATACAAACTATCAGATAAGGAAAAAATGTTGGAGTGTCAATTGATAAGATTATTGATAGGGTTCCTATGTTCATAAACGAAAAAGTCAAATCATCAAACTATCAATTGCATAATATTAGAATTATAAGAAAAACAATAACTATTAATACATATAAATTGATAATTCAAAGCCTAGTTATATCTATATTGGACTATTGTAACATACTTTTAATTAATTTACCTGCTTATCAGTTAATGCCATTAAATAAAATAATTCGATCGTCAATGCGCGTATTAAATAAATTACCACCAATATCAATAGACGATAGGATCAGTATAACTTAACTGATGCTACAACAATACCTATTATTACATTGGCTACTATCAATTAATAAATATATATATATATATGATATATTTTCCATTGTAAATAAAACTATATTATATTTATTATAGATTGAGAATATATATTTTATAAATATATATATATATATACTATATACCTAATATTATTATAATTTATTTAAATTATATAATTTTAAGTGTTTATAGGTATATTTTATATAAAAAAAAGTGTAAACATAATTTGTTGTTCTCAATTTCAAAGGTCATCCTTAATCGCCAAATACCATGCTTTTCGATACATTATCGTTTAATTTTAAATGTATTCGTATCTGATATGATTTTGAATGGATATAACGTAAACGTGTATTTCGAAGTTGTATCACTCACAACGACAACCCAAGGTGTGATAGGATGTGCGTATACCACACTGTAACGTATATTAGTAATCGAATACACAATCGATATGTATAAGATATCTACATCAATACACGTATATACGACGGTCATCAAAGGATAGTTATACCAAGCATAGATAGTTAGTTTATTTCATATCACGTGCTTATAACTTAATATGACCACCACGTGATTTATATGGAGGACAAGGTCACTGTACTATATATATATATATGAAAGATTATCGGAGATACATTCATATCTTAATCGATTTTCTAGAGGTTTATAAACATATTGTTCAACTGCTAATCTATATCTTATATTGTATACAATTATGCACATTAGCATATCTATATATTCGCTATTTATTATTCTAGATATGTACACATAAATCGAATTAGCGGTATATGAAATTATAATAATTAAATAATGTATATATATATACGAATACGTATATTATACATGTTTGCAGTGCACAATACATATAGGTCTATTTGTTTAACAATTAATTTAATAGAATACTAATAATACAAATAATAACGGATTTTATATATAAATATAATTAAATACTTTTATTAAATTATCTTTACCTATGATCTAACAAACTATAAATATAATTATTAATAATAATATAATAATAAACATTATTATTTGTTAGAAGTATTTTTTTATTTTTTTATTTAGTAATATATTACCGGGAAGCTTACCTCCTCGATATTACTTTATAAAGTTAGAATAATATTAACAATTAATAATTAATGTTATAATAAAATAAATAAATATGAATATACTATAAAACGCTTAATTAAAGCGGTGTTCTCATTTATGATATATAGATTCAACACATATTGATATTTTCATTATTGTTACTCAGTTAGCCAATAATATAAATAACTTCATAATAAAATAAATTAGTTAATATAATTGTAATAATGTACATAAAAATAATATAAAATATGTGATAATATTTCTTGTTAAAAAAGACTTACAAATATAAATAATATTACCTACACAATTATATTTTAAAAATACAAAAATACATATATAGAATTTTATATATATATATATATAAAATTCTATATATGTATTTTTGTATTTTAAATATGTATTATAAATATATATATTTATATTCATACTAATAATATCATAATATTTCATACTAAATACAATTTAGTATACATAAGTTATTTAATGTGTGGAAACTATTACACGTATGAAATCAATGTGAAAATAAAGATGTATAGGGGAAAGTAACCTAATACGGACACTTTAACAATAAATGGTATTAACTTTTTATGACTCATTATTCTTATTCAAAAATTACAATATATTAATATTATATGATTATAGATATTATTGTAATTTTAAAATTTTATTTAATCTTTTAATTCCATAGATAACAGGGGTGTCCGTATTCGGTACCCATGTCCAAATACGGACACCCTGTGTTATATTACGGACACCCTATATACCACTAGATAAACTATATATTATTGATGAATCAATCAGACAAATTACAATTACGTTATTTATAATTAATTTTATGAAAAATATATTGTAATTTAATTAGTTAATATTTTATTTATTTTTATTATTTTTTAATTAATAATACAATTTAAGTGTCTAAATAATAATTTTTGTAGAATTAGCTTTATTGGTAGTATTAATATTATAACGCACGCGATTTTTATATAAGTCAGAATTGTTCATACGCTGCGCGCTGATTGGTTATAGGGTGTCCGTATTAAGACATTTAGAGTGTCCGTATTAGGAACTTATATGAAATCTAGATATATGATTATAACTTAATGAATATTTGATAAATAATATAGAAATTAAAAATACAATTTTTAGAATGCTTTATTATTTAATAATATATTATTATATTTTATATCGATATATTTGTATATTCATGAGAAGGTTTTAAGTTGACATTTTTTTTCATAAATTTAAAAACGTAATAAAAAAATCAGTTTATTGGATATATTAGCAATATTTTGAATAATTAAAAAATAAAAAATACTTTTTTAGACTATTTTTATAATTATTAATATTTTATTCATTACAATTTTTTTTGTAGCATTTATGGTTTCTGAGATACCGATAGTGTCCGTATTCGGGCACTGTATGTATTCGGTTACTTTCCCCTACATCCCCTATAGGGGAAAGTCTCCGATTACCGACCCCTTCCTAATACCGACCCCTCTCGTATCTCAGTAACTATAAGAGATATCAAAAAATTATATATACATGAACTGTTAGTAATTTAATGATAAATATGAATAAGTATTTTGTTTACAAAAATATTTAATCCTACAATTGTTATTTGATCAAATGTAATATTTTTTTTTGCTTTTTGAATATTTGAATAATAACTTTTTTTAAATAATTGTAAATACTTTATTAATTAAAAGAAAATCTAATACTGCACAAAATATTGTAGATCAGTAAAATGTTTATAACTATTATAATAATAATTTAATTTGAATAAATATTAACTAATATATCTTAATATATTTTCTTATCTCTAATGAAACTTATCATGTTAATAAAGGGGTAATTGTCTCGATAAGCAACACTGCTTCTATAATTACCCTGGCATTGCCTAAATCTGATAATAATAATAATAATAATATATTAATTATAGTAACCCATATGAGTTTACTATTATCGAACCCCCTAAATTACCCTAATACAGACCCCATGTGATTTATAATATCCAATTAAAATATTCAGTATTTTACTTTAAAATATGTCGTAGGTTGTTTGTGTATCATTGATATAGCTTTATGATTCAAGATTCCAGTTGATTATATAAATACTGATTAATAAATAAATAGTAAATAATAATATACACTATTTTAATATAATTACAATAAAGTTTAAATTTAAATTTAATATTACTATTAAAACATAAATTCAATGACAAATAAATTGCGTGCGTGTTATAATTAATTATATTTGTGTATATCTACTATTTTTATTGGATATTATAATACTACAATTATTTATACCACGATTATTTTAGGGGGGTCGGTAATAGGAGAATGGGGTCGGTATTAGGCACATGTATCCGATTACCGATACCCCTGTTTATTCTTGTAAATATAATAATATCAACAATTTAAAATAGCCACATTATTCATTGCCATAATATTACACTAATTACACAATTTCAAATAAATATATTTAATATTGAATAAGTTAGTACAAATAATCATTTAGGGGTCGGTAATCGGAGCCTTTCCTCTAAGTCATATATGAAACTATATACAGTCAACTCCCGATAAGTCGGAATCGCAAGGGACCGGGAAAAGTGTCCGACTTAGCGAGATGTCCGACTTATCCGAGATTAAGAATATCGTGCAAATAAGACATGAAATGCGCAGCGCGAGTTAAATGGTTACCGAAATATGTAATTATTCAACAATCAGCAACATCAAATTTGTATTCAATTATATGACTTACTAAAATTATAATATTCATTATTTAAAGTAAACATTTCTGACAATTTATAAAAAGTCCGACTTATCCAGTATAAAAATCATAAAAATGACTATAATATATGTCCGACTTATAGAAAAGTCCAACTTATCCAATCCAACTTATCCGTCTTATCCGTTTAATTTAAAATGGAACTAGATATAAATCCAACCAAACCAACTAAATGTGTACGACTTATCGAGAAGTCCGACTTATCCGTAGTCCGACTTACCGAGAGTTGACTGTATATATATATATATATATATATATATATATATATATATATGTATATATATATATATATTAAACTATACATGTTTTTTAAGTATATTTTTATATTAAATAAAGGTATGCCTAATTTATATTATTATTCTTAACAACAAATATTATATTCTATAATATATATATATATATATATATATGTAGTAAAATCAAGGTAATATATCTTATTTAAGCAAAGACTTGTTGAATATAACAATATATATATAAAATAATAATAGTATTACTATACATACTATAATAGTATTATCCTATAGGATGACTACCCTCCCATGGGTGCACGACGGGCACTGCACGACGTGCACGTATCCGATGATATACAAGGTTAAGAGGTTAAGGGTTAAGAGGTTAAGAATGTGTCGATCTCACAGAGCGGCGTTTCTTTTATAGTAAATAAATTACACAAACACGAATAACACGAATAGAACATATACAAACACGTATATATGGCAAAGTCTATGCAATCACCCAAGCGTGACTCTTAAAAAATGTGTGCAGTATGCTGCAGATATATCTGTGATTATATTACGTAACAATGAACGCATTGAATTGAATTCAATATCAATTTATAATACACTAATCGATAAACCTGCATACTTCATTTGATAACACATATATATATATACATATAGATTAAAATAATTAAATATATATATACATATAGATTAAAATATATATATATATATATATATATATATGTTTAATTGAATTATAGCATACTCCTGATAAAGAAAAAGCCCTTGTTATTTATAATGATGACATGTTAACTATATTACTACACATTACACTGTCACCGCAACTCTACGTATCAAATCATGTGATTAAATAAATGATTAATTACATAATAAGTGATATAAATTAAGATTTAATTAATTTTAATTAACACAATATAAGTATAATAGTATACTATAAATACTATAGTCTTTATAAAGAATTATATAAATAATTATATATAATATCTATCAACGTTATTCATGCATTATTTATATCTTAAACATATGCATTTATAATTAAGCCTATATATATATATCAGTGTGTGTTAAGACAACCTTCTCCGGTGTACACAAATTCATTTCTTATTTTTCTGACCCAATTAACATAGCAGCCTTTAAACAATGCAATTCTACCCAATCACCCTATATTCTTGATATTACCCTTATTCTTAATACCTTATTCTTAGTTTTTCCCTAAACGGTGGTATGTGTCCAACTTCTTTCAAGCATTCTATCATTACCACACTATTCGAGAAACCCTTACTTGATCCCGATATAATTATCGCCCCATTTCTCAACTTAGGTTTCTCAGCAAAGTCCTGGAATGCATCGTTGCTATACAATTAAATATATTTATGACTGACAGCAAGTTATATGATATATTTCAGAGTATATTTAGATGAGGGAACTCCACTAAAACTGTACAACAACAAATACTAAATAAAATATATTCCTGTTAACGTGTCCTATTATACCTCTCATGTGCTTTCGATTGACTGAGCCCTTTCATTCTTATCTCAATATTATAAATGATTGTTCTACATGGAACCATCCACGCATAGTTTTCTTTCTATATTTTAAATCAATCATCATCCGTAATAATTTTTAATTTCTCTGCCAAAGATCGTTCCCTTCAGTATGGTATTCCTCAATGTCACCTATTCTCGGCCCTTTTATCTTTTAAATATAAATCAACCCAATACATGATAGTATCAATCAATTTCCATATTTCCATCATCACATATACGCTGATAATACTTAACTATATTCATTCTTATCCCACTCATTCAATGTACTATCAGATAACTCCCAATTGTGCAAGTGTGCTACATCTAGTGGATCATGGCTTCGTTCGAATATCCTTCTTATAAACTCTTTTATCCTCAATATCCAATTAAACTATAATTATCCCCTTCTATTGACATTAGCGGTGACCCTACCACTCCATCATTATCTGTCCTAAATATTGATGAAACTTGGGATTCTGACTTACCCCGTAATTCCCACATATATAATATATCTAAATCAACTGACTATCACATCTTTAATATTCGTTGCATAAGGAAGAACCTAGCTAACCCTCTTATAAGAGGGTTAGCTAGGTTCTTCCTTATGCAACGAATGTTAATAGTATACTATTATCCTCATAACTGTTCTCGACTTTCTCATATCAACTAGGTCTTTCCTACTGATAATAATGATAATAAGGAGCACCTCCTTATTCTATTACATTCCAAACATTCATTATTATCAATATATTAGAATATAAATATAGTGTATAACAATATATAGAATTGATCGTCATGTATATAATCACATAATTCGTGAATCTATATGCACCATTTTCTCCATTAATCGCTTTAGTCATTCAACTGGTGACTCATACCAATATATATAACTGGTTCCCTCTAAGAAAATGCCCATCCATCCATTTACACCCTTACTTTTTATGCACCTTAAGGCATACATTTTATCAATGTGATAGGACTATTTTTTTACCAAATCGGTATCAATCTATTTTATACATTTTTGATATATTTATTTATTTATCCTATTTATAAATTGTTAATCTCGTTCATTATATTGTATTGTTATGTGTACCTAGGATGGGTGGTCACACCTATGATAAGTGCCGATACACCATATTAATCATATAAATAACGAATATTTATATAGGTTATCAGTAGAAATGAGTGTAACTTATATTGTTAGGTTAAGTAGATATATAGTCACTAGATAGCCATATAGTTCATAGATAGACTTATTATTCATACATTGACCCATTTGTTTCTAGATAGATATATATGTCCTAGGTAGACACATAGTTCCTAGTAAGACCCATATATCTCTAGTTAGACATATAGGTCATAGTTAAACCCATGGGTCCCTCGATATACATATGGGTCCTAGTTATAAATATATGTATCTAGGTAGATATATAGGTTCCATGGTAGACATATAGTTCCCTATATAGATATATAGGTAATAGTTAAACCTATATGTCCCTAGGTAGACATATATATATATATCCTAGTTAGACCAATATATCTCTAGATATACATATAGGTCATCATTATACACATAGGACCTATTTCATAGGTCCCTAGGTTGATATATGGGTCATAGGTAGACATATATGAAATAGTTAGACCTATCGATTCCTAAGAATACCTATAGGTATACATATAGGTCATCGATAGACATATAGGTCCCTAGGTAGACATATGTGTCCCTAGGTAGACATATGTGTACCTAGGTAGACATATATCCTATATAGACATATATGTACTATATAGACATATAGGTCATAGTTAGACCCACAGGTCTCAAGGTAGACATATAGGAAATAGTTATATATATATATATATATATATATATATATATATATATTGGTCCCTAGGTAGACATATAGGTCATAGTTAGACCCACATGTCTCTAGGAAGAAATATAATCCTAGTTACGAAGCATTTAAAGTTTGAAATATAAATGATTATTTTAAGATAAAATATATAATATTCCATGTATAATAGTAATGACACCATCTTATTATCTTTGATGTTTACAAATTTTTAAATTAATATTTAAAATTAATGATGTATTTGTATTATATTTAATGAATTAATATAATATATACCATTATTTATATTTATTATTAATATAATATCTATATTTCATTTTTATATCTACAAATTACCAATATTAATGTCTCATAAAACTCGAGAAAATACACCATTTTACAAAGTATTTATTTTAAAATAATTCAAAAAAATAATTAATTTTTTAAAATTAATATATATAATTATACTTTACATGAATTTGAGTGATCAGATTGTATTGAATTGTGGATTTAAGTTAGATATAAATGTCCTTTATACAAATAAAATTAAAAAAATAAAAAAATATGTAAAATTATTTTTTATTTCATATTTCAAATAAAAATCCAAAAAAATTTACAAATGATGTTAATTTTGTTTCTAAAAATAATTTTTAATTTTTTAATAATTAATTTGAATTGTATTATTATTATCTATAAATTATATATTTTATTTTTTTAAATTAAATTGTAATAATTTATTTATATTAAATTATACGATTTTTAGACATTTTTTTTTACTAAAATTATTTTATAAAATTTGGGCATCTAGATTGTTATGAAAAATATTTTGTATTGTATGGATTTATATTGTACTTGTAATATATGTTTCTAGGATATCCATAGTTGGCTTAAAAAAAATCATACAATTTTATAAAAATTGAATAAAACTTATTTCTATATCTCCCCCATGTTAAATTTTATATGTATTCAATGTTAAAATTAAAAGTTCTCGTGACATAACAATATTTAAGATATAGGTCTACCATTTTAAACACTTATTTATCATAGCATACATAATTGTCACAGATGTGAAGGTTTATAAAATTACGAAAAAAAATTGAGTACGAACCGGTCTACTGTACAGTGTACAGTGTACAGTCTATTATCACATGGACGACAGTCTACATACATTGCTGTTCCATAACATTTTCCATTTACTAGTTTATATCCGGTGATTTATGTTATCATTGATAACCTATAGGTCTGACTGTAGTCAATAAGTGTGATCTGTATATGTTTTATTTGGTGTATATAATCGATTATAATTATATGAGGATTAATTTCTATATAATATATAAACTATATGTAAATATTGACCTTGTAAATTGTCTGAAAATATATAAAATGTCAGGCTTGTAAAAGCCTTATATAGAAATTAATCCTCATATAATTATAATCGATTATATATATTTCATATATAATATAATTAACTATTTATATAAGTATTAGTTAATTTATAATATTTTTACTTTGACTTTTGATAGTGTTTTATACAGAAAACAATTACAAAAAAAATCGTACTATTTTCTATATAAATCTCATTTTAGATGTCGCTAATTTTTATAATTTATTTATGTCTATACTTTTTTTAATATAATTAATAAATAATTTTTTTAAATTACTAACAATCATCAATAATAAAAATCAATTTCTTATGTTATAAATATAAAATATTTTTTTTTCGGCGCACGCTATAGCGATATACAATCAAATATTGTATACAATCAAAATACAAATAACATGAAATCCTTCTTATAGGTTGTCACCAAGCGCCACAGCTTAGCGATTTTCGCGTACGCGATGCGCGCGCATTGTTGATAAACAAAAATGTAAACAAAGAGAGTATAGTGTTTATCAAATTCGTTGCATTTGACATAAATTCTATTACTTAATATATCGTTTTCTGTTCTTAAATTAGATCAAAATTATTACAAATTTATATATGTATTAGCATTATATATTCATTATTAATTTCATTTATTATTACAATAAATATATCTCAATATGAGTGTTAATATTAAAAAAAACAACGGTACTATTTGTGCAGCTAAACTGTACTGAATATTCAAATTTGACCAAGACAGTATTCCATAGATTTCCTACTGATGATAAAAGGTATTTATATTTACTAATATCTATTTTTTATTATATTATTAGTTATTAAAAGTATATTATCAAGACTATTTAATATTCAAAGTAATACAATATATTCGTATTATATATATACAAAATTTAATTTTAATTTAATTTGAAATTAAAATTATTATAATAATATTATATTAAATATTGTATTAGTATTATTAATATACTCAGTATTATATTCGTATATGTATAATTTATAATGTCATTAAACTACAAAATTGCACCTATATAAATTATAATATAAAATACATATATCATAAATTTTAAGATTCATATGTCATATATATATGGTTATCAGACAGTAAAGGCGCCATATTTATATCAACAAATAAATTGTTTAATATTATTTAATTGCCCATATCATAAATTTTAAGATTCATATGTCATATATATATGGTTATCAGGCAGTAAAGGCGCCATATTTATATCAAAAAATAAATTGTTTAATATCATTTAATTGCCCATATCTAGAGGCTGCTCCAAAAACGTCATCATATAAACTATTAGTATTAATATATTACTTAAATATATTAATTAATATTTAAAATATATTACTTAATATATGTGGGTACTGCAAAAATTCTATATATATGATATATAATATATCATATATGACATATGTATAATATTTTATATTTATATAGATGCATTTTGATTTTGTATGTAGATTATAATCTATATAAATATACAAGTATTATACTGGGAATATTAATAATACTAATATATTATATGTATACATTGTACATATATATAATTAAAATATTAATAATAATTTATATTATTAAATATTGTGTATACTTATATATTAATGTATATAGTTATTATATTATATAATCATATATTAATTTATAATCACTTAACATTTATGTACAGGTGTAAACTCTGGATATACAATATACGTAGAAATGATCTAGAAAAGCGAGTTAAAAAAGAAGGATATGGATTTTTAAAGAATATGAGATTGTGTAGTTCTCACTTTGATGCTGACCAATATAGGAATGTAGGAGGGTTCGTAATTAAAATATAGTTCATAAATCTATTAATTATAAAACAACATTTAATATAATTTAATTAAATTTATTTATTACATATTATATATACCCCGGCGATAGACCAGAAAAGGACCTCAATGGAACCTTAACTCTATGGCATTTTGAGATTTAAAATAACTATACATTATAATGTATAACTTATATTTATTATTTCATACGAACTGTTATATCTCAATAAACAATATTTATTAATTTATTATATAAGATTTCTAGTTATTTTTTATTACAGAAAGCGATTAATATCTAATGGAGCTCCTAGACAAATGTTACTTTCTGCGGTTCCTTCCACTAGTCGGAGAATATTGAAGCGCCATTACCAAAGTCAAGGTATGATTTTATCAGTAATATATTTCATACTAGTTTTTATAGAATTGGTGAGTATGTGCATCTTATAATTTTACTGGTGGAATATCTTATCAAATATCTCCTTATATTTGAATTAAATGTATATATATATATTAACTATTATAATATATATATATATGTATATATATATATATATATATATATATATATATTTAATGTATATTTAAAAAAATTCTACTATAGTATGACTATAAGTTAAATTTTATTTATTAAACTGTGTTATTCTTTAAATATACTGCGAAAATCATATTTTAACAATATGCCACACTATTTTGAAAATAAAATTATGTTTAATTAGGAATATAATATTAGGTTATTAAATTATATTGATCATTGTACAGATGAGTTACTTTCGGATTCAACCACAGAGTCGGCTTCAACAAAAACCGCGAGTCCAGTGAGGTCTCTGTACTCTCAATCCACAGCTTCCACAACATCAGATCCTGCATCGACATTGATAAGTCAACTTAATGATACGATTGAATTATTAACTACAGAGGTTTCAAAATGGCAAAACAAATATGAACTGGCAAAGAAAACAAGTGAAATGTACCGAAGTAAATTGAATAGGTTACTTAAAAAGAAAATAAAATCCCCTATAGCAAATGATTCTAATTCGCTGTTATCGCTATTATCTAAAAAAAATAAATATTGTGGAAATCGTTTTAACGAAATGCAAAAAATGTATGCATTATCTCTATGGCATTCGAGCCCTAAATGCTATTTAATATTATATAAAACGTTAACACTACCAAGCATAAGTACATTAAGAAAAACTATGAATATTATAAAATTAATGCCTGGATTTCATGATATTATCTTTGATGCATTAAAAGATAAATGTGAAAAGTTAAGTATTAAAGATAAACTTATATTAATTGCGTTTGATGAAATGTCATTGAAAAGTGATCTTAAATATAATGTTGAACATGATTTATTATATGGCTTACATAATACAGGAGATGGAGAGATTAGTAAATATATTGCTAATTACGTTACAGTATTCATGATAACAAGTTTATCTGGGACTTGGAAACAGCCAGTGGGGTATTTTTTCACTTCTGGTGTGATGTCAGCTGATTTAATTATTGTCAAGCTAAAACAGTGTATAGATAGAGTGATTAATTGTGGGCTTATACCTAAATTAATGATTTGTGATCAGGGACCCAGTAATAGGGGTTGCATTACTAAACTAGGTATACATATCAATAAACCATTTTTTGTATATACAAATATGAAAATTTTCTTTATGTATGATCCACCACACTTAATAAAGAGTATTAGAAATGGTTTGTCTAAAGGTTTTATATTTGAAAATAATAAGGTATCAATGGAAGTTATTCAAAAATTGTATGATATTAAATCAAATTCAAAACTTCCTTTAGCGCCTAAATTAAATATAAAGCATATACAACTAAAATCATTTTCTAAAATGCGCGTAAATCTAGCTTGCGAACTCTTAAGCAACAGTGTTGCGCTAGGGATAGAGACATTAGTTATTGTGAAATTAATTGAAGGTGATGCTTTGTAACTAGTCATTTTTGTAAATTTTTTAATAATCTTTTTGATATATTTAATAGTTCTTTATCTAATAAAAATATTGTATATAAAAATCCTTTAAATAATAATATAGATTCAATAACTTTCTTACAAAATTCTGTAAATATATTAAATAATATAAAATACTGTGATAATAAATATACTGATCAATTGCCATGCTTATTATGATGGAGACTTAATGTAAATTCCTTGTTATTGTTTTTAGAAGATGAAATAATTGTAAATAATCCATTTAGTATAGAATTAAATAAATTTAATCAAGATTTTTTAGAGATTTTTTTTTCAAGAATGAGAAGTAGAGGGGGGAATAGGGATAATCCTACACCGATGGAGTTCGCTTCAGATTATAGAGCTATTTCTGTATATTCGTTATTTGTTAAGATTAAGGGTAGTAATTGTGAACTAGATGCTGGAGAATTCTTATTAAAATTAAATTCTTATATTGATAATACTCATAATGCACCTCCTATTACTAACACCTCACTGGCTGTATATCTAGAACCATATTTAAATATTAGCATTATAGATGATAATTCTCTTCATCTCCTGTGTAGTAATATTATACAAATTTGTTATTCAAAATTCGAATGTAATGATTGTTTAAATTTATTATCTAAAGAGTCTTCTAATGTATTTACTGCTGGTAGTGTTAGGTTGATGTTAGATGAAAACTCATCTAAATATTATCCTTCACCATTATTTTATAATTATATTAAACATTTATTTACGTGTTTCAGAAATAATATCATGTCTATTTTATATAAAAATGAAATATATATCAAATTTGTGAACCTTATATCTGAAAATAATTTTATATTTAAATATTGTGATATTTGTATATGTATTAATGATTTTGTATTGCATGTTTTCTTTATATTTCAAATGAAGTACCTTCTAAGAAAAGAAAATACAGAGTTTACAGTTGATACTAAATCAAAAAGCAAACAAAATAGAAAATATTTAAAACTATGTCATATATGAAATAAATTATTGTAAAGGTTTTAATTTATTAATATTAATTTATGTAACAAAAATAAATATGTTATTTTATCAAACCCACATTTGTACAAATTAATATAATAATTTATATAAAACCTATTAATATATTATTTATACATATTATGAGTTATGACCTACTATTTTAATACATATTTCTATATCTTATAAATGAGAAAGATATTTAATTATATATGGTTATTAATAATGTAAATAAGTATTTATTATTTATACATTTAAAGTATATTATTTTGTATATAAATACATAATAAATTGATATTATATTTAGAAATATAAATTAATAAATATATAATGATTATAAATATACTATTATTACATTCAATTATAATAAATTAGTATTCTATTACTGTATCTATACATTAGTATATCTGAAATTTAAATAATTTTTAAAGATTTTCAAACCTAATATTACTGATTAAAATAGTTTTATAATGTGTGATTTTGTATATAAATACATAATAAATTGATATTATATTTAGAAATATAAATATATAATGATTATTAATATACTATTATTACATTACATTATAATAAATTAGTATTCTATTACTGTATCTATACATTAGTATATCTGAAATTTAAATAATTTTAAAGATTTTCAAACTTAATATTACTGATTTAAATAGTTTTATAATGTGTGATTTTGTATATAAATACATAATAAATTGATATTATATTTAGAAATATAAATATATAATGATTATTAATATACTATTATTACATTAAATTATAATAAATTAGTATTCTATTAATGTATCTATACATTAGTATATCTGAAATTTAAATAATTTTTAAAGATTTTCAAACCTAATATTACTGATTTAAATAGTTTTATAATGTGTGATTTTGTATATAAATACATAATACATTTATATTATATTTAGAAATATAAATTAATAAATATACAATGATTATTAATATACCATTATTACATTAAATTATAATAAATTAGTATTCTATTACTGTATACTTCTATACATTAGTATATTTGTAATTTATATGGATATTTTATAAACACTATACTCCTGTTTGTTTACATTTTGAATATGTAGGTCAAATATCACCATATATGCACGCTAGATAGGGAGCTGTGGCGCTTGGGGTTGTCATATCATGATTGTTATTCATCACCTATTTATATTTAAACACATATGTTGTAGTACGTATACGTATACGTATATATATATATATATATATATATATATATATATATATATATACATATATATAATATAATACATATATATATATATATATATATATATGTATAAACTTATGTATACATACAATTTTATTTTTATTTTTATATATGTATAATCGATATGTACAAAGATTTTCCAAAGGAAAGATATTGCACTTGTGTATATTTGTGTCACCTAATAATTCTATATTGCCATCTAGCGGTATTATTCTGATAATAAGACATTTCTATATTTATTGTAATAGTAAATAATAAATTATATACAATATACATGTATATTGTATTATAATATGTATTTACATGATTTTAAAATGATAATATAATTACATAACAATAGAATACACTGATTAGTTATATTTAAACAAATAAAATAAATGATAAATATATTGTTATAAATCTAATATTAAAAAAAACTACATGTATTGTATTATATTGTAATGATTTTAAATGCATGTATATAATTAGAAAACAAGAAATTTAAATAAAAATATCACATGATTTAACATTTCATATACTATTTCGCCATCTAGTGTTAATATTGTGTTTTCATTTTAAATTTACATTTCGAGGTACTAGAGATAGATAGGGAGTGCAATATCTTTCCTATGGAAAATCTTTGATATGTATATGTATTATATATATATATATATATATATATATATATATATATATATATATGTATATACTAATATATTTATCATCCAGTATATTAAACTAAATTTAAAAAAAAATGAAATCAATTTCCTGTTAATAAATTATATAATAATTTTACTTTCGATATTGATTTTCTAAAGAATTTAATGAACTTAATTTTATTTTATGTATTTAATTTAACTGTGCTTTATAATCATATTTATATATTTCATTTATACTTATTCAGTGGAATATTTGTATATTACATTTTAACCTTTTTTTTTGTATCTCATGTAATTATATAAATAAGTATTTATTTTTCTATATTATATGATTTTAATATATATTAGTGTAATATTTTTAATATACATATAATACATATACATTTAATTTATTTAATTTATATATGTATATATATATAAATGGTTCTATATATAATGGTATATATATATAGAAATCAGATAATATAATGGTATATATATATATAGAAATCAGATAATATAAATTAGTTATCTTTACTATTACTATTTTATCTAGGTATTTTACGCCATATTGTATGAAATACAGTCATATCTAAGGGGCGAAGCCTGTATAAATATATAACGTCTTTGTATATATACCGTATACGGTCATTTACGGATGAAATTGCTTTTGACATATTAATAACATGATAAGTAAGTTTAATGATATATAGGTATACCTATAGGTAACTATAGGTAACTATAGTAGGGACTACATACTATTAATTACTATATTAAATACTATATATAGTAATTTATAAAATTAAACTAAAGAGAATTAATATATCACAATTGTGTGTGTTATTAAGATTATACTTGCTATTATATCATTGGACTAAACTTGATATACATTAACGCCATCTAGTGGAATAATGCCTGGCCACATTACCCGAAAAAGGTGTATACTTTACCCTCCATGGAGGGTAATGTGGTTATATTAATAATTTTAATTAGATACGATAAATAAAAATATGATTCGGTAGTCCTCTTGTATATCATAAGATGTACAATTGAAAACATTATCTAATTATAACTAATATTTATAAAATAATACAACATTATCTAAAAGTGGTCACTTTACCCAATGGGTAATACCCATGGAAAGATGCATCTTTCCCCTACTATTACTCGATTACTATATTTATCATTACAATTGGTAAATATTAAATATAAATAATTTAACATATATATATATAACAATGTACATATATTAAAACTTATATCTCCTTATATATATATAGTCATATGCTCCTTAGTAAAGTATTAAAACATTAATTATATTAATATATATATATATATATATATATATTATTAAAGTATAATAAACATATTTGATAACAGCTATAGCTGTTATCATATATGATATTTAATTGAAATGAATAGTTTTCTAGTTTAACAAAGATTATTCTAAATGTTAGAGGAAGCTAGAATTCTAATTATGTTATCAGTTTATATACTATAATAATTGTATTATTATAATGATAAATTTACTTAATATTATTATAACAATGTGACATTAATTTACAGGTTATAACTAAAAGTAATAATTATAAACTTAAGTTTTTTAGTTAGATATGTTGATAATTACATATGCACACATTTATGGAAATATATACAAACACAAATAGATATACACATGCATATATATATATATATATATATATATATATATATATATATATTGATTTCGGCATAAGATACTCTAATAATAAAGATGATACATATTAATGTAAATACTGATAGTCACACGTTGCTGTACGCGCGCGCACACACATATGGGCGTAATTATAGGATGCGCATGTTGTCGGCACCGGTGCGATGTGTAAACATTACCGTATAGGTTATCCACCAGGTGGACATACACGTCGTGGACAACATTATCTGGTGGGCTACACGCGCCGCACGTGGTATCAATAACAAAACAGGCGGATAGCCACGCCCTAATCTAAACATGTGTACACACACGTGGTATTGTGCGTGAGTGCCTCATCCCCCTCCCCTCCTCCTTCGTCGCTGTTGTTGATGCAATAGGATACAGTGACGTAACACTTCGCTAAGCCCACACCCCCTTATCAATGTGCTCTCTAAGATTCGCGTGTAACATCCTGTATTATTTACACAAGTGAAATATAAAATAAATCAGTAATTATAACGTATATATATATTAGTAAAAGTTGTATACATATAGCTATATATATATATATATATATATATATATATATATATATTGATATTATTAGGTACAGATATATAGATGTCATATATGGTACATCCATATATCATATAGAGTATATTGTAACAAATAGGTTGCTTACAACGAATGTGTTCACATTAAACAATATATAGTTTAGTCATTACCATCGCACGACGACGACGACCTATGATGTAATACGATAGTATCTAATATTACGTAATCAGACGTGATTATATGCGTTACGACGGACATATGTAATCACAGTTAATTCAGGTGTACGCGTGCGTTATCCTAAGTATGCGTCCGACGGACGCCGTCCGTTATTCTAAGTAGGCGTGCGACGCACGCACGCCGTGCACGCATGCGTTACCCTGAGTACGCGTGCGTTATCATAATTTATTGAACACAAGTATTATTATTATGCGCACTATAGTATTATTATTAATGTATATAATTGATATTAATATCCTTATAGTTTCTGAATATATTTCCGTCTATTATATTTAATATTCGGAAAAAATATTCATATTCATAGAAAGTCTATAGATAGTGTATGTATAGTGTATGTATAGTGTATATATATATATATATATATATATATATATATATATATATATATATATATATATATATAATATATATACATACACATCAGAACTTCCATATCTTACTAGCACAATTTATTTTGTCCCATGTATTCTGATATATCGAGAGTTAACGGAGTTCTGCATTATAAGTTATAACTCAAGAGGTAGGCTAATATCATATTAAATATTATTAAATGCCAGAGAGAATATATTATCTGTATGCAACATATTATGTAAGATACTGCAGTGATTGAATGTTGTTAACATATTGTTATCTATATATATATATATATAGATTATGTAACCTATTATCATCTATATATAGATTATAACTGTGATCAATACGGACACGTGTCTCCATCACTTTAAACTAAGTTTCCGGAAGTGTTCAAATTAACTTTGTTAGGTGTTAGCGATGTCAGAATTGTTAAATATTTAGATTTAGGCTGCGTTATTGTTTGAATTAGCGTGAGCTGCAATCTAGGCAGTCTAATATCAATATAGATATATACGCAATGTAATGTATTGAACTCGCTATAGGATCAACTTTAATTGGTCGAGATAGAGCCAAGTCGGGTCGAATAAAAGTCGAATAATAACTGACCGACTAAAACACGCCCCGATATGTCGACACGCTCATTATAAATGACACGTTGTATGTGTACATATATATTTTTAGATATGCATACATATCAGATATACGTCAGTAGTATATATGGTGGAGGAAGTTAAATGAAAGTAACCAAGAAACGCGTACAATTAGGCTTGAACACAGCTCGCTCGAATGAAAACGCGCGCTTAACTTGTTCATATCAGCGCTCATATATTTTACATTTATATTTACTGCATATCGATAATTCGAAAAAATTTAATAATATGTTATGTCAATAATTAAACAAAATTAGCATGCTACATTTATTTAGTAATTGTTGTGATTGTGAATGCAGCGTAAATGTTATATTATAATACTGAGTAGTAATGATAATTATTCAATTTAAAATTGTTTTTGAAATTATTAATAATTATTAATTAATCTATTATGAATTCAACTAATATATTTTTGTATAAATTAATGATAGCATTAATATGACTAATAGTGAATACAGTATATGAATTAGTTATTCGTAATGAACACATTATGTCAACAACAACACTTTCATTTCATTTAAATAAATACATATTTTCATTAAAATTAATTATAATATAATGGATAAATAAATTTCCAATTGCCAATTGGCATATTGCATATTAATATGACAACATACACATACATACAATTATATAAGTACAACCATTTAATACGAAATAGTATCGTATTATTATAATGTTATTAATATAAACTGAAAACATGGTAGCGATAATAGAGTACATTCAACTTAGAACCCATATGTTCAAAGTTGAACCGCTAACAAATCTCAATATCGTTAAAATCTGAATACGGTCCGTCGACAATGGGAGCTATATTGGTACATATAGTAAGCTATATACAGTAACTATTATATAGTATATGACATATACTTATACTATATGTAGTATATATATATATATATATATATATATATACTTTATAGACTGATTAGAGAGCTAAGTTGTGTGTTTATGTGTGTGTATTTGTTATACTATAGTATAACCAAAGATTTTCCGAAGGAAAGATATAACACTTACGCGAAATCGTGTAATTCGAATCCAAGCCCTGCAACTCCGATATAATTACATGCAAATCTGTGTAATGCTATTTTCTATATCACGTGATGCAATTTGTAAACAAACCGCCATTGAGGATTGTATATCAAATATTTTTGAATTTAAAAATTATATTGTATGTTTTATAAATTAAAATGATGTTATGCACTATGATTATTAATTATAAATATGTATTTATATTATTAATAATTAAATAAATAATGTACTATAGAATAAAATATATATGAATAATATTCAATAGATACAATTTGATTATTACGGAATGTATCATGATAATCCGATATTCTTAGAATTAATAATTTCCATTATATTGAATATACATTGAATATAACATTAAAATAACTATGTATGGTTTTATTATATATTAATATTAATTTATAATAAAGTGTATTTATTACATATATATAAAATCTATTATAAAGAAAACCATAATATATAGTGTATGTTTAATTATAATGATAATGCATTATTGTATACTATATAATATTATATTAAATATAGGTATAGAAATGAGATTTTTTATTTTGTAGCTAGAATACAATTATTAATACCATTCGAAAGAGGATGAAAAAGTAATATAAGTTTCATATTTTACTTTTTTGATATATGTAATAATAAAAAAGTTATGATCAAAAGAATGGTCAGATAGATATTTCGGCAATTCGATTTTTATTCAATATTTTGTTTTTCACACATTATTTTAAATATTTATTAATGATTATTAAATAACAAGACATTATAGACACACCGAAATTCTATGCAAACAAAGTTGATCAGGATAATAATATAAACTAAAGTTATATACATTATTAAATTATAAATAGTTCATCATATATAGTATATATATATATATCAATCTAAATTTATTTAGGCTAGTTTTATAAATACACTTTATTAGCCTACATAATATTTATAAGAATACAAATTATTTGTTAAGATATATTAAATATATAAGTATAAATTGTATTATACTTTATTATAATAACATCTAGTAGCCTATATAGTATTCATAAATTTAAAATATGTTATGTATTAGATATATATAGTCAAAGAAATGAAAATAATATATCAATATAAATATGTACCATATATCATATGCTTATATTATAGAATCTATATTATTAGTTTATTATAAATAATTAAAAATAGAATAGTAGTATACTATTAAGTACTCTTCTATACTATATTTAAATGTATATATATCAAATAAATAATTACAAAAACAATGTAGTATGCACATTTATATCATATATGTTTTAATTTAAGCATTTTTCTACATTTTCTATTATATATAACATCAACTATATTTATATTTTCTTTACGCAATATATATTTGATCCGAATTGAAAAAAATAATAATATTATATAATTAAGTGAATCGCTATTTTCATTACATTCATCGCATAATTTAAAATTTAAAGTTGAACGTAATAAAATATTTTTAAAAAGTATACCGATATCAGATTTATAAATTATTTCATTAATGTTATTTCGAAAACATAATTCTAATAAATTAATAAATGTAATGAAATAATATGACGGAATACAATTATCGTTTACATTAGTTAGTTTATCAACACAATATAAATAAGAAGCAGGAAATGTCGACGTAGATTCCATATATATTATATTATAGCAATTATTACATTTAAATTTAGTATATATATTTTTACATATTATATTAGAAATATTTACAATCATATTACTTTCTGAAATATCAATATTAGGAATTAAATTTACAATGAGTGAATGATTATCAGTTATAGGGCTATGTGTATTTATAATATTAGAATTCATTTTTAAAGAAGATAATTTTAATAAAAAATTTCCTGCATCAAGATGGCAATTTGCTCCCTCACTATGAATAAATAGAGAATCAAGTGCTATAGCCCTATAATCTGATAAAAACTCAGCTACACTTGGATTATCCCTGTTTCCTCCACGACATCTTATTCTCGAAAAAAAATTCTCTACGGCATCTTGATTACAATGATTTAGCGGCAAATAATTATAATCATATTTATCATTTAAATCATTAAATAAACAAATAATACTATTTATAGTTAAACGCCATCCTAGAATACAAGGTAAACTATTTATATAGCGTTTACCTAAATATTCCATATGTTCTAATACTATAAGACTAGATTTTAAATATTGTAAAGGTATATTTGATTTTGTTAAAGAATTTTTATAGATATTAGATGATGGCTCTGATTTACTATTACAAATATCGAATATATTATTAAAGAAGCTACAAAAGTCAGCTGTATATAATGTTTCATTAGGTAATATGCCTTGAGATACTAATGTCCTAATACCAGAACATACAGACTGACTTAGAGTTTGTGCAGCTAAATCAACTCTCATTTTTGTAAATGTGGTAAGCTCCATATGTCTTTTTTGTAGTTTAGGGGCTAATTGTAGATTAAATTTAATTTTTTCTTCATAAAATGTTTCTATATTTTTCATAGAAACTTTATTTCCGTTAAAAATATAACCATTTTTTAAATTATTTCTTATACTTTTTAAAAGGTGTGGGGGGTCATACATACAAAATATATCATTACCTTTATAATTTATATATGGCCTTCCAATAGATATATTTAATTTCTTAAAACAACCTCTATTGGAAGGACCTTGGTCGCAAATTATTACTTTTGGAATTAATCCGCAATCAAAACATATATCTATACATTTATATAATTTAGATGATATAACATCTGCCGTCATGACTCCTGAAGTAACAAAATAACCTACGGGTTGTTTCCATGATCCAAAAATTGATTTTATCATAAACACTGTGACATATGAAGCTACCACATTTGTACGTTCACCGTCACCTAAATCTTCGAATCCTTTAACATTATCGGTTTTACAATCATATTCCAAACTAGTTTTTAATGACATCTCATCAAATGCAATAACAACCAGCTTATCAATGGATTTTAAATGACAACATTTATCTTTAAAAGAATCAATGATGCACTTATGATAACCAGGTTGCATATTAATTGATTTAATACATAATCGTAAAGTGCTTTCACCTGGCAATGTAAATATTTTTTGCAAAAGTCTATAACATTTTGGTGAGCAATGCCATAGAGATAGTGCAAACATCTTATAATTTTCAGAGAAACGATTACCTTTGACAGATTTACCGTCTCGCTTAAATTGCATATTTATAAATTCAAGTTGTTTACCGGTAAATATGTCAATTTCTTTATTAGTCTTATGTCTGTTTTCTTTATTCTCCTTTTCACCCTCCTTATATTTACTGTTTAATCTGCATAGACGTGTTCGTAATTTCTGTATAATAATATTTTTATTTTTAATTATAATTTCTAAAGATTTAATACAATCATCCTTCTCAGTCAACATCTTTCGCATCTCATCTTCTGGAGAAACCATTTCTTCGGTTAGCAATATGGGAATATCTGGTGTTAATATACAAAATAAAATAAAGATCACAAATATATATGAGAAATATTTGCCATATTCCTGTATTAAATATTAAAATAAAGGTTGCTATAATATTCCTATCATGTTGCTATAATATATTCAAATTAATAACAATATTTTATGACAAATTTATTTACAAATAAAAATATTTGAAATAATAATTTAATGATTTTTCATTTGCATAATAAATTAAAAATTAATTAAATATTTAAATTAAATTATGTATTCTAATTTATAAAATTTAAAGATATAGAAATAATGTAGATGCGTAAGTTATAAAATATGGAAAGTGTTTATATATATATTAGTAAATAACCGAATATTTCTTCAGTGCTATCTGTAGAATCTGAGTGTACTGTTTGTACAGTTGATGATGAACCTTTATAGTTTAAATGTGTAATGTACAAACATATATATATATATATATATATTTACTTTTAAAAATTATATTCACCAAAACATATTTTTAATATCTAAACAATTATGAAATTAGTATAGGTAAATTAAATTATAATAATATTTTTAAATTATTGAGATCATTATTAAGAGTACATCACTATTAAGAGTATATCAAGAGTAATACCATATAAATAACCAGATCATTCAGTATATTAGCGAGAGATGAACACTTCCCATGTATAGCTAAATAGAATAGAGCATTAATAAAATAATAATAATAATAAATAAATAAAAATATAAAATTCATGCATTATAATCATTCAAAGGAATTTACATGCAGAGGACTTACAAGGAATATCATATTTTTTAATTATCCTACGCTCAGATATCGGAGAGTTCGTATTAGGTAAATTGATATCTGGTACAGCATTCCATTTTAAAGTAAACCTAGAATACATGTAGGAATATATCTAGAATCCTATGTTTATAATATACCGATATAGATTATAAAAGATTTATCGTACGATCGATTAATACATAGGTACATATTTGTCTGTAATTTTTTTAATATCAACCCTATATTATATAAAACATGTTAAACCTACTATCATTATTATATTTTCCATTAGAAAAATGCTTTCCGCAGACCCGTAAACTTCTCAAGATTTCATGACCTCCATGCCTAACTCTACTGTGTAGGTCTTCTCTTCTTGATTTGATAACCCATTCCATACATCTTAATTAATAATTTCATTATAATTATTAATACTTTGAATACATTGAATTATAACTATATATTATATTATATTAGAAAATCACACTTTATTTAACATATACATGTATATATATATATACATAAATATATATATATATATATATATAATTTTAATATCTATGAATTTATGAAACCATGTAAATAATAATTATTTCAAATATTGCTTTATTAAATTTAGATAAACCTATTTTACATGATTAGTATGATGATATATATATATATATATATATTTACCATAAGCTTTTGCTTCAAATAGTATATATAGGTTACTGCATTAGTTGGGAACAGTTTTAAAATTTTTATTAGCACTTGAGGCGGGCAGCGAACGCGTGTATGTCGTGCATAGCGTATACAGTTAAAAATAGATTATATTTTTATATTCATGCCTACCGATATTGATAAAGCTTATATAAAATATATAGTATATATATACACACATGCACACACACACACACACACACATATATATATATATATCTACATACTCATTGGATAGTTGTTCTAATGAAAAATATAACTATAAATCTCAATTATTATATTATATTATACTATATAATAAATAATAAACTATAGTATACACACTTAAGTAAGTATAATATTAAATAAATACAAGTCAACAAAATATATATAAATATATGTGTTATACTCTGTGTATACACATGGGTGTTGTATATATATATATATGGGTGTTTATTCTAATTAGAAATCTCTGTGTATCTATAGATGTATCATACACTGTATGAATATTGAATTATGCAGTGTATGATTAATACATTCAATGTAACATTTTATACACATATAATTTTCTTTATATCGATGACACATATATATATATATATATGCATTGATGTGTGAATAATATTCACTGAATATAAACATATAATCTATTTTTAACTATGCGCGCTCGCCGCCCGCACTCGCCGACCGCTTGCTGATAACATTTCGTGCATCCCAGTATATATATAATCATTATAATAATGGTACAATATGATTGAAATATACATATGCATGCGTTGTTAAATAAGACTATAGTATATGTTAATCATATTATGATACATTATATTATGTTTTGAATACGTGTGCCTGTTTACAATATATTATCAATTAAAAATTGAATTATTATAATTATTATTATAATAATCATAATGATACGTTATTAAGTTAATAACTCTTTTAATATATTTTATTAAAATATAAAAGTAATTATTCTAATATTATTTTAATTATTTATGCTATAAATAAAATATATGTGTCCAATATAGGTAATAATATAATATATATATATAAATAGTTTTTAATTTAATATATTTATTTAAAATAAATTTATATTATTATATACCTTTGTTTTTCAAGCGGAAATCTGTGAAATCGAAATTCCCTATTGGTGTTATAATTTTTACATCCATATACAGCGCATATTATGCCATGATTAGGCATTTTATAGTTATATAAAAGGTGTATACAATGTTAAATAATAAATACAAATATAATAATTATAATAATTCAAATAAATTCAAATCTACAATCCTCAATGGCCGCTGTTTACATTTGTAACCACGTGATCGACATTACACAAAATAGCCCGAGTTGCAGGGCTTGGATTCGAATTTGTATACAAAATACCCCAGTGCCACCTATAGCGGGTTACTTTTAGGAACTATGTGTTGTTTATAATGTAAATTCGTATTTAACTATACACTTTTAAAATGTTAAATAATATGCTTTAAATTAATATTTATATGATGAAAACTAAGTGTTCATTACTGATATATAACAAACAAATATGATATTTATGTTTTAAATTCTATAAGTATATATTTAGTAATTAAATGCTAATTTATATTGCATGTAATTTAATAGAGCAATGAAAACATTGTTGTATGCAAACATAGCCGAACCTAAATCTATTTCAATGATTTCGATATTACTGCTAGCAGCGGCAGGGGATATTGCGAAATTACGTTGCATGCATAGGGAGTGTTATATCTTTGCTTCGCAAAATCTTTGGTATAACTAATAACTAGTATACTAGCGATACGGTGACATGCATGGTGTATGGTTTATAGTGTATACAACAATGTACGTCGTACAATATCTTACATGTACAACACATGTACATTGTACACTGTACACGTATAATATACATTATATATACATTATATATATATGAATTAATGAATACATGCATGATTCAACAAATGTAGTATATACACTATATATAGTGTATATCAGGAAGGTATATATCACTGATTATATACAATACAATAAAGAGATAATAAATAGACATTGCTATCGCAAGTAAAGTTATTAGTTAGTTATTAGAGGTATTACGTAACGAGGTCATTACGTAATGAGGTCATGAACTGTCAATCATGGTATACAATGTCTATGTGCCACACGTCGTGTGGTCATTATTCTCAGATTATCAAGCTTCATAATTCATACCGTCGTCAAGCTTATATTATTCACTGAGATAATTATCTTTATGTGTTATATGTTATATATATATAATATATATATATATATATATATATATATATATATATATATATATATATATATATATATATATACAGTTATAGTTAGACTTTCTTTAATTACCTATTCTTTAAATATTGAAATGTAGTTGGTAAATATAGTAAATATATATACACACTAATGATTATGTGTTATGGAATATTTGCCCATAGGCTATATTGTTACAGGATATGCCTAGTACGTTGTTACTGTCAATCGAGATGTGTGATATTCATTATGATGACGTGTCACTAATTTGACCTTCAAAGCAGACAAGGCACGTTTACATCTACAATAATTGTATATGTCGTATATATATATATATATATATATATTACACATCTATACACCATGATTCTTATATACATATGGAACAGTGAGTTATTTAAAATTAAATAATTTATTATTTACTAAATCCGTATTAATTATTTAGAATGAAAATTTTCAAATTTTCATTATAAAATTAATTACCTAGTAATGGGTTAATAAATTAAGTTTTCACATAACAAATTCTACATATTAGATTTAGTAGCATCATCATTATTATAAAAAAATTATTAAATATATATATTTAATAATTTTTATATATTTATATTTATTTATTTATATATTTCATATATTATTTTTGTAATATTAGTTTCACTTTTATCACAGATAATACAGTAATAACTGGAAAATTCTGTTTATCAAAGCATATAATAATAAAGTCCTTGTTATAATCTACTATTATATTATTAAGTCAGTAATAAATCATTGCATCAAAAAGGGTTAATGATAGATTGAATAATACAATGAATCATCATATAAACCTAGAAATATGATATATTAAGATATGTATATTTGTATAAATAAATTATTTTTATATTATGTATATATGTAATATTTTTATTATAAAATATAATATGATAAGATACAAATTATTAAGATTATGGACATGTGAATAATGTCTATGTAATAATATAGATTATCGAGACTAGCTGTAGTTCAAAGTTCAACTAAATAGAATATCATATTTCATAAACACAGTCTATGTTATTTATATTATATAATTCTATACAATTAATATGATTGACTCCAAAAAGTAAATAATAAATGATTATATTAATTATTAAATCATAAGATCAATAACATAGTATACTATATTAAAATAAGTATGATACTTTAATACATAGAGATTTAATAATTAGATATATAAATGCAATGTAAATAACTTCTTATGTTATATATCCCTATAGAATGTCATCAATTGAATTGCTTTTTGTAAAGCTATTGCATAACATAAACACTGTTACATTTAAGTGGAAAAGTGTTAGATGAGTCACTCCAGTATATAAATTGACAAATCTTAAAATATCATCAATTCATTTGTTTTTTATGTAAATATATTATATATCAAATAAACAAGTAGAACATATTTCTTGATAAAATTACAAGTGCAACAATATATATATAAATATTGAGTTATTTATAAATATAGTTTCTATTGAATCTATATAGTACTTAACTTTACATTTATTTTAATTAATTTAACTTACAATAATATACAATTACAAATAAGTGAATAATAATTATTTTAGAAATATATCGCGTAGTATTTGTTAAATTATTCTTTAAATTTGAAATGTAAACGAAAATCTATAATAAAAAACCAGTGTACACAATCATGTTAATTTATTTGTAAACGTATATCACACTATTAAACGTGTTCCCTTATAAAACATATTTGTCTCTAATATCAAATATTTTTGTGAAGCAAAAAACTCTTTCCTACTATTTATACATACCATATACCTACCACTACTATTTAGTGTTTAATGTTTTCTACATAAATTATATATAATTTTTTTATTTCTATATATACTAATACTTATTAAGAAATAATGTATACACAATCAATGACAAAAAACGTAGTTTCTCTATACAAATATTAAATATTAGGTTATATATATTTATTCAAAACAATTAATTAAACAATTAATATACACTTAAAATATAATTTAAATAAGTATAATATGCAAATTGGTGAATATATTATAATATATAGGATAACTATATATATATATATATATATATATATATATATAGCATTATTATATATATATATATTGTATCTATTTTTTATTTAATTATATTTATAAATTAATATAACATAGTTATACCATTGATATATTTAACTATATTAATATATATATACATATATATATATATATATATATATATATATATATATATATATATATATATATATATATTTATAATATAATTGTTAATATCACAATGTATACATTATGTACTTATACAATGTATACATTATTAATTATCCAAGAAATAAAAACAAAAATAAACTTTCACCTAAGTATCACTCAGGGAGCGCGCAATTGCGTGCGTCTATATAAAATGGAGAGCATGTAATTTTTTATCATTTGGATCTGTGTTTAATAGCCCGTGAAGACTCTGATACGATGTTTACACCTAATTACTCGATCTTAGATAACGACACGATATTAGATGGCGGCGATGAATATGATTATGATATGGATTATCACAATATGAATGATCCCGATATGGCACCAGAACTATTGGATGTCAGCATCCGTTATCTCTTGGTAGTAGCCTATGTTCTGATTATAGTTGCAGCCGTGATTATGAATTTGATGGTTTTAATAGTTGTGGGAAGGAATAGAAAACTACGGACGGTAACGAATACATTCCTGATGTCTTTGGCGTTAAGTGATTTGTTAATAGCTGTATTAAATATGCCGTTTCAAGTGCAACATTACATACAAAATGTTAGTAAACAATATATTTAATTCATATTATAATTGTATAAACACTTTATTTTAATAATTTAATAACTATAATTTATTATTATTAATATATAATCACGGTATAAATTAACATATTTAATATATCTAATATATATATATAATGTACACTATAGAATATAGTCTATAGTTTACTATTTAAAAGAACTATATTTAATATTATACATTTAACTAAATATATGAATACGACAATTACATATAGTATTATCACTGTATGCATTTGTATTTACATAACTTTTACAAACTCGAGTTTACGATCGTATACATACAAAAGTTATAAAAGACGCGAGAATAGACATTGATATATAAACAGTAAATTAAAAGCACTATATAAACACAAGTGCTTACATTCTTACACATGGCTATGCGCACGATAAATTACGTTGGGATCGTTTATTATCGACGATACTTCCTTTATTGCTAATTGAAACCACACATCTGTATATTTAAAATAAGATGATATTTATTTATTAGCATATGTTTATCCCATCTATATGTGATTATTTATATATATATATATATATGATATAAGGTACTATATTCCTATCATTTATATTTTATATAATATATAATGCTATATTAATACAGTTATTTCATCATCATCATTTCACTATATGTAATATATATAAATAGATATATATATATATATATATATATATATATACAAATAGTTATTTTGTCTCTAATTTAATTTTAATAATAATCCATTATATCATTATAAGTTATTTTATAGAATTATATGTACATATAATAAAATTACAATCTATATTAAATTTAAAGATTTTTAAATGTTATATAAAATATATATTGAGAGATCAATAAGTGAACATTATAATAGGTCATAAGTGGCATTTCATACTGTATTTTATTTTTTTTGTTGCAATATTGTTTACAATATTTCCGTATTCATATTATATAATAATTATTTGGTTATTTTAGAATAAATTAAAATTAAAACCATCATAAAAACAAATCATTATAGATATAATTATATCAAGGACTTTGATTATATTAAATTATATCAAATATGGATTTCAAATCAATTTAAATCGTGATATAACTTAAAATATTGATTATGTTATTATGTTAACATAATGTTATAATGTTATAAATGTATAAACTATCTAATCTTAAAATTAAATACAGATTTTATTTACAAAGCCAATTAAGTTAGAAAATCAATATATATATATATATATATAATATTTATTATATATGTTTCTATTATTTTCTTAATTTTAATTTATATCTATTGAGTATACATATATGGATTACTAATGAATACATACCATGGTAAGTCAAACATATGCATATGTTTTACTTACATTTACAAGGAATAAAATAGTCATTTGTAATATGTAGAATTTTCTTTTGATAAATGAAAACAATTCATTATACAACATAGGTATACATATATATATATTCTCATATTTTCCAATTATTAATTAAAAGTTAAACATACAATTTTAAATATAAAAAAAATATCTTATATGAAAATTTCAGTTTACAAGAAAACCATAATATATATATATATATATATATATATATATATATGAATATGAATATATACATGTGCAATGTAAATTGTGCATATCTTTCATATAGACATTTCATAACATTTGAAAATAAAACGATATAACTTATATTTAATATATTTACTTTTTATATTATAGAAATAAGTAAAATGAGTAATGTAAGGAGGTACTACTTTATGTGAAAACACCCCTATAGGGTATGTAATAGTAATACTATATTAGTATATTAATTATAAGTAACATGTGTTAAATACTAGTTTTAGAAATACATGACGTTAATATAAACATCTTATTAATACATGTATGTATTATTAATAAAATGTGCACATATTGTACTAACTGACTGAAATATATTTAGTATTAATATAACATTAATATATTTCGGTATATGAACTAATATATTCTATATACACACGAGAAAATTCTATATTCATAGATGACATATATACAATACATGCATTGTATTATAATATATAAATATATATATAAAACTATTTTGAAATAACAAATCACGTCATGATATGCATATCGTGGAACAAAAATAACAATAAAATATGTCCTAAACACAACTTGGAATCTATTTTTATAATGTTTATTTATATAAATTAGTGTATATATAAATATAAATATATATATATATATATATATACATACACATACGTAGGCGTCCACACACACACACACAATTGTGATTAAATATTTCAGATTTAAAATAAATTATTATATTTTGTTTGAACAACTTTTAAAATATGTTAATAGTATTTATAGAGACTATGTTTATTTTAAGTTTATTATAATTAATAGTATATATTATTATCAAAGACATAATATATAATATATAAATGCTTACAGGCTTCGCTCCATATAAGGATGTATACATAAGGATATTAATACACATCTATAGATGTTTATGATTATAATATATATATATATTGAGTATACTAGAGTAATTATATATATATATTAATAAAATCATAATTTTATAATAATACATCATGACTTTCTTTATTATATATAGTTAACTATAATAAACATACGAAGTATATAATATTGATTATATATCGTGTTTGATATTATTATTCATTCGCTAAGACCATCATCTTATCAACAAATGAACATGTGTACACACTATTGTATATGTAGTTATAACGATGGACACTTACACATAGTGGTGTATAACGATGTTTATATAATTAACTACACATACATATCAATTGTGATACACACACACACACATATATATATGCAATAATTCATATACTTAAACTCTCGATATCTTAGAATATATATCTCAAAAAATCGCTAACTTAGACTTTTTTACAAATTTAAATTTGTACAAAACTACATTTAGTTTCGTTTTGTACCTATGTAAATAGATGTAAGCATAATTCTATATCTCATACACTTTTATTCGGTCCCTTAAATTCTGAGATATCCAGAGTTAATTGTATACACACACATAAATATATATAAATATAAATTTTAATAAAACCAAAAAAATGATACTTAAATTTACATTTAGGTTATCATATTGTATATATATACCTATATGTGCGACTTTATGTGATTTTTAATTGTTAACTGATATATTTTAACACCACTATTCATTTTGGTAGTAGTTTATAGTATACTTTTATACAAATATATTTACATATTACATATTATATCACGTGTTTTTTACGTAATATTACGTCATAATTAGTTTAAAACAAACCAATGTCTAAATACGCAATAGGAATGGACAACTGGATTATTCATGTGCAAGTTTTCGTCGTATATTCAGTCTGTCGTCATCAACGTTAGCATTCTAACATTGGCTGCTGTCGCCTTCGATAGGTTTATACACTATATATATATATATATATATATATATATATATATATATATATATATAATATACGAGGTATTCTTATAATAATCTATAAATATAATATAGTATATAATATGTAATAATAAAAGAAAATAATATGACATATATGTATATATGTATATATGTATATTATAATATATATATATATATATATATATATATATATATATTGAAAAGTCTTATAATGCGAATTTACAGGTATATATATATATACATATATAAATTAAACTATATACAGTTTAATTTATCACATAATCGTATTATATAATATAGGAAAAGTTAATTGGATATTAGTTATTTGTATGTCTTTTACGATATTCGTGAATTTTTTTTACTAATAAATATATGTTATAAAATAGATTTATCAATTAAAAAAAATATAATAAAATCATCATAAAAGTATTATCTAATTAGGTTAATTTGAATATATTTGTTATATTCAATGTATATATTAAAGTATCTCCAATGACTCGGTATCTCTGTATACTATGGACTTAACACTGGAGTCGTTATGATGTATATATGCGACTGTAGACATGATATCATTATTCATCCTACATTCTTACATTCGAGCATCAATCCCTAATATACATTATAATGTATATATATATATACTATAGTATATATATATATATATATATATATATATATATACACTTTCAAGGGAACATTTGTATCCCGGATATATTATTAAATAATATATGCATATATAGCGACATATTTAATGTCACATACAACATACACTGCAGTGTATTAAATAGTGTTTGCAATTAACGTCGCAGGAAATGTAACAAAATCATTACAAATGTCCACGAAATTCGATGCGTGCATTGCATGTCGTACATGGTAGGGTATAACATATATGTTATATACTATAGTATCATTTCGTCAATCACAATGTTATGTATATATATACTGTACGTATATATTATTATATTATATAATTCAATACAATTTACGTTTTTGGAATGTATTTTTAAAATGTATAAATTATATTAAATATATAAATATAAGCGTTACATTTACACCAAGTGCTATATATATATATATATATATATATATATATATATATACATAAGTACCCATATAAAATTAGCGCACTTATTTTATATGTGTATTCATTTGATATAGGTGCACGACAAATTCAGTCGATTCTTGGCTTGTATACGAAATAAATCTATAGATTAATATAATGCATATAGTGTAGATACATGCATGTACAATGTTCATTGTACATTATATGTATACACCTACGAATACGGACTCGGTAGACGACCCATAGACAAGTGAACACACCCCCCTGTACTATAGGTGTCTACCTAAATGTGTAAAGAACGCACTATAGATTGTGCAATAGTACTATAATAGCGTTTCGTAGAGTGTACCGAAATCACGTGTGTAAATATCCCTTTGGAGTGGTATATTTTAAGTATACCTTAGATAAAAATAAGATTGTTTACGGAAAGCCCGCCAGGCCGGCCGATGGGGCACTCGAGTAGTACAATCGCTATATCGTTTATACAATAGGCATGCGCGATGACAATAGCGTGTTTGTTGTCTATGTACGATTACTTATGATGAAACTTAACACAGAAACAGCGGCAGCAGCAGCGGCAGTGTCTAGTGAGCGCATGATATATAGATATATACGCATTCACACGTACGCACACGCACACACATACACACACACACATGACCGAGAATGCAACACATGCGCTCGTAGATCTCGCTGAGAACATAGTAGGTATCTTAAGACAGCCCCCCCCCCCATCTCATGAATAATGCACATGATAATGCGATATAGCGCTAGGCTAACACAACGACGGCTGCAGCGCCCTCTATTATTAACGTAATAATGCGCCAGATATGCTTTTTTATAACGCCTCGCCGACGAGTTAAACGTATAGGGCGATATATCGGGGTTTTAGTGGATTCAACTTAATGCCATTTGATTGATATGCTGTCGCCTCATCCACATATATGCTATGCTGGTGCGCTTGCATCACTCATTGTTAATTCTCATACGTAATCGTTGTGATGCTCAATGATATCCATATCACATGATTATATACACTGCAGACATCACTGACGATATATATATATATATAGTAAATATACATATAATTAATCTGAGTTAAAAGTATACAATTAACATACCTCGCCCTCTACAGTAATTGCACGTAACGTATTGTTATTGCATGATGTCTTGCATGATGTCTTGCATGATGTCATATATGACATATAGGGTATAGTTTATCACTAAAGAAACGCGCTGTTGCATAATTAATAACGTCACTTACTAATCAGGAGGCATGTGTACACGCACACACACGCACACACACACACATACACGCACACACATACACACACATACATATATATATAGTGATATGTTTACTTGCCATTGTAATGCATGATATATCATATTAGCTGTTACTGAGGATTACATAATTATATATATATATATTACTTACTAGAAGTGTTTAACATAGAAAGTAGGTTGAGATGTCAACATGAATAATTTAAAACTAATAATATATATATATATATATATATATATATATATATTAATACCTAGACATGTATGCATAGTATGCATTGCATACATATATGTATACTAACGACGTGATTTTGACGTGAAAACACAATCAAACATACATACACACATACTCATATATATATATATATAATGTCTATACATATTCAAATTTCACGATATAATTACACATGGTTTACTATTACTACATTACTATAAATAGCTTCATGATAGTATACATACAGGATATATATATATATATATATATATATATATATATATATATATTGATTATAAATGATGTTCAAATCTGATATACAATATAACCAAACACTAACATACACATTATATAGTATAGAGTTTACCGTAGTGTTTATTTACTAATAAATAAAGTATAGTTTAAACTAATAATTCATGTAAACAATTGTTTATAGACATACATGAATTATTGTAAACTATATAATATGTAATATATATATATATATATATATATATATATATATATATATATATATATTTATAAGGTATATAATTCCCATTTATAGGTAATATGTAATATGTAGTATGAGTATATATATATATATATATATATATATATATATATATATATATATATATATAAATACATATGTTACATTTATCGAAAATAATGTTATTCACTAAGACATGTAAACTAATATTTTAGTTAATTATATTCTAGAATATATTCTAATATATATAGTTTTATAATAATAGTAATTTTACAATGGAAAATAATGTCGAACAATCGGTAATGTGACGTACTCTTACACATCATTACAGAATATGTATTAAATAATGATCTACACAGGCGTATAGATGTACATATTCACATATACCATGTTTTATAACAATATTTATATATATATATATACATGTACCATATATAAGATAAGATAAGATACATTTTATTATTGTAATCATTATAAATACATAAAACAATAATCGGACAAATAAAATAGTCAGAAGAATTTCGAGGTATTTGACCTTATATAGTATACTATGCATAATATATTATATAACAATTGTATTTTTTAAAGATATTTAAAATTATTATTTTTTTTTTATAATAATAATATTAGCCAATACACCGAACAAATGAGTACTATAAGTAATTATGAGAATTAACAAATGAAGGAAGCTTCAGGGTTGATCATGCCCCATATGGGTTGACCAGACCCTTGGCTGTACCAAACTATTTATTGTTATCGTTTCAAACATGCATATGTATCATCCCATAAACCACGGTACATACTTGAACGATGAATATAATTTATATGATATAAACCAAGTTAAATAAAATGAGTATATAAGCACAATAATAATAAAATAATAATAGAATATATGTAATATATTACAAATATGTCTTAATTACAGCTTTGATAATCCATTGAGAGCTTCATAAGTGGTATACTATAGTATTCTTCATCCATAGTAACCAGGGAGAATATGAAATGTGTAGAATATTGTTAATAAAAGAAAAATTAACCCTGTAGGGTTAACACATGGGCGATATTTCTTCCATAAAATGTACATAATAAACGGGAATTTTTTTTAACGATGATTTGTAATGGTCGGTTTGTTGATACAAATGATGTAAATAACAGCGTTACTAAGAATAGCGTTGATGAGTAACGATGATTCACTGAGAAGAAGAAGATGATGCTTAGCTGCGACAACTGTCAAACTGAGCGATTTACTATCTCCTCGACGTCATCGAATATAAACAAAACGTTGGCGCCAATACAATTATCTGTTGAAGAGGTTGCTGCTGCCTTAGTGCTAGGCGTACATTGCTGACATTCTTGTCATCCTCCTCCTCCTCCTCCTCCTCCATCTCCTCATTCTCCTCATCATTCGCCGCGATGAGGACTTTGCCTCCATTGAAACAACAGTTGTACGCCTCTTTTGTTTATAGTGTGCGTAAAAATGGGCGCCGTTTAACGACAAACGCATTCTCCGTGTATTATCCGAGTACATTGTTATTTCAACCTATAGGTACATAGGTTGATCCGTATTAACTTAACTCTTATGAAATCATATTTTCTCAGTTCAATGACGCACTATTACGAAATATAAATTATGAATAAGCGAATTATTAAATATTATACTATTATTATATTTATTATTATCATTGGTATTACATATTATTTATATACACATATAATATATAATATAATTTAACATTAATTACTGTATTTTAATATATATATATATATACGTGGAAAACGTACAAAGACCTACAGGTGACAAATATACCCGACCATTAAATATGGGTAAACACATACCGACACCCAAGATTGTACAATGTACACACACATCATTAATTATCCCCACATAAATTATATTACAATTATTACAATGATATATAATATATATTTCTCTGAAATGTACATTGTATATTTCAGAGAAAAAAATATATATGTAAACGATTTATATCATTGTAATAATTGTAATATAATTTATGTGGGGATAATTAATGATGTGTGTGTATGTTTGTGTATGTGTGTGTGGCTTATGACGTGAACAGGGTATACCCTGATTATAATCATCACGTACAGATAACCTTATCATGTTTAACATAACTGTTATTCATATTTCATCAAGTATTCTACGGGATAATACACACATACATAGTAT